>OW052221.1:86732789-87932789 GCA_932526605.1 Nephrotoma flavescens
AAAGCTGTATTACGAAAAAGTTTATTATTTATCAAAATCGAATTGGTAAAATCAATTCGCAAATCCGATGTTGATAAACTTTGATTTTATTTTAGAAAATTATCATCAAGACTGTGCTTCCAAAAAATTTATGAATTTCACAAATCCGGTGTTGATACAATTTATTCATATCTTATTTTAAAATTTGTTTGCTTTGAAAATATTCTGGAATCGTGCACTGTCATCCCAAGCTTGTATTTTATTTTGATGTTTTGGGAATTGCTTGCTCTGAAGATCGCCTTGCCGGCCATTCTGAAATCGTGAAGTCGATTCTCAATTTTATATTTTTTTTTCTAATTTTTAAAAATACTTTTCTTAAGTTTATTCACTCTTCTTCTTGGTTTGAGAATTGTATGATATGCAAGTATATAATACCTAATAATCATATAATTTACTTTCTTGCTTTGAGAACTACAGTGAGGTGAGGTTACTAAAATGTTGGCTGTTTGATTTTGAGCTAATGAAACCTTGAAAATTATATATTCAAAAATTCGGTTATCTTCGGTCAGAAAACCCAAAATTTCAAGTAGATATTATAGTATTGTGTGTTAAAATAGCCATCAATAATAAGTCGTGGCGTATATTCTACCTGATTCAACCAACATCTTCGTATATCAAGTGCTGTGACAAAATTATGGAAATTGTGAAAAATATTAGTTGGACTTATGGGGAAGAAAGGAATGAGTTTATGCCTGTAAATGTAAATTCGGATAACGAGTACTACTTCATCAAATCACAAAATTTTAGTCAAAATTAGAATGCCGAGTTTAAAAGCAATGACATAGATGTAAATGTGGAAAAATTCTACATACATCTGTTGAAAGGCATTGATTTATCCTATCCTCGTGCCTATGGCGACCAACTTATAAATGTTAAAATCAAATACCACAAGGCTTATAAAAAAAACCTGAAATTATGTTCCCAGGATAGTAAACAGAAGTTTCTTGCGTGTAACCAGGTTTTGAATTTTATTTTAAACAGAAATACAGAAGCTATATTTGCAATCTAAAGGATAAAACAATATAGGCGATCGCAGAGTAGCCAACATGTTTCCTGAGAATTTTCAAAAGTCTGTTAAAATGCAGAAGTAATTGATATAATTATTAAGATCCAAGGATAAGATACAACTGATAGTAAATATATAGTACATTCATTTTTACTCCATACATAGAGCCAGAAGACATCAACCGAGCATTATGGTAGGATTCCGAGAAGAACGTAAACCTGATGATGGTATTCCCTTTTCAGTTTTGAAAAATTCTGAAAATTTGGTAATTCCTCATTTAGAAGGCAATTCATCATTTTTAGAAATGATGTTTCTAGCTATATACAGAGATATAACATATCTGATATACCTAAGTTATTTGAACTGGTAATATATCAATATCAAAAGATCAATATCGACAAATCTGATAAAATGTTTCCAGCTATTCTATTAAAGAAATTGAGAATCACAAACAAGTTGATGTAATATACACTAATTTTGCAAAAGCTTTTGGCTCCGGTACCTTTCGGGTTTCGGAACACATTTTTAATTTCGAATTTCCCAGTAATCTCATCTAAAAATTGGGCAAACATATTATATTGCAAATTGGAGTCTATTTTTGTTAAAATTACAAAACTTTTGAAAGCAATTGGGTTATTGTTTCATTTTAAATACATGTATGACGTAATTTTTTGAAAAAAAAAATACCTGGGCATAACCCCGAAAAATGCCAAAATATTCAAAATACGTTGATTGGAGTTAAAATAATGGAATAAATTAAACCCTTAATTTTTAATTGTTTTTTGTTTTTATTGATTTATAGAAGTTCTATCTTTAATATTAATATTTTGTTGAACCGCCATGCTTTTATTACAGCGATACTCTTCCGATTCATTAACTTTGATAATTTTTTTAAAGTCATAGGAGGTATTGATTCCCAAATCGTCATCGACAACCTTTTTAAAGCTTGAATCGATTCTGGGCGCTTTTTTGCTTCTTCTAGCTTCATCATAGACCAAATGTTCTCAATGAGACTTAAGTCTGGACTATATACGGGGGCTAGCTTAACACATCGATACTCGTTTCTTAGAAGTACTTTTTTACCGTTAAATAAAGAGATATGAATAAAAACAAGTTTTTAACAAATTATTTATGTTTATCTGAAAGCCAATTTTTCTTGTTGAAAAATAAATTTGAAAGTCTCGCCAAAAAGCTTTAACAAAGAAGGCTCAAATTCGTTGTGTAGGACCTGCAGATAAACAGCTGCTGTAATGCTGGAGCTAACAAAGCACAATTGACCGGTTTCATTTCCAGAAAAGCATCCAGAGACAATAACTCTTTCATTTTTCGATGGAAGGCTTAAAAGACATTCGTTGCTAAGCCTCTCGCCCGGTTTTCTTCTTGCGAGAATTCTTTCATCTCCAACAAGTAGCTTGAATTGTTATTCATAGGAGAAAATCACAACATTCCACATCTCTGAAGTCCAAGAAACATGCTCCTGGGTCCAAAGCAAACGTTTTTTTTCACTAGTACTGTGAACTCAGGCTTTTGGACTGGTTTAAGTGCTCTCAAACCCACTTTAACAAGTCATTTTCTCACTAAGCTGGTTGAAATTTTTTTTCCCGTTGCTCGCTCGACATCGCCCGTCTTATGTACGATGAAGTTTTAAAACGGTTCCGACGAAATTGTAATATTATGAAACGATCTTCCACTGGCGTTGTCTTTCTGGGCCATTCAGAGCCCTTTTTTCTTTGTGTACTGCCCATCTCTCGCATTTTTTTAATATTCCACGAGACAGTACTTTTAGGAATGTTTAATATTTCTTTTACACTGCTCACTAACTTTTCCCATTTTTTTAAACTAAAATTGCACTTTATTTATTATTTGACTAGGATCACTTACAGAATAACTTAATCTTACAAAATATGCACTATTTATACTAAAAAAAAGGGTCCCATTTGAAACGCGATATTTTAAAACGCGATACGGTACAAAACGCGATATGGTATACAAAACACGATGTTTCAAAATGCGATATTTCAAAACGCGATACAGTACAAAACGCGATATGGTACAAAACGGGATATGGTACAAAACGGGAGTTTAGGATCGGGTTATATCAGGCGGGTGAAGGGGAAATTTAATTTCAGTTTATAGGAATTTAAAAATCGATAGGAACGATAGTATATATAGGATCGGTATCAGGTGGGTCGCTGCGCTCCCGCCGCTTTGCAACGCATATTCTGTACCATATCGCATTTTGAAATATCGCGTTTTGTACCATATCGCGTTTTGAAATATCGCGTTTCGGAATATCGCGTTTTGTACCATATCGCGTTTTGAACCATATCGCGTTTTGTACCATATCGCGTTTTGAAATATCGCATTTTGAAATATCGCGTTTTGTACCATATCACATTTTGTACCACATCGAGTTTTGAAATATCGCATTTTGAAATATTGCATTTTGTACCATATCTCGTTTTGTCATATCTTGTTTTGAAATATCGCATTTTGAAATATCGCGTTTCGAGCGGATCCGAAAAAAAAAATTACAGGCAATAAAACATGTGCACCGTAATGACGGCCAAGAACGGTAGGCGTGAAATAAAATAATTGCTTCACCAATTTTACATAATACGTCAGTTGCGGGGTTGTACCGGTGTAATAAAAACAAATGCAGTCCAACAAAATATTAATTTTAAAGATAAAACTTCTATAAATTAAAAAAAAAAATTAAAAAACAGATGTTTAATTTATTTCATTACTTTAACTCCAATCAACGTATTTTGAATATTTTGGCATTTTTCGGGGTTATGCCCCTAATTTGTAGGTATTTTTTTTTCAAAAATTACGTCATACATGTATTTAAAATGAAATAATAAGCCAATTGCTTTCAAAAGTATTGAAATTTTAGAAAAAAAAGACTCCAATTTGCAATAAAGTATGTTTAGCCAAACTGGATGTAAGACATACAACTTGGAAATGCTAGAAAATATGCGGCAATCGCTAAAAAGAAGAGTTATCTATTAATCTCCTACTAGACCTAATCGACGCACCAGAACGCCTATTTTGATCCAGAATTGAGAGACGAAACCACAAATTTGTGTATACGTATACGACGTATAATACACAATTTTGAATAAGTGTGCTGTCATTTGTTACGCATGTAGGTGTGTTGTTTTTGTGACCATATGCATCAACATTTATCGAACCGGGTGGAATCGGTTCAAATTTTTGGTGCTTCCACTCCTGTTTTGTGACATTTTCCTATGGTATCTAGATGGGGAACAAATTTGTTCGGACGTAACGCCACACCATTCGCAATATTTTTATTATAGGTTAATAATTTTATATTTTGTAAATTAACAAATTTTATATTTTATAAAAAAACAATTGTAAAACATTTCGTGTTCAATAAAACGACACGTAAAAAATAAATTCACTTTCCTCAAAATTTAGCATAATTTTGCTTTTGTCAAATTATGATAAATTTTGAGGAAAGTGAATTTATTTTTTACGTGTCGTTTTATTGAACACGAAATGTTTTACAATTGTTTTTTTTTCATAAATTATAAAATTTGTAAATTTACAAAATATAAAATTATTAACCTAAAATAAAAATATTGCGAATGGAGTGGCGTTACGTCCGAATAAATTTGTTTGTTACTAATACAAAAACACATATATTCTACACTATTGCGTTCCGGTAATTCTTCTCTCCTGTTATTATTCTTGGATCAAAATACGCGTTCAGATGTACTAATTTCAATTAAAACAAAGGTTGCTAGAGACAACTGAGAGATCGTGATTTTCTCCACTATATATAGACACAGAAACAACTATGACGATAATTTAAATTAACTATTTGTTTGATTTTTGTTTAACTAGAGATAATTTTAAAAGTAGATTAAGGCAATTTTTTGATCCCCAGTTATTTTATTATTGTTACTTACGTGTTACTTTCCTTTTATATTTTAAGTTAAATTTATATTATAAATTTTCAAATTCAAAGCGGATTTATTTTATTTGGTATTTTAACATTTATATTTTTCAAGTCAAATTTGTAACCTAATTTCAATATAAATAAACAAGTAAAAACAGTAAAGCTCAGATTGTACAGAAACATAATAATTCGTTAAGACATTGTGATAATAAAATTGTTGTAGTTTAATCTCTGCGACTGAACGTTTTCATTTTTAAGAATTCAAAGATTCATTACTTTGAAACCAAACGTTTTTGTAACTTTATCTCGGGGATAACGTCCGCGTCTAAGTTCCGGCGCACCAGGTGTGCAGATTTTGTTCACCGACGTCATATTCAAAAAAAAAACCCGGCAGCCGAGTCTCTCTCCTTCCCCGCGTGAATTTTGGGAGAGTCCTACGGAGATGCCATTCAGGGCAAGGTTCCGGTGCACTAGATGTTCGAGGGGTGGTTTTCGAAAAGCAATTAGGATTCAGCGCCCCAAAAAAAACCCACACCGATTTTTGGTTCGCTTTTCTCGATCGTGTGAGGAAAACTCTCGAAGACGACGTTCAGGCCCAGGTTCCGGTGCACCGGGTGTTTGAGGGGTAGTTTTCGAAGGGAAATTTGGATTCAGCGACCCAAAAAACCTCCGGGCGCCAAATTTTTCCCATTCCCCGCGTGATTTTTGGGAGAATCCCGCGGAGATGACGATCATCGGCGTTTCTGAGCCCCATTTCGACTGTGGATCAATTTGAACATCATAATCGTGATCAGCGGCCTCGAAAACCCCCGGGAACCCGAGTGGGGCTAGTCCTGACTCTCATTTACAAAGTTCTCTAATCTTCCAAAAGTCGTCTCAAAAAATATATTTTTTGAATGCATTTTTGGTTGCAACAATGCAATTTCCTGTTTGTAAAAAAAAAAAAAAATAGGAACGGTTTTTACAAATAATTTTTGGAAGCGAATACAAAAAATCGGTTTCCGATCCGTCTTGCTCTCAAAAACTTCGAACTTTTTTGCTTCATTGCCTCGACTTTCGATGTTAAACAAATGTCTGCAGCCATTGCTCAGTTTAAAAGTATTCTGGGATCGTGCAATTAATTCTCCCTTTCTTGGTTTGAAAATATTTTGGAGGAATCTTCTCAAACTTGTATTTCATTTTCTTGATGAAGAATTAAAGGCCAACAAAATATTTTGAAATCGAGAATTTAATTCAAGTTTGGTTACCGAGGTGAGGTTACCAAGGTTACCACAGTGAGGTGAGGCTACCTAAAACATTTGGCGGTTTGATTTCAAAGTAATAAATCTATGAAATATTACAAGTCATTGTGATAATACATTAAATAGAAATCCAAAATATTTTCAATATTTTTGTAGTTTGATCGCTGCAGTTGGATGAGACCACCGAACATTTTTAATTTTAAGAATTCAAAATTTCATTAGTTCGATCCGCTCATTAAATATTCTGAAATCGAGAACTTAATTCAAGTTTATATTTTCTGTTCTTGTTTTGAGAATGTTTAACTTAAAATGTTATGAAATCGTTTATAAAGTGGCATTTTATATTCTTGATTTGAGAATTCTCAGTTTTAGAAGTTTCCCGAAAACTTTCAATTAATACTCAGAATTACAGTGAGGTGAGGTTACCAAAACATTTGGCGGTTTGATTTCGAACTAATAAGTCTTTGAAATCTTTAATTTTAAAAATTCGATCGTCTCACCAGATTCGATGTAAAACAAATAACTCTTCATGCGCCAGAAACGATTAGCGTTACATTGTAATCCGCTAAGGTATTGTGATAATAAATGGAGCTCAAAGTATTTTCCATATTTTTGTAGTTTGATCGCTGCAGTTGGATGAGACGACCGAACATTTCCAATTTAAAAAATTCAACGTTTCATTATTTCGAAACCAAAAGTTTTTGTATGACCTCACTTCGATGCTTAGAAAATATCTGGAAAATGCCGGGAATAATTTGTATTATGTTTCGATTTCAGAATTGTTCGCTTTCGAAGTATTCTGGGTTCGTGCAATTATAATTCTCATTTTATTGTTTTGATAATTGGTGGGTTTTGAATATTATGGAACTTTGCCGTGTCTTCTCAAACATGTATTTCATTTCCTTGGTCGAAAATTGGACGCCCAGAAAATATTCTGAAGTCAAGAACTTAATTCAAGTATATATTTTTTTTCTTGTTTTGAGAATGTTTAACCTAAAGTATTCTGAATTCGAGTGCTATATTCTTAAACATGTATATTATTTTTTTTGATTTGAGAGTTCTGAGTTTTTGAAATTTTCCGAAAACTTTCAATTAATTCTCAGGATTACAGTGAGGTGAGGTTACCAAAACGATTTGCAGTTTTGTACTAATAATTCTTTGAAATCGTTAAATTTAAAAATTTGGTCGTCTCAGCAGACTCTATATAAAACAAAAATCTGGTCATAAACCATAAACGGTTATGAAAATATAATAATTCGCTTAGGTATTTTGATAATAAATTGTGATGTGACAATAATAAATTGAACAGTAGCTCAAAGTATTTTCAATATTTTTGTAGTTTGATTGCTGCAGTTGAAAGAGACGACCGAACATTCCCAATTTAAAGAATTTAACGTTTCATTAGTTTGAAACAAAATGTTTTTGTATAACCTCACCTCGATGCTAATCAAATATCTGGCCATGGCCCAGAATAATACAAATGTTTGGATTTCAGAATTGTTCGCGTAGAAGTATTCTGGGTTCGTGCAATTAATTCTCATTTTCTTGTTTTGAGAATTAGTGGCTTTGAAAATAATCTGGAAATGTGCTGTGTCTTCTCAAACATGTATTTCATTTCTTTGATCGAGAATTGGTGGCTCAGAAAATATTTTGAGGTTGAGAACATAATTTAAGTATACATTTTTTTTTTTTTTTGAGAATGTTTAATTTAAAGTATTCTGAATTTGAGTAAAGTTGTTTTTTACTTTCTTGATTTGAGAATTCTGAATTTTTGAAGTTTTCCGAAAACTTTCAATTACTTCTCAGAATTACAGTGAGGTTAGGTTCTTAAATCTCTAAATTTAATAATTCGGTCGTTTTATCAGACTCGTTTTAAAAAAAATATCAGGTCATAGCGAGAATAGCCAAACTTTTAATGTAAAAGTCATATTATTTATGTGGCAAATACAGTAAAATTCAGGTTGACATGGGTAGAGAATCAAACTAATTCACTAAGGCATTGTCATAATTTGAATAGAAAAACAAAGTATTTTTTGATATTTTTTGATCTCTGACGGTCGAACATTTTCAATTTAAAGAATTCAAAGTGCATTAGTTTGAAACCAAATGTTTTTGTAACCTCACCTTGATTCTGAGCAAATATATGGCCATTCCCCAGGGTAACCCAAAAGTTTCGATTTAAGAATTTTTAGCTTTAGACGTATTCTGGGCTCGTGCAAATAATTCTCATTTTCTTCTTTGAGAATTGATGGCTATTAAAATATTCTGCTAACATGCACTGGCTTCTCAAACTTGTATTTCGTTTTCTTGTTTTAAGAATGTTTTATTTTAAAAAAAAATATTTTTTTTTCAACAAGAAGAACAGTTTTGCTTGCGCATATTTAAGGAACTTTTTAAGCCAATTTAATGACGTTGTATGTTCAATGATTTTTAAAACTATATGACGAAAATAGTGAAAGCTATTGTTTTAACCCAAATGAATGCTTTAACAATCTGAATAACTATAACTCATCTCGTGACTGTAACATCATGATAATAACTTTGTTTATGTGTGCACACCCCTTATATTTAAGCTGTGTCGCGATGTATTTATACATTTATAGACTAACAAAAATTATTATCATCGCCGTTATAAAGATCACCATCGAAGTTACCGCGAATTGTCAGTGCATACATTAACATTTACGTATATATCAATTCTTGATATAAAAAGGGTTAAAAACAACTAAACTACACCAAAAAAAAGTTTTCATAAGATAATAAATAATTTATATGATTTCAAACCCTTGTATTAATCCTTAACCTACAATACAAGTCGAAATTGTATCTAAAATATACACAAGGAGTGTAATATAAAGTCATAGTGTATATGCTCTTATCATATCGCCTAAATTTTCGACCTTTTCAACATCATTGAACTTTGTATAGCATAAAATTAAAATTAAAATATGATTTCGTAAATAAAAAACATAAAATTCATTATCAGGCCAACCAAATATTTACCAACAAAAAGTATTTTTTTTTTTGTAATTGTTATTATAATCATAATCCTCTTAACCTCCATCACATAATATATATATTTATATTTAAACTCGTATAGTAGCATAAAATAATATAATCAGTAGTAATATATAGAAAGGATAATGTGTTATCAGAGACTAAAATTTTTTTTTATAACAATCAATTAAATTTTCCCTTTACATGTACTCGTACGTACGTATATTCCACAAACGTATACGAAATAAATTTGAAACTTTTCCAAAAACAAAAATAAACTTTGTACCCGATAAAATTACAAACAATAATAATAAATTTAAAAAAAAATCGGGAGACCATAATAATATAAAACTATCACGACCTGAGAATAGTTTGCATATATAGCTATCTCGAAAGATAAAATTTCAATTTTAAATTACAACTTTTATAGGAGGGTCCCGTAAACTAGGTATACCTATACATAGCTTTCAAGCTCTCCAACAAATTTAATTAGTCACAGTTTAAAAAATATCCCTTTAAACATGTTTTTTTTTTTTATAAAATAATATTTAATTAATTTTATGACTTTATATATATACACGGATGTGTGTATTGTTTCGGTTTATAACGAATCAATTACAAATGTCCGTAAAAAAGTCAATATCTCCGCATATATGCGTATAATAATCATAAAATGGTCTAACACCCCTATTTATATATACGCAGAGTACACAATATAAAGAAAATAATAAATTCGACCCTTTTTATGTTGCGTATATACATTTGCCGATTTTTTTTTAGAGCACAGCATCATTCTAATATTCATCCCTAAATATTTAGATTTGTACGGAATACGTACCGTGCTGCACATTTATCCGATTATTTTGTGTGGTTTTTTTGCAAACCACATGAACAACCACAACAAAAAAATTAATCCATGTTAATCAACTAAATTTTGACTGATTAATTTTTTTGTGTTTGTATTATATATATACAGAAGATTTTCCGGGCAACGTCTGTATTTATATATACGTATATAGCGTATATGAGACGAGGACACTCGTATTCTATCCGGTATATCCATGTACATTTTTTTATTTTTGGTTGGTTTATTTTGTGTGGAAAACTGGTTAAAAAAACAAGAACAATGTGTATGCTTTTTGGTATTGGATATGAAAGCTTTTAGGAGATTTCCATTTTGTGTTTTGCCAATCATCGCAACTGTTGGTTGGATAAAATATTCGCCATTTTTTGTTTTATCAGCGCGAAATCCTTCCGAAAGATTAATATTTGATATATTTTTTACGGTGTATATGAGATTTGTGATGAGCGCGGCAGAGATTACAAACTTTGACTCGACCACACACCGGAAAAATGTTTACACCAGAAAGCGTACTACTTTTTTTAAATGTACTTAGTGTCTGACATAAATCAAAGTCGCCTACCTATGTACAAAAAAAATGTATGCCACCGCCGCAGACCGCGCATTCTAATTAATTACAAACCCATTTAAATTTTACTTATACACATTTCAAATTTACATGAACCTTTTAACCCTAACCAACATTTTTCATAATTGTACTTTTTATAATCAATTTGTGTTTATGCAACAATTAATTATTACGTAATAAAAAAAAATTTGTTTTTAAAACTAACAATTAAATTAAATTTAACATTACAAAAACTAATTATAAAATTAATTTAAAAAATAAAAAATTTTACAACACCGACACATCTTAAAGATAAATATTTTTTTTTTTAATGTACACGACTGTAATATAGGGGTATGTGATGAGGGGATCATATACGATATACGATAATTAAAATGATAACAATACATGCTCTACATATACTCGGTATCATGATGACAAAATATGACAACAACAAAAAAAATTAATAAAAGAGCATATACATTGTATTTTGATAGGGTTAATGTTCCTTATGCGAGATCTTATCAGTTTTATTGTTTTTTGACACGAGAATATGTATATACAGTGTGTTTAAATTGTGTCATGTTACAAACACACGTTCAACGATATGTGTGTAGCAATTTGAGTAACTTGAAAAGTAAACAATTTTGAATAAAGGGGAACCGTTTGGTTTTGGGTAATAATTTGCCAGCTTTACCTAATTTTGGTATTTTGACTTTTTAAAATAGAAAAAGTGAAACCGAGAAGCTGCTTTTAAATCTTATGAACAACAAATCCGTTCTAATAAGGTGAATCTGCGAACTAAAGTACTCGTAATAAAATTGTTGTGCAGTCCTAAGACCTTTAAACCGTTATGGCACAACAAACGATTGTATCGAAATGAAAGGAGACGCGCTCTTACGCTATTGCGGGGGTTTTATGTACTACAATATACGAATTATTTGCCGAACGCGCTAAATGAATGCTTAATGTTCAAGTTTTATTTGCAGGCGATTTTAATTTACCAAAAATGGCCTTGTATGGGTGCCCAGATGGGTGGACGTTCCTTCATTCGTTCTGAAAATTTTTTAACTTAATTTCATTGGTTAGAAACGATTTTTTTTTCCTTTGAATTGTTTTTAGCAATTTTGATTGATTTAAAAAAATTTCAGAAGAAAGGAAGGAACGAACAAATGCAACACTGAATCTGGCTTAATGTTCTGCGATTTGTTTAAAGAGTTTTAATATTTAAATTATTTCTTATATAAATTGTATATCATACAGATAGAGCATGAAAATAGCTCCAATCTGAAATGGTTCTTTTTCGTTCATTAACAAGAAGAGGAGGGCTATCCAATAATTCATCTCTCATTTTCTCATGTTATTTGGGACACCATTGCTAATTTTTTTCAAAGCTCTTTTTTGAAGATGACAACACGAATATAAACTTAAGGCCATTAGAATCTTCTGCTAGAATTCCATTTACGTCTGAAGTACTTAATCTAATCCTTTTAGGTTTACAACTGACACTATTCTCTATGGCGTCATTGTTTGTCTTAAGTCTTTCCACTGCTTTCTTACCCGAGGTTTGGTAATTGTCATTTGTTAAGAATATTTGAACCAGTCAGTACAGTACTAGTGGAATTACTTGTTATAAAGGAATTTCGATTACAATTTTCCTTTAGTTAAAACGAGATTTGATTTTTATTTGAAATTAGTGAGTTTCAACATAATTTTTTGCCAAGTAGATCTACAATTAATTACCTACAATGGGTTTTTCCAGCCATGTAAAGGGTGGGCCATTTGTGGAAACCTTTTTATTATTGTGTAGGTTGGAGTCAGCTAAATAACAACGAAGAAGCTTCCCCTAACATCCAGTAGCAGTGGCGGAAAAAAATACTATCGGAAGAAGTCCTTTGAGATCCCGCAATGATTGGTTTGATAATCAATGTCGAAGAGTCGTCGAAAATAAATTACATCATCGTGACAAAATGGTTAGCTTGCAACACTAGAAGCACTCTAGACAAAAGAAACGTAATCATATAAGATCATGCATCGAAACATTAACTTCCAAGAGGAACTAGGAAATTCAAGGGACTGATTTGCTAACGCCAGGAATCTCTATAGAGTCTTCCACCTAAGAAGTACAGCCTATACAAAGACAGGAATGGAGAGCTGAGATCAAACGTGGCTAATGGCCTCCCAGTATGGCAAACCTATTAGCTTCTTCAGGTGGAAAGGTCTTTCTCAAATAGCCCACAGTGGAGGAAGTAGACCCAGCTATTAGTTCGATTGAAAAATGGGAAGGCACCCAGTATCGATGGAATCGCCGCAAAATTGATTAAGCTCGGATTCGATATCGTGCTTCTTGGCCAAAGACCTAGCTATATCAAGGATATTTTCATACTGTTCAGTCAGTTATAATACGGTTCAATGATATTCCGGCAAAAATAAATCACTGCCGAAAAATGAGTTTTCTACGCCCAATCAAAATTATTGCGATCTAAGCATCTATTGCCGTCGTGCACGCTCAAACTTAATAAGACACTCAAAAAACCGGTGCTGGCTTTCAGAGGCGAAAGCTGAACCATGGCCTCTAAATATTGTAGATTGTTATCTACCTTCGGAAGGAAGGTCACTCGTTCAATCTTTGGTCCAATTTAAGTCGCAAACAGCAAATATCGGATTCGTGTGAATCACAAAATAAAGCAACTTCTCGGAGGTAGCTCGGTTTCGTCAAATCTAATCGAGTTAGATCGCCCGGCCACGTTGCAAGGTATCCATGACATCGGTTGATCAATAAAGTATTCCATCAACAACACTTAGTTCTACTTGGACCAGCTCCCTCTGCTGGCATTACAGTAAAGCATCCCGTGTGTCCAGGGGCGGTATGTTGTACCATCACTTCGAATCGAAAAAAGTCGAAATTCGAAAAATTTTTGTTTTCCGAAAATGATACAACATACCGCCGTTTGACTTTTTTCGAATTTAGATTCGAAGTGATGGTACAAGATACCGCCCCATTTCGACGCCTATTTCACGAATAACTTTTGGAATGTTATATTTTAAAATTCCAGCTTCACGCGCAGGTCAGTTGACATCGGCTAAACGGCTGACATTTAGTTTATCAAAGTTAGTTTGTGGCATCAAAGAATGTAAGAGACCAAAATCAATAAAGATTGTTTACATTCACAGTGTTGATTTTAGACCATAAAAACCATACAAAAATATATTATTTAGCAACTGGAAAAGGTTGACCTGCCCTTCACAAAGTCCAAGGGGTAACATTTTACTTAATATTTGGTATCGGTCTGGTGTAATAAATTATTTAGTTTGCTGAAATTGTCGTTTTTATTATAATATAATAAATGGCGGTGAAATTTACCTTTAGACAAGTTATAGAAGTGGTCTTGAACTAACTAGTTCAACGTAAGTAATCTGTAATAAATTCCGGTGCAAGAACCATCGTTATATCATAGCTACATCAAAAGTTGGGAGATGGAAGGGCCCCCGAGATGGAAAGGCACATATGATACGAAATGGAACATATAATTTTCGACTAAAATCGACGTCAAAATATCTGGGAAGGATTGTTTATAACCACGGAATGTAGACTAGTAGGACGAGGTATTTAATTAACTATTTGACGCACTGTCAGTACCTGAGTCAAATCTCTTGTAAGAAACGGTAATGGCAATTTCCAAAAGAAATATGAGCTTCATACAAAAAAAACAACAACACTTTGCATCAGATAAAGAACTTAATTAGCTGTTTGATGAACTATCAGAACCAATGGCCAATTAATTAATTGGTGTATAATTAGCTGTTTGACACACTATCGGAATCTGAGACACGAACTCTAGTAAGAATGGGTAGTTGAGTTTGGGAAAAAAATTTGTGAACATTTTAAGACCTGGGTGGGAATGTAATTTCCCAACTTCGAATTTTAATTCGGAACCTAAGCAAATCTCTGGTATGGAGTTTTGATCTTCATTTAAATTCGTTCGTTCAAGTTACAGCTTTGTGATTCGGATAGGGGAAAGTATTCAGGCTAGTCTGATAAAGAACTTTATTAGCATTATCGGTACATGAGTGATAATCTCTGGAAGGGAATGTTAAATACCATTTTCAGTTGTAAGACAAATAGCTAACAGTGTCATAGAAAAAAATTAGTGAACAATTTGTGACCTGGGTTACGGGATGGCATTTGAGCTCGTCGGGTGAGGAATTTAAATAACTGTTTAACACAATGGCGAATCCTGAGTATTTTGCCATTCGAAGGCAAATTTTAATTTATCCGAAAAGAATTCGGGAACAATTTGTGTATTCTTGAAATTGGTGGATATTCTTTATAATATTCAAATTTTTCGCCGGCTACTTTAATCGTTTTTTCACATTTGCTTGCAAGTTTTCTATTATTTGGGGGAATAAATCCGCATTGATTTACCCTTGCGGAAATTTCCACCGATTGTTGTTTAACTCCTCGTCCGACGAGCCAAGGATCATTCCGTTACTGGGGTCATAAAGTATTTACGAATTATTTTCTATGAACCTCAAGTTTGTGTGGGATCTGAAAATTACCATTAACACTTAATAGCAGAGGTTTTGACTCAAGTTACGATAGTGCGACTTACATGAGGTGTAAAGTGTTAACCATTTTCTGTTCTAATATGTCATAATTTATTACGGAAAATCCGAGAAAATTATTGAACTTTAATTTAACAGTGTTAACCCTTTGCACTCGTATATCAAGAAAAGTACCACACTGGATGTTAAAAGATGATAAAAATCTTAGATTACGTAGATGATTTTAATTCGTTAAGCTAAAAATAATGCAAGTTGGCACCCAACAACTTTGAAAATAAAGTGTGTGCAAAGGGTTAAACTAACTCTTGACTTTGAAACTAAGTTAAACTTTGAAAATTCGTGAAGAAATTCGCACTTTTTGAACTTTTTATAGGATGCGACATATTCTGGTACGTTTTTAAAGTAGCGGTTATTTCGCCACTCATAGGTTTACTTTCGGCGGTTAGGTGAACGTGCAAAATTGCCGTATTTGACAAAACGGGTAGCGTTTGGTGTGAAATATGTTCCAAAGGCATCATATGGCCATTTTATTTCTTCATTGACTATTTAATACCTATACGATTTAAGAGGAAGACTTGGCCGATATTTGGTTTCAACAGGACGGTACCACTACTGATACAGCCAATGATACAATCGACATTTTCCATCTTACATTTTTAAAACGAACTTAAAATTGCTGCACCCTTTACAAGAAGAAAACGGACCTGTTAGGCTAACCAATGAATAATTTTGGCCTCATAAATTTTTTCAAAATTTTATTTTAAAATTTTAATTCACAAACAGATTTATGACAAAAATTAACAGTATTCTAAAACTTCAACAAACATTAGTTTTGAATCCAATAGCGCCATCGTACAAACCAAATTTGGTCATTTGATTTCTCCTTAAGACAGCCATTCATAAAAATATTTTACCCGGTTGAAATTTCAAGTGCTAAAATTTGTCATTTTTCAGTTTACTTTAAATATTTCCAAATAATTCTACAAATTATTATAACGGCTTACATATTCTCTAATTTTTTCTGAATTCTTCTTAATTTCTCTTATTTTTTCATGTTCTCTTTAACGTCTCTCTTCTCTTATTTTTTGGCAGGGCGAGACTCTTCTTTGGTTTTATAAATATTTTGCTTGCATTTTGTATTCGTATGCTGGCGGCTTTATGGCTAAAACCATTACTGAGATTACGTATAAGCTGAGTATTCGCGTATTTTATTATCAGTCAATTTTATTTCGAGTGATTGCGATAAATAGTAGAAATCACAGACTGTGTTTTATATCGTGATAGGTAAAGATTTTTTATAAAGTCACATGATTCTTGATTCTTGGTTTTTTTTATCTAAGAATAAATTTTTATTCTAAAGCTTAGTACTCAGTTCAAAGTGAAACGAAATTTTACCGCGGTCGTCAAAAATCTATTTATTTTCGCCTGAAATAGAAATGAAATTTTATTTGGAGAATTTTTATTTTTGAAGAATGAATTTGTTAATTTTACGTGAATAAATTATATTAAATTGATTTTATTTAAAATTTATAGATTTATGGTTAACACAACAACCAATCAAATCTTTTAAAATTTGAGCACAAACAAATGTCAAAATTTCCCGTCCAAATAATGTGCCGAGACATTATTTTCACATGAAAATTATTTGGAGAGTTTATGTGCTCCATCTTTGATGTATTGAACACACTTGGCTTTTCCGCTGGTGAACTGAGTACTAAAAAATGAAAACAGTGGAATTTTACATTTCTAGTTTCACTTTGGTAGTTAAAATCGTATGAAGATTTAACGTGAAATCAAACTGAGTACTAACACAGAAAAAAATAAATATAAACAGAAGTAAAGCTGCATACAAAATTTTTGCGCTCATTTTCATAGTGAAATATGGGGTTATGATCTGGTTTTGTGTTGACAAAATTTAAATTACCGTTATAATCTGAACGAAAAAAATTGAAACAAAAACAATATGAAAAGTTAAAGAAACACTAAATGTCTATTTGAAGAGTTGGGGTTACAATAAAAAAAAGTTGTGTCAAAATTTAGTATGCAGCTTTACCTCTGTTTATATTACTTTTCTCTATGGTACTAGGCTTAAAATGGTAGGGTGATGAAAATGAACTCTCAGGTAATTCACCCTTAGATACCGGCAATCACATGGAAAATATTTCCAATATCATATTCTTATGCTAGTGATACAGAAGTTTAAACAGCTCTTTATGGAACTGTGTGGGAATTAATAAAACATGGATCTTCTCGAGGAAGATTAGAAACACCACAAAGAAATATAACTTTCAAAGCAAGCCATGGTCCTACAGCATTTTCAAAAAGACATGAAAAAACTGGAAAAGTTAGCTGCACTTTTTTTGATAATAAATAAAAATATTATAAATTATGTTAGAAAATGGACGGGAATGGAAACTTCTTAAGTTCTTGCAAAAGAGTGGGTTTTAACAGAAGAAAAATTCAAGTTATTTTCAACACTTTTGTATAAGCGTGGTGCTTACGAAGCAGAACATCTAAAATTGTCGTATTTATGGTCCAAAAATTGGGGACCTGAATTTTTCAGAAAAACAATAGCTAAGAAACATTTCACGGATATTTTGCAATTTATACGGTTCTGATCTCAAACGTTTGTAATACTCTCATCAAACATTGTCAAAACTGCTATGTGCCAATACAAAATATTTCTAAATTGATGAACAAATATTTCTAACTTAAGCCAGATGCAAATTAACTCAGTATCGCGAATAAACCAAGTAAATTTGGAATTAAATTTGGGTTCGCAACGGATTTGACAAGCAAAATGTCATAAATGGGTTTTCATACTTATAAAAAAATAAATCAGAATCAATATCTTTGGGTGAGCTTGTTGTTCTAAAACTGTGACAACTGATATTTTTTTTACAAATAAATCACTGACTCAAAAAATTTTAGAAGATAATACGACTTTAGTTAGAACTGTTCGTTCAAATAAAAAGAAATTACATTAACACATTTAATGTGTTCAACCCAAGACATGTGCGTATCAAAAGTCACTCCTAGGTACTTGAAATATTCAACTCTATTAACTACAACGTAATTTATATTAAGATATGGCAAATCAATTTGACTTTTTTGATGCTAGTGAAGTTTATCCAAACGAATCCAAAAAATACAACAACAACAAGATTATTGCAATAGTATTGGTGTAAGTAAACATGCAGGCGAATTATTGTTGCGTAATTTAGACGAGAAGTGATTTTGTAATTGGCCTTAGATACATTCCAAAGTCATTCTAAGTATTTTCTAACCATTTAGCATGCACTTCAGTAACATTGGTACACTGTCTACACCCAAACGAGTGTCCCTAGTAAATTATTTGATTTTCTAATCTGTCTGACAGGGTGTGCCATGAGATTTAAAAATTAAATTTTTTAATGTGGCTTAGATACACTCCAAAGTCGTTCTAAGTATTTTCCAACCATTTAGCATGCACTTCAGTGATATTGATACACTGTCTTAACGCAAATGAGTGTTCTTAGTAAAATATTTGATTTTCTAATGAGTCTGACACGGTGTGCAATGAGATTTAAAAATGAGATATTTTAATGTGCCTTATAGGTACATTCCAAAGTCATTCTAAGTATTTTCTAACCATTTAGCATGCACTTCAGTAACATTGGTACACCGTCTAAACCCAAACGAGTGTTCATAGAACGACTTAATTGGAATGTACCTAAGGAATATTAAAAAATCTCATTTTTAAATATCATGGGACACCCTGCAGACCCTTTAGAAAATCAAATAATTTACTAGGGACACTCGTTTGGGTGTAGACAGTGTACCAATGTTACTGAAGTGCATGCTAAATGCTTAAAAAATACTTAGAATAACTTTGGAATGTACCTAAGGCACATTAAAAAATCTCATTTTTAAATCTCATGGGGCACCCTGCAGACCCATTAGAAAATCAAATAATTTACTAGGGGCACTCGTTTGGGTGTAGACAGTGTACCAATGTCACTGAAGTGCATGCTAAATGCTTAGAAAATACTTAGAATGACTTTGGAATGTATCTAAGGCCAATTACAAAATCATTTCTCGTCTTAATTACGCAACAATAATTCGCATGAATGTTTACTTACACCAATACTATTACAATAATTTTGTTGTTGTTGTATTTTTTGGATTAGTTTGGATAAACTTTACTAGCATCTTTTTTGTGGTGAATGAAAGATCATAAACTTTGTTTTATTTAAATTCAATGCTATTCTGTATTGTAGAAGGGACTTTTGTTTCATAAAATATTGCAGTGTCGTCTGCAAAAATTTGAATTTTGCCAATCAAGGGCAAATTCGAGATGTCATTGATAAATATCAGGAACAGTAATGGTCCCAACACACTGCCTTGAGGAACCCCACATTTTACAGTTAAAATATTACTGCTAATTCCATTAATCATAACATATTGCTGACGATTAGTTAAGTAACTATTAACCAATTTATAGGCTACACTACGAAATCCATAACCGTATAGTTTATCGAGAAGCAGCTTGTGATCAATAGTATCAAAAGCTTTTTTAGATCTAGAAAGAGGGCTGCAACATACTCCTTTCGATCCAAAGCATTGTAAATCATGTTTGTCATTTCAAAAAGAGCCACATCAGTGCCCGCATGTTATGTGTAAAATTAAGTAAATAACAAGGAAACATTGAATTACATGCTTTAATGTCGGTAGAGAAACATATATATCAATGCTGGATATATATTGTTAAAGTGCGTTTTACTATAGCTAAGACTGTAGTTTACTAGTAAACTTATATACAAAATAGTTTAAGAATAAGCTCAAGCATGAGAACAAAATTATTTTTTTTTTTATTTTTAATTCGCAAAAAATTCAGTAACAAAATACTGCATTTTGTGGATTACACCAGATAATTGACGCACATATATTTATTAATAATTGTCTAAAACAAAAAATAATAATTAAAATTTTCATATAAGTTTTGCCCTACTTATTACATTCATTAATTCCGAATGACGCCAACGAAGAACTAGCCCAAACTGCTTCTTCACCCACATTTTCAATGTTTTTCCTCATTACACGATGTACAAAATTCCACAGTCTCTTAAATTATTTATTGTCCATGTTAAAAATTCATTGCTTTATAAAATACACCGAAAATATTATCACCATAAAAATAAAAAAAAATTTAACTAACCATAAATTCTGATAATTTATAAACTCAAAAAAGCATATCTTTGGCACAGAACACAAAAACTAACTCTTCATCTTCGCCACATAACAAGAAATAAAAAATGTTTAATTATCTTTTATCATCATTTCAATTGAAATTATTTATTTTACTTATTATCGTTGTATTTTATTTTTTTTATTTTTTCAATTGTCTTAATTAAAACAAACATAATTTTATAAAAATATATATATTTCGTTGGGTTTTAAGAAATTATATTTTTATTTGTTATTTTAATTTAATTTTTTTTTTTTTTGGTAACAAAACAATCCCTTTTGTGTGTACACAGATACCGAGTTAAACTTTTCCTGCGTTTTTTTGATAACACAATAAAATTTTTTGTGGAAATTAAGTGTGAGATGATAACAAATAATAGGCAAATGTACTTTAGAGAGCTACATAACCAAAACGAAGGGTTAAATTTATTTATATTTTCTTGTTATTGTGGTGTATCTAGATAATTTGTTTTTTTTTTTTTTTTGTAAGGATAATTCATTCGCGAGACGAGATATAGAATAAATGAGCATGAAGGGAATGTTATTTATAATCCAGTAGTATAGTCTGAATGACTTAAATGAAGAAAGTTCAATGTCATTGATTAAATTACTACAAACCAAATAAAAGTAATCCAAATGTTATCCATAAGATTTACCTGAAACGAGAAAAAAACTTATTAGATTTTTTATAAAATAACTTAATATTTAATTAAAACGGAAATTTTATTTGCATGTTTTTATTAGCCAGATATTTAGCTAATTTTTACATTTTTTGTTATCCTGATCCTTTACTTTGTGGCCAACAGGACTGTTTGTCAAGGAATTTGATTTTGGCCAAAAAGGTGTTTTTCAAGACTATGAAACCGACAATTTCACTTTTAAAATGTAAATAAAATGTCTTTAAAGGCAGTTCAGTTTGACAATTTTGTGTTTAAAACGGTTAAAAATATCGGGTTTAAATTATCTGTGAAACATCATTCAATGATAAAATCTTAAGTTCGGAATTTTTCCCTAGTCAATATGTGGATTATAGGTGTGGCCGCTCACCCCAAATAGGCATAAAAATTTCAGTGTCGCAATACTCGTACCTGTTAACATATCACTGCCTAACGAACAAAGGTACAACTTTATTCCAGAACACTATTTGAGCAAACTAACATGCCCATCATGGTCATAAGTACTACAATAAAAGTTCAATGAACCCTGGCAAATTTTTTACTAATCAACTTCTAAGTTTTTTATTGGCCCGCAATGCAATTACATTTTTAGTGTAGTTTTGGGCCTACTCAATACCAATGCATTGGGGCGTACGATTCTAGCAAGGCTCTCAGGTAATGGCGTCGTTAGTTCACGCCTGCACTTTAAAGTTGCAGAAATTTATTTATCAAATAAAAAACCTCTTAACGAGGTAAATGTTCGAGTGACGAAAGCCGAATTCAATTCACAAAATTTCTGATATCAAATTTGTGCCGAAAAAAACAATTGTATTCGATTTGTCAACGATTTTTCGGAATGTCAGTGCATTCAGCGCGTTGTTGTTTAACATTCAAAAAATCGTTGACAAGTTGTTGGTTTTGACAGCTAGAAAGAAAAATGTAAACAATCGCGCCGAATGCACTAACATTCCGAAAAATCGTTGACAAATCGAATACAATTGTTTTTTTCGGCACAAATTTGATATCAGAAATTTTGTGAATTGAATTCGGCTTTCGTCACTCGAACATTTACCTCGTTAAGAGGTTTTTTATTTGATATCAATGATTTTGGCAAGGCAAATTGAAAATGAATTGAAATGCGATTCGTTTTATTGTTGTCAGTTCGACTTTTAGTTCACACACACACGATAGCACACAAGTGGCCGCTACGTGTTATTGTGCCTCATACACAGATGCGCGGCATTGAAATGACCAAAACGAACAACAAAGCCATGCTAATGCAACAAATACAGAAAAAACTACTCTATAGATAGTTGTATTAGAATATATGTGTACATCGTATGTGGGCACTAGATTAATAAGTAGTGGTACGAAAGAAAAAAATTAACATGGGATTGTTAGTGTAACCAATACAATCTTCTGTAGTTTGTTGAATATTGGCATCTGCGTTTCAGACTTTGTTCAGAGCTTAATTGTTGTTCGTTTCGCGAAAAACGAATTACGCATACTCTCACACAGCTGCCGGCTGTGTGTTACCAGTGAGAATGATTCGTTCTTCTTCTCTCGATATTCGTCACTCCAGTGGCCTGCGTCTGTGTATGAGGCACAATAGAACGTAAAACAATAGAACGAAACTGTTTAATAAAAAAATGGAAAACAATAAAACAAAATTGTTTCTATTGAAGAATGGTTCAATACGATTTATGTTTGGAAAGTACATATATGCTCTTGGCCTCGAAATAGTAAAGACTTATATTATCTTTTTTATGTTGAAAAGTAGGGTCATTAGGTTCAGGTAGGTAGTTTTTTTTTTATTATGTTCAGCACGATAACCTACGTTCTGGTGTACTGTTTCTAGTGTGTGGAAGACGATTCTATTTCTTTATTTTGCATGCAATTTTTCAATCTTCATTTTGTAGTCTTTTAGTAGATTTTATTTCAGAATCCTTTACCACATGCCACAAACAGGTCATGCCGGGTGTGATCTTATTACACACCCGGTTCTCGTAGGCTATCGGCTGAATATTGTAGTTTAGTTTTTAGTGTATGTTACAGAGTAGTAAAAATTTAGACCAGATGCATGTGTTTTTGGTAGAAATTCGATTGAGTAATTCAACAATTTTTTTTGCATGTTTCTTGCTGTTTTGTCACTAACTGCATGCGGCTACCATTCATTTTTGATTCCTTAAACAATACAATAAAATATACATATTTTAGTGTGTTAGTTGGAAATAAAAGTTAATGGTAGCTAGCCTCTCGCTGATATTCCATCTTCATGCGATGGGAGGGGACTATTTTTCAAAGAAATCATCATAATGATAAAAAAATATCGTTTTTATGCAAGGAGACTCAAATGTTCAATGTTTTGGTGATTTTTTCGATCAATTTATCAGTTTTTTCATTTTTTTTTGTTATGAAAAAAGAGTCACTGGTAAAAATTCTCTTAGCAATGATAATAATATGATGTATTTATATTTCGTCGGCTCAGTATTATCTTGTCGTAAGTACCAAAATGTCGTTTTTCAGTTTTTTATACTAGTATTTTTAGTTTTTCTTCCTCTTTCTAAATCTACAATCCATTTTATCCTAGGTTATATGGTTTCTGAGTTACAGAGAATTTATTTATCGTAAATCCACACAACATCATAAACTTTATATTTGTATCGTATGTCACAAATTCTGGAGATACGACAAAGTCGCTAACACACATTTATAATACAAATGTCGTATGTCTAGCATAAACAAATATTTTGATATACGTCCAATTTTTTCTGTCACAAAATAAACCAATAAGATCACAGTACTCCACCACGTGAGCGGAATATATATAAAGGTTAATCGCAATTTTAATTCAGTATCCTGGTTATTATTGAATGGTGCAAATCGCGGTTATTTTTTATTTTTATTGTTTATTTTGAATTTTTTTTTTAATATGTTATTTTATTTTGAAACTACTGAATATTTGTTTTTGAAAATAAAAGATACATTCAGACGATGTTTACGAATGTTTTGCTATCTAATTTGTACCATTAACAGTCAAACGTTCATTTTTATAAAATAATCTTACGTCTCCTAAGATTTTTACAAATTTTATCGTAAGTCCATAAATTTTAATGTGATTTATGTATTTGTTAGTCAGAAGGTGTTTGTCGTATGAGCAAATTTTTTATCGTAAGTCCATTGTTTGGTACAACTTCGAAAGTTATACGACAAATTGGAAAACTGTTCGTGATTTTCCGGAAATACTAGAGGATTTATCTAAAGTGTAGGAAGTGGTAATCAATATATGGTATGATAGGTTTGGAATTATTCTATTAAATTAAACACTTCTCGATATACTATCTAAATAAGCTTTCAAACTTAAAACTCAATTTCCCAAAAATGACATATTTGGACTTACGACAAGATAATACTGAGGCGACGATTTGTTTCATTGTAATACGTTGATTCACTATCATTATGAACCGCAACGGACCGATATTAGGGTGCATTTGAGCCAAAAAATGAAATTTTGCAAAAAATTAAGGTGGATTTTAAGTTATGGAGGTCAATATCTAAAATATACGAGTTTTCTGGGACAAACGGTTGATGTCATATTATAGGTGAGATTTGTGGCTAATAATCCTGAAAATATGAACCAAAAGTCTTGGGCTCATTTTTTAGCAATTTGGCCGAATGTGGCCGGCCGATTTCGCATTTTTCAGTTTTTTGACCAAAATGACCATCTAACATAATTTTTTGAATTCTTTTTTTTGCTATTTGATAGCTGGCGTCAATACCTTTCCAACGATATGCATATGTCCAGGGTATGTCGAATAGATTCAGCACTGTGGACGTGGCAAAATGGCCAAAAATGGCCGTTCAGAGGCCGGCCGCGGCCAACATGGCGGCCAAATCAAAAAGTTGTAGAACAAAAGTTGCTTAGTTTTTTAAGTACTACAACCCCTGAAAATATGAGATAAAATAAAAGAGGTACGGACAAACAAACATATATACCAAAGCAAGATTATTTGGTGACGTCATAGAAAAATTTAAAATTGTCATAACTTTGGCCAAAATCATTCGTTTTGGACGTTTGAGGTGTCGTTGAATTGGTATTGACGTCTCCAATCATAATTTGCCAGTTAGAAAATAATTGGGGCATTTTTTGGGGCAGTTATACGCGAAAAACTGATTTTTTGGGGCAATTTTTGGAAGGTCATATCTCCACTCAATGTTGGTAGAAATTCATGTTTTTATACATTATTTAAATTTATTTTTCAAGACCTTTCCAATGGTATATAAAATGATCCTGGCGGCCTCAATGTGAAAAAGTTCGAAACTTGCTGTATAATATACTTCGTTCGACTTCCAGCACAGTAGGTGCTTTCGTCACTCGTTTGGACTGCCGTCCAAAGTGATATTTTTAAATTAATTTTAACGATTTTTTCGAGTTCTTTCGTTTTTGATTATCCGATATAAATTTGTCTTTAATTTGAATTTGAAAAATTTTTGGCGGACTATGAGAAAATATCACGATTGTAATATTTTTTGGGCTGATTTCTTATAAAATGGCGTGAAATTCAATTTTTTAGGCTGATAATTTTAATATTATAGTAATCATCATTTAAGTGTTACCATCGCATTTTTTTGGCTTGAAATTTGGCCCAACGTCACATACATTGAGATACAAAAGCATATCCGCAATAACTAAAGAATAAAATAAAAGACGATCGCATAGAACGTGTGTGAAGCAGGCCCGAAAACCAGCCCAAAAATGCCTTCGCGTTTCTCCGCTAAGTTAATTAAAAGGCCCTTCAGCCCGAAAAATAAAAATATATGGAGAAAATAAAATTCCATTAGGAGGAAATAAAAACATCTCGCATACAAAACAAATTTTTCGTTTAAAATTTGTTACAAGAAAAGATTTACCACACTAAAAGTTACGACATTTAAAAAACAAATTCCCTCAAATAAAATTGTGTGAACATTTATTAACGATCATAATATTCCAGTTCACAGAGGTTAGCAGATATAACTGTATGTGGCATTTAAATGAACAGGCCATCAGAATTAGGCACACAAATCCTCATTACCATACCATGGGGATAAGGGGTCTCCCCAGCTGACTTAATATTCGCTTCTGTTAGATTAACATATTGAAACTGCAACAGTCGAGGCACGCGTCGACTTGAATACAATCATTAATGTATAAGAAACAGACTTGGTACATCAGTATTAATTTTCTGGTTCTATATCCTCACTCTAAAAAATTTTTAATTTCTAAAAATTTGAAATTCTTTTTCAATTTAAAAATTATTTGTTTGTTAATAAACGAAATTATTAGAAATTAATAAAAAGTTAATTGATTTTAATAAAATATTTTGTAAAATTATTTAATAAATACTCCTTAAATGATAAATTATAAAAAGAGGTTCTTTGAATTTAAAAACCATTTGTTTTACAATAATGGTTCATTGTTTTACGTTTTTCGTTCAATTACGTTTTGTAAAAAAAACAATTATTTAGTCTGGTCGGTGGACCCAGTGGTTAATGGCACAGTAGTTAAAGCTTTTGGCGTTTGGATCGGGAGGTACCGGGTTCGAATCATCATAGGGGCAGGATGCAAAGTGAAATTTCATCAACAGATTACGATCTGTGGTGAAACGTAACACATCTATGACCCCCTGTCAGTGTGCAAAACTCATAGGCAGACCCATCTTCCATGCCAGTGTAGGCAGATGGTCTTAAATCGGTCCTATAGAAAAAAGCGGTAAAAAGCATAAAAAATAAATAAAAATTATTGAGTCCGATTGTTCATTTTGTTTTAGTAATAAAAGAAAATTCGTGTCGCAAATTTAATCAGAATCATCACGTGCGCGGGATATTTTAGGTTTTACAAAATTTAATTTTTGTTCAATATCAAATTTAATAGTTAATTTAATTACATGAAGTAATAGTGTAGTATTTCAATTAAATAAAAAATTGTGTAATGCATATGAGACGGAAAGTTAAAAAAAAAATTCAAGTGAATATTTAAATCATAAAATAAAAAAGTAACTCTGATAGGAAATTTAATGGCGATTAAAGAGCAAGAGGAGCCGAGCATGGTATATCGCATGACATAGGTTGTGTATCGTCAACATCGTGGGAGTTCTCAGGAATCATCCTCTCAAGCATTAACATAAATTTTTGTATTATTTTATTTATCAAAAATTTGATTGTGTAATTGTGACTATTGTGAAATTAAAATAAATCATTTAAAACTTGAAAATCTTCTTTTTATTATTAAAAAATCATATTTTAAAATTATAAATAATTATTTCATATGTCGGAAAAATGAATTTTTGAAAATTGAAACCTATTTTTTTAATTTTATAAACAAACTTGCCTAAAAAACATTTTCTTTTTAATTTAAAAAAACGGCACTGTTTGGCTAAAAAAGATTAAATAAAATATTATTTTGATTTTACAAGTTTTTTTTCTCAGTGTAAGCTTTTGAAATTTCCAGAATTCGAAATCTACTGCTGGGTGTACTAATCGACCGTATACATCGCAGAATCATTACGCCGACAAATCTTCAACTCTCATAACATGGCACACCCTGGTGTGCGTGCTATACTCATAAATTCATTATACGGTTCGGAGTTATAACGAAATTCTTGGGGCCACATCAAATACATACAACAACGTATCATCCTCAAGCTAACGATATAGTCGAACATTTCGATCGACAGCTCTACGCTGCTCTCTGGGCTCGATGCAACACAATTCATTGGAGCTCAGAAATTCCAATCGTTCTACTGGGAATTCGAGCAACAGTTAAAGGAAATTTTAAGTGCTCACCAGCCAAGATGGTTAACGGAGAAACTCTCAATCTACCCAGTGAGTTCGTTATCGAAAATTCTATTAGACTTCCGCCCTCAACTGATACAGTCATCGATCAACTTCACACCACTATGAAAAATCTTATACACACGTCAACTCGAACACCGAAACAGAATGATATATTTTTGCCGAAACCTCTTCAAAACTGCGAATTTATGTTTGTCATGGTAGATTAAGTTCGAAAAGGTTTACAACAATTTATTATTTCGATTAAAGAAGAGAAAAAATCGATCGCGATTTATAGATTGAAGCCGGCGTACAACATATGCAGTTCCGCTGATTCATTAAATACGCGAACTCGAAAATCTATGAGGGAGTAGAGTAGCGGTTTAATTATTTAAAAATTTAAATAATTTTATCATGACAACAAAATTCCACAAAAAGAAAATTTGGTTGACGACACATCATCTCACAACAAAAATTAATAAAACGGAATTTGCTACTACTATTGTTACCAATTCCGATAGGGGCAGGATGCAAAAGGGATTTTTGATAAGCAGATTACGATCTGTGATAAGAAGGAATACAAATACGACTCCCAATCTGCGTGCAAAACTCATGGACCGATCCATCTGCCATGTGCAGAACTACTATATAGGCTGGCATGGAGCTATGCAATGTGCAAATTAAGCACGTTAATCAAGTTAGCATTTTTTGATGGATTTCTTGAATATATGTAGCCATCTTGAAAAAGTGTGGTATATTAAAAAATGTAGTACCACCCCGAAAAACGATTTATACATGAGAAAAACAAATAATGTAGAAAAATTTATCAACGTAAAAAGATTACTGGTAACAACTTTTTTTTAAATTTATTTTACCCGAAAAGCGATAATTTCTATAGTTACTATGGCTCCACATCAAATTCTATACCGCAATACCTGAAGTTAAACCATCAAGCGGCATATATGGCCTGTCTGGCCTTATCTTCAGGTATTGAGGTGAATAATTTAAAGTGGACCCATAGTAACTACTCAAATTGTTCGAGTTAAATAAGTAAATTTAAAAAAGGTTATTTCCACCTGATATGGACTTAAGGAAGCTTTTACATCTTAGCTAGTATGGTGGCCTGTCTGGCCATATATGCTGCTTGGTGGTTTTATCTCCAGATATTGCGGTATAGAATTTAAATATATAAATTTAAAAAGGTTCTTTCCACCTGATATGAACTTGGGCCACCTTCTATCTCTTGGCTATTATCGTGGCCTGTCTGGCCATATATCCCACTTGGTGGTTTTATCTTCAGATATTGCGGTATAGAATTAAATGTGGACCCATAGTAACTACACAAACTACCGATATTCGGGTTAAATACATAAAAGATTATTCCCAGCTGACATGGACTTAAGGTAGGTTCTACATTTAAGGTAGTAACGTGGCCTGTTTGGCCATATATCACAATTGGTGGCTTTATCTCCAGGTATTGCGGTATAAAACTTAATGTGGACACATAGTAACTGCAAAAATTATTCGAGTTAAATAAATAAATTTAAAGATGGTCATTTCCACCTGATACAGACTTAGGGTATGTTCTTTATTTTAGCTAGAATCGTGGCCTGTCTGGACCCATAGTAACTACACAAATTATTCGGGTTAAATAAATAAATTAAAAAAAAATTAATTCCACCTGATATTTACTTGAGACAGCTTCTACATCTTAGCTAGAGTATCATGGCCTGTCTATCCATATATGTCGCTAGGTGGCTTTATTTTTAACCCACAGTAACTATACACAAATTATCGCTTTTCGGGGTAAATAAATTAAAAAAGCAGATTCTAACCAGTAATTTTTTTACATTAATATTATTTTTCTAATGTCTTTGTTTTTCTCAAGTATAAATGGTTTTTCGGGATGGTGTTACATTTTTTAATATATTTACTTTTTTTCGGGATTGCTACACTTATCCAAGAAATCCACCAAAAAGTTCGGGCTCAGTCTAATTTCATCGGGGACGGAAAAAACACACTGCGAATGATTTGGGAGTGCTTAGGCCTCAGAAATGATTGAAGGGGAAACAAAATTTTCTAGCGATTTCTTTAAATCAGCGTGGCATTGTGGTGGTTTTCCTGATTCACGTTCTCCATGCGTACAAAATTCGTAGTTTCGAGATGAATTTGTCTAGGTGATGATGTAGAGGTTAGCTTGGTTTAATCCCAGAATCCATTGAGCTGGCCTCGTTTAAGGGTGGATTATCCATCAGTGTAGGTGGCGTACCACCAGGAGTAAAAATTCCGTTTTGTTATGCACATGTTGCTTAAACAACTGATTATTGCAGCAACTACCAACCTAATCAGTGAGATTGGAAGCGTGTCAGTGGAGAAATTCTAGTTATTTTTGCGGTAAAATTTTAGAATGCTTTAATCTAAACGTTTTAAATAAACGTGTATCACTGACGAAAATTTTTGAAATACCACTAAAGTTAGTCAAAAGCTCATATAGCATCAATTAAATTTCTTCAATTATTCGATACTGTAACTAAACTGTATTTATCCATCTTTTAAATTTTCGATACACCCCTCATGGTATAGCAGCGAGAAAAAAGATTTTTAATTTTAAAATCCATTACAAATTGCACATGAAGAAAAAAATAAAATATCATTTTACACTCAACGCGAAAACCATATATGCTAAGTGTAACAACAAGGCAAAAAATAAACCATCTTATCTCATCTTCCTTATATGCATATACGATATACAGATATATGTATGTACATATATTTGAAGAAGATACACTTCAACAATAAACATTTAAATTACAGTTACACTTTTTTTTATGTTGTATAGTATTTTCAAAACAATTTTATCATCTTATAAAATCATGTCTATTGTTAAACTTTTTTTTTGTGTAAAGCACACAGAAATCATACTCACTCTCGTACATGTACGTACATATACAATATTCTTAGAATAATGTTTAAAAATACACATCTAACTTAAGTATGTATATAGAATATATGGTATTGTCTTGTGATTGTAAATTTTCATACCCGAGAATCCAACAAAACCAAAAAAAAAAATATTGTAAAAATTCTCTTCCTCAGTTTTCTTCAAAAGTACAAAATAAGAACAAAAAATTATGTTGATTTCGTTTGATAATGATGATACCATATAAACATAACCTCAACCATGCAACAAAAAAAAAAAAAGTAAAACTGAAGAAAACAATCTTTTTACGCAAATCTTAGTATTTATTTGTATATTTATATTTTTTATTTGCCGACAAACTTATGCTTAATTTTTTTTTTTTTACTTAAGAAGAGAAAGATACTGATATTGTCGTCATATAACACAACGAAAAAAAAAACAATCTTATAAGAAGAAATGGAAACAAGATAAATTCTTACGTTTCATTTCTGTGCTGTACATACGATGTATGTTTGTAGGAGACAACCGTGCAAGTACGAGTATATATTCATTGGCTTTTTACTTAAAGCTTTTACTTATTCCTGTTGTTATAATAAAAAATAAAAAATTCTTAAGGTTATATAAAAATAAATAAAGACGAGTGAATTATGAAAATTAAATGTAGGTACATTACAATTCAAGAAGATCTCCGGCACATTTTTTTTTTTTATATAAAATGCACGGTGGAAACGATTTCTGGTTATACGTGAACGTTTTGTACGCCGAGCTTTTTTTTTTATTTTAGTTTTTGTGGGATGTGTAATAGTTTTGTGTGTGATTTATTACAAAATGCCTCGGATGAATATAAATAATTTTTTGGGATGAACGCTATTCGTTTTCTTTGTTTTCGTAAACATTTGTCATTATATGTATGTACTTACTTACTTGTGTACAATTGTATACAACGATTGTGATGTTAGGGTGAATTAATTGTTGATGATGATAAAGTTTAAAAAAAAATGTTTGAAACAAAATTTGTTCGTATATAGCTACATAATATACATTTGGAATGTATGTTTTTTGGTTTGTAATATTATTAATTTAATTGACGAACAACAAAACCACAAAATTGTTAATTTAATTGGCAATTTATAGTGACATATACGTTAACGATGTTATTTTGGGAATTTGTATCATTTATATGTTTAATGGAAAATGGTATATACTTCAAAAAAGCTTTGAGATATAATTTTTTCGATATTTAAATATCGAATCGATCGCTTCAACTGCAACTTTGCTTGAACTTAAAAATTAACCTTTTTTGCTTATAGACTATAATCCGATAGTCTACCATGCGTTGGAACTAGTCTACTAATTCTAAATAAATGATTTAATGAAATGAAGAGCAATACCTGGTTTTTAACTTCTATTTGTTATTCAAAAATTTCTAGTTTATATATAGTCAAAAACGGAAATAGCAAAATGCTATATGGACTGCTATATAGACAATTACAAACTGTATCAATATTTTTATAATTTAGACAAATAATAATTAGAAGCGATATAACCACCTTTATATGTTTATTTTAAAACCATCTGCGTTATCAGCTGAATTTGTATACTATATTACCGGGAGACTAGTTGCTGCTGACCAGAAAATTGGCAACAGTCGTGGTAGTGGATCGTCCACAGCACATCTAATTTTTTATATACATTCTCTGTAAGTTTTTCCGTTTCATTAATCTAGCATACCGAATAGTTCGTTGGCAATTGTAAGATAGTGGTCAGGTTGCAGTGCATACAGAGGGGTTGTCGCAGGATTAAAATCCTGTATCATCTACGTATGAGACTTCAGCAAGTACTCACACCGGCGATAACTACACCGGAAATGGAGTAGGCTAAGTATGTGAGAGCTGTATGCTAAATACATGTGTGAGGGCTGTCGGATAACAACTCAACCTGGAGATTAGAGAAACTATAAAGATATTCCCGGAGTCTCACCTATGCGGTTGATTAGCTAATGACCTGCTTTTTAACAAAAGTTGTGGTATGTAAACACGGAAACAAGGAAGCTTTTGTTATAGGCTATGACTGGCAAACATTCTTATGAGTTCATACGTGACATACGTTAATTATTGGTTTACTGTACTGGAGATTGGAGATAATTTGGCAAAATTTGTTTAGGAGGTCTTCCGGTTAGGCTCGGGTCCATTTTTATTTTTTTTTTCATCTCAAATTTTATACGTACATACAACAGCTGACAGAGGGCTTTAACTTAACACAGATTCGATCGTGATTGTTTCGGACTTCGAGAGAAATTATTAGATGGTTCCTTCGTAGAGGCACGGGTCTCCTTTTCAATTTGTTTCTGTCTTCACACAACTTTGATGAAATAATTGAAAAGAGGTTTTGAAATAATAGGATTCGAATGCGATGGATCCAAAAATCTGGAAAATTTTTTAAAGGGTTCTCTCGTGGGGTCTGGGTCCTTTTTCAAAATATGTTTTATCTCAAATTACTTAGATTCAAAAAACTTGTGTTGGTTTAGGGAAAATCTGTTAGCCAATAACAAAGCTTTCTTGTTTCTGTGCTGACACGTCACTACTTTTTAACAAAATCGCAGGTCATTAACTAATTAACCGTTTAGGGAACATCTCTGTGATTTGACCACATATAAATTCATTAAAATGTTTGTCATTCATAGCCTATAACAAAAGCTTTTTGTTTCCATGTTGACGCATTTTTATTTAACCAACCGTGTAGGTGAAGCCCCGGGAACATCTCTATGATTTCTCTAATCTTCATTACAGTAAAACTCGAAATTACGGATAAATTTATAAAAATGTTTGTCATTCATACTCAATAACAAAAGCTCCTTTGCTTCCGTGTTGACATGCTACTCGTTTTTTTATTAAAAGAGCAGGGGCGGAATCATGAAATACGACCGGAAAATTTAAACGGATTTAAAAATATTTTCAAACTTATTAGATTAAAATTATTCAAATTTACCATGATGGATGCAGACTGATGTATAAATGCAACTTCTATAATATTTGAAGAGCAATGGCTAACCTCCTACAAAATTTTCGAAATTCTTTTTTTACCGGTACAACATTTCCGTTTAAAACTGCTCGATTATGAAATAGTTGTCGAATACAATTTTTAGGATAAACTTTCATTTATTTATGTTTTCATACAAAATATCTACGCCAACTTTGACCATTTTGCCAATTTTTTTGTGCTTGTCCATTGAAATATTTTCTAACAATTAATTTTTCCGGTCGGATTTCATGATCTTGCCCCTGTATACATCAAAATAATTATTTATTTTCGGAATTTTTACAATTTTGAAATACAAAAGACTTCAATGCCATCTCATAAAATGAAACGGCGACAAACCTGAGGCGAGAAAAATGAATTTCGAAAATCTTGTAGGAGATTAGCCATTGCTCTTCAAACATTATAGAAGTTGCATTTATACATCAGTCTGCATCCATCATAGTAAATTTGAATACTTTTAATCTAATAAATTTGAAAATATTTTTAAATCCGTTTAAATTTTTCCGGTCGTATTTCATGATTCCGCCCCAGGTCGATAGATAACCAACCCTGTAAATGAGATCCAGGGAACATTTCTGTAATTTCTCCAATCTTCAGTACAGTAAACCTCTAAATTAATTTATGCATGGAAAAAATACTTGTCAGTTTGGTGAGCAAGATATTTACAGTTCAATTCAATTTCATATTTTTTTTAGTTTGATAAAATGTCAATAGATGCCAGTAAAATTTGAATTTTTTTCAAAAGAACATTTATATTTATGTTATGCGGTGTATGAAGAATATGCTTTAGTCAGAAATAACCATTTAACAACTTTAATACTGAGTCACTTATGCCAATTTTTCGAGTTAACAATTTAATGTTAGTTCGTAACAGTTGTTAAAAGATGGCGTAAGACTCAATACACTAAACCCGTATTCTGATTTGCAAATTTAATATGCGGTGAACCAATTATCGTGGTATTTATATATGTTATAAACGTGTATGCCACTGACTCACTCGAGAACGCACAGGGTGACCAATATAAATTTTTATTTTTCTATATTATAACGTCTATGTCACTCACAAAATTGGAAAATTGGAAAATAATAAAATATGAAAATAGGAAATTTGGAAAATTGGAAAATAGAAAAATTGGAAAAACGAAAAATAAGAAAATAGGAAATTTGGAAATTTTGGAAATTTGGAAAATTGGAAATTTGGAAATTTGGGAATTGGAAAACTGAAAAATTGGAAAATTGGTAAATTGGTAAATTGGAAAATAAGAAAATAAGAAAATAAGAAAATAACAAAATGAGAAAATAAGAAAATAAGAAAATAAGAAAATAAGAAAATAAGAAAATAAGAAAATAAGAAAATAAGAAAATAAAAAAATAAAAAAATAAGAAAATAAGAAAATAAGAAAATAAGAAGATAAGAAAATAAAAAAACAAGAAAATAAGAAAATAAGAAAATAATAAAATAAGAAAATAAGAAAATAAGAAAATAAGAAAATAAGAAAATAAGAAAATAAGAAAATAAGAAAATAAGAAAATAAGAAAATAAGAAAATAAGAAAATAAGAAAATAAGAAAATAAGAAAATAAGAAAATAAGAAAATAAGAAAATAAGAAAATAAGAAAATAAGAAAATAAGAAAATAAGAAAATAAGAAAATAAGAAAAAAAGAAAATAAGAATATAAGAAAATAAGAAAATAAGAAAATAAGAAAATAAGAAAATAAGAAAATAAGAAAATAAGAAAATAAGAAAATAAGAAAATAAGAAAATAAGAAAATAAGAAAATAAGAATATAAGAATATAAGAATATAAGAAAATAATAAAATAATAAAATAAGAAAATAAGAAAATAAGAAAATAAGAAAATAAGAAAATAAGAAAATAAGAAAATAAGAAAATAAGAAAATAAGAAAATAAGAAAACAAGAAAATAAGAAAATAAGAAAATAAGAAAATAAGAAAATAAGAAAATAAGAAAATAAGAAAATAAGAAAATAAGAAAATTGGAAAATTGGAAAGTTGAAAAATTCGTAAATCGAAAAATTGGAAAATAGGAAATTGGAAAATTGAAAAATTATTAAAGTGGAAAGTTGGTAAATTGAAAAATTAATTAGTATATGGAAAATTGTACAGGGTTTTCCAATAAGAGTGATATGATTTCTTTACAAAAAAAAACACACTAATTGTTAAGGAAATTGAAATGTTTTTTATGTAATGTGAAGTACAATCGATACAATTAAGTTCTGAATAAAACGTCATCCAAATGACCTCCACGACTCTTTTGCAGGAACGAATAACTTTTCTCTCAATAATTCAATTGTTGCACTTGCTGTGTGGCACGTAGCCCCGTCTTGTTGGAACCAAATTTTGTCAAGATCAACTTCTTCTAATTTCGGCCATTAGAAGTTGGTTATCATCGATCTATACTGATCTCCATTGACAGTAACGGAGTTACCAGCGTCATTTCGAAAAAAAAAACGGATCGATGATTCCACCAGACCAAAAACCACACCACACTGTCAATTTAGGTGAATGTAATTCATGAATGTTTTTCATGAATAATTTATGAATTTTCCTCGCACCAGAATTGACAGTTTTGTTTATTTACCGCACCACTCAGATGAAAGTGAGCCTCATCGGAGAAGATGATTTTCTTAAAAAAATCGTTATCGTTTTCAAGTTGTTCCAAGGCAAAATCAGCAAATTCACGACGTTTACGGTGGTCCAATGGCTTCAGTTCTTGAGTGAGAACAATTCTATACGGATGCAAATCCAAATCCTATCTCAAAATCCGCCAGGTTGTGGTTTGAGACAGTCCCAATCCTTGAGAACGTCTTGAAATCGACAAATTGCGGTCTTCAGCAACACTTGCCTGAACGGCAGTAATATTTGCATTACTTCGAGCGTTTCTTATTGGCACTTGAATATTATGTAAAGAAAATGTACGCTCAAAATTTTCAACAATTCGACGAATAGCGAGCACACTTGGACGATTATTACGACTATAAAATGGCAAAAGCGCACGAAAAGTTGCAATTGGAGAACGATTATTTTGATAACAAAACTGAATAACTTGTGAACGTTGTTCTTGCGTATATCTCACCATGATGAAATTGAAAACATGACTAATTACAATGAAACAACAAATGACAGATCATGACATATTACAAATGGCCGAAACGTCACTTAAAAATCATATCATTCCTATTGCAAAACCCCATAAAATTGGAAAATAGGAAAATAAGAAAATATGAAAACAGGAAAATGGAAAATTTGAAAATTGGAAAATTGGTAAATTGGAAAATTGGTAAATTGAAAAATTGGAAAATAGGAAAAAAAAATTATAAAAACAGCAAAATCAGGAATTTGAAAATTGGAAAATTGAAAAACTGGGAAAACTGGAAAATTGGAAAATCTATAATATAAACGTCTATGCCACTGACTGACTCACTCGAGAACGCACAGGATGACCAAACATTTTGTTTCTATATTATAACGTCTATGTTACTCATTCGCTGACTCACTCGAGAACGCACAGAGTGACCAAAAAAAATAATAATAGTATAAGTTATTTGGAAATATATTTTAAAGTAATAATAATTTCCATTAACTTAAATGTCAGGAAAAAGTTCAAAATAAGCTCATCATTCGATCAATACTGGAATTAGTTAGCAGTAGTTGTCGACGTTGTATTCGAAAAGTCGACGTTGTCTACGAGTAGTCGACGTATTCTATATGTTGTCAACGTTATCGACGAGTTGCCTATGCGACCACGTAGAAATAAGAAAATGGCGCATAAACGCTCTTATCTGATTGCCAAATTTTGCTTATTTTGCTTTGTTTATTAGCATTAAAGTTATTTTAAATTTTTAACGCAACTTCGTCATTTTGAACACAGGAAAATTAGAAAAGTAGAAAAAAATGAATAATTTTATAAAGTCTGTTAGTTGATGAACCGGAAATTGTACTTTTTGTTTCAGTAGAGGTTGGTCAACAACGATAATAGTTGCTTCTTTATTTCCGACTTGAGACTTCAACCAAAATAATACGTGGACTATTTAAAAAGAAACAATATAGGTTTCGCTTTCGAACAGATTGATCACCTGATTAAGGGTTTCATTGTTTGTTTATCTAATTATGCCATCGACCTTATAAATGAATAATGTTACAAAACGATTATAAATCAAAAGAACACCGGCTTTTCAAAAATAATCAGCGAAATTTTATCGAATAATAATTTAAATAAATTCAATGAAAATGTCAAAGTCAATAATAATCAACAACATTAAATTCTTAGCTAAAATTCAACCTGCCAACAAAAGAAACATGTTACTCTTGCATTATAATTTTATAAACCAATTCCCATAAATCTACCGATCTTATATTTTTATATTATCTACTTTAAAGTAGAACAAAAATGCACAAATTACCGTTACAAAAATTAATACCTATATGCATATATGTCTTGTTACCTACTAAATAAACGATCGTGAATATCTTAAATATGAGTGTACACATATATAGAGGAATGTAGGTGGAACATGTTATATTGTTCATAATAAAAAAAGCAACAAATATAAATCAATTTGTACAACAAAACCCGCGATAAAAAAAATTTATTTTCGTATATAAAATAATTATTAAGATCAATAATCCCATCAATCACATAAATTGTTGATGTATATATGTGTATAGGCAGGCTATTATCATTATAAACAAAACACCTTTTTTCTCATGTTATGAGATTTAACCTATTCTTCTTTAACAAAATGTTATGATGACATTTTACATAATAACGAAAAGCCTTAATACTATTTTAACATCAATTTGAACTTAATCTCTATTATCTTAAAGTTTATAGATTTTTCTAATCAAAAAAAAAATTTGTTGAACACAAAAAAAAAAATTTAAAATTTTATACATTTGCATATAAATGATAAGATTTTATTACAAACTATTAATTTATAGATTCATAAACTACGGTTGTTATGTGCCCGCTCGTGCGGTTCTTTATCTTTATATACGTTATACGGTGCCGCTCGCGGTAGTTTTAAACTGTTTATATACACGTATACGTTAAGGTGTTATGATTAGTCGAGAAGGCAGGCAGGTATAGAATTTCAAATATGTTCGACTAATACAGTTTAAAATATTTATTACGATTTTATTATTATTCGAATTTGATTGAATCTTAATTTTATGATTATCGGTTTTTTTTGTGTCTTCTTGTCCGCGTGTGTGTTTATGCTACGGGTGCCGAGGTGATTCGAATTAAAGATCAATGTCACAGTGGTAGGTTAAGAGTTGGCATGTATTAAAAAATATATAATGATAATTTATTCTAAAAATCATTTTCGATTATTATTTTATGGGTTTTGCTAAGCGTAATTTGAATTATTTATTGAAGTTTAATCCGGTATTGGATTAATATCTAGCAACATAAATTTATCAAATTCGCATTCTTATACAATTTGGGAATTTTTGGGTTTCTTAATCAATCGTGAAACCCATTGTACTACTGCTTCTGCCACAATAAATCATGCTACTTCATGTCTGTTTCTAGACTTTAGAAGTGTTTTTGATTGCATTAACCATAATACACTGCACCAAAAAAAGGGAACAGAAATTGTTTCCTAAAAAATACCCAGATTTGAACGCTTGTAGCTGTTTAAAACATTGAAATAACACCTGTCAAAAAAATAATTTTGGAATCCGTTTTATTTTATTTTGTATTTTATGACTTTTTGAGTAAAATAAAAATTGCCTAGAAAAAATATGCTGCTGTTTGAGACTTTAAACCAACCTGCTCGATATTTCATTGCCAAATATAAATTAGCCGGTTCCAAATATAAATTAATCGGTTGAAAAGTTATCGACTAAGATCACGTCGACCTGTTAAGAGTTCCGTATCTGAAGACTGATAATCATCGTCGGCAATGAAATAAATATGCGTTGCAGTATAGAAACTGGACTCAGAGGGACTGGTGTAATGTTCTTTTTTCGGATGAATCGCGGTTCAATTTGTATAAATCAGACGTCCGGATTACTACGGATTTACGGCGCACCTTTTGAAATAAATCACAATTTTTACTGTAGAAACTTATTTTCTGATTGAACCACCAAAATTACGCCTGATAGGCGTTTCTCATTTTTTGATTACGTTTCTCGCTAAAACTTCAATAAATAGAAAAAAAGCCGTCAGAATTTTCCACAGCATCATTTTCAAGGTTTCTAAATTCTCTCTAAAATGGCCAATTTGGATTAGGGAATGAAATATTAAGCAAGTTCGTTTACAGTCTCAAACCGCAGCATATTTCTTTTTCTTTTAGTCAATTTTTATTTTACTCAAAAAAGTACTCAAAAACAAAATAAAATAAAATGGGTTCCAGTATCAAAAAGAAGGCAAAATTTCCTTCAATTAGAAGCAAAATTATTTTTATGAAAAGTGTTATTTCACCAAGATACAAGCGATCAAATCTGGATATTTTTGAAAAAAAAATTCTGTATCGAATCTTTTTTTTGCTCAATGTCGTATTTTTGGTGTTAAGTTGCTTAATGCATGTCTAATGCAACTATGTATAAAAAAAAGTCACTTTTACAATTTACAATTTTCCAAACGTTGTAGATTTGATTTTGATGTGCCAAAAAGGCAGCTTGCTTAGAATTCCAAGCTGGAAACCGTGTAAGGATTGCAAAATGCTCCCAGAAGTCACAATTTTCGGCCGTTACTCAATCTCACATTTACAAAAGTTCTCCATATGCAATTACATAAATGTTCGATTTTCTCAAAAATTGAACTTGTGAGAGCATACCATCTAGTCTAAATCGTACTCGACGATATTAATAAAACTGCAATAACTATACGCACATTCCAGAGCATCATCAATGAAATCGCAAAATATATCGATTTCTTTTTTGTTTATATTGACGGCATTAGAATAAATCTTTAAAAAATTATATAAAAGAATTCTGCCGTCTGTAAAGTCGAGCTAAAACAATTAAAGAGTTCCACAAAACGTTAAAGAAATTCAACAATTTATGGGTATGATAAATTACATTCATCAATTTATCCGAAAACTCGTAAATATATACGTGCTCCAATTTACACACAATTGGCAAACTTTCTCAAGAGACCTAAAATACTACTAAATTTGTCTTGGCTTAAACAATGCTAAAATACATTCCTTTCCTTGTATTGCTAAACAATACAAAATATAGCGTCACCACCGATGCACATCCAGCTCAGCTAAAGTGGAGAGTTACACCAATAAAACAAAGCCATTTGCTTTGTTTGAGCCAAAGAGTCGGGAATTTCACAGGAATTTCTAAATTCCATCAGATAGATTTGAGAACTATCATACTTCCACTAACTTCTGCATCAAAGACTTCCCTGAAATCTATCGCAAAAATACGATCACTATACATTTCTAGATTTGGCGTACTGGCCAACATCAAGGTACATACTTTGTCGATCAAGGTACTAGTTAAGGACTATTTTCTGACATCCGCAGACAAACCGGTATCAAAACTAGTACGAATACCGTTAAATTGAGCTCTGAGAGCGCAATCGTCTTATAGGGAATTCGAACAATAGAAAAAGATAACATACAATTTTATCCAGCTTAACTAGTGTACGATGAAACAAATAAATTTCCTGTGGAATAGTTTATAGAATACCTACTTATACACAATGCTATCACTGGCACACATCAATTCCCCCCCCCCCCCCCCCACGATGAACAATCTCACCTCCATCAATATTTGACTCGTACGAATAGCCTATAGAGGTTTGTGTTGCAAATCAAAGACAAGCGACAATCCATCTTTATAGATAGACTCAAACCAGTCGATGGCAAACTGAGTTCACCCGATCAAATATCGGGAGTGGAGAAAGCTGTCCGCATTTTTGAATAACACATACACTTCAAATTACCAATATGAACTATCAATTTTTTCACATAAACCTCCATACACAAGAAAAATTATGTTAATTTAGGTAAAAACAAGTTAATTTCACAGAATGGTACAGGAAACGGAGGAGCAAAGCAACTTGGCCGATATCCGCCAATAGAGCTACATACACGATATTGAGATAGTTCTCGAATTGGTCTTTTAATCAGGGATGCTAAACCCACCAACCGCATCGCAATATTAACATCCAACCAAGGTGCAACCTGTTTACCACCAGTCGCTACCAGCGCTATAAACTGCATCGCATCGCAGGTCGCACATACTAAAAAAAAAATAAAAAAAACGATGGCCACCATACAGTCCACCGTTGTTAGGCGATGACTCGGATTTTTTTAGTGCATTTTGTAATTCACTAAAATAGTGAAACTATGAGGAGTATAAGTTAAGATAAAATTAGTTTTTCTTGGAAGAAATGGATGTCAATGCATGAAATTAATAATAAGATAAGACGTACAGGACATCATATCTTCCCGCTACTATACACCAATTTAAAAGTACGGGGAATACAGAACGAGTCCAAGGATTTGGAACAATAATAATCCATGATAAATTTTTGGTTGTTTGTTTCAACCGGAACTGATTTAGACACGGAGAATGTTACTGGACGCAAATTTCAGGGCACACCACTCGCTGCAGAAACCTTTCCTAAAGAAATATTTGAAATCCTGTCAGTTTCAGTGAGTTCGAGACCACTTAAATTGGACCAGAGAGATGTGGAATCACCTGGTGTTCTCTGACGAAAGTAAATCTAAATTATACATTTCGAAAATAGACGGGTATTGGTACGAAGAAAACCAAAAGGAAACAGCGTTGTCTGCATTCAACAGTTGCCAATTAAAGAAATGTTTAGACTATTCTTTTATTGTGAAACATATCTAATTTTTTAATAAAAAAAAATTTAACAAATTTCTTTTCGTTTTGTTAAATTACCAAAATTTTTATTACTATAAGACCATGAAATTTTAAACCTCATTTAAAAGCATCCATCTATAAACCTCCGTTTTAAATATTAATAAAAAAAATCATTTTGGTGATACCAGAGACAACGTAAAAGAGATATTTCATCCTATGTAAACGTAAAAATTTAAATTGCGATTTCATTTCATGTAAATAGCCGCATACAATCAAAAATATTTTGTTTTTTGTGTATACGTATACGCAGTTTAGCGAAAAATCACAGATACAACGATGACATTGGAATTATCAGAAATATATTTTGTTTACATTTTTTAGTTCAAATGAAAAATCTAATTTGATTGTCTGTGGTGATACTAACAACTTAGCTGGTGAAAAAAATGGGTTTAGTTGAAAAATCTTAGCTGTCCGGGTTTTTATGTACATCATTGTCTATGAATTCTATAATCTTCTATTATTTAAAATACTTCATTCAACTCAAGATTTTTTTCACCAACAATAATAATAGAAATTGTTTTACTAGCAAAAATAACATTTTCTATATAAATAAATGTCTCATTTTATAATTTAATATTTACTAATATTGATAACCATATTCAAATTGATTTCACTTGAGGTAACAGTAAAAAAAATGTATAGGTCGCTGGTTCAAATCAGGGTCGTATGATTAAAAAATGGTTTTCGTTCACTTCGGATATTAAGGCACGATGAGTCAGAACGTGAACTGCACTACGAGTCCACACACCATCGCAAAGAACATGGAAGATGCACCGTATCCCTGCCATTCAATGAGAACTCATCACACCTTGAAATGTCGCGAGACAATGCAGTTCTTCGACTACATAATGTAGAACGCCAGATTATATGGAAACTGGTCGCGCCACTGAAAAAAATAATCGATGCGATTTGTCCTTAACCTGCTAAGTAAATTTAAAATTGTAAAACTAACATAATATTTTTCATTATTTACCCATGCTAATTAAAAATTGTAAAAGTTCTCCTTACTAAGCCTAAGTTAAAATAACATTTTTTGAAATGTAAAAACTATTTGTCAAACTAAAACGAAACAAAACCTTGTAAATAGTTAAAAGAACTTTATCATACGTAAAAGTTGTATAAAACAAAAAATCATCATTATATTCTTGTTATTTTTGTTGACAAGTAAAATTTACTTAGGACAATGTAAAATAAATTTTTTAACAAAAATTTACACTTGCATAGTAAAGGTGGCATATTAGTGTGTTAAATTTACATCGGCGATATTTAACAATAATTATTACATTTCGAATATAATTCGCTAGGTCATTTATGTTTAATTCATTTAAATTCCTGAAAGGGGGAAACATTATTTTCGTAGTTTGATAACTACATAATTTGATGAGGATCGAATCTTTTAGTTAAAAGGATTCACAATTTTTACCTCGTTGCTTTTCAAAAGGTGAGGCCCCTCATCTCGATGTGATAACAAATATTTTGTTATCACCCGTAAAAGAACTACGATTTTATAGTGTGTATTTTACTTTGCTATAAGTGAAATTTGCAATCATATGGTGATTGGTGATTTTACTTATAGCAAATTAAAATACACACTATAAAATCGTAGTTCGTTAGGATGATAACAAAATATTTGTTTTCCTATGAATTCAAAGATATGTTTTTTATATTATTTCTATTTGAGCAAAATGTAAATTTTACTTAAATTAAAGTTAATTCAACATGTATACATATTTCCATTTTACGTATTTTATATTTTCATTTTATTTCATCCAATAAGTTCAATCAACAAAATGCGAAGTAAATATTACATGCAACGAGACAATTGTTTTAGAAAATATTGTTACATAGCATGAAGTTAATTTTAAATTACAAAATTTGTGAATTTTGCGTTGCGCTACTTTAGGCTCAGTTTCAACAGAGATTTTAAGTAAAATTTACTTACATTTTTTTGTAAATATTACCTTATTATTTTTTTGAGTTTGCATGCAGGATTATATGGAAACGGGTAACATGTATGCTGTATCGGAAGATCACAACAACTCGCTGGGCCAGACGTGATATCTATGTCATCACATTGGGATATAAAGCGAAATGCCCGTGGTATTCGACACATTGCACACTACATCAACCGGCGTATTACTTAACCAGAAGCTTTGCAGTGGCACCAAGCTCCGGCAGAACGTTTTGGAAATACTAACCCGTTTTCGCAAGCATCAATTTTTGTTCGTTCCAGATACCACGCAGATGTATCGACTAGAACACAAAAATTATCAGTGGATCGTATGGCGATTTTCTCCAGATGAGCCAGTTCGAGACTATTGTGCACCGTCAGTGAACACTAGAAATTTTCAATTGCAGTTAAAGTCAAATAAAAGGATTTCAATGTCGATGACCTGATGACCGGATCAAATAACATCGCGGATTTAGTCGAGGTTCAGAGGAGAATGGTGCGCAGCTACTTTACTTGAGCTTAACTGATTCTACATCAGCGCATCAACAACGGATGTTCGTGCAGCAATCAAACAAACAATACCGCCGCAAGCATCAAATATATTCGATGACTGACCAATGTTGTGTGTCTACGCGTAATTGTTTTCCAGTACGTGATTGCCACGTCACAGTTTACCAGTTCTAATTGCTAATTTTCTTTATTTTGAAAGTTATTACAAATTGTGAGATTAGCACATGGTTGAAATAATACAAAATATTATAACTTATTTTGGAAGTTTTTATCTGCAGTGCCTTGTGGTTTTTCATTAACAAACTGTAGCGCCACATATTACTTGCATTACTGGAGACATTTAATTTTTACTACTTTTCAGATGACACCATTTGTTTTTTTTTGTCGAAAACATATAATTTCGAAAAAATACTCGAACTATTCTAAATAAAAAAAAGTGGGTCTGCGTCGGACCAGACGGTGGAAGTTATACTTATTTGGCCATTTGCACACGCCCACTCTCACACACAGACAGATAGGATATGCAAATGAAATATAAGACATTTTCCTCTGTTATTCAATATATTTCTCTTCAATATATTATTATAAATGACTTCAATATTATACTATACACGATACACCTATACATTATCATTATCAGTAATTTCTTCTATAATCATTCTTTCATCTTGGTTATTTTCTGGTTGCTCATTAGAAATCGTATTATATTCCAAGAAAGACACAATCGGTATGATAACTAAAGTAACTAACAAATATTCTCGATTCAAACTTCTCAAGATATTTACTAAATACAGCATCAATGGTCGTTCCGTATTTGGTCGTACTTTGATTCTTATCATTCGACATTACCAAGTCTAGCTTGTCGTTTAGGAAATGTATCAAGGGCTCTGTTTTTGCATCGGAAAAATTTATGTTGAAATCGCCGTTCATTATCATTGGGATTTCATGAAAATTTTCCTCGAGCAGTGCGGAACCTTCTCTAGTATACATTAATAAGTTTTGGTGTATAAACTTCATGATCTGGTTAACAGTTTTACCAGGGGAGATGTATATCGCCACAACTACAAATTCTCGACCAGTTTCTGGAACGCATTTACTGATACAAATTTCACCAATAGCAGACTGTGCTGCACCAAGAGATTCTGATGCTCCCGAATGAACATTCATGTGAGAAGTGACTGTATTATTATGGTCACTTGCATTGTGATAAATAGCTACTCCCCCCGCAGGAACATTTTCCCGTTTGTACTTTGCTATGCAATGAAAATTCGGAATGTCGATGTTTTGCCTATCTCTTACATGTGTTTCCGATAATATAATTATTGTACATCTTTTAAATACGCTGTCATTCAGATCGAGTGCATGTGCAGTCAAATATTGCCCAAAACCTTTACGCAGTCTCATTTCCCAATCAGAAATTTCAGTACGCTGAGCAAAATGTGAAACTCAAATCTGTGATCAAACATCCAAATATTGTCCAAAACATTAGCGAAATCTCATTTCTCAATCAGAAAGTTCAGTACGCTGAGCAAAATTTGAAACTGAAGTCTGTGATCGAAGAAAATATTGTTCAGAACTTTACCGAAGTCTCAAACCTCAATCAGAAAGTTTAGTGCCCTGAGTAAAATTTAAAATCTGTGATTGAACGTTCAAATATTGTTCAAAAACTTGAATATTATAACCGCACAATTATACATTTCTGATTGTTGATTAATTTTTATTTTCACTTTCATTTTATAAGAGAAGGAGTACTCACTGTTTTGCTTGATGAACACTGTGGATGGAATTGTTTTTTTTTGTTTACGTTACACCACGTGCGGAGCAAGAATCCCCTGATTGTAGCACAGATTCGTTGATGAAAATACGATTATCAAATCAATATAGAAAACAAATCATTCAAAGACGATCAATAAATAAAAAGATTTCATTCACAAAACCTCTGTATACGTACTTACGTCACACAACAAAAGCTAAAAATCGCAAAACCGAAGAAACTGCAATTTCTTTATCGCATAAATTAACCATAACCATTTTTAGAATTATAATTTTGTTTTTAATGGTTATTGCATGAAATCTAACTAGAATATCAAATTTCAGTTCAAGGTTGCATATGGTAATTAAGGCGAACTAGAATCATGCGCGAACTTACCTAGAAGAAATTCTATGCCCCCAAATTGGCGCTTCTGCTATAGGCAGACATGGCGGGCGAACTTTCTTATTCGATTTAATCAATGCCCAATTGGATTTATTATGTATTTTTTATGTATTTACATAATTCCCAAAACTAGAAAAAACTTACATTATTTATTCAGAATATATATTATTTAATCAAAATTCAAGAAATAACTAAAAACACAAAATTCGATTTGCAAAAAAAAATGTTTTGATTAGCTGCGCACAGAACATTTTTTTACGAAAACAATGTTGTTCTTATATTTTATTTTAAAGTAAATCAAACAATGAAAATGAAAAACACAACCCCTATTATGATTGTCGTGTCGATGTCGATCGACAAACGACTCCATAGTACTGCCACATTAAAATTGCAAAATTATCAGGTTTTAAACAATTTTTTAAAATCTACAGATAGTTTTATGGCCTCTAGTCGTAAACTAAAATGCCATCGACAAGGAAAAGTAATGAATTTATAAAGTTTTATAGTAGAGTCGTTATCGACGCGACAACCATAATTGGGGTAAATGACGCACATTAACGAACAAGCCTACTGCCTATACAAAAACGTATAATCATCGAATTGTCTTACTTTTTAGCGTGACGCGGTTTCTCGACCAGCCCCCCATCCCAAAAGTCTCCAACGGGCGCAAAGAAGTATAACTTCAATAAAATAAAAGAAATTATTATCAACTTATCAAAGTTTCAACTGTTGTCTGCAAAAAACAGAAATAAGGACAGATCAAAAACCAGAGTGTTCGGGTAAGATCTGCCAAGTGGTTTGGCATTTTCTATCACGTAATCTGTCAATTGCCGGGGTACGCTATTTACGTGCCACCATTTTGTGACAAGCAACTGAATACTAAAAATTAGGATTAAGTGATGCTTTTAATGTTCGTAAAAACATTCTTGAATTTGGTATAAATTAGTGTACACCGTATGATCGAAAGTTCGCTTGATTTGCATATCGGTAAATAACCGTACACCGGCAACCCCGTTAACTTTAATCACAGGTGTTTAATACCAAGGTTAGATTGACACTATACAGTTGCCGATATTATCCATTTAGAGTAATTTGTCAAAGAACTAGAAAAATTGGAACATTTTCAAAGAATTTTTCTGCATCCATTGCAAACACTGCATTAAAGAAATTATCAATTTCAATTCTAGTCGAAATCGAGTTAATCAAGATGTATTTTAACGACACCAAATAATCATAGCGTCGTACGAGGCTATAAATTCGCGGCTATGACAGAAATGTTATTTCACGCTGTCTATTGTCGACATCTGTGAAAAGCGTACCGTATCAACCCTCGTTACCCAAGATTAAAACCCATTTATTAACCAAAGGGGTGACATACATATATATAGAGGCTACGCGAATGGGTTCTGTGTACAATCAATTTTTTTGACCCTTTTGATTTACAGGCTTCATTAAAATATTCTAGTGTTTGGGTGGTTTTACCGAAATTAAATATGTACTGTGTCCTGTGTGATATCTGTTATTAATCCTTCCATAAATTTGAGCATTGACAGTTTATGGCATGTTGAAGATTTTTTCCATTGAAGTACCATGGATCAAAGTAGTTAATTTTCAAAGCAGCTATGTACAATAAATTCCTATTTTCTTAACCTTCCCGGTTACTGAGCACAGCAACACGTATTATACTCACAGGAAAGTGAAGTACGTATCTCATTGCCACACATAAAAATTTGGGTTTATATTTTTGAAATTTGAGGTAGAAATGACGCTCCATGCAACCGAACATTCACAAAGAAATCATAGAATTTTGCGGATTTCTAGCAGTATCAATAATTTTAAACATTGTCTACATTCTCTACATTGTCGACATAGTTTTTTTGATTGTCTACATACATTCTATACACATGTACAGGGTGGCGCACGAATCGTGCTACAAAAACAAAACGTAATAACTATTTTTCTGTGTGACTAATCTGTTTTTTATTTTTTTTATTTTGCAGATTATTATTTAAATTTACTAAAATGGATGCTTGGAATACCGAAACGAGGATTTGGATAGTGCAGCGCTACCATGCTTTGCAGTCCATCATTTCCGTCCAGAGGGAATTTAGGCGGGAGTTTGGCGGCACTCCCCCGAGTAGATGGACCATTATGAGGTTGGTACGCATGTTTGCTGAATCTGGAAGCATCGCACGTAGACCGTACAATCGAGATCCCTATGTTCGGGTCGAAGCCACAATCGCAGCTGTAGCATCATCAATTCAGGCAAATCCAAGTGTTTCGACTCGAGAGTTATCGGCGCAAATTGGAGTTAGCAGACGGTCATTACAACGGATAATTCATGATGACTTAAACTTGTTTCCGTACAAAATCCAAATTACAAGCAAATTAAAACCTCTGGATTTGCCTATTCGCCTGGAATTTTGCCGGAAAATTATTGAAATGGCCGAAGAAGACAACAACTTCATAAATTGCTTGTTTATGTCTGATGAGGCCCATTTTGATCTAAACGGCAATGTAAACAAGCAAAATTGCCGTATATGGAGTGAAACTAATCCAGAAATACTCCATGAGACGGAACTGCACCCAGAACGAGTGACAGTGTGGTGCGCAGTTTCATCAAGATGCATTGTCGGGCCATACTTCTTTGAAGTAAACGGTGAAACAGTAACTGTAAATGGGGACCGTTATTTAAACATGTTGAAAGATTTTTTTTACCCAGAACTGCGGCGAAGACGTATCCCTTTTAACAGCATTTGGTTCCAGCAAGATGGAGCAACTGCACATATAGCCAGACCGGTTATGGAGGAGCTCCAACGAAAATTTCCAAATAAATTAATATCCAGAAACTCCACTTTCCGCTGGCCCCCAAGGTCACCTGACCTCACTGCACCAGATTTTTTTTTATGGGGTTATGTCAAACAAGAGGTGTTTAAAACGAAACCAAGGAATTTGACTGAATTGAAGCAGTCCATTACAACAATAATTGAGGCGATCCCGACTTCAACCCTTCAGTGCGCAATGAATAATTTTCTGATCAGGTGTCGCACATGCGTGAATGAGCATGGAGGTCATTTACGGTCTATCATTTTCAAAACTAATTAGTTAAATAAAAATAAAATTGAATTATCTATACAATAAAAAAAAATAAAGCCGATTAGTCACACAGAAAAAAAGTTATTACGTTTTGTTTTTGTAGCACGATTCGTGCGCCACCCTGTAGAATATTAATTATCTACGCGGTGTAGACAATATGGCACAACACTGTGACTGACTTATTGAGATAGGAAAAATCATTGGAGGCCCTCAGAATCAATCGCTCGATACATACTCCGACAACACGCAATCGTCTTCCAGGTCACGGGTTCGGTGTATTCTCGTACAACGTTAGCTGATAGAGCCACCAAAATAACAATGCTGGCATCTAAGGTCAAGACTTCACCACTGAAGGCGATCGGCTAGCCACGCCTGGAGCTTTGTATTTCTGTAATTTTCGTCAAACTCATGCACACCACCGTACAGTCACTCGACGTATTACTTGGTCGGCTACGCCGCTTGCCTAATCGCTAGAAGGCGGCCAATCAGTTTCCGCAAATCTTACATTACATTCAACCTACTGATTACAATTATTCCGAAACCTGCAGATTACGAATCTCGTGGTGGTGACCGTTGTTGTGATCCGTCGTTACGGTGGTTGTGATCCGTCGTTACGGTGGATGATGCTGGCAAACTTACCGAAGTACTGCCAGATTCTAGGCATTAAAACCATGGTGCACTCACCATGTGTGTTGTATATTCGAACTCATGCAACGACGAGTCAGCAATTGATGACCAATCTTCCACTACATCGCGTCACGACTTCGAGACCGTTTCTACGCACAGTAGCGTGGACTATGTAGGCCAAATACTCATCAAGCAACACAAAGGTCATGGTGGTGCATGAAGAAAGGGTTATATTTGTAATTTCGAGAAACTCAGTACCAATGTGGCTTGTGGGAAGCAGGCGTAGAATCGGCCAATCAACATTTACAGCGTATCATGGGCGATACCTTAATGACCCGGATGTTTGTACAATACTCACACCATAATCGCTACCAGCAGCTTCGAAAAATGTATCATCACTTTTGGAAAATTTGGAATACCTTTCTCGCCTAGAGTCAACGGTACTATCGATCAATTAGTCCTCATCAAGGTAGAAAGTATCTCACCTTCAAAATGGTTACTTGGAAGGATAATTACAAGCAACCAGTGACAAAGCTGTACATGCTCCCAAGTTCAAACAATCATAATCAACAATGAAGTACTTAAATACTTTAGGGCGCCCGGCAATGTTGGAGATGCCAGGAAAAGTGTCCACGACAGTCGAAGGTGACGTCTATCAATGAGCACTAAATCAAACATTGGACAACAGTTTTTTTTGCAGCTGTCGCCATCCATGTGGAAAACTTGTTTCTTATTGTAACCTCTAAACGAGCAACACGGCGTGGATAGTATTATAACCAATTTAAAAATACCATTTACCAAAATAAGTAAGTTTCCACAAATTAATTATGATTTCGGAAACAGTACTAATGCTGTATGCCTCAGCTCGATTTTTCGGCAAAATTATGAACTATACTTTTTGAGGTAACCTTCCGCTATCCGCCGCCAGGATATAAACACAATTTTCAATTTAGTTGTAAAATGACTTTGTTAAAGTAAGCCGAAAGTTGCCAGCCGAAAGTGAAAAGGTCGATAATGCAGATATAGTGTCTTGTTTACTTCAGCCGAAAGTAAAAAAATTATTATGTATTAAATTGTAATATCTTAGCCAAAAGTGACTATAACCTGCAAATTCATCAGAAAAGATGTATTTTAACGAATAATAAATAAAATTCAAGCTTTAAATGGTTTGTAAATATTGTTAAATTTTTTTGGAATTCAAGACTATGCCAGACATACACAGATCTGACTGTGCCGATTCGATGGGCCGTGATCATAGGTAGCGTTTGATTATAGGTTAGGGGTGAGTCTGATGGGGTTATATGGGTGAAGTTTTGATTTTCCCCATTTTTCATCGATAAAATCGTTCGTCATTCAAGATTTTGGCCAACAGACACCAATCTGACAATGCCGATTCGATAGCCCACGACCAGAAATAGATTCTGACTATTGGTTAGAAGTGGGTTTGATGGGGCTATAGGGCTAAATTTGTGATTTTCCCCATTCTTCGTCGATAAAATCGTTTGTCATTCTCGATTTTGGCATAAACAGGTAGATTCTGAGTATGGGTTAGGGGGCTATAGGCGTGAAATTTCGATTTTCCCCCATTTTTCGTCGATAAAATCGTTCGTCGTTCGTGATTTTGGCATAAAGACACCATTTTGACTATGCCGATTTAATAGCCCATGACCATAGGTAGATTCTCAGTATGGGTTAGGAGTGGGTCTGATGGGGTTATAGGGGTGAACTTTCGATTTTCCCCATTTGTCGTCGATAAAATCGTTCGTCATTCGTGATTTTGGCATATATACACGAATCTGACTATGCCTGTTCGATAGCCGATGACCATAGGTAGATCCTGAGTATAGGTTAGGGTGGGTCATATGGGGCTATAGAGATGAAATTGCTTAACTGCTTCATACAGCCAAAAGTAGTCGATAAAGAAGATTGAAAATTATCAAACATTGTCAAAAAATATTCGTCTTTTCAGATTTTGGCATATAGACACCAATTTTGACTATGCCAATTCGATAGCCCATGTCCATTGATAGAGTCTGAGTACCGGTTAAGTGTGGAGCCGAAGGGGTATAATCCGAGGTGACATTTTAATTGTCCCCATTTTTCAACGATAAAATCGTTCGTCATTCGAAACTTTGCCATTTAGACACCATATCCGACTATGGAAAAATAAACATATCATACCTTAAACCCCATCAGACCAACCCTTAACTTATACTCTGAATCTACCCATGGTCATGGGTTGTCGTATCTGGATAGTCAGATTGGTATATATATGGCAAATTCTCGAATGACGAACGATTTTATCGATGAACAATGGGACCTATGGTCATGTGCTATTGAATTAGGATATAGTCAGACACTGACTGGCATAATCTTGAGTTGCAAATAATTTTAACGACAATTAGAAACCATTTAATGCTTGATAATTTTTAATCTTTTTTATCGACTAGTTTCGGCCGTATGAAGCAAATATAGCATTTCATCCTTATAACCTCATCAGACCCATATACTCCTAGCCAATTATCAAAATCTACCTATGATAATGAGCTATCGAATTGGCAGTCAGATTGGTGTCCGTCTGGCAAAATCTCGAATGATGGACAATTGTACCGTCGCAACAACGGTAAATGGAACGTTTTACCAATATTAACTAATGAAACCCACTCCAAACATATAATCAAATTCTACTTATTGTCATGGTTCATCAAATTGGTACAGTCAGATTGTCGTTCATCTGTCAAAATCTTGATATACTAGCCACTCAAAATTGGTGATTCATTTGTAACTGTTGGTTTTGTATTGTCGGCTTTTTTCGGTTTGAATATTGAATTTGATCTCCTTAAATCAATTTTCGGCTAGATTATCAAAATTAATATCGGCATTAACATCTTTCGGCTGCAAACTTTCGGCTAACTTTAACAGTATTGTCAAATGTCATTATTTGATATTTAATTCAAAAGTGTTATTGTGTCTAAATTTGTATTAAATTTTTTCATGCCACTTTTATTTATTTTTATTCATTTCGTAGTTTATAATAACATTTGCAAATAATGCAACCATTATTTTAATTTAATTTTATATTTACTTTCCCCACGAAAAGTCAACAATTTAGTATTTCAAATAGTCAGGCAGAGCTTGTTTTGTTGATGTTACTGCCACCTATACATGTTTATTGTCAATTATTAAGCAATTTAGTTTAGTTCATAGTTTAGTCGAAAAAATCGACCTGGGGCCCACAGCATCTTTTCGCAAAAAAATGAAAAAAAAATGTGTGTTAAGTGTGTTTCACGTCCGGGTGACGGTCTCTTTATCGTAAACAATTTATCGTGTTTCAATTTAACGTGAACATTTAATCGTGGACACAATTTACCGTGGACACAATTTACCGTGGGACAATTTATCGTAGAACAGTTTTTCGTGGAAAATTTATCGTAGAAAGGTTTTATGCGTATGGTATCAAAAAATTAGTGGGATTCTTTAATGATTTTTGGAAGAAGTTCTGGAATATTGCCATGTGGGACGGAACTCGGTAGTTTCTTAACCGATTATGATGGAATTGGGTATGTTGGATGGAAATGGGATTACTGAACGATTTTTGGAAGAAGTTCCGGAATATGGCCATGTGGGACGGAACTCGGTAGTTTCTTAACCGATTATGATGGGATTGGGTATGTTGGATGGAAATGGGATTATTGAATGATTTTTGGAAGAAGTTCTAGAATATGGCCATGTGGGACGGAACTCGGTAGTTTCTTAACGGATTATGATAGGATTGGGAATGTTGGATGGAAATGGGATTATGATTTTTGGAAGAAGTTCTAGAATATGGCCATGTGGGACGGAACTCGGTAGTTTCTTAACCGATTATGATGGGATTGGGAATGTTGGATGGAAATGGGATTATTGGATGATTTTTGGAAAAAGTTCTGGAATACAGCCATGTGGGACGGAACTCGGTAGTTTCTTAACCGATTATGATGGGATTGGGTATGTGTGATGGAAATGGCATTATTGAATGATTTTTGGAAGAAGTTCTAGAATATGGCCATGTGGGACGGAACTCGGTAGTTTCTTAACCGATTATGATGGGATTGGGCATGTTGGATGGAAATAGGATTATTGGACGATTTTTAGAAGAAGTACTGGAATATGGCTATGTGGGACGGAACTCGGTAGTTTCTTAACCGATTTAGGTATGTTAGATGGAAATGGGATTATTGAGTGATTTTTGGAAGAAGTTCTGGAATATTGCCATGTGGGACGGAACTCGGTAGTTTCCTAACCGATTATGATGGGATTGGGTATGTTGGACGGAAATGGAATTATTGAATGATTTTTGGAAGAAGTTCTGTAATATTGCCATGTGGGACGGAACTCGGTAGTTTCTTAACCGATTAAAGATCCCGGCTCCTACGCCCCCCGAAATTAAATTCTAAAGAGCCCCGCAGAGCTACGGGGAGGAGCGTAGGTGTCATTAATAGATTCTATATAATCCGCTCCTACGTGCGGCACGCAGTGCGACTCCCACTCTCAATTTAATATATTCATAAAAAAATAGTAAATTTCATTTATTTTTAAATGAGATTCAATATTTTTTATTAAATTTTTTTAGCACGTCTTAACGTATTTTTTTTTAATTTTAGTTCGCTTATATTCCAATAGATGGCGTTAGGTCCAAAATGCTAAGCAAAGGCACATTTTAGTTATAAACAATTCCGCTCTTGGTCAAAGTGGCGCTACCGTCGCTCAGACTGTCAAAAAAATTTGACTGCGATACTAAAGCTGTTCAAAACTGTTATACGATAAATTGTCCACGATAAATTGTTATACGAGAAATTGCCCACGATAAACTGTTCTACGATAAATTGTTCCACGATAAATTGTTCTACGATAAATTGTTCTACGATTAATTGCTCACGATAAATTGTTCACGATAAACTGACAGTAAATCTTCACGTCCACGTGAAAGTGGCCACGGAAAATAGTGTAAAATGTACTAAATACTTTACTAGGTAATTAATGTATATGAAACTAAATATTTGTCCTACTCATACTTTTCTCGGTGGGTTGTTAAATTTTGCAATAGATGAAAGGATAATTTCACTTCCATCGTAGTTAGTATGTATATGGCCCGCACGTAAACAAATGTCAAATATATATTTAATATAATTTGAACTAAATTTGAACGTTCTTTTTTATTTTAAAATTCAATTTAACAGCAATATGATATCACCCACAATTACTATAATCGGTTTTATATATTCGAGTAGATCGTATCCCACACAAGATCATTTACACATAGCATATTAACGTTTAATGGCCCCGCAAGTACACACCTTTCTAAAATAAAAAATAATATCGAATACATGCGTTTATGATTTTAATAAACTATACATTTTAATCCATATAATAAATAAATATCAACAATTTATTAACCAATTTTATATAGTAACTATAACTATAATCACCCGATTGTAATAATTATTCCAGAACCATTAAATTTTAATTAGATAAAATGAGAATATTGTGTTCGACCATAAAAAATGTCAAAACTTTAAAATTTTATTACCCAGAGATTTTTTTCAATTAAAAATTAATAAATAACCAATAATATGTTAGATCGGTCGGTACACATTTTGTATAAAATATGCGCAGGGAATTTTAAAATCGCGGTGATCTCAGATAGTTTTAGTATATCTCCGTCTCAAATAACTATACGCGTTCAACGCATTACAAACAAGAAGACGGTGAATTTAATTTTTATGATTATGATTATCTGTTGTGTTATCATCGTCTTATGATTATTTAAAATTACTTAAAACAAAATACAGAATCAGAAATGTTAAAAAAAAAAATCTAAATTACAAATTGAAATTATCATTACAAAGGATTAAGACGAAAAAAAAACTTGTTTCAAGCTCTTTTTGGTTTAAGTGTAGCGCGCGAGAAGAGAAAATATTTTTTAATTTAAAGTTAATAAAAATAATAAATTTAACATTATTATGACCATTTTATTGTTGCTGTAACTATAAAAATCTTTGAAAAATATCAGATATATATATATATATATAATTTATGATATACCGATTGGTAATTTTTTTCTATTTTAGATGCCATTTGTTCTGCCTAATCAAAACATACTGTTTGTTTGCTGTCCATTATCTCTCAAAATGACCATAACACATATGTGCACACCTTTTAAGACGATAGTCTTAACACCTTTCTTATGTATACATAAATAGGTCTTTTGTGGACAAATTTGTACGCTATACGGGAGTATATTGTTCTTGGTTCGATTCTTAAAATAATAACAAAATCTACTTAACATACAATGGTGTTGATCCTAAAAATCTATCAACAATATAATCCACATACCCATAACGTTTAAGAAGAAGATGTATGTATATTCGCGACAAACAAACTTAACAAAAAACTTTTACTTCTTATACATTGTGTGTTATATGCTGTGTTTACATTTAATACAAATTGTAAAAATAAAAAAAAAATATAAATTCTTAAATAATAGAAAAATAAATAAATAATAAGATTGAATCGATTGATTATGTCTGTTATGCCGTGCGTACATGGGTTTTGTTTGCTCGTCATTCTTGCATACACATATACCATATATTCTTTAAGAGGGTCATCATCTTCAGAGAACCAGGAGAAAATTACATAATTTTTAGGTTAAGGCGTTTATTGAACTTATCGCATATATTATAAGAAATCTTGTATTTTACATTTGTAAGACGCATCTGCGGCATGTTACTTTATATTATAATGTATATAAGGATGTTACGCGGTACCAAGCCAGATGGGTAATATGTGCATCTGGTTTTTAGATAATGTAAATTCTTTTGTTGTACGGGATCTTAGAGGTTTTGTATTTTAAATATTTCACTGGATGTGCCCGTAGACAAAACAATTTTATGAGGATTAAAGCGGTTTCTTGTTCATCTCGATGTTAGATTTGATTTTCTGTTCTACTGCGGAATTTTCATGGTTCAAATAATATTTTTGATCCGGCAAAATGTTAAGTAGACCACAAAGCTATTTATTAGTTTTTACATTTTTATATGTTCAATAGGACGATCCGTTCCAATGTTATTTATAGATATTTAACTAAGTGTTTTCATCATAATCATTATGTTCACGGCGGTTAAAAAAACAACATCACCATGCAAGGAGAAGAAAACTATCGTTTTTAAACGCTTTATTAAGCCTGCTGTAGTAAATAGCAAAAATTTGAGTGAGTAACTGCAGCAGGGAAACTTTCGAATAACAAAATGAAATTTTGCATACAGATTAAGCCCCATTTGTGCTAATTAGTGCTCACGGGAATAAATTAGTACTATTCCAGGAGCCGAGGAAACGGAAACGAAACAAATAAAAGCTGATTTCTAGACAAAAAACAGAAATAATTTAAGCCTATAATTTAGCACTTCCCAATGGCGACTAATCTGTCAAAATTCGTGCTTATCATAGAAATATGATTTTCATAAATTGAGAAAACAAACTTGCCCCTAAAAGATACTATATTGAACAAACAAAATACAGAGGTATACCATTCAATAATAATTGTGTTGAACAACAAATTAAACAAAAGAAGTAAAATGTTCTAAAATCAAAGAATAAGCGGTTCATATTCCTGTGGCATATTCATTGCCATCCGAAAATATAGTGGATGAGTCTGTGCTAATCCAGAATTGACCAAATTTCATTCAACAACAAAAACCGTTGAATGAACGGATCTCTGACATAAAGTATTCTAGAAATCAATAACCGAAAACGTTGAATGAACGGTTTTAAGATATAAAGTGTTCTAAAAACCAATGAAGTTGCCATCCGAAAAATACGGTGGCTGTTTTTGTGCTAATCCAGAACGAATCCTTTATATCAGAAACACATTCACATTAGGTTTTTGTTGTTCAATGAAATTTGGTCAATTTTGGATTAGCACAGATTCAGCCACTATATTTTCGGACACAATGAACTTGCCACAGAAATATGAACCGCTTATTCTTTGATTTTAGAACATTTTACTTCTTTTGTTTAATTTGTTGTTCAACACAATTATTATTGAACGGTATAACCTCTGTATTTTGTTTGTTCAATATTGTATCTGTTAGGGGCAAGTTTGTTTTCCTCCATTTATGAAAACCGTATTTCTATTATAAGCACAAATTTTGTCAGATTAGCCGCTTTTGTGATTTGTTAAAATTAAGTTTAAATTATTAATGATTGTTTCTAGAAACCAGATTTTATTTGTTTCGTCTTTCAGGCGAAATTAAAAATTTCCTTTTCCCGTTTTCTCGGCTCTTGGACTAGCACTAATTTTTTCCCGTGAGCACAAATTAGCACAAATGGGGCTCAATCGGTATGAAAAGTTTCATTTTAAAATTTGAAAGTTTCCCTGGTGCAGTTACCCACATCGAAAATTTGACAGCGGAAAATAAGGGATTACGCTACTACCCGCAAGTGGCACGTGGAAGTAAAGGAACTCAGTACATGAAACCTTGAAATTTTACAATATTCCGCCTTTCCGCCATTTCATAATGAAATACAAGGAAATTTGAATAGTAGTATTGGTCAGGGATTTTAAATTGAGTTTTATATCAAATTTTAGGTTCTGTTCATGCCGGACTTAATTTGGCCATTTCATAACCAATCCTTATGAAATTTGGTTATAGATTGGTTTTTTATTGAAATATAAATTTTCTACAATTTGCATACAGAGATAATTCGGACAAAATTAATTAATTAGGATTTTCACGGGAATTTGTTGATTTTCTGCGGCCTATGTGAACATTTTATATGAACATTTTTCAGTTTTTGGCCAATATCTCAAAAACTTGCACTATAGTAACTAATACATTTTGTTGTTTTGGATTAGAATTTTCACTGTAATTTTTTTATTTTGTGTGGCGAGTGGAACTTAACTCATTTACTGGATAATATTCTAAAAACTTTTACTAGTGACCAACACTTTTTGTTGTTTTTCTAATAGCTAGCAAGTCATGGTGAGACTTAATAGAAAATTTGGAGAAAACTCATGGATTAGAATTAATAAAAAGTTATTCAAAAATTTATACTGAAAATTATAATACCATACATTTTAATCAAATTTTCCACGAAGTCTCATTATGACCTAAGCTATTAGAAAAAACACCCAAAGTGTTGGTTACTAGTAGAAGTTTTTTAGATATTGGCCGAATTTCCCCAAACTTTTCATGTAATCTCGGTATGACCTATTACAAAAATAACAGCAAGTATTGGTTACTATAGTGGAAGTGTTTGAGATATTAGCCAGAAAAAGAAAAAATTAATATGGCCCAGAAAATTAAAAAATTGTAGTAAAAATTCTAATCCATAAAATTCTAATCCATAAATTTTCATGCAGTCCCAGTATAACTAGCTATAAAAAAACAACCAAAAGTATTGGTTATTAGTGGAATTTTTTGAGATATTGGCCAAAAATTAAATAATTCATACGACCGCAGAAAATCAAAAAATTGCAGTGAAAACCCTAATCAAATAAGTTTGCCCGAATTATTCCTTTATGCAAATTTTGCAATTTATTTCAATCAAAAATCAATCTGGAAACCAAATTTCATATGGTTTGTTATGAAATGGCGAAGTTTAGTCGAGCACGAACAGATCCTAAAATTTTGTCCAAAACTCTAATTAAAATCCCTGACCAATCCAAATTTCTCGCAATTTGTTAAGAAATGGCGGAAAGACGGAACATTGTTAAATTTTAAGATTTCATTTACCTAGTTCCCTTACTTTGAAAATAAATCAATCTTTCATTTTAAGGATCGCTTTTAATATTTTATTCTATTGGGATGTTTATTTAGTGAAAAAATATTCTAAATAAATAAAAGATGTCCGCTGATAATTATATACATAATAGAATAAATTCTTTTTTGTGATAGTGCTGTCACTTGTGACGAGTAGCGTAATCTCTTATTTTCCGTTGGCAAAATTTCGCTATCAAACAGCCTACACAAAACCCGACTGCTCAAAGAAATGAATCAATCATTTCCGAACAAGATGGGGAAATAAACGAAAATGAAAGTTCCCGAACTACCAGTGGCTGTAAGCCAAAACTTTTGAGGATATCGAACCTTTATTTAATAGGCGCTGAAACTCAGATCATCCCGAAGTGCCCACTTTCAGGCGAGGATGAAAACATCAGATGGAACAGAACGACAGTTCCAAGTTACATGTGCAGTGTGCTACTCCATGGCTCAGGTTGGTGTGGCTTACAAATAGACGGTGATGAGGTTAGCTCAGAGTATAGTATGATTAAAAAGAATCCAAAGCCTAAGGTAATGAAAACAGCAAATATATTTTCGTCTGAGAAACCACTATATACATGTTCATAAAAACACTTCACCTCAGGAAGAAAATTAGTTCCATACGATGCCACATGTTGGTTGAAAGATAAGCTAGTAAACTAATTGTATACTTATTGGATGAAGAAAATGGGATATCCGACCCTGAAACCTCAGCATTACATGTGCGTTTCAACTCTAAAATAATGTAAATAAATAAATAAAGTGATCGTGCAATGAAGCAGAGCCACCAGTAAAAAATGAAAATCAATGTGTTATCGCAAAAGCGTGGATTTATTACCGAAATGCACTGCGAAACCTGTCTGACTGAATAAGAAAGATTTAGATCCTTATTTGCAAAATGTCTAGACTTAGTACGAGTGATGTGATTCGAAGGATGATTAAAACTTTACGATAATCGTTTAAATCGGTTGCGTTCAAGCAATCTTAGGGTCAATTATCAACTAAACATTTAAAGACATGCATTTATTATGGCTCAGTTTGTTTATCGAACTGACTGAGTAATTTTGAAACTGTGACGGTGTCCACAAAAATATAATCCAATTGAACAATTAACATGAAAAACAATCGACGATTGATTGTCGTAATTGATGAATCTTTAGGCCAAATGTTATTCCAAAATTAAGAAAAAAAAATCAAATCACTAATATTAACTAATTCCTCCTCGTGAACCTATTCCAATTGCCTTAATATTTATATGAAGCAGGGAGCAAAAGAATAGGCTTTATGGAACTTTGTTGCGTGGTATCATACCCACGTTGCACAAGACGAACGTTAAATTTGGACTTTGCAATGTGACAGACGGCAACATTGCAAAGGGAATTTTTTTCATAGTCAGGGATAACTCGTTATGCAAGGCCCTTTCATACAAAAGTAACCAGCTAACATTAAGCCATAATATGTTACATTTACAATAATTTCGTTAATCCAATAATTTATTAGTAAACTGTGAAAAATTAAAAAAGATTTAGCGGCAATTTATCATGATGTCTGCAGACATGTGTCTGCAGACAGAAAATATTGATTATTCATGTTAATTTTAGTTAAGTGGCTATTAAGATTCAACACCTATAAAGAACGGTTACAATAAATATATCAAAGATATAAATCATAATTTAAGTCTTCATCAAATTCCAGTTTTAGGAAATAAAATTCGATGTTCGATTAATTGGATTAAACATTTTAGTTTTCTTGCCAACAAAGCCAAAGTTACGATAGATTAGCAAAAATTACAAACATGTTTTCACCACCGTTGTATGGAACACCGTTATTAAATAATTTGACTATTTTATGATCAAGTTCACAGAATTTATTGTTTCATGCAGATGCACGAAACAAAATAAAATACATAATTCCAACATGTTACTTGAATCCAGCTTCAGACGACATTTTGGTCACTGGAGCAATTTGTCAAAGGATCTTACAGGTCGAATTTATAAATCATATACATCGGAAATTAAAGAAAATGCTACCACTGCCTCCATTTTAAAGAGATACATGCATTTATTAGTGAATTATAAATTCGATTTGCCCTAAATTTCTCACATTTACATGTTGTCCCACATTCATCCATACGAATCGAAAAGCCAATCGTTTTCACATCGAAGATTGTGGCCAACCAAACTGAACGTTACCAATCTAACAATCCACGGAAAACCGTTTGCTAGGGTGAACAACTTTCCCGTTGGGCTCGATAATTTTAAATTTTAAAATGAAAGTAAAAGTTAGTGGGAGTCTCAAGTTGTTTTACTAGTTGATCGACTACAAAAAACTACATTTTTTGATCTAAATGACGATTATACATGATATCACTAACTGCGCCAGTCAGCTTAATGCAAGCAATTTTTGTAATTGGGTCACCCGTTACTATCGTAACTAACGATTAAACGATTATCACTTCCAGTGGCACTATTTCGGACTTTAACTAGGAATAGGGAATTGGGAAAAATTATTTCATAGCATTTTTGTATAAATGTATTATTCTGGCCTTCTGAGGAAATAAGTTTGATGTATAATATTTTCGAAACAAAGTTAAATGGGAAAATATTTTCCCAATTAACTTCGGTTTTCAATTAACTTCGATCTGAAAAATTTTGCAGTTAACTTATTTTTTCAGTGGGCCCGAAAAATACAATTTAGACAAAAATGCAATGAAAATGTAGCCAGAATGGTACCATAGACGATTTTTTTAACTAAAAAAGTTTAAAGCTTGTCGTAGCTTCTTTCTCTCCAGCGTTTAAGTTTCTCTGAAGAGATTCACTGTTAACCAAAAAGATGATAAAACTGATTTTTTATTCAATGCGCTTTGTTTTTGGCTCAAGATCAAACGGATTTAGAGAAGGGTGATGCAGAATCAAGGAACTGAATCGCAAATCGAGGAAAATGGAAAGCATAGTGTTTAGATTAATAACTTGAAACGAAACAGAGTATCTGCATCGAATAGTCAACAGCTGATTAAACTACAAACAAAAAGGACGACGTTTCGAAGCACACCGAATTGAACTTGCAACATACCGAAACACCGGTAAAAATTTAAGGCAACCTATAGTTCAAAGATATCTATATCAGAGTAATAATTAATTCTAGGTAACTCGCTAAGTGTTTTAATCGGAGATTTATTATTTATCAACAGGTTCTTTCAAAGCAGAAAGACAACTCACGAAAATAAAAATTAAAGGAACACAATTACTTACCGAGATCAAAAATTCACCGGCCAATCGTCACAGTGGTTAAAGCTTTGGCGTTTTGATCGGGAGGTGCCGGTATCAAATTTCGAGAGTGCAGAACACATGGGTCGACTCACCTTCCATGCCAGAACTATAGGCTATGGCATAGAGCAATCTAATGTGCAGATGGTTCTCGATTTGGATGCAGCTTAAGGTAGGAAGTTAAAAGCGAACCGCGAAATAGTTGGGAGTTCTTTAAAAAAGCGAAAAATCAAAAATTCGGTAAAAATAATAAAAATAATAATCTAAACGCTTTGATAATTTTTCAATTCCATGCTTTAGGTGAATTGTTGATTTCGATAAACCTTTTCGATAAGTTGAGGGAAAATTAAAGTGAATTAATCGTTTCCGGTAAAAATGTTTCAATAAAATGTCGAGGCCTCGTTTTTTAAGTTGGATTTTAAGAGGTTGAAAATTTAAGTAAGAAATTCTTGATTTGTAAAAGAAGCATTGAACAATTTTGGTCAAATGTAGGAAATTTTGGGAGATTGTGCAATTAGACGTTATGATTTGTTATAAAGTTCTTTGTAGTGTCTTTATACAGCAGCTTGGAGGAAAATATCTCCAATATTATTTTAAATAGACGTGATAAACTATTTAACCCTCATGTGAGTGAAGAAAAAATATCTTTATTTGAGTGATTAGTACCTACATGCATTTTGTACGGAAACTTATTTTTTTCACGGACGTCCAAGTTGTCACATTTCTCAATTTTAAACATGAACGTAGTCTACTAATTGAACAAGAAGTTCTCATAAAATTTAGTTTTATTGGAGGTAAAACATACAAAAATAGACGTCTAAAAGCAAAGGGTACCCGGATACGGGATTCCTATTGCCGCAATATTGTATTGGTAATTTACACCTGTTAACCAAAATAAATGGAATTATTGAAAATACATGTCAATAAATTGATACAACTTTTTTACAATTTATAGTGTGATAATTAGATTGCTGTAATTAATTAAGAAATTAGACGTATTACAAAAGTATCAAAACCAAAATTAAGAATGTTGAGAATAACATCAAATTTGCTTTAATATGTAAAACAAATAAAAAAAAATCAAATAAAGCCAAAAACATGTCATTTGCGGGCAAGATTTCACTGTGTATTCGCATGAATGATCCAACAATGAGAAAAATTTTGAAGAGAAGGATTTCGCCGTATGCAGGAATTGAAAATTTGTCATTAGAAAATTTTCCAATGAAAATATGAATAATTTTTTAATCTGGGCCAATAACCAAATTTAAAAACTAATCTTATAAATTTTCAAATCCACCGTTTAGAGAAATATATTTTGTGGCATCTTGTCCAAATCTCTAATCATTTTTAATCTATATGGATGGACAAATTACTGAAACTTGCAGCTCAAAATGACACATAACAAACTTACAAATCCACCGTTTGGAGAAAACATTTTCTACAGATTTTATTAATGACGTTATACCGATCCAATTTTTTATCACTATTATTTCTACAAAAATGCATGTATCAGCAGTGCGCTATAAATCACCCTTTCCATTCCAATTGGAATTTGTTTTCAGTGTTACAACTACTATGATACTAAACTATGATACTAAATACCAGCGGATCGTCTGGCAGGAAAAACTAATAACCCGCTCGATTAAGAAGGTAGCTTATAACATACGATCAGCAGGTTCAGTTATACCTGGCATTATCGAAAAGTCTCTCTATGTCAACGATTTCATGACTGGTGGGGACAGCGTCGAAGAAGTAAAACGATTGAAGAGGTCACTCACATCAACACTTTCTAGTTGTGTCTTTCCTGTGCGGAAATGGGTATTAAACTCAAATGACACCCTAGAAGATATTCCATAATATCGGACAGACAACAACAAGTCAAGTCCATCAAATATCTGACCAGTCTATTTCGGTTTTATGGTTGCAATACGACCCAGCTTATGATGCATTTAAATTCCGTGTATAGAAGGATATTCGGTTGGATCGCACTTGTTAATATAAAAATAAAAAATTTTATTCAACAATTGTGGTTGTTGAATTTGCTTGGGATGATCCATTGGCACTCAAAAAAATTCAAGAATGGGAATCAAAAAGAGCAAGATTGCCCACCATCGAATATATATCCATTCCACGGTTTGTATACACAAGAAATCAAACCAAGGTAGAACTACACGGGTTCTGTCACGCCTATGCTGCAGTAATCTATCAAGGTGACCACAGGAAACGGAGACATTTTCACTCATCTGATTTCGGCCAAAACCAAGGTGGGCCCCATAAAACAGCAAAGTCGGGAAAAAATACTAAGGACAAAATATTTTCTTATGGAAAGATTTTACAATTGTCCTAGACTAGACTGGCTCACAGCTCATCCTCGACGTTCGCCTTCATTTGTTGCCAATCGAACAGCGCAAACACTAACGCCATTTGTAGAAAGCACTGGCAGCCTGTACCTTCATCTCAAAATCCAGCAGACATCGCCCCGAGAGGATTTTCCCGCACGAAGTCAAATCCAACACCTTATGGTGGAACGAAATGAACGAATATTGGCTTCAACAACAAAGGGATTACTCAAATTTTAGTGCAAGCTTCAAGTCTACCTAATTTCATCTTCGTCGGGTTGTTGATAATACACTCCTTATACTGAAATCGAGAGTATCCTGAATTCCCAACCTCTGCGTGTATTGTCATGGGACAATATAGATGCTCCCACACCCTCGCGTTTCTTAATAGCAAAACCGGTCATCAAATTGCCCGAACCTCATATGAGTCATCTTAAACCGTTGCATTTATCCCGTTGGCAGATGCTTCAACATATGAGTCAACATTTCACCTCACATTGCTCCAACAAAGATCTAAGCGGTTTACGGCAAAATCTTCTTTAAATCTTAAAGGACGTCGTCAATATTAAAGATGAAAATTAACCCGTAAACAAGTGGTTATTGGGAACAATCTCGAAGCTCCATCCCGGATCCGATGGTCTCACTCGTAAACGCACATAAATGCAAAATTATATTGGTCAATTTCGCAGATGACCAATTTTCTAAATAATATTTTTGTCGGGTGTCGATTATCATAATGGTCAATATCTATGGTCGATATCAATGGTTGTTCTTGATAACAGCCGTTGGGCGATGATGACTATATGATTTTGCTTAAAAAGCTTACTTTTACTTAAGATCTACCGATTTGACATAACTGATTAAACCCAATCTATGTACCTTACTTACAATGGACGTATTACCGACTACCTAACAACCGATTACAGACAAAAAATTCTATCTTTACTGTACAAAAGCAAGGCCATACATCATTATGTATAGCATACACTCGTATTTATTATCCATAAATATTACTAAATTATCCATAAACTACATAAAAATATTTCATAATACATTTAATAATAAATAATAAGTCTTAGACATTCAAACAAATTTGAATTTTGTCGATGTAGGCTAAATAATATGGTAAATGGATTTGCAGTCAATAAAATTAATGATCTAAGAGTAATTCAATTATTATATTGCATTGCGCTGCTATTTGTTATTATTGTCTTCGTAAAATGTCAAAACTAATAAAACATCCGCACCAACGTATGTTATTTGTAATACTCCGAGCACAATAAGAAATACTTTCAAATCAATATACACAAGATTTATAAACAAAATGTTGAGTGTTAAATTGAACAACAACAACGTGCAGCAGTTTAAAAAAATAAAACGACAAAACAGATCTATATGTGGTACAAACAAAATTATATATATGTATATATATATATATATATATATATTGTACTTAACATTTCTTGTGAACAAATGACCAAATATGCAATACACGAAAATTTAATAAAAAAAAAATTCTTTAAAATCCGTTGTCTTCTTATACTCGTATGTGCGCGCAAAATCCAAGATTACAAACCAAACTTAAACGTTACAATAAAAAAATACACAACAACAAAAAAAACATTTTTAATATTTGTCCACTTGAGAGGCAACAGCACACACACACACAGCAGGAGATTTATTTTCATTTTCATTTGTGTTCTGCTAAATTGTGTGTACTCTCTCGTTCAAGAATAAGAAGAGGTTCAAAAGTCAAAAAGCGCACAAACTTAACAACAACAACAGCAACAAAACAAAATAATTTCCTCTTCTTATTGATCTTCTCGACTGTTGTTGTTTTGTTGTTGTTATATCATCTTACCCATATTACCAATTTTTAAGCGATCGTATAATATTTTGTTGCTGTTTCGGTTTTTTAACGCACACTCCAAAAAATAATTTTTATTGTTTATAATTTGGGAAGGAAATGATCAAAAATCACGGATGTGGTCGTTGTTCCGCCACCAAGCGATCAACAGGAAAATCAGAATTAATTACAATACTGATCAATATATTGTAAGTATATAAAATGTAATCGGGTTTCTGTGCGGTTTGGATCTGGACACAAATTAATTCAAGCCACGTTCCGTTCTGGTATGCAGACAAGACAAAATATATTCATCAACATTTGATTTTATTTTATAAGCAAACGCACAAAAAATGAAACCCAAACGATTTATTTTTTGTAATTTTTTTTGAGATGCAAAAATCCACCCTAAAAATTTGTCCGTATCCTTATATACTTTTATTAAATTTATGCTTATTTAAACGGACATTTGTATATAAAGGATATAAATTTTATTAATAAAATTAACAATATTTAATGTAATATTATATTCCCTTATTTCGTATACGCAGATCCATCACATACGAGTATTACATTATGTATAATGGGAGATAAACGAGACAATATAGGATTTTTTGCAGTACTCCCGGTGAACAAAAAAAAAATAAAATAAAAATCGTTTTGGACAAAAATTGGGAAATTTATGATCATTAATAATTTTTATTCAAAAGGTGCAGCAGTTTGTGCTATTTGACCTTTTGCTCATGACCTTTTATACAAATTTTGGCAGTATTTTATGTTTAGGAGCGAAAGCTAACATATTGATTCGTTATGCAGAGGGAGAAATAATTTTTTTTTTGTGACTTATGGTGATAATTTCTAGAAAATTATGTTGCCATTTCATTTCAAAATAGAGGGGTTTGTTCATTGTTTGTGCGACTTCAAATAATAAAAAAATAAAAAAAATGTATATCGATTTCATACAAATCTTAAGCTATTGAGAATTTCAATTTGAGTTTGTCTCAAATTTAAAGGCTGTATTTAGTTGAACCTTCAGAACTGCAGGACGGCCATAGATTACAGAATAAAACTAAAAAATCCCAAGTTTTAGCCTAAGGCTAAAAATTTAAATATCGAAAATGGGGCTTCAAATTTTGCTTAATGTCTAAATAAAAAAGCTTGAGCCGACTGATTTGTTTTGGGCTAGAGTACTTGTTTTTATATAAACTTAAAAATATTGGGTAGGGTAAAAATATTGGGTAGTTCGCGGCCTTTTTCCCGGTAGATGACTTTCATATATCTCAGTAACCATTGATCGTATCGGGCAATTCTTATGTGTGTTTGAAAGCTGACATTTTAACTTGAACTTCGACATTCAAAACATTAAAATCGGTGAAGTGAATAAAAAGTTACAAAATTTTAAACATGGAGATAAATAATGTAAAAATTCGATATTTTTTGCAATTTTATTACGACAAAGGTAAAAACGCGGCTCAGGTTTGCGAAAAAATTTGTGCTGTTTATGGAGAAGGTGCTTTATGAAAATCAGCAGCAAAGAAATGGTTCGTGCGCTTTCGTTCTGGAAGTATGGATGTCAAAGATGCACCTCGCTCTGGTCAACCAACCACTGGAAAAGTCGATGAAATCATGCAGAAAATTGAAGAAGACCGGCATATAACAACAATGGATGGATGTTTCACAAACTATCACTGAATATCTCGAAAACGAGGTACATGATCCTATCAATCAAAGCAAAGTTCGAGAGTAATGCAGATATAATAGTTGACAACCAAATTATCGAACGAGTAAAACAGTATAAATATCTTGGTGTTATTATCGACGAGCACTTAAATTTTAACGATCATTTGGATTATATCGCTAAAAAGATGAATAAAAAACTTGGATTTTTCACCAGAATTAAAGACAAATTACCAATGCAGACAAAAGTTATTTTTTATGAATCAATTGTGACTCCACATATTGATTATTGTTCTTCTGTGCTGTTTATCATGAATCAAACTCAAATTACACGTCTTCAAAAAATTCAGAATCGATTCATGCGACGTATCTTGAACGCGGAAAGTAGAACACACATAAAAGACATGTTGGAAATTTTAAACTGGAAGTCAATCAAACAGAGAATACAATTTAATGTGTTAAAATTTTTGTTTAGGCTGGAAAAGGAAGATCTGCCAAAATATTTAGATACTTTGCTTTCTTCTAATAGAAATGTTCATACTTATAATACTCGGAGTACACACTTCAGACTACCAATGTATAGTAAATCATTTTCACAACGGTCGCTGGGATATAATGGAGTAAAGTTGTATAATTCATTGGGTGACTATTGCATGCTAAGTGAACTTCAAGAATTAGAGTACGGTCAATTTATTAAACTATTGCATATATTCGTTAAAGAAAAAGTAGATATTTAGTATATAAAATAAAATTTAATTAATTTAAATAACAATGTATTATAAAATGTCATTATTGATAATTAAACAAACAAATAAATAAATAAATAAATAAATATAAGCAGAGCCATGCAAATGGCAAAGAACTAAATATTGATCATAAAACAGTTCCAAACCATTTGAAAATGGCTGGGTACAAAAAAAGCTTGACGTTTGGGTACCACATGAATTAACAGTTAAAAATTTAATGGACCGGATTTCTATCTGCGAAACGCTGTTGAAACGGAACTAAATCGGGCGACTAAAAAGTGGATAAGATACCACAACGTTGTGCTCGTGGCCAAAAAGATCATGGCCGAAACGAGCTCAAAAAGCTCTTGGACAAAACGAGGTGAAGCTTCCCCAACGGTATCAAAGCCAGGTTTGATGCCAAGAAAGGTAATGCTGTGTGGTTGGTGGGATTGGAGAGGAATCGTGCCATTATGAGTTGCTGCCACTGGGCCAAAAAATTGATTCTGATCTTTATAGTCAGCAACTAATGCGTTTAAGGCAAGCAATTCAGTTAAAACTCCAGAATTGGTCAGCAGAAGTGGCATTGTGTCCCATCATGATAACGATAGGGAGCACACACATCACCCAGCAGAAACTGAAAGAATGTCGCTGGGAAGTTTTGAACCACCCACCATATAGTCCTGAGCTTACACCATTGGACTACTATTTGTTTCGGTCCATGCAGAACCATCATCCTTCAAAACAGGCTGGAAAAATGAGTTGTTTCGATGAGTTGTTTTCTCCTCTAAACCACAGAAGTTCTACAGTGATGGGATCATGGCCCTACCAGAAAAATGGCAAAAGGTCATCGATCAAAATTTTACATATTTGGTTTAATAAAGTTCATTTGTAACAAGAAAATTCTTTGTTTCAATGTGACCCAAAACAGGCCACGAACTTTTCCCGTACCTATTAAAAAATAAAAAAGTTTCAGCCGAAAAATTGATTTTCTGCGCGCCAGTGGTATTGGTTTTCTCGTATACTTTATTTTTTTATTTTTATTTGTATATCACGCTCACTAATTGATATAGTAGATGAGAAATGGGTGCATAGAGAGAGCACAAAACAAAATTGCCACACCAGCGTGTTTTGGTTCTCTCTTATTTACTTTTTTTTTTTTATTTTTTGTTTTATTTCGTTGCATATTCTTGGGACAAAATTTCGTTGCGTTTTTCTATATAATGCGGCGCCAAAAACATCTTCGTTGTTAAAAACTAGAATTAAAAAAAATCAGTTTAAATTGTGTCCATTGATTGTGCGGTGTAAGTCTGTAATCACAATACTATGTCGAGTAGTTTTCGTCGGGACATGCAAATCGATGGCAGCTAAAATATTTCACGAGTATATGTACGGAAGAAGGATATTTCCTAACACCGAAGTACCATGCATGTTCCTTCTTTTATTCAGGGTGGTAATTTTAGATTATGATCGTAGCACAAACCGCGATTCTGAGAAAAAAAAAATCTACACTGAAACTGATGATACCTCGGTAACAAAATACTGTTAGTTTTTCCAGTCCTATGATAGACGTAATTTTAGTTATATACCATTGAGTCGGAAAACACATCTTTGTTGAGACTGATTGAAAAGTGGACAAAAGTGGTTCGACCAGTTCGTTTCCGAACAATGGATGCTATTTTACAGGTCCAGAACCATCAGTTAATAATTTTAGTGCTTATTGTTAATATTTTTTTTAGATTATAAGTGATACTAGAACATTGGCCTTGATAGACATTTTGAAAAAAACTTACCGCATTCTTTGTCGGTTGCCTGATTTTTTTTGGTACTATACATGGATACTGGATAACCTTTATTATTTCGTGTAGTTGAATTAAAAATTTTCCTCATATATATCGTTGGCGTCCAGAAACGATCTTGTATTTTTCTCCGTATTGTTATTTTTCCTGTACGCTTGTATATTTGTCCTTTTGTTCTTCAGGCTTATAAATGAAGCATCATACCATGACGGGTAACTCTTTGTAAAGACTCTTGAAAGCCACATCCTTTGAAGGTAGTTTTATTTGCTATTCGATGTCGTCTAAGGATATCCTGAATTCATTTTGGTTACTCCGCTTTTACCAGTACTACACAGGGAGACGCTTCTGAAGAATGTTACTAACGACTCTTTCACCAAGTACGTGTTAAGATTGTTAGAGAGATTAAGGTGTAGTTATCTGTAACGTATCCTTACGTCTAACAGCAATGACGACTCCTACAATTTCCTCTACTATGTTAGTACCTTATTCGACCAACTTGTAAACTGTTTAACTATAGCTTTATTCAGATGCATTTTTAACCAAACAAAAATTTTAAATTCAAGTATAGTGATCGATACAGCAATTTTACTTACGAAAAGGCATCGTCTGGGTGAAATAAATGGTGTAATGGTGTAATGTGATGCTGGTAAGTGAGTAGGCTTGAATAATTTTATCCCCTAACGGCTTACAGTGATTTTTAGAAGCGATCATGTCAATTCGAGTAACCGGTAACATTATTGGTTGGGTTACATTTACATTTTGGATACTGCTTGTGGTTTTAGTTACGTTGCGTGGTAATCGACAATAGACTAAATATCAAATATGGCTAACATAATGCGCTAAATTACAAAATTCCCAATATTTTTGGACTTACCTCGTATGTAGATATTTTTAGTATTGTTCGAAAAAGTTCTAAACCTCACGAAATATTCTTAAAAGCTTTAAATACATGAATTTTTTTAGTTCCGTTCCAGTAATCAAAAATTGTTTCATATACAATTATAAATATCCTACAACTTTACAGTTCAATCCTAAACGAAAAGTTTGACCAGAGCATAAGTTGTGCTCTACTTGCACCATTGGTTATGGAGGTACTAGACCTGTGATGAACTTCGGAAATTGAAATAGATACAATTAAATATTTGCCTCGATAATATTCTGAAAATGTTCAAATCTGTTCAACTGCCGCGGTTGATAATACAAACCTGATTTCAAAATTTCCAGAATTTTTTCGGATTAAAGTTAAGATTTATAAAATAATAATTGAAACGTTTTCGCAACTTTATAAACTTGGTGTTGTAGATTAAGGTTGAAAGCATCTGCTATTAAACTGTATTTGAAAATATAATTTATGAGCCAATAATAGTAAATATAAGGTTTTTATTGGTATATGGCACATATATAAAATTAAAATAATTATTTGTTGAGCTTTCGATGTCAATTCGACATCATTATCAAAGCTAATGAAATTTTATTAAACAAAATTTTTCCGTTACAAAATATACAGAGCCTATACAGTAAATTTTATATAAATACAACATGAATAGAAAGTATATTTAAAAATTATATAAAATATGATTTGAATTTATAAAATAGAATAAAAAATGCAAATATCTAAAATAAATTTAGAATTTTAAAAAAACAATAAGGGAGACAAAAACAAATTAGACAAAATAATCATAAACATTTCCGATATAAGCATAATCATTATTAATATTTATAGAATTAGTACTAGATTTAATGTAAAGCATTTCCAAAATTGACCTCTTTCTAAAATTTCGTTCTTTATCAAGAATCTTGACATTATCTAAATTTATTATATGACCAGTATTTTTCAGATGTGTTGAAAGTGCACTCGTACTTTGTTCGTCATCGTTCTTTAAATCGTTTTTATGTTGATACACACGTTTTTCAAAAAGATTGTTTGGTTTGACCAATGTAAACCACATTACAATCACATTTAACTTGATAAACTAAATTTGACTGTTTTTTGGTTTTCCGGAAAATGACCGTGCTGAAATTCGTATTCGTTTTATAAATTAAAAATAGTTCTTCGTCACAGAGTCTCTCTACTATTGAAAAACATATTTTGTCATATACGTAAAACAAACAAAAACGTTTATACGTAATAATCCAAACATTTTAGTGACAGCGGCAGATAAAGGCAATGTGACAGTAGTAAGAACACGCAGTGATTATGTTGGAAAAATGAATGTTTTACTAATGAGACCACGTACAAACAGTTATTGAAAAATAATTCGACACCTATCCAGACTACAATAAATTCTTTAGTAAAAAATTGGCACAATGCAGGTTATATTGATGTTTTAACAAAGAAAAAATTAACAAGTTATACACCTACTGTACCCAAATTATATGGTTTGCCCAAGATCCATAAACCTGATATACCATATAGACCTATCGTGAGCTCTATAGATGGTGCCACGTACAGTTTATCGGCATTTTTACCTCCAAATTTTATTTTAATTTCTTTAGACGTAATTTCATTATTTACAAATGTAGATAGTCAGTTAGTTTTGAATATTATCAGTAAAAATTGGAGAAACATTAAAAAGAACGCAAAATCCAAATTATCAAAAGTTCAATTTCTTGAAGGTTTAGACATTGTTTTAAATAATTCAGAATTTTCTTTTAATAATATTAATTATAAACAAATTTTTGGTTCTCCAATGGGTTCTCCCATAAGCCCAACTTTAGCTAATTTGGTGATGGAAAATTTAGAGAGGTTAGCTTTAGATTCTTTAGATTTTCAACTTGTATTTTATTATCGTTATGTGGGTGATATTATTACTGCTATACCAGAAAAGAAAAATTGATATATTTTTAGATAGTTTTAATAAAATACTCGTATATAGTCGAATAAAATTTACTTTAGAAAAAGAAGTTAATAACAAAATTGCATTTTTAGATTTACTTTTGATTCACGAACCTGATGGCAAAATTTCTTTCGATTGGTATCATAAAGATAGTTGGTCTGGCAGATATTTAAATTTTCACCCTTGGCTTCCTGCTTCATATAAAATTAATACAGTAAATATTTTGGCCCAAAAAATCTTAAAACTTTCAGACAAAAAATTCTATAATAAAAATTTTAAAATTTTGAAAGAAACTCTTTTACATAACCATTATCCGGCAAAATTAATTAATAAAAGTTTTTGGAAACAAAAAATTTTTGTTTAAGAATTATAATTTCAAAATTGTTGGTAACTCATCAATTAGTTTAAAAGATTCCCTTTTTTCGAAACTCAAAGATACCGCTAAAAAACAGTCAAATTTAGTTTATTAAGTTAAATGTGATTGTAATGTGGTTTACATTGGTCAAACCAAACAATTTTTTTGAAAAACGTGTGTATCAATATAAAAACGGCGAAAAAAACGATGACGAACAAAGTACGAGTGCACTTTCAACACATCTGAAAAATACTAGTCATATAATTAATTTAGATAATGTCAAGATTCTTGATAAAGAATGAAATTTTAGAAAGAGGTCAATTTTGGAAATGCTTTACATTAAATCTAGTACTAATTCTATAAATATTAATAATGATTATGCTTATATCGGAAATGTTTATGATTATTTTGTCTAATTTGTTTTTGTCTCCCTTATTGTTTTTTTTAGATTCTAAATTTATTTTAAATATTTACATTTTTTATTCTATTTTATAAATTCAAATCATATTTTATATAATTTTTAAATATACTTTCTATTCATGTTGTATTTATATAAAATTTACTGTATAGGCTCTGTATATTTTGTAACGGAAAAATTTGGTTTAAAAAAATTTCATTAGCTTTGATAATGATGTCGAATTGACATCGAAAGCTGAGGAAATAATTATTTTAATTTTATATAATATGTGCCATATACCAATAAAAACCTTATATTTATTATATATATATCTGCTATTAAAGTTTTACTAGACATTTTCAAAAAATCATCAGCAACCATAATAACGTTAAGCATCTATTGGGCAGTGAACATCTTGCAGTAATACATGAACGTTCCATTTTTAATTTCAAGATGGTAAGAGAAAGGCAAGATACTTTTACCGGTCGAATAATGTGAATATGTGGTTGTATCGACCAGCAACAACGATCCATTGATTCGCCATCCTCCCACCCCTCTACATTATTTAGGCACCAATTTTCGTATATATTTCAATTTATTTATCCAAGAACATTCAAATTTAATTTTTTTTTTTATTTTGATTGTAAATCAAATGATTTTCGAATGATTTATTTGAGTCAGTTTCATGACTCTGGGCGTCCTAAAATCGAATCATTGAGGGGCGATACAAAATTGTTTATGTGAATACACAAACGAATTTGATTTAATGTTACATTTGAATCCATCCAGGATCTCCAGGTGGAGATTGTCCAGTTTCATAGTCACCAAGTGTTTTATCAAGTACATTTTATTGATTTACTTGGACAGTTTGCAGTTGAGAGGAAATATATCAAATAAGTTAGGTCTCTATAAATTACGCCATGGCTTGGTTCATGGTCTTCAAGAAATTTAAAAATGGGGATGAGAGAACCAGTCAAGTTTTGCGTCATTCCAGTTCTATGTAGTCTTTTTTCAGATGGAGTCGGAATGGATTATTAATGGAAACATTTAGGAAAAATGAAAAATCTGAATTTCGGTTATTTTTATTATTACCAAGGTGGTTGTAGAAATGTCAAATTATCCGACAAAAATGTTCGAAAATGGAACGGTTATCGAAATTAAGCTTTTTATGAAACTTGGTCGAGTGTAATTTCCTGTAATCACATGCAGATAACATTTTTCAAAACAAGAACTTTTTAAATTACGATTTAAATAAAAGTTTTGTTGATAGGGTGGGATTCTGTGAAAGTGAAGTTTCAAAATTGTACTTATTTTTTAGTTCAAATGGAATTGAAAAAAATATTTTATAAAACTACCAAAATTTGTTGCGCACTTTGCCTTTTTTGGGCAAAAATATTGTGTATTGTATTACCGCTAAATATGGTATTTAACAGGTTCTTCGTTTAGCAGGTAATTTTTCGTGATATAACAATCAAATACACTATGCGAAATTGCTATAAGGGACAAAGTAATCTGTAATATTTTTTTTTCAACCATTTCGCTGATTTTATTTTACATTGCAAGGAAAAATTTGTGAATTCATACTCAACAGACTGAAATTAAAATTTCTCTTCATTTCTTTTTCTTATATTGATTTATTCTTTTTAAACCCCGCCAGTGGAAAAAAATAGCTATATGGGACAAGTGCGCTTTTAAAAGTGTTTTATTGTTAATTTTAATATTGAGTAGAAAAAAGAATAATAATATCCGGCAGCATACGTTAATTATTTTTTACATTAAAAATATAATTTTTTAATCAGGCACTACCATTCGTCAGATAGCCACAAAACTACGGATAAATAATAATACAATTTACCGCACTTTTTAAAAAATCATTAAACATATGGCACAATAAAAAAAAAGAGCAAAGCCTTAAAGTTGACGCAAGAAGTAAAATAGAAAAAAGGCGTCTTGCAGTTAGGAAAAATATGAGTCCATCCCAAATAAAAAGTGGCTTGCATGTTAACATCACTATACGGATACGTAAACCTAAACTTCTGCCACACCATCAGCGAGAATTGAATTAGATGGAATCAAAATTTTTGGATGAATAGTGGCGATCAATAATTTTTTCGGATGAAAAAAAATTTAATTTTGATGGAGCACAATTATTTACGAGATGTTTGTGAGTCACATCGGGTGCGGTTTCTGCTATAGGGGCCAGACCCCAATTAGTTTTGTTTCTCAAAAAATGAATGCGGAGAAGTATGTAAATTTTGGGGAGGAAATGTACGGTGAAAGTTGGACATTTAGCAGGTTATGCACCTATATACACGCTGCAAAGTGCGCACCAACAATTTTATTCCGTCGTGAAATATACCAGTATTGCAGTGGTGCATTAGTCCGAACTTAAATCCATTTGAAAATCTGTGGAGCATTTTTAGTCAGGGGGTGTACAAAAATGAACGTCATTTTACGACTGTGAAATTTCCGACAAAATTAAAAAATAACAAAACATGGCTGAACATAAAATTTGTCGAAATAACAAAAATGCACATGTATTAGTAAAACAGTTGGCAAAAGCAATGTTAGGCTTATTAAATTTTTTTGTTATGGATGGTTAATAACGCAATTACTAAATTAGCGACTTCGGAAACAAATGACAAATAAAAATAAATAGATTAATACGAAATTCGAAATGTTATACTTACACTTCATTATAAATTATAAAAATATGTTATTACGAAACCCAAACATGCGGTTTTTAAAACCAAAAATTAATCAAGAGTACATCTAATTTCTTATACTATCGAAATATATTTGGTAATAGACTTCGAATAAAATAATAATACGTCGCAAAAACCAAAAACAAATCAAAATAAATGTTTCAAGTATTGAACGCACTAAAGTGCGTTCAATGTACACATGTTTTTAAACGAGAAATTAAAAAAATTAAACGGAAAGGGATAGAAGAGATTTAGATTAAGCGAGAAATTAAAACAATTAAAAATCTAATTAATCTCAGAGATGTCTAAGAGAAACGGTATATGTGGCTAGATTGCCTAATATAGGAGCTATCAGACGACACCACCCTTATAATATTACGATGCCCAGAACCCATTTGGCGTTGACGATGAATTTGACTGTTTAAATAACCAAGGGGATGATCAGTGTAAAAAAATCGTCCAAATCTCAGAGATGTCTAAGGGAAACGGTATATGTGGCTAGATTGCCTAATATAAGATCAATAAGATGACCAGAACCCATTTGGCGTTGACGATGAATATGACTGTTCAAATAACCAAGGGGATGATCAGTGTAAAAAAAATTGACCAGATCTACACAATGAGCATCCCCTTGGTTATTTAAACAGTCAAATTCATCGTTAAAGACAAATGGGTTCTGGTCATCGTATTGATATAAGGGAGGTGTCGTTTGATAGCTCTTTTCTTAAGCCATCTAGCCACATATACCGTTTCTCTTAGACATCTCTGAGATTTGGAAATTTTTTTTTACACTGATCATCCCCTTGGTTATTTAAACAGTCAAATTCATCGTCAACGCCAAATGGGTTCTGGTCATCGTAATATTATAAGGGTGGTGTCGTCTGACAGCTCTTATATTAGGTAATTTTGCCACATATACCGTTTCTCTTAGACATCTCTGAGAGTTGGGCCATTTTTTTACAGAGATCATCCCCATGGTTATTTAAACAGTCAAATTCATCATTAAAGACAAATGGGTTCTGGTCATCGTATTGATATAAAGGAGTTGTCGTTTGATAGCTCTTTTTTTACGCCATCGAGCCACATATACCGTTTTTCTTAGACATCTCTGAGATTTGGAAATTTTTTTTTACACTGATCATCCCCTTGGTTATTTAAACAGTCAAATTCATCGTCAACGCCAAATGGGTTCTGGTCATCGTAATATTATAAGGGTGGTGTCGTCTGATAGCTCTTATATTAGGCGATCTAGCCACATATACCGTTTCTCTTAGACATCTCTGAGATTATTAGATTTTTAATTGTTTTAATTTCTCGCTTAATCTAAATCTCTTCTATCTCTTCCCGTTTAATTTTTTTAATTTCTCGTTTAAAAACATGTGTACATTGAACGCACTTTAAACATTTATTTTGATTTGTTTTTGGTTTTTGCGACGTATTATTATTTTATTCGAAGTCTATTACCAAATATATTTCGATAGTATAAGAAATTAGATGTACTCTTGATTAATTTTTGGTTTTAAAAACTGCATGTTTGGGTTTCGTAATAAAATATTTTTACAATTTATAATAAAATGTAAGTATATAACATTTCGAATTTTGTATTAATCCATTTATTTTTATTTGTCATTTGTTTCCGAAGTTGGTAATTTAGTAATTGCGTTATTAACCATCCATAACAAAAAAATTTAATAAGCCTAACATTGCTTTTGCGAACTGTTTTACTAATACATGTGCATTTTTGTTATTTCGACAAATTTTATGTTCAGCCATGTTTTGTTATTTTTTAATTTTGTCGGAAACTTCACAGTCGTTTATTATTAGGAATTAAGATAACTGTTAAAATTTCCATGTCCAATGACACTCTACTCGAGGAAGTTATTTAGCAAGCTTGGGAATCATCCGTGGTCAGTCCGTACCTGTTATCTACAACAGTGCGTACTCTTGCATTATGTTGTACATAATGTTTATTCGTGCTATTCACCTAGCCTCTAAATAGGTTAGTTTCAAGCCAATTTTTTTTTGGATTTATTTTTTAATTCCTCTGAAATAACCTGAGCGGGAAAAAATGTGTTTATGAAAACAACCGCGGTTCAAACAGCAATTCGAATTTAAATATCAAATTTAGCGCAACGATTATTAGCCGTGGTTGTGAATTAATTATTGTATCGAGGCAATGTATAAAATTATTCATAGAGATGGAGTGTTTACTCAAGAACGCGCACCTTTTTCGGTTGCGTGAGGGTAATGTTAACCCAATCAAGTGATTTGAAGGAATTTTCCATTTTAAACAAACAATGTATTTATTTAAGAAATTTGACCCAAAATTTTTTAACTCTTTATATAGATGGTATTATCTTCACTTTCAATAATGGATGGTGTTGTATGATAATTGAGTGGCGTTAGCATGCCTAGCATGCATTGTAAACGTGACCTTGGATACTAGAGCAATGGACAGAAATTGAGAAATCTAGCAGCTGATAAAGATTCAATAACCGGAAACAAGAATAGAAAAAAATACGTTTTAAAGATTAGTGAAATGAAATTTGGTCTTTGCACATACAAATTGAAACAAACATAAAGTTCCCAAACATCTTTCTTCCCCCCCCCCCCCCCTCCCTTCTCCTATCATGCTATAGTATAGCTCATTGAGCTGCTTCGGGATCCTAGTAGGCTTCAATACAGATTCGAGGTAACCAAATCTCACATCAAATTGTATGTATTTGCCTGTGGAATTAAACTTTTAAATGATTCACAATTTAATAATATTTTTGATTTACTTTACTATAAATACTGCAGCGTTTCACGACAACCAATTAAGAATAATATTGGAAATTACAATTATTTTGAGCAATTGAGTATTAGTTTCCGGAAATATAAAATAGTGGTTTTTAACTCTTCAATGGAAATTAAGATTTCCCAAAATTTAAAAATCGATTTTCTTCCCAAACATGCTTCTTGCTGTTACGAGTAAATGAAACTAAATATTTTTTCTTAAAACTTTAAATCCTTTTAATAAAAGAATAAAATATTAAATTAATAATCCTTTGCCTCGTATACGCATATTAATCTCATTCCTTGTTATACCTCTAACTAAAAAAAGCGGTAAAATGGTAATTTGATCATCATACAAAATAAATAGAAAATCCCTTCATTAGTGAAACCAGGAAAATATTCCGCACACAAACAAGGAGATTTAAAAAATTTGTATAAAGGTGATGATGCTTTGTATGCAACCATTATCCAATTTAAAATTTATGATTTTAAATCCAATTTAACCTTTTTGATTTCAAAATTATACGTTTATACAAAAAGATGCGATTTTTGCTGACAATCAAATGTCAATCACATGCCATAAGCGAATCTCTATATATATTAAGATTATGACACATCAAACCATTTTTAAATGCGGTCGAGATAAAACAAAAATTGTATATCCGCACTTGTACCACACACCGTATTGAACTCTAGCACCCTGCAAAAAATTAATTTACAATATAATATTTTTTAATGTCGAATTTGTGCGCGGTGTCTTGTTCATCACCCTCGCATAATATTTTGAGACACATCCGTGCACCCTTCCTTGTACTTCGTATATACATAATATTGTACGACAATAAACAAATTTAAAGGGATATAAGCATGTGACCAAGGATAAAAACAACAACAAAACACAGAACCGCAACAATTGTGCGTGGTATTGTGGTGAAAAATGGAAATTAGTTTTTTTTTGGGTGTGTAATATTTTGGCATAGGAAATTGAGGTTGGCAATGCCATCATCAAAAGGCAAAGTGGAAATATTTTTTCGATTAACAACAAAAAATAATAAAAAATCGTTTTTCGCAAATTTTCGACTCAGCGAGGTGATAACCAACACCCAACATGCAAATAATATATACAATTTCAAAAAAAAACATGTATTTATTGTTATATTTTTTTAGGTTATGTGCGATAAAATGTTAATACAAAAAAATCATCGCGCAACAATGAAATTATTGTTTACATCTTCAGTGAAGTGTGTCAATACGAGATAGCAGCGCAGCACCAAAATAGAAATTAAATGATTATTGTCTCCGCATATATCGACTGACTGTTCATTCATATTTCCGATATTTATGGAAGATGTCTTGGTTAGATATCCGGCTGTATAATATACAAGGATTGGACGCCATTTGGTCGCGCGATTATTAAATTGGTTTCATTGTATTGCCGTCATTAGTTCGAAAAATTTTAAACAGCCGCAAACTAACAACCCTAATCCCATCACATCAAACTATATTTTATATTATATCAACATGAAAAAGGTTGAATTTATATAACAATCATTCTGTTTTTGTGTATCATGTCAATTTTAAATAATTAAAAAAAAATCCTTTTTATGTAAATTAGAAAAAATGTTTTGTAATCTGTCACCAAAAAAAAGGATCATGTTTAAATGTCACATGTTTCACAATCTATTGTTATATATGCGTCAAGATATTCATCAAGAGTCCCCTTTATATATTCATCATCCATCAGCAAAAAAAACTAATAATAATTTATCTGAATAGTTGTTAGAAACGTATACAATAAAATCTCAACTATCTGTACACGAAATGAACAATGTCGATAGACATAAGATGAAAAAAAAATGATGACTAGGTTCATCTCTCCTGATATCCGTACAAAGCATATATTATGTATGCGGTATATGAGGTCGACGTGTTAACGTGCTTAAAAATAATTAAAAACAATTTTTTTTAATCGGTCACATATCATGGTAATTACATCTTGATGACTTTTCATAAAAATTAACAAGGTTTTATTGTCTCTGCACACACCACCACCACCACAACCATTACAATAATAACACGATAGATGATTTTTTTTTAGGTCAACAAAAAATGTATATAAGCGTATTATTTAAAGGGTTAAGGACATAAAATCTAAGATCTAAATTCTTAAAGAGGGATATTACGGTATGGTCGTTTGTATTAAGATGTCTTAATTACTTACGTAAACCACGACCGAAAATAAAATGAAAAAGCAAAAAAAAAAAAAAAAACGCGAGTCATCTGCAATTTGGTACTTTCACTGGTGGCGCGGTTTGTTGGCTATGTATACATAACATACACATAATATACAAGATCCAGTCCTAATAATTATATTTTTATGCTGCGGTTTATTTTTTTCTTATTATTTATGCTCGATGCTTTGTTCGCATGGGACCTGATGTTTATTTTTATGTTTTATTATTTAGTTTAATTTGTAATTATCTTGTGGTTTTCTTATTTAATTTATATTTATTTTGGTTTTACTAATTTAAAGATGTTAATGGCTTTTGTGTATAATTAGATTTAAGGATTGACCCTTAAAATAATTTTATTGTGTGTGTGTGCGCGCCTGGGAATTAATGGTGGTAAACTTTTTTGTGTCTGCGTCTTTACATTATGCCATAATAATTTCGTGGTGCGGTATATTTGGTTGAACGCAGTGGTATTATGTTGATTTATAATTGGAACAGTAGTTTAACGGATACCAAAATGTGAAAGTTCCATTCCAAATATGAAAGTTAAACATCAAATGTAGAAAAATTGCTAAAAATTCTGAGCCCGTAATACACAAGTAATTACGCCCAGCATGGACTAAAATCAATATGGGCATATGCTTTCAAAATAAAATGATGCTACGGATTGCGAAGCCCTATGGTACATTAGGAACCACAAACTTCATATTAGGAAAAACCTGTTATCGCAGTAGGCCTTATTCTGGAATATTTTAATATTTTAACACGGATGAGGAAAAAGTAAGGAAACCCTAAAAACTGGAGAACTAAACGTCTTAATTGCAAACTCGTCCATCTAAGCCACCTCCTTAAAGTAGGGGGTCTTATCCTTTAAAATTTATTTTTGTATTTATCGCATAATTTGTGTTAAGCACCGTCAACCTTTGTTGGTTCAACATTTAACATCATTGCAAACTTTGGAAAAGCTTCCGGCACACAGGTTTCGACCAATTTTCGGCTGGAATCTCCCAATTAATGAAAAAAACTTAAGTTTTAAGTTGTATTCCAATTAGTGAATCCGACTGGACTATATAGGTACATGCCAACACGTCAGTTCATTTCTATATTGAATGAATTTGAATGTGCACCAGGAGCATTGCAAAACACAGGTAAATTTAACATATCGTCGGCGAGAAATGCAGAATGAGTAAGTCCAAAATCGTAAATATTAAAGACACAGTTAAAACGTCCTTTACTCTCATCTTTGCAATTAAATAATTTATTTTTTTGATATAAATTTTCTTAAAACAGGCTAAGCTTTAATGAAATTTCTATCAAAAAAATAAATTATTTAATTGGGAAGGTGAGAGTAAGGATGTTTTAACTGTGTCTTGAGAATTTATAATTTTGGACTTACTCATTCTGCATTTCTCGCCGACGATATTTTCTTAAGAAATGGTTTTTTTATCACAATTAATACAGTAAACCTCGAAGTAGTTTATATCAAAATTATACGTAGTTTTAATAATCCGTGTTAAATTTATACTAATATTATAAATCGGGAAAAAGTGCCACAACCAATATTCCGGCTGGAATTAGAATTAGATAATAAAAAAGTCGGGAAAGGTTCGGAGCCCCGAACTCTATAAGCATTTTTGTTGCCTATAAAATATAAGAAAATAGCTTTTCCACAAAAATAAACACAAACCACCACACTTAAACATTATGACCACCCCCACCCACTATCCAATGCAAAACCCATCTCACCCACACCACCCTATACCCACCACCCATATCATCACCCTTTAACACCTCCATACCTACTCCCACACACACCACCCACACAAATCCTTATCCACCAAATCCCAAATTCCCACACCAAACCCAAAACACCTCATCTCACTCTCCTCCACCTCCCATACCAGCACTCCTACCACCCCCATAACCACACAAACCCACATCCACACAAACCCACATCCATACGAGTTATATTTTTATTCTACATTCACATGCACCATGAAACCAAAGTAGAATAGAAAATAATTTTATTTTATAAATTTTAAGGAGGGGGGGGGGGGGGGGGGGGTTAACAAAACCGTACATGTCTCCAAACACCCTAAACTCAAAAATGTCCAAATCAATAGGGATCATTCCCATGAATTGAAGAAATTAAGTTGATATCTTCATCCGTTCTCAAGTTATCGTGCACACAGACGGACAGACGGCAAAGTGCTTAAAAAAACAAAGGGAATTATAAAATTATGATCTAAAATATCTTCTACATAGAAAAATTTCTGTCGAAGAATCCAGAAAAAGAACTTGATCGGTATCGTTAAGTGCAAAGAATACGGCCACACTAAAGCTTATTGAACTTTGAGCGATTTTTGTGTAATCTGTGATGATGTCCATAATTCATCGATAAAGCTTCTGTCAGAAAATACAGTAACTGCGATGGAAACCACACAGCGAATTATAGAGGTTGCCCAGTTTATATTGAATTGAAAAGGAGAATTAGACAGCGAGCTAAACAACGATTGCTTCAGTTACATTCAGAAGCTGTAGTTAAAAATGGAAACCAGAATATAAAGGTAAACATTGTGCACCACGGGGTTTCGTACGCATAAGTATACTTAAGAGTGCCGTTCCAAAAGGTGAGGCTAGTGAAGAATGAAATATCTCATCGAAGAATCAAACAAGCCATCTGGTGTGATGTAAAGCTTCCGGGCGTTGATTGAGAGAAATATGGTCCAAAGATGCAGAATATGAACACGCTGATGCAGATAGTTGTTAAGAAATCACAAATGACTCTCCTCAAAATAGCGATATGGAATGCAAACGGTCTTGGTTCAAGCATTTCTCATTGACCACAATATTGCCATTATGTTAATAACTAAAACACCCGTCACCAGCAAGAACTACTTCAAAATTAATGTGTAGTCCATTTATGAAACTAAGCATCCGGATGGCAAAGCACACGGTGGTATTGCTGTAGTGATTAAGAGAAGAATAAAACATTATGAACTTATGAAATATGAGGAAGATCATATCCAATCAACGAGCATCTGTCTGGTAGGAATGGTGTGGAAATTGTGTGATATGCCTCAAAAGCAGGCTATAAAAAATTGCAGTTTATTGATTATTTAGGCAAACAACTATATGAATCTATAAAGGAACAATCCATAGATTTTTCATGTACCGGTCATACTACTTACTGGCCCACGGATAAAAAAAGTACATGATCTCATTGATTTCTGCGTAACCAAAGGCATTGCGCGAACATATGTTAAGGCTACCGATTGCTATGATCTGTATAGATCAGCAGATATTGATGTGGCTGCAGAAAAGATAAAAGTGGCACTCTAAATATCAGCAGAAAAGGCTTCACCAATCATCGACAATTCTGAAATAATTATTAAATTACCATATAATATGCGGGAAAAGCGAAAAATTCGACGGAAATTGCAACAACCAAAATCACCATTGTTGCAATGCAAATTAAATCGAGCTATCAAAACCCTAAAATTTGCACTGCAGAAAGAAGAAAACCAATGTGTCCAGAATTACTTAAGTGAACTCTCGACAACAGTGAATCCTGAGTATTCTCTGTGGAAGGCAACAAAAACCCTAAAAAGGCCTACAAAGTCGAATCCACCGATTAGACTACAAACTGGATATTGGGTGAGAAGCGATGAAGAAAAAATCAATGCATTCGCTGAACATCTAAAGACGGGGTTTTTCATTACACGAAGGAACTTATAAAATCGCGCTGCCTCACCAGATAGATTAATCTTTAAACCTATAAAGTTTGAATGCAAGAAAAATAAGCACAGAATTAAAACTTGAAAGGGATTTGACCTTATTACTGGAAATTATCATTTTTATTTTGGTATGACTAGACAACCATAACATAAGCCTAGGAAAAACGAATCTCAAATCCCGTCTTATCGTCCAATAAGCTTGCTTCCCACAATCTCAAAGCAGTTTGACAAAATGTAAACAACAAAACTGAAACCAGTATTAGAAAATCATTCCAGACCATTAAATTTGGTTCCTAAACCAACAGCACAGAGCATTTGCATTGAATTCTAAATGCAATCAGACAGACCTTTGAGGCAAAGCAATACTGTTCTGCTGTCTTCATGGATATAGCGCAAAAATTTGACAAAGTTTGGCACGACGGACTAAAATACAAACTTAAAGCGCTCCAGCTGAAGAATATTCAATCAGTTTTGGAAAATTATCTCCTCCGAAGGTAATACTTGGTCCAACAAAAATTTGCAAAAACTTCCCTAAATGATATAAACGCTGCAGGAGTCCCACAAGGCAGCGTTCTGGGTTCTATTTTAGATTTGTTGTACCCGGCAAACTTACCTGTTATTGTCAAAGTAATAATATCAACATTTGCTGATGATACAGCCATCACCCGCAAACAGCCTTAAAAAAGGTGCAAAGTCAACTGAACAAAATTGAGGATCAAATAGAGAACTCCTGCAACGAACTCAAGCGTAAATATTCCAATGTATTGCTAATGCTCCATCCATGGTATATCCGAAATACTAACATACACGACAACAGTTCAAAATTCTACTCAAAACATGATATTGAGGTTTCCCTCGGTGAAATTAGCAATGGACTATCCACGTGAAAATTCCTTGAAAAATATTATGTCAGGCAATAAGTCCTCAAGCGGCACTCAAATTTAGTGTTTCGCATACCAGAAGCAATAACCGATGCTTGTTCGATTTGTTTTACACAAATTAAAAATGTTTTAGTTGAACAAAAATTACTTCAATATCGTTGAGGATCCTTCTATAGAATCTTCAACGGCGATGAAACCAATGTGCCCGAATAGTGGTAAAGTTATCGCTCCTAAAGGTAAGGTCAATGTAATTTAACGCAAGTTATTTTGAATTTATCTTTAAATATTTTTAAATTAGGTTCCAGAAATGTGTAAGAAACTGATCGTGGTCAGGCTAAAGAAAACTTAACAGTCAAGTTTAGTTTATCCGCTGCTGGGTTCACAGTGCCTCCATTAATTATATATCCATATAAAAGAGTACCGACTGATGTTATCAATTCTATTCCGGATAGACATAAATGGTTGAAATCGGATTCTGGATGGTCGACAACCGAAGTTTTTCATCAGTATATGAAGGATATTTTCCATCCGAGTGTTGTGGCAGAAAACATCAAATTCTCAGTTATTTTATACGTGTATGGCCACCGTGCCCACTTAACATACGGACTATCAAAATCTGTAACCACCAGACGTCTCTATTTTTAAGCCATTAAAAACAGCATGGCAAAAGGCTGTATTGAATTGAAAAAATTGACAAAAACCTGACAAAATCATCTTTTGCCCCAATGCTGAAAACAGTCGTAGACCACAACATCAATAAACAGTCAATTGTGAATGGGTTTAGAACATGTGAACTTTGTCCTTTCATCCAGATGCAATTGACTACAAGAAGTGTTTAGGAAAAAAATCGGTTAAAAACAAAAATGCTTCGATTCGAACAACAGCGGTATTGAAAATTTTATAACTCTAAAACTATTTAAAGATTTGGTCGGTCCAGAAAAATTATTTTAAGCCATTATAATTTGGAATGGGTACAAGGGGTTAAATGTCGAAGGGCCGAATGGATTGAAGCGCCGATTTTTTTTTTCTTTTTAGAAATATAATTTTTTAAATTTGTTGTTTTATTGATTATTTTGTAAATTTTATTTTATTGAACATAAATGAATTTCTTATGAATTTACTGATTTAGTTTTTATTTGTTGTGTTCGGATCCAATTAATGAAAACAAATTTTTTAGTGATAACGAATTTTGTTTTCATTAATTGGATCCGAACACAACTAATAAAAACTAAACAAATGAAATAATCACGGATCAACAAAAAACATAATTTATGAATTTATGTATTTTACTACTTTTCATCACGTATACAGTCAGCGATACATTTTGGTGAAGGACAATTTTGTTATGCGCCGCCAATAGGTATATCCCTTTTCCTGCCCGTTAACACAATTGTGTGGGTACTGTAACAGTACCATGTCAAAAGTTTATTTTTGTATGTCTTTTGACCAAACTTACGAATTTGTGCATTTCTTTTAAAATTATTTCACGAAAAAAATACAACTATATACACAATTATGTTGGTTGTACTTCAAAACAAGCGAAATTTTTGGCGTAAGTGTAGATGACGTATAAATCGCCGAAATCGGGTAAGATGAAAATTTTTTATAAAAATTTCTTTATAGGATTGTGTATCTATCAATTTTAGGAGGTGCAAGCCAAAAATTTCAGAAAAATCACCACATGTTCCTGGAAAATGTTCAGTTTTTCCAAAAATATTTTTTTAATTTTTTCATCCAAAAATCTAAAATCTGCCGTTTTTAATTTTCAAATCTTAATTTTAATGATAAAAATTTCAAAACTTTCAAACAATCAAAAACTTTTTGATTTTCCGGAAAATCGTTCCCTTCTTTTATTTTTTCAATATTTTTTAGTTTTCTAGTAGGTAGAAAAAATCAACTTTTGTAAATATAAATTTTTTTTAAAGTAATTTTAACTCGTTGTACACCTTAGAGGATGGGAATTTCCGCACCCAAACCCCCACTTTTCCAGAATTTATACAATTCTTCAAGTGGCAAATTTTATTTATAATTTTAAACTAAGTAAAAAAAATAATAAAATTTTCCTAGAAAAATTGCAAAATTTTCCCGGAAAAATTACTTGAAAAACTGTTAAAATACAATGCTTATATCAAAATTTAAAAAAAAAATTACATATTTGTACTATTTTGAATAAAATAATACGCAATTTGTCACTAAAAAAAATGAAAAGGTCAAAATTTACCCGGAAAATGTAGTAATTTTTTCCGAAATTTTTGGCTTGCATTTCCTAAAAACGATAGATGCACAATCATACAAAGAAAATTTTTTAAAAAAATTTCATTTTACCCGATTCCCGCGATGTATACGTCATCCACATTTCAGCCAAATTTTGGAAGTAAAACTTCTTTAGGCACGCTTGACATGGGGACTAAGCTGGCAAATGCGTTACGAAAAGTGTAATCGAACGAGGCGAACGAAACAATAAAGGCGGTGATACATGTACAGATTTTGCCTTTAAGGCATAAAAATTATGCGCGCTGATTGGTTAAAAGTCGGCCATCTTGAATCGCCTTATAGGCAAAAATTTTAAATTGAACATTTCTCAATTTTGTATAAGGCAATTTTTTTTGCCTTTAAGGCAAAATCTGTACATGTATCACCGCCTTAACAATACACAACAACAACAATAAACGAAAACGAAATCATTTTCCTTTAGTATCAAGATGTGCCATGACAATTCATAAATCCCTACGTAGAACATTAGTTGATACCATTTTATTTTAATAACTGGTTAAAAAAATTGGAAAATAACAAAATAGGAAAATTGGTAAATGGAAAATTGGAAAATTGGAAATTTAAAAATTTGCAAAATTGGAAAATTTGAAAATTTGTAAATTGGAAAATTTTAAAATCGGAAAATCAGAAAATTAGATAAAAGGTAAATGGAAAATTGGAAAATAGGAATATATGAAAATATGAAGATAGGAAAATATGAAAATATGTAAAAGTGGAAAATTGGTAAATTGGAAAACTGGTAAATTGGAAAATTGGAAAATAGGAAAATATGAAAATAGGAAATTTGGAAAGTTGGTAAATTGAAAAATTTGAAAATTTGTAAATTGTAAAATTGAAAAACAGAAAAATTGGAAAGTCATAATATAGACTTCTATGGCATTGACTGACTCACTCCAGAACGCACAGGGTGACCAAAAAAAATCGTTCTTGTAATATATTTTATATATGCATTTTTTCAATATTATAGCTCCATTTCACACGAGGTATCACAGAAACCGATTCTTTCTTCGTTTCTTTCCCCGTTTGCCTATGATACAGGTTTTAATGCGACTTAAACAAATTTTCGATGTAACCACATTGTGTACTGTGGTCATACATAAATGAAATAAAAAATGTTTCAACGCCATTTTTACTATGCGGTTTGAGATTTCAAAAATGGTTTTTTTGTCCATTTTGTGACACTGTTTATGTATCATTATCTATTACGACTAGTTGGCCTTGAGAAAGTTACCAAGTTACAAGGTTACCTCTTGTGGCATCAGACATAAATGGCTAGGTGGCACTCGAGAACGCACAGGGTGACCAATTTTTTTTTTTCAAAATTATAATTTTTCTATTATAAATATTAAATATATATAAGAAGTTTTACTTCAGTAGATAGTTTTCGTTCAAAGCACACTAAATTTTTATCAAAAACACAATTACATACTATGATTTTTTACCCACTATTTTTTTTGATTTTTTATTTGTGTGTTTTGGACTTAAATAATGCCATTTTTTTTTGGTTGAAAAAGGGATATGTACAAAAAATAAAAAAATAAATAAATTAATTAAAAAAATAAAAAAATATATTTCTAAAAACAAAAAAAAATAAAAAAAGTTCGGCTCTTCGACCCATTCGGCCCTTCGATACATTCGGCCCTTCGACATTCGGCCCTTCGACACATTCGGACCTTTGACACATTCGGTTTTTCGACATTCGGCCCTTCGACACATTCGGCTCTATGAAATTCGGCCCTTCGATATTCGCCCCTTCGACATTCGGCCCTTTAATATCGTACCTATAATTTTTATTATCTATAGGTAGTTAGATACCTACTAAGGCATTTTGTTTTTAGTTAGGATGCCTATCAATATTTTTTTTATTAAAGATGAGGGGCTTATTCCTGGCAAAACTGAATATTCCATTACCGGAAAAGAGGAGCCCACTATTCGGGAAATTCAATTGTTTCAATTAAACCTATTTGTTTAAAATTTTACAATTAAAAATGTAAAATGTGCAACGTTTTATGAAATCTTAAGTATCTCCTTGACATAAAAAACACACCTTCGTTGGTGTGGGATTGAGATATACATAGTCTGTCAGACTCAGTAACTATTCGTTGGCCAAGCTACTCCCCTAAACTGAGCAAATATTCGTTAGCAAACTATGAGAATAATGGAGGAAGATTTAAAATAATTTCTGTGATTTTTTTTAGAATTTTTCGACGGGGTGAAATTAAGATGAGGGATTATATCTCAATTCCACTCACTACATAAAAATATAAAAAAAAGCCAAAGAAGTTATTATAAATCTCGCTCCATCACTCGACATAAACCTATACTCTGACCAACGAATATTTGTTGGGTTTAAAGTCTATGTCTTAGCTTCGCCCCATAAAATTTTTTAAAACAATCAAAAAATTGCTTTAAATCTTTCCCCAGCGATAAGCCAATAGTCCGGCCAACGGATATTCGCTGAGTTTGAGGTACTAAATCTTTACTCCACCCTTAGAAAAATTCTAAAAAGTTAGAAAATATAATTTAAATCTTCCTTTTTCACCAGACATATACCGGTATTCCGCCCAAAGAAAAGAAACTTACTTTGATGGACTATTCATCTAAGCTCTAATCCATTGAAAAATTCTAATAAATCACAAAAATATTTAGTACGATATGCCGATAGTCCGGGCAACGAATAGTTAATAAGTTTCCATTCCAAAGAAAAAATTCTAAAAAATTCAGAAAAACACATTAAACCATCCTTCAACGCTGGACATAAACTGATATAATCTAACCAAAATTATTTACTGAGTATGAAGAACTAAATCTTAACTGTACCCCTAATATTATAAAAACACAGAATTACTTACCCTTCTACTATCAGACATATGCCGATAGTTCGACCATAAAATATATCACATATTTCTTAAAAAATCGGGGATTTTTCTGTCGTCATAGAACCATGAAAATGCCATTTTTAAATCTCAGCCCAACAAATGTTTGTATTGCGATAGTTTTTGCTGTCATCACAGTAAATATTTTCTGGGGTGAGAGTAAAAATGTGGCATTTTTCGGGGCTGATAGTTGAAAATGATATTAATAACAAGTGTTGCCATCTCATTTTGCGGCTACGTGAATTGGGCTATCTTCACATACATATTATATATTCTAGATATCTTAGAGTTTCTCGAAAAAAATGCTGCAGGTTTAGTCCCAATAATTTAGAGATGTACTCTTTTTGGATTCAGCATTAGCTGTCACATTTCTTTAAACATAACAATGAGAGGGAATTCACATAAACTCAATACTAAAAATTGTTGCCATACAATTTTGAAAGAATTGGTTGATTAGTTTTGACAGCTCATCAGTCAGATATTCCGCGTCACGAAATAATCATGTTTTCGCTTGGGAAGCGCTACGAAATATTAAAAATTATTTTTAAAGTCAGTGTTGCATTGCCGTTAGCGGTGCTAATTTTGAAAAGAAATATTGGTTGTGAAAGAGCGCCAAGAAGAATCGCTGTAGTGAAATTAGTGAAAAAAGATCGTGACAAAAGCTTACTATTAGAAGCAAGAAGTGGTGCTCGAACAGTGCGAACGCTCGAGAATATTGCTGCTGTGGTCCACAGTGTAGCGATCGAAAAATCATCTTTTCAGACGAATCGCATTCCCATCTTGGGCGCTATGTAAAGAACCAGAACTGCCGGATTTGGAGGTTCGGAACATCCAAACGCAACCGTAGAAGCCAATGCATCCATACCAAGAGTGACTGTTTGATGTGGATTTTGGAATGGTGGCATAATTGCCCCATTTTTCGTCGAAAATGCAGCCCAACATTTTATGGCCACAAATCAAGGCTGCCCATCAAATTTAACAACCGAATAAACTGCCGTTTTAGAGATGTCAATTGGCTTTCAGTCATCGTCAATTGGCATTCAGAAAAAGTTCTTAAAAACTGGACTCTCAAGATGGCTTACTGTAAGACCAGCACAGGGAGCAACTTGAACGAAATTGGTTTTCATTCTTAAATAGGAGACTTTAATCTACACAATATAAAAAAAGTTTCAACACAATAAAGATGATACTCATTTCATATCGTTTTCAAAAACAAATTTTTAAATAGCCCACCTTATAGATGCGTGTCAACTAATTTTTTGGGGAATCCACTTTTCCAAACAATATTAATTTTCGAGATCTACTTTTTGATTTCGAAATTCTTATCATGGTGCACTCAAGTATGCTGACAATTTTATTCTCGTTTTAAATGGTATTCTCTGTCACTTTAATTTCTCGAAACTTTTCAAATATCGACCAGGCAGTCGCGAACAACCTTGCGATCGAGCAAGAGGTCTTGTGCTATAGAACAATGTTAGAAGCGTGGCTTAAAATTCAAGTGTAGGACAGAAACTTACAAATTCCACACTGCATTCAAAGTGAGAGACGCACCTTAGTCGAATCATCGGAGCAATTCGTAAAAGGTCTGCATGGGAAAAATCGTAGTTGAGGACATGACACCAGTAATAGCCCGGTGAGTCATATATTATTGTAGATTGTCAAGTTTTGTTTTAACCGAAATCGACTTAATCAGAGCAATGGCATTTGACCAGCACAATCATGTAAGTCATATAAGATAGCCTTTTTGGTTCTCTAAATCACACAGATTTTATTTGTTTGGATTTTCAGTCTAAAAAAAAATTCTGGATATCAAAGAGTTTGTTGGAAAATTCCACTATGAGGAGATGATGGACTAATGGTAACTAAAATCAAATTAATCAACTGCCATTTTAAAACCGAGAGTAGGGATTAATTCTGCATTAAATAAAGTTTTTATACAATTTTCATTATTTCTTAATTGTAGTTTTATGACACTACAATCATATTAAAATTACTTAAACCAATGGAATCGACAACATCTAAAAAAAACTTAAAAAGTAGACTCCTAGATCCCGCTTAGAAATGGCGCTTCATTCATTCGATTATGTTACCAGTTCCACGTAGTGGTATTTGTAAAACTCTACGACAACCGCATTTTATCTAAACATAACAAAGCGAATCAATTTGGTCTTAAGCTCAATTGACTGCATTATTGTTATGTAAAAGAAAAAATAACTTTTCAGAGCTACATTTCTACACAAATTTTACGATAGTTGAAAATAGCTAAAACTTTCCTATCGTAGTTTTTCTTAAAATATTGAATTATTAAATATTTTGTTCAAAGTTCACCGCTACTATACTCCATATTCCATATAGTTAGAAAATGTAAAAATGTTTTAAAAAAACTGCATCTCAAGTTGGAGATCTAAAGTTGATTTAAACCAACTGTTGATTGCCTATAACTTGTTAACGTTAATTTATAAAGTTTAGGAATTATTTGACTCTGCCAAGTTGACCAATCCTAATACTTCTATTAACCAAATTATCAGAATCGTTTGGTTATTTGTCATGTGAGGATTCCAGATCAGAATAGAACTGTTCGATTGTTCGACCACTAAATTACCACAACTAATGACTATTTTTCAATTAAAATTGAGTCCAATTTAACGTAAAGTCTTCACCTTTAGACGTGAACACAGCACTTTAATTATTTTATTATCGAAATGGAATATGGAATGTTATGAAATATTTCAATTAAATTTCTTTCCAGTTCTATTTTGTAACATCAAATTCCCAATTAAGCGACGAATCCGTTTTTATTGAATTGATGCAATTTTGATATCGTTTACTGACAATAAAATATCTGGCATTGGTGAATTTTGACCTAATTCGGGTACACACAATCTTCCAGGTGCGATTTATATATCTAGACAGCATGCCCAATTCAACAAAATATTATCTCATCATAGTTCTTAAATCGTTCCGCATATTGTACACCGATGTATAGTGCTTTCCGACTGGAAAACGTCATTTCGACCTGTCGCATATCATGAAAAGTTATATACACGTTCTATTCATTTCCCATAAATCATTTCCGGCAACGTTTTTATAAGTCATGCACTACCATCATCATCAATCACAAAAGATTTCAAGTACATGAATATTATACATTGTGTGTTATAATTAAAAATAAATGTCCCAAGTCCCGACTACAAAAACAATAAATAAAAAAATAAATAAATTGTCTTAAGCAAAAATTAATTTCCTTATCAAAATTCAGAAACAAATCATGATCACGTTTATTTAAATTCACTTTGTTCTTGAACAGGCTAACACAATACTTCATTAAGATAATTTTTTGCTCGTATTTTTATTTTGCTTTCTTTTTAATTAAAAAGACAGTACTGTGTTATTATGCTAGTTTAAAAAAGGTATCGGAAGGTCATTAAAATTACTTATATTTAAAAAAAAAAGTAATTAAATTAATTAACCACCACCAGTGGTATTAAATAACTAATTAAAATAGCGACTCTTTCGTCTCCAAAATATAATATACGAGTAAAGGGAAGTGTTAACAAAATTAACAAACCACACCAAACTGATGTATACGTGCTTGCGGTTTTTAGCAAAAAAAAAAAAATTTCTTTCGCGAGTGACACAAATAAATATTTTTATAAATCTTAATATTTCAAAATATACGCACACGCACAGATCACCGAATTTCTTGTGTTGTGACATTTTTTTGGTTCATTATATATACTTTTCAATTTACGGTGACAATTTGTAATTTAATAATCTTAGGGAAAATAACAGCAAAGAGATTTTTTGTTATATTATATTGTGTGTGTAAAAAACTTGTCAAAATGTTTGTGTTTTAGGTTGAAGATTTTTCTCAAAGAAGTCAAAACAAAGTAGAAAATTTGTCTTAAGTTTTTGTTATGTTCTTCTTGTGTTCTGGTCTTTTTTTCACTCGCTTGTATTACGATGGCAATAATTTATTACCCAGTTGTACGGCATTCAACCAAGCACAAGGTTGCAATTATTGGACTCTATAAATTTCCAAGTGTATTAATAGCCGAATGTATTTCAGGGTCAGAATACAATACATATCAGTTTTTATGATCGAAATCATAAGAGTTGTGATTTACTCTGCTCTATCAGTTTATAAATTATTATAGGTTTGTGCACCACACATTGCTCGATTATTTGATGATGACAATGAAGTCAATGAAAAATTAATTTCAAAATTTAATCTTAATTTAAATATAATTTTTTAAAAATTTGCCAATACACGATGTTTCTGATACTTTGGTTTTCCTCTGCCAATAAACCAATGTTTGGGGTTTTCTGTTCGGGACATCGCTACATAAAATTGACCATAAGTGAAATATTCCGTTCTTAAGACAATCCCTGTTACTTTTAATGACTGCCATTGATATTTGTTGTTATTCGCAGCGAACGCAAAACGAAGTAATGTGATTCGAGGAATAACATCATTGTCTGTTTAAATGCGCCAATTAAGTGCCTGTTTTGGCGCATTCAAGTGCCTCCGCAAAATGAGCTTATAAGGAGGGATTCCATTCTAGTTAAGAAAATTGAGACAATCGAAAATTGAGAAAAATTAATGTTTACATAAAATATTTTTGTACTTTTCATTTTTTTTTAAACTTTTACTTACAGGAGGTTGTTAAAACAAAGAACCGTTCATATAAATACTTCCATTTGATATGTTCAAAATCAATTAGTTTAGCGTTGAAGGTCATCATTTATATTGATTGCTCCAATTCAATGATTAACATTTATTTGTCATTATATTGTTAACAGTTCATTTTTGCGAAATTATGTAGACCCTCTGAGCGGGGAACGACAGAGAGAATTTCCAAATTCCCACATACCAATCGCAATCTAATGGATATGCACAAGAATTATGCGATACTCAAGAATTTTGAAACCCCTCCAAACAAAATACAGTAACAATAATTCCCATACCAGTGCCTGTTGTATTGTGACTTTAATGTCAAAAATACCAAAATTTACTGACCTTGGCCCTATTGCACCAATTCTTTTTCACTTTTCGCTTATAACTTATGCAATTTTTATTTTTAAGAAAAGCATAAGTGATACGCGTTGTACGAATCAAAATAAAAATTACTCACTTATAAAATGAACATAACAAATTTTTTGCTTATGATAACTGATAATATTACATAAACGGTTTTGTTCAAAAATGTCACGCACGATTAAAAAAAAGGAATTAGATTTATTGGAATTATATAAGAAAGCTCCTTGAAAGGATTGAAAGCCTCGCCGTTTTGATTTGATGCGAAAGTTATTCAAATGGGAAAAGGATTGCGAAGAAAACAATGGAAAACGAGGATGAGCTGGTTTTAAACCAAGTCAATTTTTTGCACGAGATTTCCACAATAAGTTAACGCGATGGTGCAGTACGTTTTAAATTAAGACGAGGTATAACAAACCTAAACACATATTTCATTCATTGTTGAAGCAATTTATGGAATAACCGAGCATGCAACAGTGTTGCTCGAACTCACTGAGACAACTGCAGATGTGTCAGACGAAGCCATTCGCGATTAAGGGTGCTTAAAGAGAAGGATAAAAGACGTGGTCCATGGCCTACTTATATTTTAGCAAATAAATTGGACAGCGAATCGAAGGAAGCTTGGGCGCATGAAACGGCTGAAAACGACTTTCCATCAGTAACTGACTTTTTCAAATTTATCATTATAAGATGTGACACATTGGAAAATCTCAGTTCGATGTCGAAGAATAGGTCCAATCCAACAAAAAGGGTTATCTCAATGACAGCTCAAGTTCAACTATCATGTCCACTTTGTGGGCATGCACAGCCTAATTTGTGAACTTTGACATTCCACACACAGTTACAATAGATGGCATTGATAATCAATTGCGATGACATTGCGTCAATTTAGGGAGATGGAGGAAAAACCGCGAATAACAAAACCAGAACTAGAGAAGTGCCAGATATTTTATAACAACATGCTTTAGCGAAGTGAAGATGGTCGATTCGTGGTAAAACTACCATTTCGGGACCCAGCGATTAAACTGGGTAATTCTGTGATTGTTGTGACCGCTAGCATTAGAACGTAAATTGGCGATGAATGCCAACTTGCAGCAAAAATAAATTGATCAGATGCGAAGAATACGTCGAGAATGAATATACTGTAGAAATACCTTATAATTAAGTAAAGGTGAGCGATGAGAGATCATTTTATTTACCTTACCACGAGGTAATAAAAAAATCCAGTAAAATCCTGCAGAGAATGAAGAGAAAGAAACCTGTTTAACTCAAAAGGTTAAAAACTACGGTATTATTACAAGAGAATTTTGCATTAAGGCCATGGAAATCCAATGGACCAAGACTAAATGAAGAAGTAAATAACCCAAAAATTATGAGAGTGGGCGGTGACGTGATTGACATATTTACGTTCCGAAGAACTTGAAGAGCCAATCACAAAAAGGAAGATATTATCCGAAGCCTCGAGAGTGTTAGATCTTTGGGTTTGCTAGCACCCTCAATAGTTTTGTTAAAAATATTCAAAAACTTTGGTTGTTGAAATTCGGTTGGGATGATCTACTTCCGGCATCATACGAAAACGAATACAGACGAGTGAGAAAAGAATTACAATACTTCAAAAATATAAAAATTTCCCGATTCACAAACCACTATTTTTTTAATGAAGATGGAGAAATCGTCGTAAACTTGTTGACGGCTAAAACATAGGGTACGCCTGCCAAGAAGACTACACTTAAGCTGGAACTATGCGCAGCTCACCAGATACCAAATATTACGAATGGACCGACTCCACTATTGTTCTCGCTTGTCTTTCCGCGTATCCTGTGAGATGGAAAACGTTCGTAGCAAACCGAACCGGCGAAATTATTTCCGAGGCTAGACATTGGTCACATGTGAGATCGGCAGACAATCCAGCTGATCACGGTTCGAGAGGCGTATCTCCACTTCAGGAATCTAAAATAATGGTGGCATGGACCCGAGTGGTTCAAACGATCCAACCAATATAACTCTGGCACAACAAATCCACGAAAAATAGTAGATCAAGGAGTGATAGATAATGAACGCAGTAAAACACAGTTGCCAGAAGAGGTTTTCAACGCGATTATCGCCGATGGCATCGACGATTGGTTGAGTGTCCTCTTCAAGAGAAACTCTAAATTGGATAAAATAATACGGGTCGTCTCATATGGAGTGAGCTGAATGCCAAATACACTGGCACAGACCAATACATTTCGAGGAGTTATAGCGAGTTTAAGAAAGACCTATCTTGGATTTACTCGGACACGGTAAAAAATATCATCGATATTTTGGATCCTTTGCTTCTCCCTTGGACATGGATATTTACAACATAAGTACACGACCACGTTGATAGTTATTAGGATAGAGAAATTTATTTGACCTATCAATAAGCATCGATACAAAACATCAAACGGGACATTTGGCTGACATTGATTTTTGAGCCGGATCATAAAAAGACCTTATTTATTCATTATATTTTCCGTGAATCATTCGAGTTTCTATTGAGGAATAAAAAACGGGTGTGCCAAGTCCTAATTATAAAATTTATAAAAGTATATGCGCAAATAAAAAAATATAGTCCACTAATTGAAAGAAGGAAACTGAGGGTAGGTATCAAGTTGTAGTGTGTTTATTTTTAATTTGACCGCGATCGAAGTTAACACGCACGTTAACCATTTTTCAGCCCCCTCAGCTGGCTTTACGTTGGTAAAATTTAATTTTGTTCTAATAACTGCATGTAAATATGATATTGCTAATTATGAGTTCCCTGAAGGCATTTACATTTTCTTTTTAGAATGTGTTTTGGACCGTGTCAGATTAATGCAGTGGAGAAAATTGATAAAGCTACAGCATGGAAAGATTCTCCAGAAGGGAGAACCTCTGGAGTTAGCTACGTTAACAGAGATTGGACCTATAGGTTCGTGAACACATGTTCAGACTTTCATCTTTCTCCCTTTTTCTTTCTCTCTCTATCTCGCTCTCTTTCAATCTCTCGCAAAATAGAAAACGCAAATAGAACAGACACTGAAGTTGGAGAAAATATGAGGCTTGATTCAATATATGAGGTAATCCTGGATATTTTGCAAAATGATTATGCAGTTGTGGAATGTCTATGGTTGCCGGAAATATATGTTATTTCTGAAATCTCCGGCAAAATCATTAGCAATAATATTATTTAAGGAGAGACACAATAAACGCAAAATCGGACTCAATTGAAGTTTTGAAAAACAAGTTTTATAGTCTGAGTTGTGACAAAATAAATTAGAAATTTTGAAATATAGACAAAAATTTTGAGAATCATCATATCGTGCTCCAAACGAGTTAATTAATACATTGTTTTTTATAATATTATGTTCCAAACTATAGTTTGCTATAGCACCGACTGTAGTAATGAACTCTAACATGTCAGTTATATAAGTAGTCGTTCGAATTCGAACATATTTTTTTGTTACGCTTAAGCGAAATCCATTTTTTGTTGTAGTCACTGCCAAAGTTGAAGTTATAATAAAAAGAAATTGTTTCTTATCCAAGTTTTGATTAAATTACAGATTTTATTTTAAAAATGGAATAAGTTTGAGAATTTGGTACAAAAAAATATAAAAATATTCATGGAACTCGATTAGTTATCACTTGTCAAAAAAAACGTTTATCACTTATCGTTTTACGGCTGGGGCAGACTGCGGATTAGTTAATGTTGCAACGAACAATACAAGTTGATAAATGAACAGTGATAAGTGGTGGGTACGTTATGGCACTGGCTGCTTTCAGAAATATGAAAATTGCAAAATTCCAAAAAAAAAATTGTGCTTCCAGAAATAAAACTCTATGACACCAGAGTATTAATAAAAACTATTATTTTATATCGAGATTTATTTATATTGCAATAAAATAAACTCCGTAATAAATCTTTTAAGTTGTGTGACGCCTTCTTATTGTTTAACCCGCAAATAAATAACCCAAACTAAAATACAAAATAAAAAGAAAACAAATAACATTTTCAAAAGTATAAGAACAAAAATAAAATTCCTCCTTGGTCATGTTCTGTATTTTTTTTAAGCTAAAATATTTAAAAAATACATAAAAACCTTTTGTATCCGGCAACATACCATCCTTTTTCAATTGTCTCTCTCGCTCTCGATATGTGTATAACACAGACCAGGCACTACGGCATTCACATATTTCAAGTTCAATTCACATCATCAATTGATGATTCGACTTTTCTCTACCCAAATATCGTTCGTATATAATCGTATCTATAGCGTCAGAAAGGTGGTTTATATATAATAAATAAAAAATCAAAGAGATTTAATTTTTTATACTCATTGCTGGTGGAAAAATGTAAGGAAAACCTATTAACAAAACAATAAATCAACAGTAGTCGAATTTTCTTCGGGACCAAAATCTATTTATTATGATTATTATTCTTCTAAGTGAATTGAGTGTGTAAAATATCCCCCCCATTCCAAAATCACATACAAAAAACTGGAAAAAACGAAAAGGTTATTATTTAAGAGGCCATAATAGATGAAGGAACACTGTGAATGAATGAATGAATGAATGGATGAATTCATTGAATTTGTTCAAGGGGTGCATATAATATGAGCCATTTATTATTGTTGTTGTGCGTGCTATTCGTGTTTGTTTTGGGGCGAGCACCTATTATTTATCTTGAGAGAGAAATTTATTTCCACTTATTTTCACTTACTTAAGTTTGAATAAATCTCCTTGAAATGTTCGAACAACACAAATTAGATAAATTATGGATCATGGAGTATTTGTATTTTTGATACACACACGCGTTTTTAATTTTATTTGACCTAGATAATTATGAAAATTATTTATATAATGGAGCAATAATTTAATTATGGTACAAACCAACTTGTTAGGTTAATCCGTTTTTATCATCTAGGTGTTTACCTGGAATTAAAAGAATATTTTTACAAATCTTGTATTTTAAGGATTAATGTAAGTGTGTTATGAAGCATTAGTTTAGTGAATATCACGGCACATTTTAGTATTTCTTATTTTAATTAATGAAATTCATAATTCCCAAATTATTAGCTATACGAGTTTTGTCCTAAACTTGTCTAAGATCTTTCAAGTTTTGATGACGCAATAATTAGTATTGGTAAACTCCTTAAAGCGGATTAACAAAATTGTTTTTTATATTAATGAAAACACTTCTTCTCACTATTTTGTTTCTAATAACAAATTTTGTTTTCTTTATTAAACTTCAATACAATTTTAAACGTTTTAGACATGAGTTATGAAGGCACATTGGATATTGAAATGTAGAATTTTGATTAGATTCGGATGGAATCTAGACCTAATTTAATTATATATTTATATATATATTCTGTTTAAATGTGGTTATTTTAAAAAAGTTTACTAAATAAATATTAATATTCACTTCGTGCATGTAATCATCTGTTTTTCTATTTTGCAGTGTATGAGTAAAGTGCAGTATATTCCGCGAACTATTGATCCATTTGAGTTAAGCTATCAAATAAATGCGTTTTGTATTTAAATTAAAACTAGAAAACATATGTGACTGAAACAATGGATGGATTCACTTCCTGCATGTAATAATTGTAATCTAATTTTATTTGTATAAATATTATTGTTATTGCTTGAGTGAAATATTTATATATAATCTGTTTAGATGTGGTTTTATTTTAAAAAAATTTACTAAATAAATATTAATATTTACTTCGTGCATGTAATAATCTGTTTTTCTAGTTTTGTAGTGTATGAGTAAAAATTCAGTATATTCCGTGAACTATCGATCCATTTGAGTTTAGCTATCAAATAATTGCATTTTGTATTTAAAGTAAAACTAGAAAACATATATGACAATTATTACATGCCGGAAGTGAATCCATCAATTGGGAACTCACTTCCTGCATGTAATAATTGTAATCAAATTTTATTTTTGTAAATATTGTTATTATTGCTGAGTTAAATTTATCACTGTACATAGCAGTGTTATTTGAACTTACTTTTCGAACTTTCGTCAAAGCTATCTATATTATCATTTAGGACATGTAAGAACAGGATGTTCATAGTTTATAACATTGAATATAATTTTATTCCGTTTTATTTCCGTTTACTAGCATTACGAGTATTTGATGATCAGAATAAGAAATCTCTAAAATTGTATGGCTATATTTAAAAAAGAGACTAAGTCTGTTATAGCAAAGCCCAACTTTGATTGGGCGATGATTCTTATCCTCATAGGTAAACCATTGATGTCCTTTGGAATTAAGCTTTGTAGCCTATGTATAGGTTTCACAGTCTACAACGATCATCAATTTATCAATCCGTTAAGTTATTTTGTAATCAAAAATTTTCCCTAAATTTTCCCTGTATGCGATACAAATATTACAAAATATAATTAAAAAATAGCCGAGTTCCCTCCAGTTTAAAATTTATTTTTATTGTGTAAATTGCAAAGTACCAGCAGAGCAGAAGTACCACAAGGTATAGTGTTCTAGGACCAACTTTATATGTTCTATACGCCCGGACCTGCCAACGATAGAGAAGACTAACATAGCGACGTTTGCCATTTTAGCATTCGCTAATAGTATAGAAGAATCCACAAGCAAATTGCAAAGAGCTGCTAATATTTTCAACACCTGGACGAAGAGATGGCGAATAAAACTTAATGAAACAAAATCTGTTCACGTAAACTTTACCAACTGGATACCAGTAGAAACAAAATCCCCGATGCAAAGACGGTAAAATATCTAAGCACCAATCTAGACGCGAAATTGAAATGGAAAGAGCATGTGAAAAAGAAAAAAGCAGAGTTAAACATTAAATACGGAAGGATTGATTGGCTGTTGGGAAGAAATTCTGAGCTTACTCTACATAATAAATTGCTACTATACCGGCAAATCCTAAAACCGGTCTGAACTTACGGTATTCAGCTCTGGGGCTGTACAAAGAAAACTAATGTCAATATCATCCAATCATTCTAAAGCAAAGTCCGACGTGTAATAGTAAAGGCACCGTGGTGCATAAGAATTGATAATCTCCATATAGATCTGAAGATGGATTTGGTTAGTGAAGAAGTATGTTGGATCGTATGTTGGATGATTCAAACCCAGTGAGACAAATGCGAAGGAAGAAACCGTTTGATCTACTAGATCCAATAGGGATCGACTAAAAATATAATAAAATTGTAAAGGGGACTAGCCAAAGGGCTACAACCCTCCAAACAAGAATATAATTGATGTAAGATAAATTACTAGATGATTTGTAAATCAGTTGTAATTAGCCCCATCTTCGATGCTTAAATTTTTAGCCTAAGGCTCCAATTCGAGATTTTTTTTTATTTCGTTGCATATTCTTGGGACAAAATTTTGTTGCATTTTTCTATATAATGCGACCCCATTGTATTCTCTGCCTTGGTTTAAGGTCTTGCCACTCGCCAAACTAGTGAAATTCAAATTAAGATAAAAATTTCGGTTTGATGCTAGATTTATTTATGGAGTATAAAAGTTTAAAAAGGGGGAGGAGAAACGAACTGGGAAAATTCGTTGAATATAAGCTTGTGTGGACTGGTTCAAATATGTAAGTATTCGAGCCGTTGGTTTGTTTGTGGATTCACTCAATTTTAAATTAAAATAACCGAAATAATAAAATCCATGAAGAGTAGGGACGATTAATTGAGAAAAATATTTTAGCAAAATTATAATTTTCACGTCATAGCTATTTAACCCGGGACTAGAGCAAAATATTTTATATTACAAATTGAAACAACAAAAAATATGCAAAGCAACAAATTGAGATCAAACCTAGCGATAACACCAATTTTCACATAAACCTACATATTTTGATACGCATAAATCATGTACTCGTAAGCACCACCATTCCCCGACAGTAAAATAATTTAAAAGCTATAAAAAAATTTAATTGAAACCATTTTTCCAAACTACATTATAAATTTAAAATAATTTATTCATTATAAAACTTATCAGTATTATTTTATTAATTTAATTTGTTCGTTGTTATTGTCATCATATAAAATTGAAGCAAAATCGTGCCATAAGTTCTTATCAATTCAACGAATTTGTTTTTGTTAATTTTTCCATTCAACACCTTAACAAATTGTTTTTAATTATACATATATAGCTATTTCATATTGTCCTCAATTTATAGCATTTATACGCACGCAATATCATAAAATATGACGTCGATTACAATATTCTTGTAATATATCAATGTCAAATAAAAATTTCGCTACCATACAATTTCATTCTGTTCTGCATACCTTGATTGAGATTCAATTAATGTCGTCACGCGCAAAATTACATTTGTATTCCGCTGGTTGAAGAGCCACCACCACTATATACATATATGTATGTACATATGCACCATTGAAATGGTGTAAAGTTGTCATTTATAAAATATTTTTTAGCGGATACAATAAATATGCCATTGTAAAATATTCGGTATTCGTTATCAATAAAAATTATGGGCTGACCAAAAATTTCGATATGCAATGTGCAAGTTGGACGTATATAAATACGTCGGTTGCATTTATTGCCACGTCCAGAATCGAAATGCTATTCAAAGTGTTATTATTGTTATGGTGTGTCACCATTTTTACTGGTGGTGATGAAACGGGTGGCCCAAAATTACGGATAATCGGTGGCCAAGAAACAAAAAATAATTACAAATTTATGATATCGCTGCAGGTGTTTGGACGGGAGACAAATATCCTTGGAATGGCCACGGGCCGTTCAAAATATCATCATATTTGTGGTGGTTCCATAGTCGGAAAAGATTGTATTGTAACGGCTGCACATTGTGTACAAAATTTTACACCCAGTGCTCTATCGGTACTCGTCGGCACCAATAATTTGGATGACGAATTTGGCGATCGATACTATTTGCGAAATGTTTCGATCCATTACAAGTATTCGTCGTTGGTCGAAAGTGACATAGCCATTATACGATTGAATGAAACGTTAAAATATTCGAATCGGGTTGGTCCGATCGAACAATCAAAGGAATATGTTGGTGGTAATGTAAAATTGTTGTTACTCGGCTGGGGTCATACGAATCCGACCAAATTTATAACTTTACCGCCGCGTAGATTGCGCGCGCTTAATACAACGACGATTACGAATGAGGAGTGTAATAAAAATCCTGTTCTTAAAGCTAGCGATACAGATTTGTGTACGTATGAGAGAATGGGACAAGGAGCTTGTAATGTAGGTAAAGTGAAATAAAATTACACGATAATTTTAATTTTATTATACATTTATACAGGGTGATTCTGGTGGTCCACTTATTTTGTGTCGTGATGGTATTGAAACTTTAGTGGCAATTGTGTCACGCGGCTTTGTTGTCTGTTCCATGTATCGCATTCCAGATGTTTTTACGAGAGCCTCGTTATTCGTGGACTGGATTAATGAACAGTGTGAGAACGAAGAATTAGTACACGATGCAGAAATATAATAATTGTATATTGATAAAATAAAAAGTAATAAAATATTTTACTCGGTCACCGGATACGAATAAACATGTCACAAGTTTTAATTGGCTTTCATGCAATTTTGCCGTGCATATATAAATACTGCGAGTGCATTCTGATCCACAATATAGTTGTAAAATGTTGTTTAAAATATTAATTTTGTTGAGTTGTGCCGCATTTTTTATACAAAATGTTAAATGTAAAAGTTCAAAGTTACGAATTGTTGGTGGTGAGGAATCAACAACACGTTACGAATTTCTTATTTCGCTTCAAACATGTCGAGAAGAGAAAGACGAGAATGGAGTGCCTACTGGTCAATACAAATATTTTCATCGGTGTGGCGGAACAATAGTACGACACGATTGTATTGTAACGGCAGCGCATTGTGTTGTAAACACTTTGTCCAACATCCTTTCAATTTTTGCGGGCACCAATGATTTGGATGATCCATCTGGTGAACGTTATTTTTTACGAAATTTGACCATACATCCTAAATATAATACAGCGTATGATATTGCGGTATTACGATTAAATGAATCAATACCGTTTACGGATCGGATTAGTCCGATCATACTGTCGAAAGAATTTATAGGTGGTGGCGTTAAATTGCGAGTACCGGGTTGGGGTTTAACGGATCAACGAAAAGAAAAACCACCACCACGTAAACTGCAAGAACTTAATACAACTTCAATGACTAACGAAGAATGTTACAAAAATGTGCTCTATAAACCAACTGAAACCGATATGTGTACGATTGAACCATGGAATGGAGCTAGCAATGTAAAACCAGTGAATTAATATATAAGATTTTATACTGCAATACATTAAAATTATTCAACAGGGTGATTCGGGTGGACCACTTATTCTTTATCGAGATGATGAGGCAATTTTTGCAGGTCTTGTGTCACGTGGCTTTCTGATTAGTGCGGTACCCACTTTTCCAGATATATTTGTGCGAGTCTCATTGTTTGTTGATTGGATTAACGAACAGTGTGACAAAACCGATGATAACTTTTAAATAAATGTATGGGAAATAAATATAGGGTGGCAAAAAATTAAACATTTATTTTGTTATCACTGGCATATAAACTTAATATTTTATGCATTTTTCCGCAGTATAAATACCTCAGTTGCATTTTATACACAATGCAGTCTAAAATGCAGTTCAAAGTGATATTTTGGTTATTTTTTGTTATCGCAAATAATTACGTGGATAGTGGGCCACAATACCGAATAATTGGTGGTAGGGAGGCAGTGTATCGTTACAAATACATGGTGTCATTTCAAGTATACCGCGAAGAAAAAAATGCACTTGGAATAGGAACGGGACATTATAGATATTTCCATCAGTGTGGTGGATCAATAGTTAAACGTCACTGTGTTGTTTTGGCAGCTCATTGTGTTGTTGGCATTACACCAAGTAATTTTTCGGTATTTGTGGGTAGCAACGATTTAAACGATCCAGCGGGTCAAAGATATTTTGTTCAAGATTTTCATGTACATCCGAATTATGTGGAATTTGGCCAAAATGATATAGCAGTTTTAAGATTATCTCAGAACTTGACATTTTCATCTACCGTCGGCCCAATCTCACAATCAACGGATTTTGTTGGTGGTGGTGTTGTTCTACGTTTAATTATAGGTTGGGGCTATTCGGAAGTGTTGAAAATTTCATCGCTGCCAACAAAATTACAAGAAATTGATACAGAATCGATTACGAACGAGCAATGCACAACGTTGTTATATGCTCCTACTCAAACGGATATATGTACACGTGACACTGGAAAAGGAGCAAGCAATGTAAGTTAAGATAAAACTCAAACTGGCATGATCCAACAATAAATGATTTTATTTTATATAGGGTGATTCTGGTGGGCCACTTATACAATTTCGAGATGGATTGGAAATTTTAGTTGGTATTGTTTCACGAGGTTATATCGTTACTGCTTTGTTTACGGTGCCTATACTAAACATATTTGCTCGAGCTTCGTTATTTGTTGATTGGATTGATTTCAGTTGTGGTGATAACTAAACATTTAAAATAGTTGAGTGTAAAATGCTTTGATGCTACATTTATTCTATAAATAAACAAAACTTGCAAACATTTAAGACTTAAAGTACGCTACGTAGTAGTACGCTACGAATTTTGCATAGGATAAAAAAGCGCTACAACAAAGGTTAAAGCTTTTAAAAATCGAAAGGGTCACATACCATGGTGACCGTTCGCTGATTACATATTCGAGGGCAGTGGCAAGTTACCATCACTTGTTAGCTCTCAGCCTCGAGAGTAAGAGTCCAATGCTGAAAACACACCTGCAGAAATTCACATCATCACACTCGCACGCACACTCAAACACAATCAAATTTCTTGATATGCGTTATACCTAAGGTGCAACAACGAGGCATTGCAAGAGGCGGATAAGCTGCGACTACTTTAGAGGTCACAACATAACACACGATAATGACAAACAACACAATATTGTGACAAGATCAAGTTGCTGGCAGTGTAAAATTGCTCGACCTTAGACTAACCCTTTTGTAACTAACATTTTTCGACTTTTTATATGTCTATGTACTAATTCACATGCGCTCTTTCTAAATATGCACTCCAAATTTTGCTATCTCTGTTCGTTTTTGATGCAGACAAATAAAACTTGTTGTAAGTAACATAATTTTAACACCGTATCTACCACTTAAAACTTTGTAATCCCAATAAAAAATATTTTTCATGTAGATACCACTTTGTAATTTCTGTACATAAAACTTTGTTATTCTCACTTACGTTTTTAAAATGAGTAGTTAGTATTCTGTAATGCTCAAAAATGCTTAATGACAGTACAAAATTGGCGCTCGAAATAGAAAGACGCGTAAATTTCGCTGTAAGTTATTTATTTTTTAATTAATTTTCTTACTTGTTCTATAGATTTAATGTTTTTATTTTACAAAATATTCCTATTATGGCAGATCTAGAGTTGAATTTGTATGTACCTGTAAACGAAAATATTTTTTTTTGTGATCAAATTTTACTCGTCGAGGATTTTTTTTTAGATCATTCCACGGTTGTATCTGAGGTTGTTGGAGCAATTGAATTCGGTTCAGCGCAGAACTGTGTGATTGAACCATTCATTCCTTCCTTAATCGACGTATCAAGCGAACCCTTATGAACCACCACTATCAACTCCAAAGAAATCTAGGTAACGTAGACGTAATCCTGTAAATTGGATAAGTTCTGTTCGTAAAAAAAATGTCAGGCTGGTGAGAAATATGTGAATGTTCGAGCGAAAATGGTTCCATGGTTCTAACAAAAAAGACTGTCTCAATAAGTGCAAATATTTGTGTGCAAAACATGTGACGAAAATAGATATTTATGCCTTAGATGCTCAACAAAAGCGAGATTTTATCCTAAAAACTACCACCCGTAATTCACCAACAAGAAAAACAACGAAAATGCAATCCCGTCGGTTTTTCACCATTTCCTACTTTATGAAGGTTTCTGGCTACACATAAACGGTGTGTAAAAATTTTTATCTGGGAACATACAGCATTTCGCAATCACCAGTCTATGCAGCAAATCAAAATAAATGCGAACAATTTAAGATGTCCAAAGGAGATATGCGTGGGCGAAAAAGTAGTAAGAGAAGACCATAGGAAAAAATTGCAGACGTCATGGAACACATAAATGCATTTCCTAGAATCTCATCTCATTATTGCAGAGCTAAAACAACCCGGCTTTACCTAGAACTAAATTTGAACATTTCCAAGATACGACTTAAACAAAGAATACACAAAAGATCGAGTGCCAGTGAAGGATAGTTTTTATCGCCATACTTTTTGTACAAAATCTAATATCGCCTTTCATCAACCTAAGAGTGATAGATGTGGTTTTGCGAAAAATATAAAGTTGCTAGAAGCGGCAATGATTTAGCGTCTGCATTATTGAAAATTTCGAATAGAGTTTTCGAAGATAATAGTGACACCTATACGACCTAATTACATGGTGTTATTCGTGCGTGCCCCAAAACAAAAACTCGTTCATATCGACTGCAATTTTGCATGTCATTAAACAAAACCCACAAATAAATCCAATTTCCATGAAATATTCAGTTCCAGGTTACGGTGTAATTCAGGAAGTATAGACCATATCCATAGTTCAATTGAAAATGTATTGGCAGTTAACGAATTTTTCTCTCCAATGGGACTTATTCGAACGCTTAAAACAGTGAACCGGAGGAATCCCTTAATTATCATGCAAATGACTGCTACCGATTTTATGGACTTTGGGCAGTATGGGAAAATGAGTTTTGATTTTTCTAAAATTTCCTACACCAAATTAAAAATGTTGAGGTACACACAACAAAGTAATAAAGTCGAACATTCTTTGGGGTACAATGAAGATCAGTTAACTACCCAAAGCATAAGGCGTTTAGAGAAATCCAGGAAAATGTCTTCATCAGATGTGTGTGAATTAAAGTCGCTAAAGAAAATCAGAATTATCAGACACTAGAAAGAAACATCTACAAGCGATGTTTCAGTACATGCTCCTTAGTGATATTAATTATTAAAAAGGCCTTTTTGAAATTAGGAGTGCCTTCTGTAATCCAATTTGATGAGACAAATCTGACCTCAAGTGCCGAAATCGTTCGTACAAATCGGGGTGTTTTAACTAAAATGGAAAGTCTCGATATAGAAAATTAGGAAAAGTAATACAAACAACCCGATCTTCCTTGTTTTTAAAGCTTTATTTCTTTTTCAATACCAAAATGAATTAATGTATATTTTATATTAAGTTAATTTAAAAAAATGTGATATAAAATGTAATAACAAAAACTAAAATAAGTAGGTAATAACTTTTAGACTGAAATTATTGTATTTTTATTCCAAAACATGAATATTACGATAAAACCGTTTAGTTTTATTTCAATAAATTTGAATTCTCTGTGTAAATTAAAATTATTTAGTTTAATTTTCCATAATGAAAAGATGTAACTACGAAAGTGATATATTTTGGTTCATACGGAATAACTATGTTGTATCTGCCAGATACATGGTTGATATTCCAAGGCTAAACGTGCCAAGGTCAGTTCCAAAAGTGTATCTACTTTTGGAGCACCAACTATTTCAATAATAAACCTACAATTAAAAGTAATATTAAGTTTATCATAAAAACATATATCTAAATAACCACAACAATTTTATAAAAATTTTCCATACAACTAAAAAGTTACAGCATATCAAATTTTCCAGTTTCATTTTCCCAACACTATGTATCGAGTAGATACAAAAGTGTTATTCTAAGGTCGCGGATGAAAAAAAATGTGTCTGGTCTAGAACCGAATAAATTTATATTTTTCATAAAACTTCGTTGTATCACATTTTCATGAAAAGGAATGAGTAAGTTGTTACTTTTAAATTTTACATCTGTTCTGAGGCCGAAGCCCTCCCAACTCTTTAGCGGTTCTCTTTTAATGTCCAAATTTACTCACAAATTGAGGACGTATGACTATAGGACCGATCTACGTTAAACTATCGGCGCATTATGTAGTTACATGCTACCTACCTAAAGTACGCCACATGAAAGCTGGGTCGGACCATGAGTTCTGCACTCCGACAGGAGTCATAGTTGTGTTTATTTTCATCACCGAACGTACTCAAATGATGGACAATTTCTTCTGCATTCTGCCCCTATCGGAATTCGAACCATATACCTCCAGATCCAAACAAAAAAGCTGTAACCACTGTGACGTTTGGTCCTTTTAAAAAAAAATGGAAGTAAATATTTTATTTTATAGTCATACAAAATTCCAATGTTTCTGGTAGCAGAAACAAATTATTTTATTACGCTTAGATAATTTCGAAATAAAATGGTGAAAAAGTTTTAAACTGATTTCTATTCAGCTTTTCTTTTAGATCAATAATGTTAGTCTCGGATTTTGGTACTGAAAACTACTGCCGAACAAAGTCTTGAAGATTTGAAAAAATCAAATAATAGTTTAAGCTAAAAACTAACCGAGTACAATTTTAAAATAGGAGATTAACTGACTGCGTTCAGTGGAGTACACAGTCAATTTCCCTATAATTATTTGATTTCGTAAAAAATGGTGCCAATTGTAATGAAAACGTAATATTTTATTCTTTATTTACTTTAATTTACTTTAACTATGTAAACCGTGTCACTCCTAAACCAACGTTGATACAAATTATACGGCTATTTTTTAAAAAAACCAACAAATATGTAAAATTCTTTTCTAAAGCAAAGTAGTTGACATCTGCCGGATATTTCTTTTAACTAGAGCCAATGGTGGTATACATTTTTTTATATGTCAAACTGCATAGTAAAATAAAGTCTTACATCAGTAATTTGCAAATTAAATTAGCTTGATAAAAATATATTTACCAAAACAGTTAGTGTTAGTTGCATTACAGCCCAAATAGTACAAACATAAAATATTTCGACAAAGTTTTTCAAATATTCATAAAAGATTTTGTGTTTTTATACCCGTGGTCCTTATTAGAGTAGCAAAAGAAAGCTTCCCAGTATTAGTCTTTATAGAAGGCTTCCAACAATGTGTTAGATTGACTCCTATGACCTCCTGGATATTTGCAAGTGGCAGTATTTATCCATTGCTTGTTTAAATGAATGAAAAGATATACAAACTTCCCATGGCTGGTTTTCGGGGTTTGACGATTGCAATCAAATACTCGTAGTTTTGAACATGTTTTAAGCCTGGTAAACTTTCCGCCACCGCAATAGTAAATAATGACTGATATTGAAATACCAAATTTTTCATCAGACATCATAGAACAACAATTACAATTATAAAAACAAATCGGCACTTTCAAGCTGATTTTCGTAATTAATTCTGGATTGATTTCCTAAAACTATATATTTATATTTTATGTGCTATTATTATTAATTTATTATATTCTTCTGCGGTATAATGTATTGCGAAATAATAATAAATTCAAATTACTACTAAGCTTGCACCATTTTCCGATACGATTTGACATATAAATGAATTTACACCACCATTGGCTCGGGCGACTACGACGCCTCTAGTGGCGCTTTAAAGGCGAATCCTGTTGGGATTTTTAAAAATATTCACTGCCTGTTGCACTATTTTGGTAATTCCCCGAGAATAGGAAACTGGGGAAAGAATTCATATGTAATTTTTATTTAAAATTTTTTTTCTTGCGTACTGAGGTAAAAAGTTAGTGTTAATTTTTTTGAAACAAGAATTAATTCGGGAATAATTTTCCCTGCCAATTTAGGTATGGAAAAATTATTCCAAATTTATAAATATTTACATGAAACTTTACTCCTCAGTAGGCCGGGAAAAAAATATTTTAACAGAAATTACATATAAATTCTTTCCCCAGTTCCCAATTCCCGGGAATTATCAAAATAGTGTCACTGGTATGCAAATTGCACTGCTATGGAAATATTATCCCCAAATTCTACAGATTTATACCAAACCTTTCCTCAGTAGGCCAGAAATCCATATCCTTTCAATTCTTTACTTCCAGGGAATTACCAGGAGGGTAGGTATTGTGGGGATCTCCAAATATTTTTTAACTTTCTGGCACTTTGAAAATAAGATTTTGCTACAGTTTTTTTTATCACGTAGGCTTGGTAAAACAAAAAAATTTATAGAGATTTTTTTGGTAAATTGAAATATATATATAATTAAATTGTAATACATTACACATACAATACATATATTTTTTAATAAAACAATAATAAAATCAAAGTAAAATTAATTGCATTTAAAGTATACAGTGTACAATAAATATAAATAATTGTGGCACACAATGCTACCAAAAACACATTTTTACAAAACAAATGGACTTTCTTGAATTTATTCCAGGCGTTCAATTGGAACTTATTTCCATAAATAAATTAGAATAAATGTATGACATTTCCGATTAAATGTAAATCTTTTTATAATCGAATGCTCCAAATTTAATTATAGGACATCCGAATGAGGTACCGTTTTTAACAGTAGCAAATACTGTTCAAAACTTTATTTAATCTGGCTGAATACATTTTTTTAATTTATGGTATCGGATGTCTTAATCGGGACTACTTATTTTAAACGGCCAATATTAACAAAAATTAATGTAAAAGTCATGGTCAGTTTCTAACAAAAAATTAACAAGTATACGTATGTGATTCCAATTGGATTATTAAACTTCTTTTCTATATTACTGCTATGGCCCAACCAGTCATGAATAAAAACTTAATAAAAAAAAATAGGAACTTTATTCCACCCATCCAAAACTTATAGTTCTTAAGTAATAACAAAGTAAGCGTGACGTCAATTTATATTTTTTATGAATAAAACATGATTAGATGTTTATGTAAATATTTTGATTAATGTATTAACACAAACTTTTAATAATAGAAAAGCCACGACTAATATATGTATATTTAATTTTTAACAACGTGTACAATTCAATCTAATTTATAGGTTACGTTTCATAAATTCAATAATTTTTTCATATAATACATTTATATATTAATTTAGTATTTAATAATACAAATAAAATAATTTTCGCATTTTTATTTAATAAAAATTTAATAAAAATCGGATTTTGCGACACAATTTTTTAAGTTTTTCTTATTTTTGGGCGAGAAATTGCGCGCACTATTTTTTTATTAAGTGACAGTTGGGTTTCTTACATGAAAATTAAGTTTGACTGGGTAATAACATTGAAATGCCATTTATCGTATTCTTATTTTTTTATTAAGTTAAGTTTTTATTCCTGACTAGTACCACTTTTACACTGTAAAAATAAATTTAATAATGAGACAGATATATAAAATCAAAAAAAAAAAAGAAAAGTGTTATCCTTTTCTAAGGAAATATCCGTTTCTGCAATTTTTCATATTGAGATTTCATATAAAAATAATTTTAAAAATTAATATTTTGAAAAGAAGTAAAAAATAATAAAAATAAAAAATCGTCGTCAGACAAAATTAATTACAATGAGTCCTTGTGGTATGGATTTTTCTAACAACTAATAACTTCCATTATGTTCAGATTAAAACTAAATTAAAAGATACCAAAGATGGTTCTAAAGTGTGACAAAGGAGGAAGTAAAAGCGATAATGTTACACTTTATTTGTCATGTGCAGCCTCCAAAATTTTTAATTTTTATTTTAATTTGTATGGCAGACCGATTTCACCTGTTTGAGTACTTTATATTTCGACTAATATTATGAGGATCAGGGTTTTTTCAAAGACGTCATCAAGAGTTTGCAAACACCTTTATTGTGGTTGTCGTGTCGATCGACAACGTCTTGTCGTGCCGTTTTTTATTTTGTATTGCTTAACTATCACGAATCGACTAATAAGTGTTGCCACGTTACCATTGAAAAAATTTGAGTTATTGTGAATTTTTCGGCTAACTTAGCAATCGTAACTTAGTTTTGTTGTTACGTTTTGTCAAAAAGCTGTCAGTTCGTGTGTCAGAAAATCTAAATTGAATTTGATTTACTATAAGGACGGATATTTCGGGATATGAATAAATAAATAAATTTCGAAAATAATTAAAAATTGAAAAATTCTGTAGTTGGTGTTTATATATTTAATTTATGTGTAAATTTATATTTATAGTTAAAGTGTGTTCAACATTTCATAGTTTGTAAAGCCAATTTTGAACTGCCAATTTTTTGAATGTGGAAATTTCCAAAAATAAATTCTTGAATAATATACCGATATTATACCACATATAATTTTAATTTATGTACAAAATTGATAAAATAAATAATTACTATCAAAAATATATTTTCAATTATGTTTTAGAGGAGTTTTAGTGAAATAAGGTTCTAGCCGTGCGCTAAAATGCCATCGACAATAAAATGGCGTTTTTACGACAAACGTCGATTGGTAGCGACGTTCACAATACCAATTTTAGCAGTCGACGGAAAATCGACATCGACACGACAACCGCAATAAGGGTGATTAGCTCTACGTGCTCAATTATTTTATTTTATTTTACCAATTAAATAAAAAATTAAGAATTGAGGGACCGCTGAGGTATGGCACATAGAAGGTTTATTACTTAGTATATAGCTATTGTAACCTCCTGGGGCACTATTCTGGTAATTTCCCGGGAATAGGGAACTGGGAAAAGATTTTATATGTAATTTCTGTTCAAATATATTTTTTTCGGCCTTGACGAAAAAAGTTTCATGTTTTCCATATCTAAATTGGCAGGGAAAATTATTCCCGATTTAATTTTGTTTTGAAAAAAATTAACAGTTGCTTTTTACCTCAGTAATCCTCTATTCTCGGCGAATTGCCAGAATAGTGCCACTGATGACGTCTTAGAAGAAACCCTGCGTGATTCTCATAATATTAGTCGACATCAAACATATTACAAAATTGAGAATTCGGGACAACGTTGTATATATGGCATATGGGCATATTAGCTCTATAAAATTAATTTAACGACTTGATGGCATATAAAAAAAATTTCTTAAAAGTTTCAAAGCAATTTTTTTTTTCTAAATAACTCACTCAAAACTTTTATTAGCAATTAGATAAACAGGAAACTCTCATTTGGGCACAAAGAGTGAAAGCTCGAAAATTTGTTTTGTATACAATCGGGCCTGGTTATTGATTAAATAATTTGAAACCATTGTAAAAAATAGGCACCAAATATTTTGGCGGCGTTGAAATGAGAACTGCGCGCAATTTTTGAAAGGTATAATAATCGAAAAAAATGATTAACACTTCACATGTATAACGATAGTTTCTAATAAATGCTGTAGCCAAGCTGTAATTGAAAAACATTGATTTATAGTCAAAAAGCTTAATATTTAATGAAGCTGCATTTTGCATTATAAAGTTGAAATATGGTTTATAAAAATTACCATTTAGGATGTTTAACTTAAAACGTGGTATGGTTTAGCAAAGTTTTGTTTACATATGTAATAGTTGCGCAACTCAACTTTCGGGTTTTTTTTTGAAAAATTAAAAATGGAAAACTTCAATAGAAATATAAAAAATGGTTTATTCAAAGAATTGCCTTACGCTATCAAAACATTTCTGTCATCTTTTTGGCAATACATGAATACCACGACGATAAAACGACGCGTTTTTGGGAAAAATCCATTCATCCAACCAATTTTGTAACAATTCGATGCAGGAAGCGGCAGACATTTTCACTCCTTTTATATTTTTTCCATAGCATGTCTTCCAAATGTTTTTGGTCTTCTAGAGAGCTTCTCGTCCTCAATATCGAAATCACTACTCCTGAAGCGTTTAGACCAATCTTCACAGGTAGTTTTCGATGGTGCATGTTCGCCATGGGCCTCCTCAAGCAAATGACGTGCTTCAGCTGCATTTTTTTTTATATTGGAGCAGAAAAGCACAGCTTTCCGCAAATGCTGTTTGTTTGGCACAAAACTCGCCAATTTAGTTCTTAGAAAAACCATTTTTCCGTTGCAATATGTGCTAGTATATATTACAACTGGTTACCGTTAACAACTGTCCACGCTATGTACAAAACACAATTTCTGACATAAATAACCATTAAATGTGTTGCTTGCACCTCTATATGTGAAACCCATTTAGTTGCGCACCTTAAGAGGAAATAATACACTACGTTTTCTTGATTACTGTTTTTTCCCGAAGTATCAAGAAAATATATTTAACACATGGGCTGAAAAGTCTCGGGCCCAACAAAGAAAAAACGTTTTTTTTTGTTCAAAATTGGCTTTATTCATCAACGTAATCTCCATCAACACAATCATTCAGCGATAACCTCCTCATTCGAGCAAAATTTCTTACAGGAGAGCATTTTTTTGAGGTCTGCGGACAGGCAGTAGTCGCTGAATACGGTGGTTGTTGCAGATGCACATCACAAATCATGTGCGGATTCTAATCTTTGTTTCTTGCGTACAGGGTTTAGTAGTGGTGTTTTCTTTCAATTTTTTGAATTTTCAAAATGTATCAACTAATAGTTACTCCACGAACTTTTGATTTGCTGGCATTCAGCCCAGCTGCCGTTCTGATTTTGTTGGTGGAAAGTGCTGAATTGGTCGCTAGCCTATAATTTTTTTTTGTATCTTGAGCCGTCCGAATTGTTGCCGAGCTTCCTTGGTAGTTGCTTTTATATAATGCACTGGCGCTATGACGCGGTTGGAAAGTCCCTCAAAGTAGCAGGAATCAATTTTTGCTATTTCTGCCGTATTTAAAATATTTTATCTACCCATTTTATTTCTTGTTCAGCTACTGAATACTTATTTTGATAATCTTGAAAAAAATTTTAGCAACTTACTTACATCAAAATTTACTCACAAATATATACTTAAATTTTACAATGCGTCTAGTTAAGTGAACCGGTAGGTTAGATTGCTATGTTTAAATTTTTATTTGTTACAGTTTTCCTGAGTACTAAATTCTCTCTCCTCTCAATAAAAATATATTCTTAGTTAAGCGAGAAATTACAGTAAAATTTACATACATACAAAAGCAAATGCGTGAACTGAGCCGAAGTGTATATTGCTGCTAAACATCCACCCATCTAACATACATTCTAAATTTAAAATTAATAGAATTTACAAATGGTCCGCTCATTTAATCCATGGTTGCTCCGCAAACCAACTGAAACCATATGCGTACTATCGAACCAAGGAATGGTGCTGGCAATGATAAAGCGCCGAAATATTATATTTTTTTTTAAACATTTAATTTATATTACAGGTTAATTCGGGTGGACCATTTATTCTTTATCGAGATAATGAAAGCAGTTTTTGCGATTCCCACTTTCCCGGATATTTTTACACGAGTCTCATTATGTTAACTATAGATTAAAAAACAGCGCGATTTAACTGAAGATAACGGAAATAAATACAGGGAGGCAATAAATTTAAATACTTTGTCATAATGGGGTCATTCATACACATTAAACTTAAATATTTAATTCGAGAACGGATACGATAAAAGTGACAAAACATGCGTTATCATCGATATAAACTTTCCGGTTTATTAATTTTCCCGCAGTATAAATATCTCAGTTGCATTTTATACACAATGCAGTCTAAAATGCAGTTCAACGTGATATTTTGGTTAATTTTGATTATCGCAACTAATTACGTGGATAGTGGGGCAAAATACCGAATAATTGGTGGTAGGGATGCAGTGTATCGTTACAAATACATGGTGTCATTTCAAGAATACCGCGAAGAGAAAAATGCACTTGGAATAGGAACGGGACAAAATAAATATTACCATCGGTGTGGCGGATCGATAGTTAAACCTCATTGTGTTGATGGCATTACACCAAGTGGTTTTTCGGTATTTGAGGGTAGCAACGATTTAAACGATCCAGCGGGACAACGATTTTCAGAATTTGATCTCATCCAAACTATTACAGAGATTAGTTGAATTTGGAATGAATGTATCAATAAAGCATTTAATAGGTGTCCAATTTACCTCCTGCCGACCAAAAACCCCTTACAACAGCAAACACCTCTTTGAGTCAGAAGAGTCCACGACAAACTCGACATTTAGATGCAACACATAATGTTGATGAAATTTCAAATCTAAACTATAAAACTCTAGCTAGCTGGCAAGATTCTGACGATGAATTGAGAAAACTTTTTGAAAATTCATCTCAACCCACAAATTCTAAATTTAAATTAGAGCTTACCATGGTCTCTCTCTCTCTAGTCAAAGCATGTGTGCACCAAAAAAATATATTTCAACTAGGTATTTTTGGCAGAACTAGAACAACGATATTACGAAATGGATTCGGGATTGTATAGGATGCTAACTAAGCAAGGTCAACCAGTACACGAAATCACAACTGCAGGACATTTTGCTCTATACCTTTAGCAAGATTTGAGCATATAACTTGGACGCAGTGGGTCCTCCATCGCAATCCGAGGGTAGTGTGTATGGGTTGGGTACGATTTAGGCCAAATCCAAAACTCCAAAAATGAAATTCCAAAATCAAAATTAAAAAAAACGAAATTCCAGAATCAAAAATTCCAGTAAAAACAATTTCTGAAAATAAAATTCCTATACACAATACCAAATTTTAAAATTTCAATATACAAAATTCAAAAAAATTTCATTTTAAGGCCATGGAAATATGTAAGGCACACGCCTTTCATATTTCCATGGCCATAAATAGGATTTTTTTTTTTTTGTAATTTTTACTTAATTTATAATTAAGAAATCTTCGATTAAGGTTTATTCAACAGTATCTTGTAATTTGCTTAAACTGTTGCAGTACTTATTTATTAATGACTGTATACCATACACAAGTTTGTGAGTATATATTGCTATGCTTTAGGAGAACGGTTCGGTATTCCATAAAAAACCAACCCTGTTTTCTGAAATAATTTCTAACAACAAGCGTTAGTCAATTTGGTAAACAATGAGAATCATGTTTAAATAATTTTTAAGAACAATTAAATTAAATTTGATTAGTTTTTACGCTATTTGCCGTAGGCACTTGGCGAAACACACTAATACTTAATAAACACATTTTATTAATCACTTGTTTTATATTTCGTAGAATTAGATTTTTGACTATTTTAACGAATTTTTTAATTAAAATAGTTAAAAATCTAACTCTGCGAAATATAAAACAAGTGATTAATAAAATGTGTTTATTAAGTAAATTTGATTAATTGAAATAATTAAATAATAGTAATTAAATTAATTGAAATAAACCAATTAGAATTTTTCGAAATGCAGCAAATCGATTTGGCAAATCCAAAATTCTAAAAATGAAATTCCAAAAAACAAAATTCCGGAAACCAAAATTCCAATAAAAACAATTTCTAAAAATAAAATTCCAAAAAAAACAAAGTTCATATACGAAATGCAAATTTTCAAAATTCCAATATATAAAATTCCATTTTATCCTATGGAAATATGAAAGGCGCGCGCCTTTCACATTTCCATTACAAAAAATAGAATTTTCAATTGGGAAACCTATTAAGGTTTACTAAACGGTATCTAACAATTTGCTAAATCCGTTACAATGCTTATTTATTTTTATTAATGACTGTACCATACGGGTTGGGTACAATTCACCAAATCCAAAATTCCAAAAATTAAATTCCAAAATCAAAATTCCAAAAACCAAAATTCCAGAAACCATAATTCCAATAAAAACAATTCCTAAAAATAAAATTCTAAAAAAACAAAATTCATATACGAAATGCAAATTTTCAAAATTCCAATATACAAAATTCCAAAAAAATTCCATTTTTTGCCATGAAAATATGGAATTAAATCCGTTACAATGCTTATTTATTTTTATTAACGACTGTACCATACACTAGTTTTTGAGCGTTAATCAATCTGGTAGACAATGGGAATCTTTTTTGATTAAAATAAATAAAATAAGTATAAATAATAGTTTTTCAGAACAATTAAATAAAATTAATTGAAATAATTAAATTAGTTGAAATAAACCAATTAGAATTTTTGCGAAATGCTTTTACTGAATTTTGAATTTTGATTTTCATGTTATGGTATTTTGTAAAATGGAATTTTATATGTATTTTTGTTAGTTGTGATTTTGGAAGTTTAGGTCAGTTTGACATATTTTTGTTTTATAACCAACCCGTTCTCTCGTGTATATTCACGATAGTTGAGAGGTTCACCCGATCGTCTGAGGCATATCCCATTTGAGAAAGGACCGCTGCCACGATTTTAGGAGAATTTTTAAAAGCCAGTGTTCAAGATTCAAGTCTTAATCAGTCCGACTTCTTCCTGGTTGACACATCCAGGTTAACTTCCAAGCCAAAAACGTCATTCATGCCAAAAATGTTAGAAAATTGCGATTATATATTTTTTCGAATTGACCAAATGATTGATGAAAGACAAAAGTAATTTAATTCCGCCCCTACCATTTCAAATTCTAATAAAGATCCATAAAATATAAAGAGGTAATATTTTATGGAATTGGATCAGTGAGTAATGATTTCAATGTTTATGTTGAAATGGTAGCTGCATTTGTAATGAGAAGATGGTAATAGAACTGTAATCACTAAAACATGGTGTTATTATTTTTGATGGAAGTATTTATCAGTTTAAGGAATCTATATGGGCAATATAAAATTAAAAATATTGTTTGTTTCGAAAATTTTCTAATTGATATTTAATGATGCTGGAATTTGCGATTGTAAAGTCTAAATATGGTGACCCAACCATACTGACCCAAACCATCATAGCTCTGTTCACAACATGCAAATCGGTTTGAATTTAAAACAAGAACTAAGAACTAACTTTGCAACCTTGTTTAGAATATAATACTTTTCGTTACTAGCCAGTGATATATCTAGACAGATCAGGCAAACCTTTTTGATACCCCCTGTCTATACTGGAGCTTATGTAAACGACTCAGCGTCGCATAGAATACATTCTGTCAATTGCCTTTTATTGATCATGTTTCTAAATCACAACAAAAGGCTCTTCGTTGTTATATAAAATCCCGGAATTATATTTTTTACTAAATTTTTAATTTTGATTTTAATATTTAAAATTTGAAAAAAAAATTCTGGGCTAGAATAAAATTTCGACATTGAACGAAATTACTATTTTAAATTCTGGGCTGGAATATCATTGTAGTTTAAGTGTTACCCGATGAATTTGTTTTATTTTCCTGGGATAAAATTCTGGGCTAACTTCACAACTTAATAAGACTTAAGTGGCTGAACAGTGTACCAAAAATGTTAAATTCTCTACAAACCAAGTGAAACCATATATGTGTACTATCGAATCATGGAATTGGGGCTATAGTAATGTAAAAGCGTTAATTTAATTTATATTAAATGTCATGTATATTAAATTAATAAAAATTTAATTCGAGAACGGATACGATAAAAGTGACAGCACATGCATTATCATCGGTATACATAAACTTTCCAGTTTATTCATTTTCCCGCAGTATAAATACCTCAGTTGCATTTTATACATAATGCAGTCTAAAATGCAGTTCAAAGTGATATTTTTACTAAATTTGGTTATTGCAACTAATTACGTGGATTGTGGGCCACAGTACCGAATAGTTGGTGGTAGGGAGGCAGTGTATCGCTACAAATACATGGCGTCATTTCAACAATACCGCGAAGAAAAAAATGCACTTGGAATAGGAACGGGACAATATAAACATTATCATCGGTGTGGCGGAACGATAGTTAAACGTCATTGTGTTGTTACGGCAGCACATTGTGTTGATGGCATTACACCAAGTGGTTTTTCGGTATTTGTGGGTAGCAACGATTTAAACGATCCAGCGGGACAACGATTTCAAGCACAAAGTTTCCATATGCATCCGAATTATGTGGAATTGGGGCAAAATGATATAGCAGTGATAAGATTATCTCAGCCTATGACATTTTCATCTACCGTCGGCCCAATCTCACAATCAACGCTGTTTGTTGGTGGGAATGTTCTGGTACGTTTAATTGGTTGGGGCTATACGGAACCGCTGAACGTTTCACCGTTGCCAACAAAATTACAAGAAATGGATACAAAAACGATTACGAACCAGCAGTGTCAAAATGTGTTATATGGTGGTACTCCAACGGATATATGTACACGTGAAATAGGAAAAGGAGCAGACAATGTAAGTTCAAAACGTAATTAAAATGTTCTAGATGCAATTTTAAATATTTTTATTTTATAAAGGGTGATTCTGGTAGTCCGCTTATACAATTTCGGGGTGGATTGGAGTATTTTATAGGTGTTGTTTCTCGAGGCTTTTTTGTTAGTGCTGTTCCTACGATGCCAGATATATTTGCGCGAGCTTCGTTGTTTGTTAGTTGGATTGACGCAAACTGTGGTGAAAACTAAACATTACACAAATTTTTAGCTTCAGATACTTTAATATTGACATGCTAGTGCTTAAAAAAAATTGTAACATAATATGACGAACTTTATATGCGTTATAATAAAATTAAAAAGCAACTTATTGCTTGAAAACAAAGAGATCAGGAACGGGTTATAATTATTTTATAAATTATTTTATAAGTTAACATGAAATTTACTTTTTGTATGTTTTGCGTTATGTTGTCTTGTTTTATTAACATTCTGGTAGCATCTCCCCTTCACATTGTAAAAAAGTAAAACACGTCAGATTGGAGACCATGTGGTGGCCAGCAAAAATGGGGAATAGCACAAATTTCACCTTAAACGACTGTTTGAGCGATTAGTTGAATTTGGAATGAATATTCAAATTTCAAAATGTGCATTCGTCTTATCACCATAAATATCCGAAAACGACATATTACCTTCACCAAGATGAGTGGAAGCCATCACAGAGTTTTCAGCTCTGCAACATGTAATAGGCAAATTTAGCGGTTTGTGGCAATGGCTAACTATTATACCAGAGGTTCGTTCCAATAAATTACCCGAATCGCTGACTCCAAATCACGAACACAAGATAATAAAGAATTACAATAATGTATGTGATGTTGCTATTGTCCGAATATAAAAAATTCACATGCTAACGCAATTTTGTTGGCCCATAGAGTAACGCCAGTTTTATTAGAGCCACAGATGCCTCAAAATACTGCCGTTGCAAGAGTGTTACAACAGTGGAATAATGGATATTGGCAACCATTGGAATTCTTTTCCCGCAAACTATCAAAAGCCAAAAGCAAATATTCAGCCTTTGACATGTAACTACTTGCTATTTATTTAGCAATAAAGCATTTTAGATACCTCGTAAAAGATAGCCGATTTACACACTCTTTGAGTCAGAAGAGTCGTAAGTGTACTTACGAGATTTAAATTCAAATTTAAATAAAACTCAACTAGCTCGCAAGAATCTGACGATGAATTAAGAAAACTTCTTGAAACTCGACCCACAAATTCTGAATTTTAATTAGAGCTCACCATCATTTCGGTTTTAAAAATATATATTGTGAAATAACTACAGGGGTTCATCGACCATTTGTTCCGGTATCACAGAGATCGTTAGTTTTCAGCGCACCACATGGTCTCTCTAGTTCAAGCAGATGTGCCACAAGAAAATTATTTTCCACTCGGTATTTTTGTTGAACTTGAACAACGATATTATGAAATGGGTTCGGGATTGCATTGGATGCCAACTAAGTAAGCAAGATTTGAGCATATAGCATGTATGGAGTGGGTCCCCTCCCGCCGTTCGAGGGTAGTGTGTATATCCTCTTGATAGTTGATAGATTCCCGCGATAGCTTGAGGCATATCGCATTCGAGAAAGGACCGCTGCCACGAGTGCTAAGATATTTGCTGAACAATATACGTTTAAAGATTTGGAATACTCCTTGTAATACTAGGACACTAAGACACATGGAACGTTTTCACCGACAACTGAAAACGTCACTCAAAGCTCGTGGGCCCTTGTCCCACGCTCTTTTCTAGAAAGGAATAAGAGAAGCCTTTTAGTAGATTAATAAACAGTGTGATAACAGTGTCGATAACGGAAATAAATACGGGGAGGCAAAAAAATTAATTAATTGTAAACTTTTCCTTATCGGGGTCATAATAAATTAAAATATTTAATTGGAGAACGGATACGATAAAACTGCGCCAACTAAAACGATATATAACTTTCCAGTTTATTTTTTTTTCCAGTAAACATACCTCAGTGTTGCATTTTATACACAACGCAGTCTAAAATGAAGTTTAAAGTGATATGTCGGTTAATTTTCTTTATTGCAACTAATTACGTGGATAGTGGGCCACAAATACGTGATGTCATTTCAAGAATACCGCGTAGAAAAAGATGCATTTGGACAGGGAACGGGACGTTACGGGTATTTCCGTTGGTGTGGTGAATCAATAGTTAAAAATCATTGTGTTGTTTTGGCAGCTCATTGTGTTGTTGTTGGCAAGTTCATTCTTTCTCGAGGCTTTTTCGTTAGTACTGTTTTTAAGAGGCCTGATATAAGTACGCGAGCTTCGTTGTTTATATCAATTTTTAGAGTGAGATAATTTAATATTGACAGGTTAGAGCTTAAAAAACTGTAAATATGAAATTTTAGTTATGGTTTTTATTTGCGTTATAATAAAATAAAAAAGCAAGCAAAAATAAAAATGTCAGAGACAATTTCTAATTATTTTATAAAATGTCGGTGGTATGAGTGACTCAATTATTATCAACTATCATGAAATTTACTTTTCGTAAAATATAACAATATTTGATTGCTTACGTAGACACTTAGGCTTAACTACACTTGGCATGCTAAGGCCTGAAATTTCCATTTAATTTTTTGTTAATTTTCAATTTTGCTTATATTAGATTGGTAACTATAATTTTATAGGTTTTATAAACTTCTTACAACATTTTAATAACAATAATTGTTAGCTATATATTGTAACTTGTAGTTCAATTACTGAGCTTACATACATTGACCAAATGAATTTAATTTACACAAGCAATGGAATTTGCCACCCCTTGACTACAATAAATGGTTCAAAGTTAAATTTTTATATTTTAAAATAAAATATCGTAAAAGCTCTAAGCTCAACTTATTGGGAAATAGTTTATGAAAGTATTTTGTTGATTCTAAATATGTGTTTCTGGGAAAAATATTCAAGGGGTTGTAAAAAAAAAATAAGGTTATTTTTTTAATTGGATTTCATATAAACTTTTAAGATATTTCTTTAAAAGCTTCAAAGATTAACATTTGTTTAGAAGTTTCAAAAAAGAATTAATAACGACCTAAGTTTTTTACTACTTTATAAAGTAGTTTCTGCTAAAAAATTAACTGATTTTTTGGAACTAGAAAGAATAAAAAATAATTAAAAACGAAAATGTTCTCCTGATTGAAATGAACTTAAGTTCATATAAAGTAAAACAAAATTTCGCATGATCCTGACTATACTCGTAAATACCTAAAAAAATCTATTTTTGTATTTCGTTTTCTTATAAATTTACCGTGTTCTTGATATTGAAATCATAAAATTCTAACTGAACTGAATTGGTTTTTAGCCGATCAGAATAGCTCTATGAAGTAGGAATTAGTTTTTATTTTTTTGGAAAAATAATTTTTTTTAACTTTTATTGTAGTTTGTAGCTCGAAACAGTATCTATTAAAATCAAACTTTTTTTAAAAAAAAAAAAAAATATTCGATTTTTCAATATTTATTTAAGTTTTAAGCCGACTGCACGAGTGCGAGCGAAAATTTATAATTTTTGATCCGCACACTTAACCAATAAAAACGCTTGAAAATATTTCTCCATCATGTTTTTTTCATATAAAAATTCCCCTGCCAACCTATAGATATAAAATATTTTGCTTGAAAAAGAAAATGAGCAAGCGGTTTGCTATTTTATGACAGACAAGTATCTGTCATTCAATTTTTTTTTTTGTGTTTGGGTTTTGTTCGGAAATTATTATAAATGATAGGAATTTGCTTTGGAAAACTTTTTTATTTGTAGTGTGAAAATGGAGAAAATGTAATAAAACTATTCTGTTCTAGCGGCGTCTGTGTTTAATTTGCGATATTATCATAATTGTGGGTAACTGCAAAGAAGATTCCCTTCAATAGTCGGTACACGTGAATAGCTTTGCCTCAAAATTTCTTTTATTTAACTTATCGAAAGATATAAGCACGTTTTGTGCCAAATTTTCTATGAACTATAGTCTCAATACAGGCCCAAGTTAATTGTTCAAATCTTGCTTTCATGTAGACCACATATCGACTGCCCTCACTATCTCCGGCTTTATTAAGGAAATTCAACGGATCCTCCATAATCGATATGTGCTTATGCAGATTTTCTAATCATATCAGCATTTTTGGATTTTTTATCACAGATTAATTTCTATGTATGGAACTGAATTCGATTGATATGACGATAAATTTCGATTATGACAATGGAACTCCGCATTCAAAATTAGCATAACAATAGATTTCAGGATTACGGGTGTATGGGGGGGGTCAAGGAAAGGGGTGTAAAGATCCTCTTTGGTATCGTGTTGTTACTGCTGTTGGACTAATACAGGGATCTCAATCGTATAGGACACAATACGTAAAAGACTTTCGAAGGTAGTTTCGACACATAGTGACAACAATTTCAATCGAATGAAGGAAACGTCAAATAATGTAGACGAATTTTATTGAGGAAAAATTATTAGTTAATAACTTCAGACTGTGAGTGCGGGTAAAATCTCACAGTCATGCAGCAGCTTTTAGTCAAAAAATATCTGAAGCACACACTGAAAAAATGCAGATATTATCGCGAGAATAATACGCAAAAAAAAATTTTTACAGGAGCGACAAAGAACAGAAATATTTTTTATTTCAATTTATAGAAAAATTTTATGGTTTTAAATTTTGGTATAACCTAAAAATTGCATAAAAATTTTTAATTTGTAGATTTTCGTACAATTCGATTTTCTTTTATATGTTTTAATTTTTATATATGTACCACAAAAAATCACTAACGTTAACAAATTTCAACACCAAAAAAAAAATAAATCGTTTTTTGACTATAAAAATGGCGAACGACTTATTTTGTATGAGTGTGAGCAAAATTTCTTATCTTAACTTACATTTTTTGTAGATGTGTGAAAAATGCTGCCATAAAAAATACTCCAATTTACATTTTTAATGGCAGTAAACTTCCCCATTATGGCAGCAAACTTCCCCTATCACAATTCCTCTCAGTAAAATTTTATTCACAACATGTTTTGTTTCGTACACAACGGGTAAAATCTATATTTGTATGCTGCTGACAGCAGATTATTTCCATGGAATAGGCCCATTAGTCATTGTTAATAACCAACGGGTCAAAAATATTCTGAGTAAAGTTAAATACTCAATCTAATTTATTTATTAGAATAAATAAATATTTTAAAATTCCAATACGGTACTATATGAATATTAAAAGAAACAGCAGCAGCTAGGTAATGTGTATCGCTCAAACTATCCAAAAAAGTCAGCACAGCCCTGTAGGCATTGACGAAAAATGATGACGAAACGCTGTGTGAACGATTCATCGTTTAATAGGTGCCAGGTGGCAGTTAAATTTCAAAATGAAAATTACAGTACAACAAATATTTAGTCGTAAATTGGGCTGAATTGGTCGCTAGCCTATAATTTTTTTTTGTATCTTGAGGCGTCCGAATTGTTGCCGAGCTTCCTTGGTAGTTGCTTTTATATAATGCACTGGCGCTATGGCGCGGTTGGAAAGTCCCTCCAAGTAGCAGGCATCAATTTTTGCTATTTCTGCCGTATTTAAAATATTTTATCTACCCATTTTATTTCTTGTTCTGAATACTTATTTTGAAAATCTTGAAAAAAATTTTAGCAACTTACTTACACCAAAATTTACTCTCAAATATATACTTAAATTTTACAATGCGCCTAGTTAAGTGAACCGGTAGGTTATATTGCTATGTTTAAATTTTTATTTGTTACAGTTTTTCCTGAGTACTAAATTCTCTCTCCTCTCAATAAAAATGTATTCTTGGTTAAGCGAGAAATTACAGTAAAATTTACATACATACAATAGCAAGTGCGTCAAGTGAGCCGAAATGTATATTGCTGCTAAACATCCACCCATCTAACATACATTCTAAATTTAAAATTAATAGAATTTACAAATGGTCCGCTCATTTAATCCATGGCTGCTCCGCAAACCAACTGAAACCATATGCGTACTATCGAACCAAGGAATGGTGCTGGCAATGTATAAGCGCCGAAATATTATAATTTTTTTTTAAACATTTAATTTATATTACAGGTTGATTCAGGTGGACCATTTATTCTTTATCGAGATAATGAAAGCAGTTTTTGCGATTCCCACTTTCCCGGATATGTTTGCACGAATCTCATTATGTTAACTATATAGATTAAAAAACAGCGCGATTAAACTGAAGATAGCGGAAATAAATACAGGGAGGCAATCAATTTAAATACTTTGTCATAATGGGGTCATCACATTAAAATTAAATATTTAATTCGAGAACGGATACGATAAAAGTGACAACACATGCGTTATCATCGATATACATAAACTTTCCAGTTTATTTGTTTCTTCGCAGTATAAATACCTCAGTAACAATTTATACACAAGGCAGTCTAAAATGCAGTTCAAAGTGATATTTTGGTTAATTTTGGTTATCGCAACTAATTACGTGGATTGTGGGCCACAGTACCGAATGATTGGTGGTAGGGAGGCAGTATATCGCTACAAATACGTGGTGTCACTTCAAGAATACCGCGAAGAAAAAAATGCACTTGGAATAGGAACGGGACAATATAAACATTACCATCGGTGTGGCGGAACGATAGTTAAACGTCATTGTGTTGTTACGGCAGCTCATTGTGTTGATGGCATTACACCAAGTAATTTTTCGGTATTTGCGGGTAGCAACGATTTAAACGATCCAGCGGGACAACGATTTCAAGCACAAAGTTTCCATATGCATCCGAATTATGTGGGATTGGGGCAAAATGATATAGCAGTGATAAGATTATCTCAGCCTGTGACATTTTCATCTACCATCGGCCCAATCTCACAATCAACGCTGTTTGTTGGTGAGAATGTTCTGGTACGTTTAATAGGTTGGGGCTATACGGAACCGCTGAACGTTTTACCGCTGCCAACAAAATTACAAGAAATGGATACAAAAACGATTACGAACCAGGAGTGTCAAAATGTGTTATATGGTGGTACTCCAACGGATATATGTACACGTGAAATAGGAAAAGGAGCAGACAATGTAAGTTTAAAACGTAACTAAAATGTTCTAGAAGCAATTTTAAATATTTTTATTTTATAAAGGGTGATTCTGGTAGCCCGCTTATACAATTTCGGGATGGATTGGAGATTTTTGTAGGTGTTGTTTCTCGAGGCTTTTTCGTTAGTGCTGTTCCTACGATGCCAGATATATTTGCGCGAGCTTCGTTGTTTGTTAGTTGGATTGACGCAAACTGTGGTGAAAACTAAACATTACACAAATTTTTAGCTTCAGATACTTTAATATTGACATGTTAGTGCTTAAAAAAAATTGTAACATAATATGACGAATTTTATATGCGTTATAATAAAATTAAAAAGCAACTTATTGCTTGAAAATAAAGAGATCAGGAACGGTTTATAATTATTTTATAAAATGTCGGTAGTATGAGTGGCCCAACTTTTATTATCAGTCAACATGAAATTTACTTTTTGTATGTTTTGCGTTTTGCTGTCTTATTTTATGAACATTCTGGTAGCATGTCCCCTTCACATTGTAAAAAAGTAAAACACGACAGATTGGAGACCATGTGGTGGCCAGCAAAAATGGGCAATAGCACAAATTTCACCTCAACCGACTGTTTGAGCGATTAGTTGAATTTGGAATGAATATTCAAATTTAAAAATGTGCATTCGTCCTATCTGCGCTTGATTTCATCAGCCACCAAATATCCGAAAACGACATATTACCTTCATCAAGATGAGTGGAAGCCATCACAAAGTTTTCAGCTCTGCAATATGTAATAGGCAAATTTAGCGGTTTGTGGGAATGGCTTACTATTACCAGGGGTTCGTTCCTATAAGTTAGCCGAATCGCTGACTCCAAATCACGAACACTTGGCAAATCTGAACAAGATAATAAAGGATTCCAATAATGTATGTGATGTTACTATTGTCCGAAATATAAAAAATTCACTTGCTAACGCAATTTTGTTGGCCCATAGAATAACGCCAGTTTTATTAGAGCCACAGATGCCTCAAAATACTGCCGTTGCAAGAGTGTTACAACAGTAGAATAATGGATATTGGCAACCATTGGAATTCTTTTCCCGCAAAGCTATTAAAAACTACTTGCATTATTTAACAATAAAGCATTTTAGAAGCATTACCTCGTAAAAGCCGATTTACCCACTCTTTGAGTCAGAATTCAAATTTAAATAAAACTCAACTAGCTCACAAGAATCTGACGATGAATTAAGAAAACTTCTTGAAACTCGACCCACAAATTCTAAATTTTAATTAGAGCTCACCATCATTTTGGTTTTAAAAATATATTGCGAAATAACTACAGGGGTTCATCGACCATTTGTTCCGGTATCACAGAGATCGTTAGTTTTCAGCGCACAACATGGTCTCTCTCGTCCAAGCATTGTGCCACAAGAAAATTATTTTCCACTCGGCATTTTTGGTGAACTTGAACAACGATATTATGAAAAAGGTTCGAGATTGCATTAGATGCCAACTAAGTAAGCAAGATTTGAGCATATAACATGTATGGAGTGGGTCCCCTCCCGCCGTTCGGGGGTAGTGTGTATATCCTCACGATAGTGTATAGATTCCCGCGATAGCTTGAGGCTTATCGCATTTGAGAAAGGACCGCTGCCACGAGTGCTAAGATATTTGCTGAACAATATACGTTTAAAGATTTGGAATACTCCTTGTAATACTAGGACACTAAGACACATGGAACGTTTCCACCGACAACTGAAAACGTCACTCAAAGCTCGTGGGCCCTTGTCCCACGCCCTTTTCTAGAAAGGAATAAGAGAAGCCTTTTAGTAGATTAATAAACAGTGTGATAACAGTGTCGATAACGGAAATAAATACGGGGAGGCAAAAAAATTAATTGATTGTAAACTTTTCCATATCGGAGTCATAATAAAATAAAATATTTAATTCGAGAACGGATACGATAAAACTGCGCCAACTAAAACGATATATAACTTTCCAGTTTATTTTTTTTTCCAGTAAACATACCTCAGTTGCATTTTATACACAACGCAGTCTAAAATGAAGTTTAAAGTGATATGTCGGTTAATTTTCTTTATTGCAATTAATTACGTGGATAGTGGGCCACAAATACGTGATGCGTAGAAAAAGACGCATTTGGACAGGGAATGGGACGTTACGGGTATTTCCGTTGGTGTGGTGAATCAATAGTTAAAAATCATTGTGTTGTTTTGGCAGCTCATTGTGTTGTTGTTGGCAAGTTCATTCTTTCTCGAGGCTTTTTCGTTTTCTTATAAATTTACCGTGTTCTTGATATTGAAATCATAAAATTCTAACTGAACTGAATTGGTTTTTAGCCGATCAGAATAGCTCTATGAAGTAGGAATTAGTTTTTATTTTTTTGGAAAAATAATTTTTTTTAACTTTTATTGTAGTTTGTAGCTCGAAACAGTATCTATTAAAATCAAACTTTTTTTTAAAAAAAAAAAAAATATTCGATTTTTCAATATTTATTTAAGTTTTAAGCCGACTGCACGAGTGCGAGCGAAAATTTATAATTTTTGATCCGCACACTTAACCAATAAAAACGCTTGAAAATATTTCTCCATCATGTTTTTTTCATATAAAAATTCCCCTGCCAACCTATAGATATAAAATATTTTGCTTGAAAAAGAAAATGAGCAAGCGGTTTGCTATTTTATGACAGACAAGTATCTGTCATTCAATTTTTTTTTTTGTGTTTGGGTTTTGTTCGGAAATTATTATAAATGATAGGAATTTGCTTTGGAAAACTTTTTTATTTGTAGTGTGAAAATGGAGAAAATGTAATAAAACTATTCTGTTCTAGCGGCGTCTGTGTTTAATTTGCGATATTATCATAATTGTGGGTAACTGCAAAGAAGATTCCCTTCAATAGTCGGTACACGTGAATAGCTTTGCCTCAAAATTTCTTTTATTTAACTTATCGAAAGATATAAGCACGTTTTGTGCCAAATTTTCTATGAACTATAGTCTCAATACAGGCCCAAGTTAATTGTTCAAATCTTGCTTTCATGTAGACCACATATCGACTGCCCTCACTATCTCCGGCTTTATTAAGGAAATTCAACGGATCCTCCATAATCGATATGTGCTTATGCAGATTTTCTAATCATATCAGCATTTTTGGATTTTTTATCACAGATTAATTTCTATGTATGGAACTGAATTCGATTGATATGACGATAAATTTCGATTATGACAATGGAACTCCGCATTCAAAATTAGCATAACAATAGATTTCAGGATTACGGGTGTATGGGGGGGGGTCAAGGAAAGGGGTGTAAAGATCCTCTTTGGTATCGTGTTGTTACTGCTGTTGGACTAATACAGGGATCTCAATCGTATAGGACACAATACGTAAAAGACTTTCGAAGGTAGTTTCGACACATAGTGACAACAATTTCAATCGAATGAAGGAAACGTCAAATAATGTAGACGAATTTTATTGAGGAAAAATTATTAGTTAATAACTTCAGACTGTGAGTGCGGGTAAAATCTCACAGTCATGCAGCAGCTTTTAGTCAAAAAATATCTGAAGCACACACTGAAAAAATGCAGATATTATCGCGAGAATAATACGCAAAAAAAAATTTTTACAGGAGCGACAAAGAACAGAAATATTTTTTATTTCAATTTATAGAAAAATTTTATGGTTTTAAATTTTGGTATAACCTAAAAATTGCATAAAAATTTTTAATTTGTAGATTTTCGTACAATTCGATTTTCTTTTATATGTTTTAATTTTTATATATGTACCACAAAAAATCACTAACGTTAACAAATTTCAACACCAAAAAAAAAATAAATCGTTTTTTGACTATAAAAATGGCGAACGACTTATTTTGTATGAGTGTGAGCAAAATTTCTTATCTTAACTTACATTTTTTGTAGATGTGTGAAAAATGCTGCCATAAAAAATACTCCAATTTACATTTTTAATGGCAGTAAACTTCCCCATTATGGCAGCAAACTTCCCCTATCACAATTCCTCTCAGTAAAATTTTATTCACAACATGTTTTGTTTCGTACACAACGGGTAAAATCTATATTTGTATGCTGCTGACAGCAGATTATTTCCATGGAATAGGCCCATTAGTCATTGTTAATAACCAACGGGTCAAAAATATTCTGAGTAAAGTTAAATACTCAATCTAATTTATTTATTAGAATAAATAAATATTTTAAAATTCCAATACGGTACTATATGAATATTAAAAGAAACAGCAGCAGCTAGGTAATGTGTATCGCTCAAACTATCCAAAAAAGTCAGCACAGCCCTGTAGGCATTGACGAAAAATGATGACGAAACGCTGTGTGAACGATTCATCGTTTAATAGGTGCCAGGTGGCAGTTAAATTTCAAAATGAAAATTACAGTACAACAAATATTTAGTCGTAAATTGGGCTGAATTGGTCGCTAGCCTATAATTTTTTTTTGTATCTTGAGGCGTCCGAATTGTTGCCGAGCTTCCTTGGTAGTTGCTTTTATATAATGCACTGGCGCTATGGCGCGGTTGGAAAGTCCCTCCAAGTAGCAGGCATCAATTTTTGCTATTTCTGCCGTATTTAAAATATTTTATCTACCCATTTTATTTCTTGTTCTGAATACTTATTTTGAAAATCTTGAAAAAAATTTTAGCAACTTACTTACACCAAAATTTACTCTCAAATATATACTTAAATTTTACAATGCGCCTAGTTAAGTGAACCGGTAGGTTATATTGCTATGTTTAAATTTTTATTTGTTACAGTTTTTCCTGAGTACTAAATTCTCTCTCCTCTCAATAAAAATGTATTCTTGGTTAAGCGAGAAATTACAGTAAAATTTACATACATACAATAGCAAGTGCGTCAAGTGAGCCGAAATGTATATTGCTGCTAAACATCCACCCATCTAACATACATTCTAAATTTAAAATTAATAGAATTTACAAATGGTCCGCTCATTTAATCCATGGCTGCTCCGCAAACCAACTGAAACCATATGCGTACTATCGAACCAAGGAATGGTGCTGGCAATGTATAAGCGCCGAAATATTATAATTTTTTTTTAAACATTTAATTTATATTACAGGTTGATTCAGGTGGACCATTTATTCTTTATCGAGATAATGAAAGCAGTTTTTGCGATTCCCACTTTCCCGGATATGTTTGCACGAATCTCATTATGTTAACTATATAGATTAAAAAACAGCGCGATTAAACTGAAGATAGCGGAAATAAATACAGGGAGGCAATCAATTTAAATACTTTGTCATAATGGGGTCATCACATTAAAATTAAATATTTAATTCGAGAACGGATACGATAAAAGTGACAACACATGCGTTATCATCGATATACATAAACTTTCCAGTTTATTTGTTTCTTCGCAGTATAAATACCTCAGTAACAATTTATACACAAGGCAGTCTAAAATGCAGTTCAAAGTGATATTTTGGTTAATTTTGGTTATCGCAACTAATTACGTGGATTGTGGGCCACAGTACCGAATGATTGGTGGTAGGGAGGCAGTATATCGCTACAAATACGTGGTGTCACTTCAAGAATACCGCGAAGAAAAAAATGCACTTGGAATAGGAACGGGACAATATAAACATTACCATCGGTGTGGCGGAACGATAGTTAAACGTCATTGTGTTGTTACGGCAGCTCATTGTGTTGATGGCATTACACCAAGTAATTTTTCGGTATTTGCGGGTAGCAACGATTTAAACGATCCAGCGGGACAACGATTTCAAGCACAAAGTTTCCATATGCATCCGAATTATGTGGGATTGGGGCAAAATGATATAGCAGTGATAAGATTATCTCAGCCTGTGACATTTTCATCTACCATCGGCCCAATCTCACAATCAACGCTGTTTGTTGGTGAGAATGTTCTGGTACGTTTAATAGGTTGGGGCTATACGGAACCGCTGAACGTTTTACCGCTGCCAACAAAATTACAAGAAATGGATACAAAAACGATTACGAACCAGGAGTGTCAAAATGTGTTATATGGTGGTACTCCAACGGATATATGTACACGTGAAATAGGAAAAGGAGCAGACAATGTAAGTTTAAAACGTAACTAAAATGTTCTAGAAGCAATTTTAAATATTTTTATTTTATAAAGGGTGATTCTGGTAGCCCGCTTATACAATTTCGGGATGGATTGGAGATTTTTGTAGGTGTTGTTTCTCGAGGCTTTTTCGTTAGTGCTGTTCCTACGATGCCAGATATATTTGCGCGAGCTTCGTTGTTTGTTAGTTGGATTGACGCAAACTGTGGTGAAAACTAAACATTACACAAATTTTTAGCTTCAGATACTTTAATATTGACATGTTAGTGCTTAAAAAAAATTGTAACATAATATGACGAATTTTATATGCGTTATAATAAAATTAAAAAGCAACTTATTGCTTGAAAATAAAGAGATCAGGAACGGTTTATAATTATTTTATAAAATGTCGGTAGTATGAGTGGCCCAACTTTTATTATCAGTCAACATGAAATTTACTTTTTGTATGTTTTGCGTTTTGCTGTCTTATTTTATGAACATTCTGGTAGCATGTCCCCTTCACATTGTAAAAAAGTAAAACACGACAGATTGGAGACCATGTGGTGGCCAGCAAAAATGGGCAATAGCACAAATTTCACCTCAACCGACTGTTTGAGCGATTAGTTGAATTTGGAATGAATATTCAAATTTAAAAATGTGCATTCGTCCTATCTGCGCTTGATTTCATCAGCCACCAAATATCCGAAAACGACATATTACCTTCATCAAGATGAGTGGAAGCCATCACAAAGTTTTCAGCTCTGCAATATGTAATAGGCAAATTAAGCGGTTTGTGGGAATGGCTTACTATTACCAGGGGTTCGTTCCTATAAGTTAGCCGAATCGCTGACTCCAAATCACGAACACTTGGCAAATCTGAACAAGATAATAAAGGATTCCAATAATGTATGTGATGTTACTATTGTCCGAAATATAAAAAATTCACTTGCTAACGCAATTTTGTTGGCCCATAGAATAACGCCAGTTTTATTAGAGCCACAGATGCCTCAAAATACTGCCGTTGCAAGAGTGTTACAACAGTAGAATAATGGATATTGGCAACCATTGGAATTCTTTTCCCGCAAAGCTATTAAAAACTACTTGCATTATTTAACAATAAAGCATTTTAGAAGCATTACCTCGTAAAAGCCGATTTACCCACTCTTTGAGTCAGAATTCAAATTTAAATAAAACTCAACTAGCTCACAAGAATCTGACGATGAATTAAGAAAACTTCTTGAAACTCGACCCACAAATTCTAAATTTTAATTAGAGCTCACCATCATTTTGGTTTTAAAAATATATTGCGAAATAACTACAGGGGTTCATCGACCATTTGTTCCGGTATCACAGAGATCGTTAGTTTTCAGCGCACAACATGGTCTCTCTCGTCCAAGCATTGTGCCACAAGAAAATTATTTTCCACTCGGCATTTTTGGTGAACTTGAACAACGATATTATGAAAAAGGTTCGAGATTGCATTAGATGCCAACTAAGTAAGCAAGATTTGAGCATATAACATGTATGGAGTGGGTCCCCTCCCGCCGTTCGGGGGTAGTGTGTATATCCTCACGATAGTGTATAGATTCCCGCGATAGCTTGAGGCTTATCGCATTTGAGAAAGGACCGCTGCCACGAGTGCTAAGATATTTGCTGAACAATATACGTTTAAAGATTTGGAATACTCCTTGTAATACTAGGACACTAAGACACATGGAACGTTTCCACCGACAACTGAAAACGTCACTCAAAGCTCGTGGGCCCTTGTCCCACGCCCTTTTCTAGAAAGGAATAAGAGAAGCCTTTTAGTAGATTAATAAACAGTGTGATAACAGTGTCGATAACGGAAATAAATACGGGGAGGCAAAAAAATTAATTGATTGTAAACTTTTCCATATCGGAGTCATAATAAAATAAAATATTTAATTCGAGAACGGATACGATAAAACTGCGCCAACTAAAACGATATATAACTTTCCAGTTTATTTTTTTTTCCAGTAAACATACCTCAGTTGCATTTTATACACAACGCAGTCTAAAATGAAGTTTAAAGTGATATGTCGGTTAATTTTCTTTATTGCAATTAATTACGTGGATAGTGGGCCACAAATACGTGATGCGTAGAAAAAGACGCATTTGGACAGGGAATGGGACGTTACGGGTATTTCCGTTGGTGTGGTGAATCAATAGTTAAAAATCATTGTGTTGTTTTGGCAGCTCATTGTGTTGTTGTTGGCAAGTTCATTCTTTCTCGAGGCTTTTTCGTTTTCTTATAAATTTACCGTGTTCTTGATATTGAAATCATAAAATTCTAACTGAACTGAATTGGTTTTTAGCCGATCAGAATAGCTCTATGAAGTAGGAATTAGTTTTTATTTTTTTGGAAAAATAATTTTTTTTAACTTTTATTGTAGTTTGTAGCTCGAAACAGTATCTATTAAAATCAAACTTTTTTTTAAAAAAAAAAAAAATATTCGATTTTTCAATATTTATTTAAGTTTTAAGCCGACTGCACGAGTGCGAGCGAAAATTTATAATTTTTGATCCGCACACTTAACCAATAAAAACGCTTGAAAATATTTCTCCATCATGTTTTTTTCATATAAAAATTCCCCTGCCAACCTATAGATATAAAATATTTTGCTTGAAAAAGAAAATGAGCAAGCGGTTTGCTATTTTATGACAGACAAGTATCTGTCATTCAATTTTTTTTTTTGTGTTTGGGTTTTGTTCGGAAATTATTATAAATGATAGGAATTTGCTTTGGAAAACTTTTTTATTTGTAGTGTGAAAATGGAGAAAATGTAATAAAACTATTCTGTTCTAGCGGCGTCTGTGTTTAATTTGCGATATTATCATAATTGTGGGTAACTGCAAAGAAGATTCCCTTCAATAGTCGGTACACGTGAATAGCTTTGCCTCAAAATTTCTTTTATTTAACTTATCGAAAGATATAAGCACGTTTTGTGCCAAATTTTCTATGAACTATAGTCTCAATACAGGCCCAAGTTAATTGTTCAAATCTTGCTTTCATGTAGACCACATATCGACTGCCCTCACTATCTCCGGCTTTATTAAGGAAATTCAACGGATCCTCCATAATCGATATGTGCTTATGCAGATTTTCTAATCATATCAGCATTTTTGGATTTTTTATCACAGATTAATTTCTATGTATGGAACTGAATTCGATTGATATGACGATAAATTTCGATTATGACAATGGAACTCCGCATTCAAAATTAGCATAACAATAGATTTCAGGATTACGGGTGTATGGGGGGGGGTCAAGGAAAGGGGTGTAAAGATCCTCTTTGGTATCGTGTTGTTACTGCTGTTGGACTAATACAGGGATCTCAATCGTATAGGACACAATACGTAAAAGACTTTCGAAGGTAGTTTCGACACATAGTGACAACAATTTCAATCGAATGAAGGAAACGTCAAATAATGTAGACGAATTTTATTGAGGAAAAATTATTAGTTAATAACTTCAGACTGTGAGTGCGGGTAAAATCTCACAGTCATGCAGCAGCTTTTAGTCAAAAAATATCTGAAGCACACACTGAAAAAATGCAGATATTATCGCGAGAATAATACGCAAAAAAAAATTTTTACAGGAGCGACAAAGAACAGAAATATTTTTTATTTCAATTTATAGAAAAATTTTATGGTTTTAAATTTTGGTATAACCTAAAAATTGCATAAAAATTTTTAATTTGTAGATTTTCGTACAATTCGATTTTCTTTTATATGTTTTAATTTTTATATATGTACCACAAAAAATCACTAACGTTAACAAATTTCAACACCAAAAAAAAAATAAATCGTTTTTTGACTATAAAAATGGCGAACGACTTATTTTGTATGAGTGTGAGCAAAATTTCTTATCTTAACTTACATTTTTTGTAGATGTGTGAAAAATGCTGCCATAAAAAATACTCCAATTTACATTTTTAATGGCAGTAAACTTCCCCATTATGGCAGCAAACTTCCCCTATCACAATTCCTCTCAGTAAAATTTTATTCACAACATGTTTTGTTTCGTACACAACGGGTAAAATCTATATTTGTATGCTGCTGACAGCAGATTATTTCCATGGAATAGGCCCATTAGTCATTGTTAATAACCAACGGGTCAAAAATATTCTGAGTAAAGTTAAATACTCAATCTAATTTATTTATTAGAATAAATAAATATTTTAAAATTCCAATACGGTACTATATGAATATTAAAAGAAACAGCAGCAGCTAGGTAATGTGTATCGCTCAAACTATCCAAAAAAGTCAGCACAGCCCTGTAGGCATTGACGAAAAATGATGACGAAACGCTGTGTGAACGATTCATCGTTTAATAGGTGCCAGGTGGCAGTTAAATTTCAAAATGAAAATTACAGTACAACAAATATTTAGTCGTAAATTGGGCTGAATTGGTCGCTAGCCTATAATTTTTTTTTGTATCTTGAGGCGTCCGAATTGTTGCCGAGCTTCCTTGGTAGTTGCTTTTATATAATGCACTGGCGCTATGGCGCGGTTGGAAAGTCCCTCCAAGTAGCAGGCATCAATTTTTGCTATTTCTGCCGTATTTAAAATATTTTATCTACCCATTTTATTTCTTGTTCTGAATACTTATTTTGAAAATCTTGAAAAAAATTTTAGCAACTTACTTACACCAAAATTTACTCTCAAATATATACTTAAATTTTACAATGCGCCTAGTTAAGTGAACCGGTAGGTTATATTGCTATGTTTAAATTTTTATTTGTTACAGTTTTTCCTGAGTACTAAATTCTCTCTCCTCTCAATAAAAATGTATTCTTGGTTAAGCGAGAAATTACAGTAAAATTTACATACATACAATAGCAAGTGCGTCAAGTGAGCCGAAATGTATATTGCTGCTAAACATCCACCCATCTAACATACATTCTAAATTTAAAATTAATAGAATTTACAAATGGTCCGCTCATTTAATCCATGGCTGCTCCGCAAACCAACTGAAACCATATGCGTACTATCGAACCAAGGAATGGTGCTGGCAATGTATAAGCGCCGAAATATTATAATTTTTTTTTAAACATTTAATTTATATTACAGGTTGATTCAGGTGGACCATTTATTCTTTATCGAGATAATGAAAGCAGTTTTTGCGATTCCCACTTTCCCGGATATGTTTGCACGAATCTCATTATGTTAACTATATAGATTAAAAAACAGCGCGATTAAACTGAAGATAGCGGAAATAAATACAGGGAGGCAATCAATTTAAATACTTTGTCATAATGGGGTCATCACATTAAAATTAAATATTTAATTCGAGAACGGATACGATAAAAGTGACAACACATGCGTTATCATCGATATACATAAACTTTCCAGTTTATTTGTTTCTTCGCAGTATAAATACCTCAGTAACAATTTATACACAAGGCAGTCTAAAATGCAGTTCAAAGTGATATTTTGGTTAATTTTGGTTATCGCAACTAATTACGTGGATTGTGGGCCACAGTACCGAATGATTGGTGGTAGGGAGGCAGTATATCGCTACAAATACGTGGTGTCACTTCAAGAATACCGCGAAGAAAAAAATGCACTTGGAATAGGAACGGGACAATATAAACATTACCATCGGTGTGGCGGAACGATAGTTAAACGTCATTGTGTTGTTACGGCAGCTCATTGTGTTGATGGCATTACACCAAGTAATTTTTCGGTATTTGCGGGTAGCAACGATTTAAACGATCCAGCGGGACAACGATTTCAAGCACAAAGTTTCCATATGCATCCGAATTATGTGGGATTGGGGCAAAATGATATAGCAGTGATAAGATTATCTCAGCCTGTGACATTTTCATCTACCATCGGCCCAATCTCACAATCAACGCTGTTTGTTGGTGAGAATGTTCTGGTACGTTTAATAGGTTGGGGCTATACGGAACCGCTGAACGTTTTACCGCTGCCAACAAAATTACAAGAAATGGATACAAAAACGATTACGAACCAGGAGTGTCAAAATGTGTTATATGGTGGTACTCCAACGGATATATGTACACGTGAAATAGGAAAAGGAGCAGACAATGTAAGTTTAAAACGTAACTAAAATGTTCTAGAAGCAATTTTAAATATTTTTATTTTATAAAGGGTGATTCTGGTAGCCCGCTTATACAATTTCGGGATGGATTGGAGATTTTTGTAGGTGTTGTTTCTCGAGGCTTTTTCGTTAGTGCTGTTCCTACGATGCCAGATATATTTGCGCGAGCTTCGTTGTTTGTTAGTTGGATTGACGCAAACTGTGGTGAAAACTAAACATTACACAAATTTTTAGCTTCAGATACTTTAATATTGACATGTTAGTGCTTAAAAAAAATTGTAACATAATATGACGAATTTTATATGCGTTATAATAAAATTAAAAAGCAACTTATTGCTTGAAAATAAAGAGATCAGGAACGGTTTATAATTATTTTATAAAATGTCGGTAGTATGAGTGGCCCAACTTTTATTATCAGTCAACATGAAATTTACTTTTTGTATGTTTTGCGTTTTGCTGTCTTATTTTATGAACATTCTGGTAGCATGTCCCCTTCACATTGTAAAAAAGTAAAACACGACAGATTGGAGACCATGTGGTGGCCAGCAAAAATGGGCAATAGCACAAATTTCACCTCAACCGACTGTTTGAGCGATTAGTTGAATTTGGAATGAATATTCAAATTTAAAAATGTGCATTCGTCCTATCTGCGCTTGATTTCATCAGCCACCAAATATCCGAAAACGACATATTACCTTCATCAAGATGAGTGGAAGCCATCACAAAGTTTTCAGCTCTGCAATATGTAATAGGCAAATTTAGCGGTTTGTGGGAATGGCTTACTATTACCAGGGGTTCGTTCCTATAAGTTAGCCGAATCGCTGACTCCAAATCACGAACACTTGGCAAATCTGAACAAGATAATAAAGGATTCCAATAATGTATGTGATGTTACTATTGTCCGAAATATAAAAAATTCACTTGCTAACGCAATTTTGTTGGCCCATAGAATAACGCCAGTTTTATTAGAGCCACAGATGCCTCAAAATACTGCCGTTGCAAGAGTGTTACAACAGTAGAATAATGGATATTGGCAACCATTGGAATTCTTTTCCCGCAAAGCTATTAAAAACTACTTGCATTATTTAACAATAAAGCATTTTAGAAGCATTACCTCGTAAAAGCCGATTTACCCACTCTTTGAGTCAGAATTCAAATTTAAATAAAACTCAACTAGCTCACAAGAATCTGACGATGAATTAAGAAAACTTCTTGAAACTCGACCCACAAATTCTAAATTTTAATTAGAGCTCACCATCATTTTGGTTTTAAAAATATATTGCGAAATAACTACAGGGGTTCATCGACCATTTGTTCCGGTATCACAGAGATCGTTAGTTTTCAGCGCACAACATGGTCTCTCTCGTCCAAGCATTGTGCCACAAGAAAATTATTTTCCACTCGGCATTTTTGGTGAACTTGAACAACGATATTATGAAAAAGGTTCGAGATTGCATTAGATGCCAACTAAGTAAGCAAGATTTGAGCATATAACATGTATGGAGTGGGTCCCCTCCCGCCGTTCGGGGGTAGTGTGTATATCCTCACGATAGTGTATAGATTCCCGCGATAGCTTGAGGCTTATCGCATTTGAGAAAGGACCGCTGCCACGAGTGCTAAGATATTTGCTGAACAATATACGTTTAAAGATTTGGAATACTCCTTGTAATACTAGGACACTAAGACACATGGAACGTTTCCACCGACAACTGAAAACGTCACTCAAAGCTCGTGGGCCCTTGTCCCACGCCCTTTTCTAGAAAGGAATAAGAGAAGCCTTTTAGTAGATTAATAAACAGTGTGATAACAGTGTCGATAACGGAAATAAATACGGGGAGGCAAAAAAATTAATTGATTGTAAACTTTTCCATATCGGAGTCATAATAAAATAAAATATTTAATTCGAGAACGGATACGATAAAACTTCGCCAACTAAAACGATATATAACTTTCCAGTTTATTTTTTTTTCCAGTAAACATACCTCAGTTGCATTTTATACACAACGCAGTCTAAAATGAAGTTTAAAGTGATATGTCGGTTAATTTTCTTTATTGCAATTAATTACGTGGATAGTGGGCCACAAATACGTGATGCGTAGAAAAAGACGCATTTGGACAGGGAATGGGACGTTACGGGTATTTCCGTTGGTGTGGTGAATCAATAGTTAAAAATCATTGTGTTGTTTTGGCAGCTCATTGTGTTGTTGTTGGCAAGTTCATTCTTTCTCGAGGCTTTTTCGTTAGTACTGTTTTACGAGGCCTGATATAAGTACGCAAGCTTCGTTGTTTATATCAATTTTTAGAGTGAGATAATTTAATATTGACAGGTTAGTGCTTAAAAAACTGTAAATATGAAATTTTAGTTATGGTTTTTATTTGCGTTATAATAAAATAAAAAAGCAAGCAAAAATAAAAATGTCAGAGACAATTTCTAATTATTTTATAAAATGTCGGTGGTATGAGTGACTCAATTATTATCAACTATCATGAAATTTACTTTTCGTAAAATATTACAATATTTGATTGCTTACGTAGAAACTTAGGCTTAACTACACTTGGCATGCTAAGGCCTGAAATTTCCATTTAATTTTTTGTTAATTTTCAATTTTGCTTATATTAGATTGGTAACTATAATTTTATAGGTTTTATAAACTTCTTACAACATTTTAATAACAATAATTGTTAGCTATATATTGTAACTTGTAGTTCAATTACTGAGCTTACATACATTGACCAAATGAATTTAATTTACACAAGCAATGGAATTTGCCACCCCTTGACTACAATAAATGGTTCAAAGTTAAATTTTATATTTTAAAATAAAATATCGTAAAAGCTCTAAGCTCAACTTATTGGGAAATAGTTTATGAAAGTATTTTGTTGATTCTAAATATGTGTTTCTGGGGAAAATATTCAATGGGCTGTAAAAAAATAAGGTTATTTTTTTATTGGATTTCATATAAACTTTTAAGACATTTCTTTAAAAGCTTCAAAGATTAACATTTGTTTAGTAGTTTCAAAAAAGAATTAATAACGACCTAGGTTTTTTACTACTTTATAAAGTAGTGTTTGCTGAAAAAATTAACTGATTTTTTGGAACTAGAAAGATTAAAAAATAATTAAAAACGAAAATGTTCTCAGAGTCCTGATTGAAATGAACTTAAGTTCATATAAAGTAAATCAAAATTTCGCATGATCCTGACTATACTCGTAAATACCTAAAAAATCTATTTTTGCATTTCGTTTTCTTATAAATTTACCGTGTTCTTGATATTGAAATCATAAAGTTCTAACTGAACTGAATTGGTTTTTAGCCGATCAGAATAGCTCTATGAAGTAGGAATTAGTTTTTATTTTTTTTGGAAAAATAATTTTTTTAAAGTTTTATTGTAGTTTGTATAGCTCGAAACAGTATCTATTAAAACCAAACTTTTTTTTTTTTTTAGAACTTATTAGATTTTTCAATATTTTTGATCCGCACACTAAACCAATAAAAACGCTTGAAAATATTTCTCCATTATTTTTCTTCATATAAAAATTCCCCTGCGAGTTAAAATATTTTTATCTTTGCGCTACTTGGTTCGCAGACGACCAATCTACAGATATAAATATCTTTGCTTTAAAATAAAATGAGCAAGCGTTTTGCTATTTTATGACAAGTATTTGTCATTCAATTTTTTGTTTGGATTGTGTTCGCGAATTTTTATAAATTTAAGATAATCAAAAAAATTGCTTTAGAAATCTTATTTATTGGTTGTACTGTAAAAATTTTTAACGCACAGCCGAAATTTTTTCAGAACATCCCGTTCGGGTGGCGTCTCCGTATCTAATATTTGCGATTTATACTCATAATTGTGGGTATCTTCAAAAAGGTTTACTTCAACAATCGGTACGTTTTAATAGATTTGCCTCTTTATATTTCTGTTGTTTAACTCTCGAAAGATATGAACAGCTTTTGTGCCAAATATTTCATGAATTACATTCCCAATACAGGCTCATGTTAATTGTTTAAATCCATCTTTCATGTCGATGACATGTCGATTGCCCCACTATATCCGGCTTTATTAATAAAATTCAACGGATCGTCCAAAATAATCGATATGTACTGATGCAGGTTTTCTAATCATGTTAACATTTTTTATCGCACATTAATTTCTATACGTACGGAATTGAATTTGATTGCTTATGGACGGTAAAATCCAATTAAATTTATCTAATTTATCTAGAGTTCTCGATGTATTATTAATGCCATTGATTTGTCAAGGCCCTGTTGTACATCGTTTGTCAAAACATATTTGAAACATTAAAGTCGATTGTTCGCTCGATCTCTGTTATCATAATGGAATCCCGAAACTCTTGAAGGAAGTGTTCAAAACTAACATTCCAATAGATTTCAAGATTACCGCTAGGAGGGAAGAGAGGCGGTATAAGTGGTATGGTATCTTGATATTTCTGCAGTTGGAGTAATACAGGGAACTCAATCGTCGGACACAATACGCAAAAAATCTTTCGATGGTACCAAAACACATTGTTAACAATTTCAATCGAATGAAGCAAACGTCAAATATTGTAGACGAATTTTATTGAGCAAAAATTATTAGTTAATAACTTCAGACTGTGAGTGCGGGTAAAATCTCACAGTCGTGCAGCAGCTTTTAGTCAAAAAATATTTGAAGCACACACAGAAAAAATGCAGATATTATCGCGAGAATAATACGCAAAAAAAAATTGTTCACAAGAGCGACAAAGAACAGAAATATTTTTTATTTCATTTTATAGAAAAATTTTATGGTTTTACATTTTGGCATAACCTAAAAATTGCATAAAAATTTTTAATTTTTAGATTTTCGTACAATTCGATTTTCTTTTATATGTTTTAATTTTTATATATGTACCACAAAAAATCACTAACGTTGACAAATTTCAACACGAAAGAAAAAATAAATCGTCATTTGACTATAAAAATGGCGAACGACTTATTTTGTATGAGTGTGAGCAAAATTTCTTATCTTTACTTACATGTGAAAAATGTGTGAAAAATGCTGCCATAAAAAATACTCCAATTTACATTTTTAATGGCAGTAAACTTCCCCATTATGGCAGTAAACTTCCCCTATCACAAATATTCTCTCAGTAAAATTTTATTGACAACATGTTTTGTTTCGTACACAACCAGTAAAATCTATATTTTTTTCTGACAGCAGATTACTTCCATGGAATAGGCCCATTAGACATTGTTACTAACCAACGGGTCAAAAATATTCTGAGTAAAGTGAAATACTCAATCTAATTTATTTATTAGAATAAATAAATATTTTAAAATTCCAATGCGGTACTATATGAATATTAAAAGAAACAGCAGCAGCTAGGTAATGTGTATCGCTCAAACTATCCAAAGAAGTCAGCACAGCCCTGTAGGCATTGACGAAAAATGATGACGAAACGCTGTGTGAACGATTCATCGTTTAATAACCAGGTGGCAGTTAGATTTCAAAAATTAAAATTACAGTACAACAAATATTTAGTCGTAATTTTTCATCTGTTTTTAAGTTTCATTTTTCGATTTTTTGTTTCTCCGCATCGTTCTCTCAATAAAGCAAGAAAATTTTAAAGCAAAATACTCTTTAACTGTATTACGTAGTAAAATAAATTATAGTATTCATAAAAGTTTTTGACCTCGAAAATTTTGCAGATTCCCGAAAGAAAATTAAGTTTTTAAACAATCTGTGTATGTGTGCTTTGTGATATGTTTAGACGAAAAATGTGTGGTCTCTCTATGGCTTTTTCCATAAATTGGGAGATCACATTGGTTTTTGACAGAAATCGGTTCACGGAGCGTGAAACTTTTAGAGGAGCCTGTAGTTTTTTTTTCAAATTTTTTGTAAAAATAATGGCCATTCAGAATGAAACCTAATTTTATACCTTTTCCTAAAATTTGGGGGAAAAAATTGGTCCACCGCATTTACAGCTTTGATAGGAGCTTCATCGTTCTTGGCAAATATTTCGAAATTTTAAGAAACTTTAGTATTCACTAAATAATTTTAAATTAAACATGCAATAATATCAGTACATCCAGTTTTTCAAACATTAATCGAAAATTATGATTTTTAACAAAAAAGTGTTTTTGAACCAAAATTTGGACCCTGAACAGCCCAGGCGGAAGCGAAAGCATTCATGCTGACCATAATTCTAAATTCAATTTGCAAAAATATCGGTTCATCTCACTTTTAAAATATTTAAGCGAATATGACGATTTTTTACAGAAGAACGGGGTTTCAACAAATCGGCCCAGACAAATCGATTGAAAAAAAAATCATAATTAAGCTTTTTCTATAAATTGGAATACCCCAGAAATTTTTGGATGAAACATGGACTGTGTAATAATCATTTTTTTACCATCTAGCTTATACTAAAAAACTAGAAAATAGACTTCTAAATCTATCCTTCAAACTCTTTCGTTTAGTAATTCTGTATGAAGTATAAAAAGGTTAAATTTCTAATCAAATCAAAATAAAACTTTCATTTGAAGAGCATTATTAATTTATTTTTATAATTTGTTCTAAATACTTCTTTAAAATTTTTTGGTAATTTGTATTTAATTTTCTTAGTTAAATATTTGATTTTTAGGTTATTTGTTACCAAAAAGCTTCATGAATATAATTAAAAAAGCTTACACAACTCTCTTCTAACTTTGGCTACAAAGAAAATTTGGCTACCCGAAGTGGGTCCACTGCAATCCTATTGCAGTTTTGTAAATTTATTTACAAAGAATTATGCCTTTACAAGAAAAATTAACAATTTTAAGGCTTTACGATTTTAAACACAAAACAAACTTTAGTAGCGTTCATTCTAAAATACCAAACTCTAGGGTTAAATAACATATTTCGATCAGATGTAAATTAATTCTGCACTTTAAATGTTTAGTGGCATAAAAGCTCTAATTAAAACAATAATTGGATAATAACAAGGTTTCGGGGGTAAATGTTTTTTTATAATTTCGGTCCAATTTTATTTCGGACCAAATTATGAAAAATTATGTTTGTTGTCAAAAATATCAATCGACCTAGGACTAAAATAACATTTTTAGACAATTTGAAGGTCTCTGAGTCTCAAAGGAATAAAAGATATTCGTATGGGTGTCTGAATGTTTTAATGTCTGTAACGGCTTCAAGGAGGTCGTATATCTAGTCCGGCTCTTAGACACGACTAACACAAATTTCCCAACTTGTATCGCATGTTATTGAAAATCTTTTGGTGAATGGTGAAATTTTAGCTGAGGCACCATAGTACACAAAACTTTTGAGGAGTCTTGTGAAAGACCCACGAAAAAATCCGAAGTTGATCTGAAAAATGCAATCAAATAAAATCTCGTTAAATCCAAATCTTTAGACTGAAAAACTCAACCGACAACCGACTATGCAAAAAATCTCAGTATGGGCTTTTAGTATTAATGATATGTTCAAAATTGGAAGCTTTTTAAGTAGAAATTAAACGATAGGTAATTTTACTTTTTTCAGTATTTTCCCCAAATTGAATACGGAATTAATTAATTTATAGTCCCTACTACTACTCTGTCTTTTTTTTTGATTATTGGTACGAATTAGGTTTCAATTCGATATGTAATCCTTAATAATTTGTAGAATTTTTCAAAACAATTTATTACCGCCTTTCGCTTTTAAGTTTAGTGGGACGTATAAGACCCAGCTCATATTTTTATTTTTGATCAGGAATGCTTTGGACCAAGATTGCTTAAACATATTATAAACATGCTTAAAAGCTCATTTAAAAAATAGAGCATTTTTAATTCGAAGAAAGCTTAAAATCCTTAAAATTCTGCCATTTCTAGAGTTGAATAAATTTTTAGACACTTTTTACTTCGCAATATAACTGTGAGGTTAACAGCAACCATAAAATAATTTTAAACTCCTAACAGTTATAAATTTTGTGTTACCTATAAATGTCACTTTTGTCAAACATGCTACTTTATTTGCTAAATGTAATTAGGTTGATTTTGCAATACAAGTTTGTCTTATCAAAATGTAAGCACATAAGAATAACAAGCGAAAAAAACATTAAATGCTTCCTCCGACTATTTACCATTCTCCTAATTCTAAAGTAATAAAAAATCAGAATTGTTATCAAAATATTTTGCATTGAAAACTCGTACAAAACAAAGAACATTAACACACTTTTTGTTATAAAAACCCAATGTACTCCAATTAACTCGTATCATTGTCAATTACAACGTTAAATTGAACACAGGTTTGGATATTGAACGCGATCGAACGTAAAAATTTAAAAAAATTTCTAGTGGTATAATTAAATTGTGAATAATATCAATAATGTTAATTGCAACTAAACATTGTGGTTTAATGCTAATTGTATTTTTTACGAGTGTACTGTGTATTGACAATATATCACCACAAACAATTTTAACAAGCGGTCCCGCAAACAAAGCGATTATAAAAGACGAGGAACAAAAAATAATTGGTGCGACCCAATCGAAGCGTCAATATCACTATATGGTGTCGCTTCAAGTGCATATTGATGAACGGAATATTTTCGGTTTTCGAACGGGACGTAAAGTATGGGCACATAATTGTGGCGGATCAATTGTAAACGATAAATGTATTGTGACGGCGGCGCATTGTGTTGATCGGGTGCCGAAGGATTTAATGTCGGTTGTAGTAGGAACAAACAATTTAAGTGATAGTTCTGGTGAACGATTCTTTTTGGAAAGTTATAGTATGCACGAAGAATATATTGAATTGAATCGCAGCGATATTGCGATTTTACGACTAAACGATACAATGAAAATATCGAATAAAATTGCACCGCTAAATGTGACAAATAAATTTACTGATGGTGGTGTTGATTTACTGCTCACTGGATGGGGATATACGAATCCGCCACGATTTGGTGGTACACCCGATAAATTACGTGAAGCCGTGCTTACATCGATGAATACGAAAAAGTGTAATGATCAGGGTATGCCCGCTGGTGAAACAGAGATTTGTACGTATGAACGACCGTTGAAAGGTGCTTGTGGCGTAAGTAAATTTACCGTATATTTAATATACACTTTAGAAACTCGGTCATTTATATACATTTCAGGGTGACTCCGGAGGTCCACTAGTCTATCGCGATGGTGACAATGTCGAACTGGTTGGCATTGTATCGTACGGTACCATAGTTTGTGCAATCGGGCGACCTGACGTATTTACACGGGCATCAGTATTTTACGATTGGATTAATGAAAAATGTTCATAACTGTGTCTTAGACACAACAAATTATATTTAAAATATTTCTTGCTGTTTGTTCGGTTTGTATCCATATACATATGGATATCTTTACAATACCAAACTACAATAAGAAAAAATGTAAGAAATAACGAAAACTGGTCGAAAGTTGAAAGTTAAGTTTATTTTATTATTTTACGAAATATACAACAGAAAAAAAACAGTTCTTATGTTATTTTGTTATCAAAATGAAAATAAAAATAAAATCGTGACTAAGCACGAGAGCATGGAGTGTTTTTTTTAATACATATTTGTATACAAGTAAATGGACAGGTAACCTTTGTTTAACATGGTGTCTACTTTACATCTAATCAACGTCCAAGAGGATCATCAATTAATTGCAAGGTTTTATACAACACTTTAATTTGATTTGGTATAGTGATTGATTGATCGCCATGGCCGGTAAACTCATCCTCAATTGATGATGATAGATTTTAAACTTTGTTTTAATATTTATGTAAAGAACTTAATAATAGTCATAAAAGAACCATTTTACCAAAACCTATATCATCATTAACCTACCGAATTTATGATAAAAATTCTCTTCTATAATTAAAAAACATTATTCCTGCTTCTTAAACTCTTCTTAAAAAATTTAATCTTCATTAAAAAAATTGAAAAGTTCATACGAAAGCTGCCACTTCTCCTACACAGATCTCTACTAAATTTCGCATGTGTCTCTCAATTCATATAAACAGCTTTAGTATGAAGTTTCATTACGAATTCTCAATCTACCTGGAGATGCCGAATTTTGGTGTAATAAAGTTTTTGTATCAAAACTTTTTTGTGTTTAAAATTTAATATACAACCATTTCATTTTAATCGTTTTTTTCGAAAATGATATATAATTTTAAAAATATTTAGTGGCCCACCTTCAGCGGTCCGATTTTGACCAAATATTACAATGGGATCTCAAAATTCATGAAAAAAGCTTATTATAAAATTTTACATTCCGAACAATCACTTCGTCAGGACAGAGGCAGAATGTTTGTTTGTACCTTTCAAAATCTTTTGCAAAATTGCGGAACTACTATTTTTACTGTACAAATTTCGCCCAAAAGTTACCGGGATATGCTAATTTGTAGAAAAAGCTAAAGAACGGAATTAATTCCAATCACTCAATCTGATCCCAGAACAGATTGTAGGGGGCCGAATTTTGATTTAAAAATAGCTTTTTTAAAATGAACTGAGTTGATACTTCTCAAAATATTTGCAAAAATAAAAAATCTCTTATGGAAAGTGGCATTTCTGAAAGACAGATTTTAGTCACATATCACTGCGATCTAGCTTTCAAAATAGATTACAAAAACAGAAAAAGCTCCGATGGAAGCTGCTACTTCCGGTGGACCAATTTCGGCAAAAAGTCATTGGGATTTTCCAATTTGTAGAAAAATTTCAAGTATTGAGTTCACCCTGATCCAAAAGTTAATGCGGGATATTCAAATTTCGGACAAAACATTATTTTTAATGGCACCCATACAATGTGTACGATTTTTCTGGTCGTAGAAAACAAAGATGCTATTTATTCACATTATTGCTACAAAAAAGAAGAAAAATGTACCCTTCCCCCATTTTTAACCCGTGGGTGTAAAAATACACAAACCCTTACAAAAGTGAGAACTTCCTTAGGTCTCTTCTTGGCAGCTTGGGTTCGTACTGATAAAAAGTTGATCTACTCGTCAGGTTGCAATGGCCAAACTGCAAAAACTCAACTCTTGATAGTACAAAACAAGAACTTACCGAGTTGGCGAATTATATCACCAAATCAGAAAATTCTGTAAATTCTCACTACGTATTTGCATTTTTCTACTTTTTTGTTGAAATATTGTGAGTAAATGGCCTCTTTGTTCTCTAGGACTAGAAAAGTCGTAAACATTGGATGAGTGCCATTAAAAATAATATTTTGTCCGAAAAGCTTAAAAAAATTTTAAATAACTTAATATCACGGAGGATTATGAAAAACTTCTTCGTCAGTTAATTCCGATCAATCAATCCAATTGACCAATCGATGAATCAATTTAGACTATAGAGTGCCGAATTTTATAACAAAGCAGGTTTTTGCCAAAAATCGTCGTTTCTGGTTTAATTTTGGAATTCGATTGAGCCGATATTGGTGCAAACTAAATTTAGGATTGTTTTTTATAATCGAAAAAAATTATTAAATATTATATTAAAAATTGTAGCTTTAATTGTGGAATTTGCTCGTCTTAGCTCAACGAGCTAACGTTATTCCTGTTCATTGAAATGGCGACAAAACAAATCAGCACTATCAGCCAATTTGCATAGTTTCTATCATTCCAAAAATTATAGGGGGTATGGGATACGTCGCGACACGAGATCCACGAGCTTTCAGAATCACATAATTTTTGTTCTGTAATGCATGTTCTGTAAACTTAATGACGGTACTATTTATGTTCCTTAAATTATAATATTAGAATCGATTATGTTCGGGGATGCTAATAAACACAACTAAGAGCTTCTGTTGGAGTGCAGACCTACCGTCCATGTCAGTGTTCAGCTTGCAATGTGCAAATGGTACACTGTAGTTGTGTGAGTAGATGAATGGGTGGTGTGTGTTGCGTGAAAGAAAAGGAGGGTATTAATTGACCTTCAAAATTAAAAGGTACGTTATGTTGTTGGAAATTATAATTTGTTTAACCAATTTTGTCTTTCAGCATACTTGGTCGCTTATATTTTCGTTGAGATGCGTATAGGGGTGTTCCCATAACAGTCAATTTAAGTAGATGGCTCAACAAATTTGAGAAAAAAATCAGCAACTTTGTGATTGGTGAGGGATTATTTTTATAGCAGCATTTATTGCGGATTGGCGGCCCTGGGACACGTAATTTGAAATATAAATAAATATTTTGTGAGCTCCAATTTATTCGGATTATCCGGAACTCCGGACTAATTCATATATAATCGAAATGAAAGAAAATTACACTTATTGTAAATAATCTTAACATACAGCTCCTGCACACGCTAATATTGCAGTTCTATTCTACATATAAAAACATTCAAGGCATAATCGAAGACAAAGAATTTTGAAAAGAGTATTGAGAGGAGCTTTTCTTGAGATCGTGCATTAGAAATTATCCCAAATTTGTATTACCAATAAGACATTAATAATCCAAATAATTAGAGGAACCGAGTTCTCGAGGGCAGTTTTAAATTTAATTTTAGTACGAGTAATGGTTGTAGGAAAAGACAGCAGTAATTAACTGTTATGACTGTTTCGATGATCGAATTGATCAAACTGTTTTTCTAATAAAAACGATTATCTGCTTAGGGGGTAATCAAAAAAATACTATAGTATTTAGTTAGCTATAGCTAAGGCTTCAATTGAAAATACTAAATTAAATTTTGTGTGACGAAACTACTGTGTTGATCATTGTAAATTCATAGTAATACTGACAGGCTTACTTACTGTAAATAATTGGCTATAGGCAGTATATTGCGCCACCCAAAAAATTGAATTAGTTGACCTTGCCCGTCTTCCAGAATTCCGCTTTTAAAATCTCGATTTTGAGAAAATAACGCAGAATTTTAATAATTTGTTTCAAGGCAGTATATTGTAGAACACGCATAAAATAATTAATGATCCTTATCAAGATGAAGTAGGATTCTAACATGAAAGTTTATTTTAGTCGAAATAAACGGAACAATAGGTTCTTAATAAATTAAGGTCAAGTTTGGTTTACTCAGTTATAGGGAATGAAATTTCGCTATTTCTCAACTGAAAATTAGCTTTGGTGAAATTAGACCACGATTTACTGAAAAAATTTAGAGTTCCGCCACGCTAAATGGAACCAGGCCTTTTCTACCGATTTTTTAACTTTATTACATTTTTTTATAGAAATCAATAAATAAAAAATCTCCAGAATTTTAAACAATATACACCAGATATCGTGTTGATTAACTCGAAATTTTAATTATATTGTTTTACGTTTAATACAATTGTTTTATTGATTATAAATGTATACAATTAACATGGCCAAAGTTCAGAGCTTCATGAATGACTTTAATAAGAATTGCTCAAAAATTTCGTGCAGAATTTTCAAATTTCATAACTGCATTAAAAAATCACATTAAAATACAAACTTAGTTCGACATACCAACTTTAACCATATGATGTTAAAAATTGATTAATTAGTTATATTCAATATGGCTAAATTCCAGAACGGATTGGCTAAGATTCGCAAAACCCATAACTCCAGAAACGAAACCCCAAAACAAAAATTCTAAAAAACAAAAATCCTAATAAAAAAATTCCAAAAAATCAAAATTCCTATACGAAATGGGATACCATCGTATTCCCGAAAATTTTATTACCAAAATGATGTTTTTGACTAGATCAAAAACTTACTAGTAGACAGTTTCTCAAATTTCAAATTGCCCAAAATAAATAGCCCGAAAAATATCCCAAATCACGTTTTGTAAATTTTAGATTTTACGGGCGAAAAAATTAATCTCAATAAAAACCCCCCAAATTTTGCATTTAATTTTATATTTATTTAAGACTGTTAAATAAAAATAAGAAAATGAAATAAAAGTTTACATAATAGTGATATATATTTCATATTTTAAAAATATATCTTACGAAAATTTATCTAATGATTTAATTTTTTCGAATCTTTCGAAAATAGAACCAAATGAGTCGGAATCTGCGCGCGCAGCTTTCGACTCATTTGGTTTTATTTTCGGCAAATTTTGGGATTTTTAAGTCGATATTTTTATTTTTTTGAGATTTTGTTTTCGAGCAAATTTTTTTCTTCCATAAAGCAATTTTTTTCTTTCATAAAGTGGAATTTTTTGGAATTTTTGTTTAATTCAAAATTAGGAAATTTTCGATTAAGGTTTATTCAACAGTTAGTATTTTATATTGGGGGGAACGGGTCGGTTATCCCAAAAACAATATTCCAACTGGCCTAAATTTCCAAAATTCCAATTAACAAAAATATAAAATTTATTTTACAAAATACTAGAACATAAATATCAAAATTCAAAATTTCAATTGAGAAAATTCCAAAATTTATTTATTTTAGAAACAAAATTCCATTTACAAAATTCCATTATTTCACAAAATTCCATTATTTTCCATTATTTCGTGATTCCCATTATTTACCATATTGATTAAAGCTTGTTGTGATTTTAGAAAAAAGGGCTGGTTTTTTATGGAATACTGAACCGTTAATAAATTAATAAATTAGTCCTGTCACAGTTTTAGCAAATTACAAGATACTGTTGAATAAACCTTAATTGAAAATTTCCTAATTATGAATTAAACAAAAATTCCAATTTTTTGGAATATTCTGTATATTGGAATATTGAAATTTGGCTTTTTGTATTGGAATTTTGTTTTTGGGAATTTTAATTTTGGGATTTCGTTTTTTGGTTTTGAAATTATATTAAATTTAATTTATTGAAATAAACGAATTATAACTTTTGCGAAATGCTGCAAATCCTATTAAACTATTATGAAATAATGGAATTTTGAATATGGAATTTTTTTTCTAGAAGAAATAAATTTTAGAATTTTCTCAATTGGAATTTTGATTTTTATGTTATAGTATTTTGTAAAATGGAATTTTATATTTTTATTAATTGGAATTTTAGAAAACGTGGATTTTTTTTAGATAACCGACCATTGGATGTTTGTACTTCGTATGGGTTGGTATCGAAAGGCCAAAAATTTTATTAGCGAAAAAAAATATCCCAAAATGCCATCTCGAAAATAATAATCCAAACAATAAAAATCACAAAACTCATAATACTAAAAATATATTTACCAAGAAAAAAATTGCTCGAAAACAAAATCTCAAAAAAATAAAAATATCGAATTAAAAATCCCAAAATTTGCCGAAAATAAAACCAAATGAGTCGAAATCTGCGCGCGCAGATTCCGACTCATTTGGTTCTATTTTCTGAAATATACCAATATACAGAACAATCACAATAACACCATTACAATTGCAAAAACCAAAGTAAAATATATCCACTTTATGATCATGGAAATATGAAAGGCGCGCGCCTATCATATTTCGATTGCCATAAAATGGAATTTATTTGAAATTTTGTATTTTGAAATTTTGATTTTCGAATTTCGTTTTTGGAGTTTTGGATTTGGTAAACCGAACCCAACCCCCTTTTTATAAATTACCGAAACATAAAACCAAAACTCAAACTAAAATGGAATTTTATTTTGGAATTTTGTATATAGAAATTTTCAAATTTGGTATTTCGTATAAGAAATTTGTTTTTCTTTAAGTTATGTTTTTTGGATTTATTTGATTGGAATTTTAGTTTTTGAAATTATGTTTTTTGCAATTTTGATTTTGGAATTTCGATTTAGAATTCTGGATTTGGCGAATCGTACCCAACCCAAACAAATTGGATCTTGTTTGTGTATTAATTTGCTAGAATAATTAAGTTAGTTTCATTTTTTTTTGAATATAGAACTGTTCCCTCTGCTAAAACTGTATTCAAAACTCATGTTAGAATATTTCTTCAATTCTAGCAGTTCTGGCAAGGGCTAAATTTATGTTAAAATTCAAATCTTATCCTATAAACCAAATTTGACAATGATCGGTAAAGAAACGGCTGTTGTTAATAAAAATGATGATAAAAAAAATTTAATATGTTTTAAAAATCCTGCTTTTCAGAAGGATTTTTGAGGTTTCAAAAAAGGTGGGATTTTTTGAAATCAAAACTTTAAAAAACGGGATTTTAAAAAACTGGTATTAATACTTGAACAGTCTATCCATTTGTAATTTAACCCTTTGCACTCGATTTATTTTCCAGGTTGTTGGGCGCAAAATTGTATTATTTTTAGCTAAATGAAGTAAAATAATTTACAGTGCTAAAATTAAACGTAATAAATTTATTTCATTTATTACTATTATAAAATATTTTAATTTTTGAAATCTTTTACAGTTTGGTACTTTTTTTGCCGACTGATATACGAGTTTTAGAGTAAATTAATATTGTCACTTCCAGAGTGACATACGAGTACAAAGGGTTAAAATGAGTATATTGCTAAAGCTCATATGCAAACTAAAACATTTGTCAAGTATAGTCCTACGGTCATTTGGCTGATTGATTTTAGGACAACCATAAGTATTGGCATTCGCAAAATTCAATTATTTTGTTTATAAACCCAAGATCAAACTTAGTAATAGTATTGCTTCGGCAATAGTTGGGCCATGATAAGATTTTACGCTCTCGGTGGAGTTAGTTCAAAATTTATTTCTCGCATATCTGTCAAACCCGAATCAGTCCTGCGTTGCCATTTGGCAACGTCAGTATAAAATTTATTAACTTTAATTGTTTTAGAACCCCCGAATGAAGGGGATAATGGTCCAGACAACTATTACGGGTTACCTGATAATGTGTGCCCGACTCAGTTAAACAGTGGATGCGAAATTTTATACAAAACCAAATGATGAGTCGGATATTGAAGAAAATGCAAAAAATTTTGCAGTTGACAGAGCATCTACTAATTTGCCGGTTTCTTTGATGGAAATGTCAAATTGTATATCAAGTTTGTCTACCGAAAAATCGGTACTATTAAATTTTAAAATGCCCTCAAAATTGGAGTAATGACATATCAACTGGTATGATGTCAATTTTCCCCGTAGAGATTTATAAGGATTGTCGAAATATAACCCCTGATGAACAATTCGAGAAATTTGTGGATTATGATATTTATATGCAACGTTTCTGCACAAAACCTGCACCACGTATTCCGTAAGCCGCTGAGATTTGGTTATACGGTATGGTCACTATGTACTCCAACAGGATAACTTATAAATTTAGAGATTTTCCAGGGACGAAATCCGCGCTCGAATACGAATACGTTTTACGAATAAAACTTCAGAAAATGCATAGCACCCTTGCTCAACATGTTAGATGAGTTTCCTTCGGATGTTCGAGTGTTACCATTTTTTTTTTTTATATTTCGATAATTCACTTACCAGCATTCCTGTATTGGCTTTTCATGTAGAATAGTCACGTTTTTTTTTAAGAAACATTTTACTGCATTTTTATATTTTTAAGGTTTTTATTATGAATTATGTTAGTCGGAATACTAATCAATATGGCTGTGTCACAAAAAACCAATAAATGATTTTAATGGAATTAATAAGAACTTGATGAACTCTTCCAGATGACATTACACATATCAATGTAATATTTAAAATAGCAGGACAATAATTTAATGGGCATTTCACACGAACAATGTTTGAGAACATAACATAAGAAAGAAAGAAACTCAATTTTCGAAAAGTAAACGGTACGATGCTACTGGTACTATTCGCTAAAATAGAATCCCTAAGAACTGTCCATTGCCTCTAAGAAACAACTGAAGAAAAAGGAGCGTGGTTTCATCATTAGCAAAAAAGTAAATGGTTTGAACATTCGATTGACGAAATGGGTAGACAACTCAGATGTGTTAATTGCATCGATCGTATTTAGTTTCAACCCAATTTCCAGAGCGTTGTGATATACAAAAAATCGCCAAAGGAAGATCCTAAGTACTACGCCCTCGTGCCATATCTAAGTACAATAAATACATGTGTAGGGTAGATCGTATGGACCAAAATGTTAGCCTTTATCGCTTTAGAAGGTAAAAAGTGGTGGAGCTCTATTTTTATATGCGGTTGTGTGATGTAGCTGTACAAAACGCATGGTTGCATCACAGAATAGCCAACCCAGAAATTTGTAACTTCAATTCCCGGAGAGCTTACGCCTTATACTACTGCAAGCATTTTGGTGAACCGCCAAAGTACGTCGGGAACCGGAATTACGTATGTCCGGTTGACAAAAAAGGACGTTGTGCTGGAAATAATTATTAAACCATAGGTCGGACTATGTGCAAAAAATGCGGTGTGTTTTGTCATAACTAACCAATGTAATTAAAAAATATAGAGACTGAAATATTAAACAATATGAATAAAAGTTTATAAGAATAAAATGGCCCTTTCAGATTATTTTTTAACTCGAAGTTAGCGTTGCCATATTGCAACAAACCCCCCAGTCGAAAGTAGGCATGACCGGCCTAAAACAAATGGCGCATCCCTTATTTTAGATCTTGGTAATACTATATTTGCAAAACAAATATAAAATTTCGAAAAAAGTATTTGTGGGCTGGTTTAGGTTAAACTAGCCGACGCCTATAGAGTCATTTATTAATTATTGTGTGGTAGAGTAATACAAGGAAGGCAATGATAATGTTTTTTTTCAATTTTTTCACTGGAGGTATATTGCCTGTAATACTCAGCGGTAGATTTGGAATCTATTATTAGCCGGCGATCTCTGTGTTTGATATAAAAACTTAACTGTGTATCGAGTTCTAATTTTTAACAAAGTAGTTTATTGTTTTTCAATTTTTTTTAAAACTGCCAAAGCTTTATCATATGCAGAGTAAGAAACTCTGCCATGAAATGGTCCAATTAAGAATGAAATTAAAGCATTTTGCTGATTGCTAACAGAAACAGTAATTAAACTAAATAAATTGCTATTCATTTGAAAAATATATTATATTGCTCAATACGTACATTATACCTTAAAATATATTGAGAAATTCACTTTCTCAATTACTTTCAATTATTTCATAACGTTCGTTATGTTAGACGATCTGTTTGAAGCGAGGTGGACCCCCGACAAACAAGCATCATAAATCTTTATCCAAGCTCGTACTTGTTCGAGTAGCTGATAAAACAGATTTATTGTGTCGCGATGTACTAGCACTACCTGTAGGCAACGCAAATATATGTATTATACGTTTGAAAAATAAAATATTGGGTACAAGATTTCAATTTCGATATTCGAATTATAACATTCAAAACTCGAATAAATTTCGTCTTACATATGAAACTTAATCATAAATAATAATTCTTTACCACAATGCACGAATAATTTCCCGCACTAAATAACAATAAACAACCGTGTCAAATGATCAGTAGTAATAACGAATTGGCAAACAAATCAATCAAAATTTCAAAAGTCCTTTAAATATTATGCAGAAACCTCAATACCGAAGTGTGCGCTTTTAAACCTCATATATTTATTATAGAAAATTACAAATTTGTGAAAGTTTCGCGCATAAGTACCACACAGTGCAACGACGAAATAAGAATACAAATTCGTGAAACAATGTTATATATTTTTATTTATATAATTTGTTTTTTAGGTTTTCTGCACTTATATTGTCTTTAAAAATAAATTGTTGTTGTCATCGTCGCTGACTCGTTTCTTTTATTGTCCGTTTCGCTTCTTATTTGATGAAGATCGACCAAAAAAAAAAACAAATAAAATTTGCATGAAATTAATTGAGATTCGTAAACCGTGTATCCAGCTGCTTTCATTGCGCGCATGCCTATACAGAAGTCGCAGTAAAATACTAACAAATTATTAAAATATAAAATTTTATTCCACCCAAACACGCTAAATGCCCACTCAGGCAATTATTATGTTTCGCGATCAACAATATATTCATCATATCTCGTATATTGATCAAGTGATCTTCAATCAAAAGCAGAGCAAAAATAATACAACAACAATTTATGTTTGCGATTGTTTCAAACGTTTTTCTTATTTTCCTTAAATTTGTTATTATTTTTGTGTAAGACGACGGGTAAAACCTGGATACGGAACGGACAAAAAAGAAATTCTTCTTCAGATTGTGTTTTGTTTTTAATATTATATTGTTTTAAACGTGTAGAGTATAGAAAAGCGCGCGAAAACCGGTTATGTACTGTATGTGTTGTGCATATAACTCTTAACGTTTTTGTTTTGATCATTTCGTTTTATTTATTTTTATGTTTTCGTCTTATACGAGTATACAAAAAGAAATTGAAGATCATGAAATGGAAATTAAAAAAATAAAAAAATAGTAATAATAATAAAAGAAAAGAAAATATTATGATTATTATTACAAACTATTTCTTTTTTGTGCTTTTTAACAGTAATGGAATTTTATATGGATGATGATGATCATGATGATGAAGCGGTGTGGTGATCGTTGTGTAAATTGTTGTACTATTTTGTATCCGGAATTTGCCGATATTAGCTAAACGTAGTCTTCTTGTGGTACAGGGCAATTTAATTTATTTTATATTTATGATTATTACAATTATTTTTATTATGATGGTGGACAACAAGTGGCGATAGAGTATCATACCACCAAGTAAATACGAAGATTGTAGTGCACAAATATTACATTATTGTATGAGATAATAAATTGGTTTTAATCCAAACACGGAAATATGATATAAATTGTTGCATATTATACAAAGAAAGGGTAAAAGTTTTTCGCATGTGATAGAAATTTAAAGTATGTACTTAGTTTTTGAAAAGGTGCGGTTTCTCTAAAAAATTTAGATGAAAGAGGAATTAGTGAATCATCGTCGATCAGTAGAGGTTTTTGAATTTAATATTTTTTTATATATACAAGATCACTAAATGCCATTACTGTGGCTCATATCATTGTAACAAATTATTCGCGCTCCCAACATCGTTCTATGTCCAACTTTTATAGCAAACAAAGTCAATAAACGGTTATTATATTTTTTTTCGGGATCGGGAGCAGTAAAATCAACTTGAACTATATTTGACCTGGCAATAAGATTCATCGACATTCGAAACTATATAATCAACGTTCACCTGCAGTTATAAATAATCAAACAATTAAATTATAATTTAATTTTAAATTGTAAGTACTTTAAATTTTTTTTTAAACTTTAATATTCTTCACTTAAAATTTATCATATAATATCGGATCATATAATATCTAAGGAAATCAAGTTAATAATACGAGAGCATCGCAAACAGTTTCTCTGCTTTCATACCGTGTTGAAAGTGGAGTCTGATGATCTTATCATAATTTAAACTTCTCTCTGTGTAATCTAATTTATTAAAAAAACAAAAACTCAATGTACAAGATAACAAAAAATACTTATAACTATTTCATTAAATTTTGATTATTAAAATTCTTAAAAAGAAGAGTCATCAACTTCTTCATGTTGTAAAATTTCATCATCAACTATTTCTAAATTTACCCAAATCTGACCACTGGTTCATTTTCGCACCATGAGAGAGAACGTTATATTTTTCTCAATAACTCGACAACGACATGTTTTTTCCTGTAAAATTTGATTGAAATATTTTACAGTTAGACCGACAAACATATAAAAGGAGTTGTTTTAAATTTTTTTGTTTTATTGTGAATGTGGCGTTTCAAAAACAATTTTTATTTTTTTCTATAGGAAAACTAAATTAATATTACGCGCAGGTGCTAGATGAGTTAGAAAACATTCCAGATCACTTCCATTGCCAAGTGATATTTATTTGGAACCTCGCGATTGGAATATTGAAACAGATGAGGATTCCGGGGATAAAGAAGACGGTAATCCTAACTTTTCACAGGAAATCAAGGAGTTGAATTAAGATCTCATGAAGATATGACATCGAGATTAACCCAAATGATGATGAAATTGAAAATGATGTTTCAAACGTGATAAATTTTCAAATGTCACCTAATTGGGAATGAGGCTATGAGAACAGCTTGCCATTGGCATCACTCATGCATCGCCACAAAGAATGGAACGATTTAAAATTATATCGTTTAACGATGAGCGCAAATTCGAAAGCACTCGAATTTTTTAAACTACTTTTTCAGAATCGAGAATTTGTATAAACTATTGTACAGCACACCGTAAACTATGCCGCCTCTAAAAATAAGCCTATAAATATTGATATAGATGATTTTTACGCATTTATTGGCGTTATGGTTGTATTGGGGTATACAATCCGTTCCATAGAAGACGTCTTTATTGGTCTAACGATGACGATACAAACAATACAAACAATACACGAAGATCTAAATGGATGCGGCGTAAAATGTTCGAGAACATATTTACAAAAATTTATTTCCTGGACAATATTTCAATTAATTAACTCATACCATATTTTGGTAATCATCCGTGCAAACAGTTCATCAGGAATAAACCAGTAAGATTTGGGTATAAAGCTTGGGTGACACCAATCAGTTGGGGTTATTGTTTCCAATCTGATTTATATCAAGGACAAAATCAAGAGCGCGACCCTACACTAGGGTTAGAGGAAATCGGTGGTCCTCAATTTCGTAACGAAAGTTTATTATCGATTCCAGAATGTATCATATTCTTATTATTTCGATAATTTTTTTACGGAACCAAAATTAATATATGCTCTCACACAAAAACCTTGTTATGGAACTGGACCTGTTCGTGAAAATTAAAAATAATAAAATGACAGACAAAAAAGTGATAAGCAATCAACGAGGATATTATGAAAATTACATAGATAAAAGAAACTAGCTCATATTAACGAGATGGAAGGATAGACAAACGCTATTATCAAATATACATTTATAGTTAATCCTATCCTAATCCTAGTTAATCCTCATCCTATATGCAAAGTCCGTCATTACGAATGATCAGTACGTATAAAAATTGATATCCCTCAACCATTTGTGGCCAAAAAATACAATCAGTACATGGGTGGAGTCGATTTATTAGATCGCCCGCCATATATCTAACTACCGCACGGGTATTCGCTTCAAAAAAATTTATATTCGCCGACGAGAATTGGCATATAACTCGTAATGTTGCATAGCACACTAAATGTGTCGGTTTGAAATGAGCTTTAAATTTATTATTCAATGCGAATTGTAATAAAAATATTTTTTTTTTTTTATTATACATACATGTATTGAAAACATATTGAAATGAAATGTTGAATATTGAAAACATGATCAACGAAATGGTCACACATCCCAAACGCAAAATGACATGGCTTTCATTTGGCGGGGTATCAACATCGACGGCATGGCCATATCGCTTCGGAAAAAAGACAATGCTCTGAAAAAGGAATCGACAGCGAAAGTGTCAATGGGCAACGCTACAGACAACAAATCGTCAATCTGAACCATGCATTGCTCGAAAAACACGTCGTCCAGGATAACAACAAACCAAGATAATATCTGCTACCGCACCCGTCTTATTAGCCATATCTGGCCCCTCTGATTATCACTTACTCCGGTCGATAGCGTATGGATTGGTATAGGGATACACTTGACCTGTTTCAAAGAAGTGCAAAATTTCTTGGATGAATGCGGTTTCGGTCCAAAGATGCATCGTTTTATCATCGTGGTATTCATGTTTTGCCAATTAGAGGTGTAGATAGCGAAAAAAATGTGCTGATAGTAAAGGACTATACTCATAATAAACCATTTTTTATATTTCTATTGAAATTTTTCATTTTACAAAAAAACCCGGAAATTTAGTTGCACACCGAGTTACAATAAAAGTTCGATAGACGACGACCGGTAGCTAGTATAATTTTAGTTAGTTTTGCGTTGTACAGATTTTTATATAGAAATGGATGGGATAATTTCTTACCACAGTCCACAGAAATTCGTTAAGTTTCATTCTAACGCTAAAAAATGCACTAAAATCAATCGAGTTTAACTTGGTTTTTTTTATCTGGTGTATCTCTAATTGAAGAAAGCATATATAAATGGATTTCAAAAATTTTTAGTACATAATTAGTTTTTCATTTACTTTTTTGTAGGTCTATGGTAGTTTTTTACCCAGTACACAGAGTGAAGGTTAATAGGCTGATATTGCAAAGCAAACATTTTAATTCTGAATCCCAAACAAACAAAGAAACCGATCATAAGTCCAAAATAGATTAAATTATTAATTATTCCTCCTAAACCTAAATCAATTTTACTTCCAGAACTTAAAACTTCGATGTCAGTGATCCCAATTGTGCGTTAAAAAGAAGGTGAATAACGAAGATTTTAAAACGGCACTCTTCCTCATATGGAGTATATTAAATGCAAATAAATTTCAGATTGATGATCGCAACTATAATTATTCTCAAAATTAAAACCCGTAAATTACATAGCTGAACTAAAACTACATAGCTGAACGGTTAATTGCAAGAGTCAATTGATCGCAGCCAACAACCGCCATGGAAAGAGTTCAAATTATATTTAGAAAAAAAGTCATGCTCTTTGAGATTGAAAATTCAACAACTATTACTGCAAATGCGGGTCCAACTTTACATTCTAAATCTTCAATGAGGAACCATTCTAAATATTCATTATCCATGTTTTTTGTATCCCACGTTTAATAATTTAGCACCTAGACCGCGATATGAAACAATTAATTAAGCAAGGGCTGATTTTAATAGCCTGAATTCAAATCACAAATTCGTAAAATTTACAAATTGCAGCTGAGCATTTGCATTTGTAAATACCGCAAACAAACTGAGTTTAACAAAAACATAATTCAAATCCAAATGTGATCAACGGTTCCATCGGCTAATTCGTCGCTATAGGTACTAAACCATCTTGTGTCGTTCAAATGCAAAGTGCGTCATTTACGATTTTCAAAAATTAATGATATATCGGTTGATTCGTGTTTCCAAGGGCTATGCAATACAATCAAATAAAAGCGTCATATTCGTTTATTTACATAACTGAATTAAAGTAGGAGTGCAAAAAGCTTAGTTTTTATATTATTTTATTTAAAATTTTATTTTATTTTAACCCCTATTATTTATACCACACATTTATTGGCCGAAAATGTGGAAAACTCGCTATTTTGTATTAATTTCGAACAAAACTAAATAAGTTCAAATAGATTTGGCGTGAAAGTTTTGACATTTATTTAGTCAAATATATTTTAATGTTTATATAGACGTGAATTATGTTTCGCTTCTATAGATTTTACCAAATTTAAATTTGACAATAAAAAATATATCAAGTATTTATGGAAAGTGAAGGATTACCATGTTGTTATTTTAAATGGTGGAAAAACAGAAAAGTGGAAGGTTTCAAATAATAAAAGATTCCGAGAAGAAAAGGGCAGGTAAAACATTAAATGTTTATACCTACATCGTTGGCATTATAATTAAGCCACAACCGAAAACGCATTTCCATTTTATTTATTAACTGAAATGAAGAATCACCGTTATGTATGTATAATAAAGAAAAAAATACTTAACTTCATTTTTATCCATACATGACGGGGGTTCCTCATTTCAGTTAATAAATAAATAGAACGGAGCCTGTCCTTGTGGCTTAATTATAATGCCACCAGTGTATTTCTTTACAAATTTCAATTTATGCGTTTTTGTTAGCAAGTTGCAATCACAAAAAAGGTGATGGCACTTTTCAATGCAATACAATTAACGGACGTGACACTATGTAATTTTACAAACTGTTTTACGCAAACTGGACGAAAATATTGCATGATTCGTTCCTATTAACCTACGCGAGAAAAACTAATAAAAACAGCTCGAGAGTATGTCAAGTTGCTTTTTGTGGAATATTGGGAGTTAACAAAGATCGAGTGGCATTTGGATGCAGGATTCGAACCAGTTGAACGTTGAGGAGGAGACAAAATTTGCACTAGAAACAAATACAAAAGGATGCTATCATAAACTTCATCAGAAAATTTAGAACAATCGAGGTACACTACTACTGCCGTAGCAAGATTGCCGAAAGACAATTTTTACCTAGTGAGCTAAATATTAACAAGATGTTTTTGTTATTTATATTGGATCCTGAGATAGGTGATTTAAACATAAAAAAGTTACTTCCGGAATATTTTCAAGAATTTCTTTAACATCGGTTTTAAAACACCGGCAACTGATTTATGCTTAAGCAGCGGATAAAATTAGAAACCGACAGTAAAAGAAAGCAAGATGTAAAATTTAAAGCGATGGTGCATAAAAGACGAGCTAACGCATTTTTTAGCTGACCACGGGAGGAAGCAGGCGATCTATTGTCACAGACCAGGCAACTCATTATAGTCGACTTATTTATTTTTACAATTTTGGAATAATCTTGGGATCAGCGAAAACTCCGTTATCGAAGGAATGTGTTTTTTATATACTTCGATGGAAAATTTATTTTCGAATGGATCCAATCAAATTTCATCAACAGTTCACCATCGCCTTTGCAATCTAATCCTCAACGGAAAGGCGAGATTTCGGTTAGTTGCTGATGGATGCGGTGGACAGAATAAAAAATATATAATGATTAGAATGCTTTGTTCTTTGTTGTTGAAGGAAGCATCAGATAACATCAAATAAGTCGAAATGGTATTCCCGATCCCAGAGAGCATTCGTATATACCTGCTGGCCGGGTTTTCGCAAAATTAGAAAAGGAGGTTAAAGTTTTTTTAACCGACGTTGCGAAATATAGTATTATTTTTTAAAATAATCTTTTACCATTTTTTAGATTTCAGATAAATATATCGAATTATACAAGGCACACGGTACTGTAATCAATATGCTGGGAGATGTGGATTGCCCAGTGAAGGACTGGAAAACAGAAGCTTCGATTATACCTCCGACAAGCTGGCATTTCAAATTTAACGAAGACAAGCAATTTGTGATATAAAGTTTTAGTTCGCGGACAAGTGGCCTATAAATCCGAAATTGGAGCAATTAATTCTATTACGAAAACAAGAAAATACTTGGCATGGATGAACCCAAATTTAACAGAACCCGGACTTTTAACAATAATATTATAAATTCAAACGATTCCGGTACGCTTCCGGACGCGTTGCAAGACTCAATTTGTGAAGTTCCAGAAGAACATCAAGGACTTCGAATTTAATCGTTACAAACTATATTATTAGTTGCAAGTCTGAATATTACCATATTATACTAATCCGAATTTTTATGTAATACATACTTCCCATTCCCAAGAAGGGATTTTATAATGTATGTGATATTGCTGAAGCAGATCTTTTGTCGATATTATTATATTTTATTCTGTATTATTTTGTTTTTTCTAAGCAAAGAAGTTTAGTTTATATAGATACACATTAGTTTTCAACCTGAAATTGAGAGTACAACTTGAATACTAACTTACTCTTTTATTTACGAGTGTGTTTTAATTAAAATTGTTTCACAAATTTCTAACGACATGATTCAAAAAGTTGCCCTGGCCACTAGCACTAGCACAAATGCTCCAAATAGAATATTTGACTTAAACCAATATGTTTTCGCTAATCGCCGATGAAGCTTTTAGATCAGGAAAATAATAGCAGAATTTTCATCGAAACCCATTATTTAATAACAAGCATTATTTGCCGCCCCGGTGGCAAAGTGGTCAGCATGCTTGCTCCAGCAACCGGAGGTTCCGGGTTCGATTCCCGGTGGTGACAAGGCAAAAATTTCACGGTTGGTTTAGGATCAATGAATTAATCACTCATTATCCGAAATGAAAATATGATTATGAAACCTCATTTGAGGCGGCCAAATCCCTTGATGGGAGGGATACAGTGCCAGAGAGAGAGAGAGAAAATTATAAAATATGGTCACTTTCAAAACTCGCTATTTACAGTTTTAAAAAGGATCTAAAACCCCAACTAAACAAGGTGCGATCATTTTTGTTTTGAGCCAAAAGGTTAATTTAGCGGAGCCGAAACGAAATTTTTGAACAATAAATAAATATGAATAATTGCTTTTCATTGGCTTTGCCATATTTTCTGTATTTTATGGGAGACTGTATAACATGCATATAGCTCGTTTATCAATGGAACGACACTTATAAACCATCGTCGAATCCGCATCTAGCTTAGCTAGAAATCCTTGCTCAAACTTTCATAGAAAATGACGAAACTTTCGAATTATCAATGATTTTTTTGATTTTTTTCTTTCGAATGATCAATGATCACTGGATTATGGCCATCAAACACATTTTGTTAGCGTATTATTTGATAAAACACTCAACTTAAAACGTGATAAAAACAATCCTATTACTGTTACGAAAATAAATAATTCTAAATCACACGTTTCGCAGAGCATTACAATACAATCCATTCATGAATGTAATTTGCACTAACTCCTTGACACTTTTAAATGGGAAATGTAATTCTAACCTTACCTAAGCTTTCCTATACCTAATATTTACGATAATCGTTCTTCTCTATGTCAATGATTTGTAAATCACCGATCGAAAAAAAATATTAAAAACTAAAATTAATTTAATTATTGTTTCAAACAAAAATGTCGAATCCTTACTTTCCACATCTTATATTATCCTTACTTTCAAAGTCACGAAGTGACAAAATTAGGGATTTCAAAATTAGCAATAATTTGTGGTTTTATTACAGCTTGTTGAGACAACTGAATCTATTACTAATAAAATTTATATATTAAAAGTGCTTGGTTTTGAATCAACTTCAAATTTAAAGAAAAATGTTTTTAATTTATTGACTTAACTTGTTTTAAAAAAATATATCAACTAAGTAGAATTAGAAGTGACCAATTTTTATAAAAACTTAGGCCAGCATATTTTTGATATTTAAAATTTTCTATTTTATTGAAAATGTTGTAAATTTATTCCATAATTATAGACCATTTTTATTCAGTGATCCGTTCAAGTGTTTTTAAAAGCGTATACATTATTTGTTCAACCTGGAATCCATTAACTGCGTGATCACATTCCTCTTTTAGCGAGGCGTTCTGTTATAATTTGTACCTCGCAACATAAATAGGCCAGAGTCCGATGACGATGTGGAAACCAAGTTTTTTACTAATCGATTAGAAATAAATTTAACAATTTTAAAATTGACACTTTAAAGAAATTTATTTGTTCTTAATTTTGAATAGACGACAACAAAATTTTTGATATTTCTATAGTCAAAAAATTCAACATCCCGAATGATTTTGTAGCTTATGAGACAAGCTTTCCTATTTAGAAATGCTTAAGACCCTGTTTTTGAACGTTTGTCCACTTTAGTCCACTTAGAGGATTTAATTTAGTACTCACTTTTATTTGCTAATATAATCCTATCAAAATGTGGTTTTAAGTGACAAATTTCTATTTCTTGAATAACTTCAACAAGACTAACCTTCTGGCCAGTTTAGTATTTTTGTGGTAGGGCGTGAGCTTTAAGAAACAGCTTAGTCTTTTAAACGCAAGCCATACGGTTTTCGTATTCGTTATTCACTTCTTATACAATTCTGAAGTCGAGTACTGATTTGAAAATTAGAAAGATGATAAACCGACAAATACAACCAACTAATTTTTATGGCTTAAATTTATTACTGCATATTTAATTCTATCTACGATCTCTCATGACTATTAATATTTAATTAAAATAAATTATTTTGATTTGGGATTAAATTTGTAATTGAATTAATTTGACACAAAATGAGTACGATAAAATTTATGATTTACTAAAATTTAATCGTAAATCGGATGGCTTTCGCTTGAGGTAATTAATAGTGCGCATTGTGTGGAAAACCCCCATTCCTCCCCTCCCTAAATAATTTATATTTTGAGTGTAGCATTAAACTACACCAAATGCAAAATAATCAAGGAGAACCATACACTTCAAAATATTCCACCACACATAGTGACAATGCGCAATTGCTCAATTTTTGACAGATTAAAAAAAGCCGTTAAATTCTTAATAGTTCCACCTATACTGGCCACAAGAGTTATGATTATCGCTATAAATAGTTTGAACTTTAAGGAATTTAAGTTATACAATAATTCAAGTAAAAATAATCGTTTTTTATTTGAAGCACATAATAGAATTGAATAGAATTTAACTTATAAATGCTGATCTTAAAAGTTATCTTAAATTCTTCAGAATCGATCCATATTTAAAAAATTAAATAAATAAAAACTAAATTTTTGTGCGAATATTGTGGCAGTTTACCTCGTAATCTAGTCGGATTCATTACGCATACCTTTCGCCATCATTTTCTTGTAGCCGTTGGGTGCGTTGTATGATTACCAAGTTTCACTATATATGTACAGGACATTTAATGTCTCTTCTACTTTATCTAATATAGAATTTAGTAACAGTAATCATAAATATGGAACAAGATTTGCTGATAACAAATGAATTCGAACGAAGATCAATCCGATTTTGCGGTCCCTCAATTTACAACAGGTTGCCTGGGTCATTGAAAACCGTAATGAATCTTCATCAATTCAAGAAACAATTAAAGATGTACTGTAAAGAATTGCTTATTACTGCTGCTTACACATGTATGAGAAATATGATTATTAAAATGTTAATTTCCCTTTGAAAGGCAGTAAATCCATTGGAAAATTGACATTATAAATTTATTGTAATATTATTTTATTGTAAATAAAGTTCTTGTAAAATGCAAAAAAAATGATTAAATTTTTGAAAATCATTGGCAAAAATGATTAAATTTTTGAAAATCATTGGCTCATCAAAAACTTCAGATTTCTGCTCAAAATTGTTTTATAGAATTGAATGCCAGTTATATCTTAGTATAAAAAAAGTCTCTTGCCATTGACAAGGTTTGATAAAACAAAAACCACCCGAAGTCATATGTTGAACGCCAAAATTTCAATTATTATTACTTTTATTATTTATAAGCTTCTATGCCTATAGATGAGACTAGTATTTTATTAATTCATCATACTTGGTCCATGCAAGATGCAAACGCATTATCAGAGCTCCATAATATAAGCCCCCATGCAGATGTGGATGGATGGGGAAATCATAGTGGTTTCTGGATCCTAAATATTGAAATTTTGTTGTTAAACGTATGACTTGAACTGGGGCTCGATTCTGTGTCAGTGATAATGATAAATGAAATTAGCTGTCACCGATAAAATATTATATGCGATTCCGAGTTGGTGATATATGTATGATAAATAAATGTCAAATTTAGTGAAAAAACTAAATATTTTATAATACACATTTTGTCGATGAGAAATATTTATCACGGTATTCAAAATTTTTTTTAATGTTCTTATGTCAATTTTTTGAAATTTGTGTATATCAAATGTTAAACTGATTTTAAGTAATCTATAGATTATAAAACAAATTTAAATGGATAATTTAAAGCAATACAGCCAAATAATTTACATTTGCAACCAGAAATCGAAAGGAAACACTGAAATGAAAATAATAAACAATTTGCTCCGACATCGTGCGTAAAATATTTTAATTAATTATTTTTTTCATTTTGCACAAGGAATTGCATTTGCTGAATAAATGATAATTTTCAATGATAAACATAAATGAAAATTTAAATAAAATCTTTTTTTTTTCATTATCATTCTCACCGACACAGAATCGAGCCCCTGGTAGGGTTTTTATCTTATTTAACTCTCTTTATACCACGAGAAGTTTTTAAATTATATTTGCTCTTGAATGAACCAATCATGATTTAAAAATATTAGTGTCATCTATAGCCAAGAGAGAATAGTAGTTTCTAGGATGGAAAACTGAAATTTGTTCTTTCAACTTATTTGCCTTAAGTGATTTTGGTATTATTTAGCGTAATTAATGTCAATGCAGCTTGGACAGGCCAAGCATGATATAAACATATTTTTGTCATGTATGGCCAAGAGCCTTTAGTAGTTTCTAGAATAGACATATCGAAATTAGACCATTTAACGATTTTTAGTGGTTCTTGTCTTATATAACTCTATACTAATTTTAGGAGAGTTTCTTTATCATGACTGAGCCAGGCATGATTCAACAATTTTGGTGTCAGTTGATCAGGATACTAAAATTTTATTTTTAGATTTAGGCTAAATTTCATTTTACTACATATAGACTTGTGTAATTTTTGCTGAACGTCTATCAATTATTTTGTTTTGTTTTAACCATTATATTTAACCTTTTAATCACCGCCTTGTTAGCGCCACTTCCTATGCGAGCGAGAGGCGATGTTTGTTTATACGAGAAAAAGCCTCATTCCATTTTATTATTATTCCATCATTTGTTACATTAATTGTAAAGTAATTGAACATTTTACATACTATCTAGTCGAATTATAGTCATCTATGGAGTGTGTATTACATTAAAACTAGTTTTTTGAGAAGTCGATCACCTTGCAATCTAGTTCAAAAATATTCCGTCAGATGTCAGCCACTTTGCGTTAAAAAATTACGAAATGTTTAAAAACTGTATGCGTATAGTAAAATTGCAGTAAAACAAAAACTAGCTCAATTATCAATGCTTCACTTTAAAAATCTACCTGCGGTACAACATTGTTAAACCGGTTTAATTTTTGGAATTGAAATTTGCGAAAATTCAAAATTTAATGGAGATTTTTTTTAAAGTCCGTCTTTAAGCAATAACTGGGTAGCCCGAACTAGGCTTCCAACACGTAACCTCAAACTGGGACTTTTAACATGTAAAAAACTTATTACATGCTTATTATAGTAAACGGATGTTAGTGGATTGGGATTCTCATTACACGTCCATGTTAATTGTTCTAATCACGCTTTTATGTTGACTACATATTGACCGCACCCACCATCTAAGGCTCGATTATGGACATTTAGAAGGTTCAGGTTATATTTCGTATTATATAAAGTTTTCGTTAGTAATCTTTTCTACTGAGAACACTATTCAATGAAAAACGATATAGTCTAAGTTCGCTTAAAGTTCCATCACAAACGAAAGAATGTTTAGTTAATCGAAATTGATATACCTAACAACTCTGTGTAATATAAGCTCGTTTTATGTTTCACACTTTAAAGTATTAATCGAAATAGTAATAGAGCAAAAACGACTACAACTTAAGCGATTTTCCTATTTTCCGTTAATGCAATATGAAATGCTTAAAATAACTTAAGTTATTTTTTTATTTTGTTTTTTTCATTAAAAATTATTTTTCTGATGTTTCAACTAAGTTAATTGAGCGCAAAAATGTAATAAATTAGGGTTTTGGAACTGGTGTAGAAATGGCATTTCGTGCGAAGAAGATGCTGGAACTAGCAACACAATTCGGTAAAAAACGGAACAACCATGTTTTTTCAAATCACTGAATTTAGGTAAACTGTAACATTTTAAAATTAAGTACTAAATTTAAATAAGAACTAAATTATATGTATTCCAAATTATAGATACGTCGCACATCTTAACGCGACGGAAATGGATAATCATTCGAAGCCTCAACATAAAAATATTGAGGATACAGATTACACCATTTTAAATAGCAGTATTAATGGAACAATCGATGACAATGACAATGATCCTGACTTTAACGTATCAATAACATTTTCATCCGATGATATGTCCGACCTAGAACCCATGGCAAAGTTCAGTGAAAATAATATTTTAGATATTTGTGAAAACAATGATATATTATACTGTATTGTCAACTGAAAATGTTGAAGAAGTTGAACAAATATTACCAAAGGTAGCTAGTCTAAAACAGGAGAAGTTAGAGAAAGAGAGGGCAAACCTGTTGAAAAATACAGAATAAATTACTATTCCAAAATAAAGTTCCACCAACAAAAGCGCATATTGAAACAGTATTGGCACCTTACATCTTACTCTTCAAGAGCACTGTGTGTTTCCGGTTTCATGGACATTAGAGTATGTTTCATGGTCAGAAAAGAAAATCAGAAGTCCAACGAAACAGGACGCATAATAACTTGTATAATTAGAAGTTGATGAACAGAAAATCATGGAGTGTTAAAAATTTATGCTTTAGAAGTAACTGAAAGGTTCTTGAAAAATATCTGCAAAAAAATTGGTGATAAATCATATCGGGTAAATAAATAAATAAGCGAAAAATTAGAAGCAATTAAAAATTACATTAATGGGTTTCCGGCCTATGAAATCCACTATACTCGTCAACGAACATAAATATTCGCAAATTTTCAAAGGTATTTTAAGAGATGGGGTTGGCGTTAAAAAAAACAAAAAGTGACCCTTGCCGCAAATGTTATACTTTCAAAATCCAAATAGACATCGCCAAATCTGATGAAGGCAAAGCAAATATCAGAAAACAACAACTAGAACATCACGAAGCATCTGACATCGGATACGAATACGAGGACGCGGATAAAACAAAAGCCAACAATTAGAACTTGAAACTCAAAATGTATGCTTTTGATTTGCAACGTGTCTGCTTCAACATCTTTTAGAATAATCGTAAGAAACAGAACATGTTATCTTATACAGCGATCGCTGCGCTGCGGTCAAAAAAAGAATTTTTTTATTGGCCAACTTCTGAAATTATAAAAGTTATTGACCACAAATGTATGCCTCTTGGTCACACATATATGGAGCGTGATGTAAACCATTGCGTGATCGAGAGAAAGAAAAAGACAGACGTATGTACAAATCCATCATTCACGTGAGTGGTATCATTTTGTAAGACCAGCTGGGACTTCACAACAATTTGAAGTGATTGAGATTGATTAAAACCACTTTCTTGATTTTGGAAAAGTCACGAAATCCAAATTTATGTAGCGGGCACAACGTGGTTGCAATATGCAACAAATGTTTGTATTGTTAAATACAAGAATTTCTTGAGAGAAGAGGAGCCTTCCAAAGAGCTAAATATTTGCCGACGTGGGATCAATTCTTTTTAAATTTCAGATGTTAATAACTGTTACGATGGACCTCAGTTGATCAACGAGGAGAAAAAGAAGGATTTACAGAATACTAAATGATAAGAATGTACCAAATATTGATCCGGATTTAAGCTCCGAAGAAGAAGGGTCGGATTTTATTTTATTTTAAACTGAATTTGAATGCCTTATGTTTCCTTAAGCTTCAATTATTCTCAACGCAAACCTTATAATACTTTAGCCAAAATTTTTATTTTGGTAATGAAAAGCAGAAATCGCTTAAGTTCTAAAAAGTTCGTTTCCAAAGATTTATTGAAATAAATTTTAGGATGTTTTTTATATGAACAAAGAGTTTGTTTTAACTTCTTGCTTGCAAAAAATTTAAAATTTCCTCAAAGGTTTTAATTTATATCACAAATCATTTACAAACTTCAAATGCGTTTTGTAAATATTTACAAAATTTGACTTGAGCTACTTTAGCTTATTGACACAGATATAATAAATTACATAAATGATTTTAAAAATATACTGTTTCTGAATATTGAAATTGAAAATTTAAAAAATTTAAACTTTGGATTAAGTTTTCATTGCTGTTTCCAGCTTTTTAAAGCTTGTACGATAAAAATGGTGGATGATGGCTTTTATTTATAGGTGACTCTGCTAGTGGTGATTACTAAATTGGCCGTCTCAAGTAAAAGTAATCCGTTTCATATTAGAAATATTGAAGATTATTTTATTATGAGTTTAACAATTTCCTGTTAAACAAAATGTTGGTGAAGAAATCAAGTTTTTGGTTTGTTACAGCCTCAAGATTATAAACCGACTTATAACTAATTCATTTTTATGGCTTAAATTTATTACTACATATTTGATTGCATCTACGATCTTTTATGACTATTAATATTAAATTAAATTAAATAAATTTGATTACGGATTAAATTTATAATTGAATTAATTTGACACAAAACGGCTATAAATGACAAAATGTGTAATTTATTAGAATTTAATCGTAAATCGGATAGCGTTCGCTTGAGCTAATTAATAGTGCGCATTGTGTGGAAGACCCCCATTCCTCCCCTCCCTGAATAAAATATACTTTGCGTCTAGCACTGAACTACACCAAATGCAAAATAATCAAGGAGAACCATACACTTCAAAATATTCCACCGCATATAGTAAGAATGCTCAAATGCTCACGTTTATAATTCCACCCAACCAAACCAGGGTTAAACTATACAAAATAAACTCGGAAAATATTATTTCGTTTGGACTGGGTATGGCACATAACCATTTCACCATGTAATATACAACACATATACGAGTAGTTGTCGTTTATGTTTCTTGTCGTTAAAAAATAAAATTTATAACATTCAAGAAGTAAGAAAAGCACAAGAAGATTCCCTCGGTTATGCGCTTATATTATGTTTATATTTGTAGTGAAACTAAAATGTTATTATATTTTTATTTATTATACGAGTAAAAAAAAAACCATAAGACAAGTTGAAGAGTAAAAAACTAAAAAAAAATTTCTTCTTACAACAATAAAATTATAAGAATTTCGAAATTCATGAAATTAATTTTATAATAATAGCAAGTATATAATATAAATTATTATTTTTTTTTTATTTTATCTAAAACATAAAAAAAACAACTTGAAGACGTGAGCTTTTTAATTTTCCGATTTTTATTTTGTGTCGAGTTGATCATAATAAAAAAATAGAAAAGTTAAAAACTTTTATTTTTTAAAGTGAGAGATGGAATGCAATTTTAGTTTAAAAAAAATATTAATAATAAAGAATTCAAGAAATTTTTTATACATATATGTATATTGGAAGATCGATGATCGATCTATTGAATATTATACACGGACATATACGTATATCATATATAGCTACATAAAAAAAATTATTCTCATGCGATCAAACGAAATCATCATCATCATGATCATCAATAATAATAATATTAAGAATAATCGTTTTCTTTTAAAAAATATTTTATTATTAATATTATTATTTTATTTATCGTTTCTTGTTGGATGTTTTCGGTGTTCTGGTGTGTGCAGTACTGTGTGATCGTACATTGATTGTACACAATCATTTTACATTTAATATTCCACCTCCAACTTTTTATTTATGGTTTTTTTTTTGCAGTTGCTTTGCACACTAAAGCACGTTTGTAAGATTTTTGCGCGTTTCGTTTTTTTCTGGTTGTGTTTACAGTAAAGAAGGTATAATTGATTTTTAAGAAAACAGCTAAAGGATGGCGCTAACCTGTCAGTTAATATAGACAAGCATGGTCTACTACAACTAAAAAATTGTCTCCAATTTACTGGCTGATCGTTTTATAATTGTTTTTAAATTTTAAATTTGTTAAGCTTTTGAAAAAAGCTGGTGCTTTTTTTGGCAAATCTGCTATTGTCTAGGCTAAAGCGAACGGAGACTACGGTAACAAAAGCTTATATTTAGACCGGGATTTAAAAGCTCGATATTTAAAGCTCGAGCTTTTAGTGTACAGGCAAGTTAAAATTTACCATATAAATTAATTTGAAACTATTGCAAAATAAACATTACTGCTAAGCTACAAAAAATTAAAATAGTGGTTTTCGGAAAGCTTAAAAATAGTTTATCATTTGAAACAGATAAATTCTAAAATCATTAAGCTTAAGTGAATCAATCTTTTTAAAATATAATACAATTTGAAGAAACCTGTAACAACAAATTTTTCAATGCTTTAATTCCGAAAAATAAGCTCCCAAAGATCATTTTCTATGTGTTTTCCTATTTCACAAACGCTTTTATTACTTTGTTTAAAACTTTTTTTTAATCGAGCTCAAATAGTTGGAAAATAGTTTTAAATAAAGCAATAGTTAATTGTGGAATATCAAAACATAATGAAATTCTCCGGAATTAAAGCTTATTATCAAGAAATTATCTGAGCTTTAAAACTTTAATTTACACGTGTTAAAGTGTTTAAAATCGCATTATTATTTTAACTTATGAATTCTAACGCTGACTATAGTTTGTAACAAATTTAGATTTCTGTTTTCTAAAGCTTGTCTGCTTAAAAGCTCCAAAATAATTTTTTAAAAATCATTATTATCGGGTATTATAAATATTTGAAAATAAATTTTTAAGCTCTAGTTTTAAAAAATTTCAAGAAATAATTAAAGCTCCAATAAATTCGCCATTATTATTATATTGCTTTAAAATTATAGCTCCATAATGAAAAGCTTATTTAGCGTTTATTTAATTTAGCAAAAGTCACCACAAATTTAATTTTTTTAAACAATCGAACTACGCATTTTACTGCGGTTAGCCAATAAATTAAATAGCTTGAATTGTCCACAAAAAACACTTGGTGCGTCGTTTAACTTTTTGGTTTGGGTTAAGAAGCCAAGAATTTTAAGAAATTTTGTAAAAACATACTTGACTCGCTTCTAATTGAAATAATGATTGATAATATTGCAAAAAAATTCAGAAAGCATTGTAGAAAGTTATTTACAGCAAAAGATTATGATATTATATCGTACAGCCAGCAAAAGGAGTTGCTATGAAATAAGAAGCTAAATTTATGAAATTTTAAAAGAAAGAAATTTATAAGCTCCGTAACTGAAAGTATTCCCTAAGATTTAAACCAATTTAAAAAAAAATCTGCATAATTTAAAGTTAAATATCTATCTTCAACACAATGAAAAATGTAAAAGAAATGTTTCTGTGTGTTCATATTCTAAATTGAATGTAACGTAATTGTTTATAGCTAAAACTTTCGCCTATAAAGTTGAATTAAATGTTAATACATTTACTAAGGTACCTTACGATAGATGAGCTTTTGTGTATGACTGTAGTCTATTTAAAACTCAATTAAAATTAAATAATATTGAAAGTTAAGTATAAAGTTTTCATGAAATTTGCAAAAGCTCTAAAACCTCATTACACAAATATGTTTTTCGAAGTGACAAATATGGGTATATTGCAAACAAAAGGTTGTTAACTGAGTAAAGTTGATTGTTAAAATAGTTAATCGTTTCGCGTGAAGCTTATAATATCAAAAAATAAATTATTTTAAATTAGACACTATTTAGTTAATAATATCAAATTATTTACTTAAAAATGATAAAATATACCAGCGTGAGACTTTAAACTAATAAAAGCTCAGATTCTTGCGATGGGTATACAATCACATTATAATTAAAAACCGAAAGCTACTCAAACTCCCAATTATATCGGTAAACAAATCTAAGGTACTTCTTATAATAATCTGTATATCTATGAAAAAAGATGCAAAGTAAGCTTTAAGAGTAATGTTTGCATTTTGCAAATAGGAATTACACTCAAAAATCTAATAATAATAAAAGCTTTAGGCAAATTTGTTAACACTAAATGTTAACTTTATGCAATCAATTGCGTTACGATCTGACTACGGTCAATTCAAAATCTGTATCTTTTAAAACATAACCAACTAAACATCAAATTAAATAGCAAATATCAGAATATTTAACTATAATTTTGAAAAGCGTAGAATATCATTCGAAAGCTTTACATAAACAATTTGTAAATTTATTAGTTGGTGTTAAAAAAATCTTTACAATAAACTACAATTGAAAAGCTTCAATAGTAATTTAATTTAAACGTAATTGGTTTTCCAAATCCGAAAGCTTGTTAACTTTGGTTTCAGCATGTTGAATAAAAATAAATATCAAATTGCTATTTAAAAAAAGGCAAGAAGAAAAGATTTCAGAACATCAAAATATTTCTTAACAGAATACCAGTGTAAGACTTTAATACTAAAATTAAATTTTAATTTGAATAATGAAAGCCAAGCTTTAAATTTGTGGAAGTTTGCAAAGATCGAAAAAATCGATTTTTATATCCCAATCTTATAAACTTATACTGATTTTTAAAAGTTATTTTTAAATACAAAATCGAATTTTACTTTAAAAAATAAAACTTAAATGAACTTTAAATGAGCTGGAACACAAACCATTACAATAATTAACGCTTCCAGTATAACACCGTAAGAAGTTTAAAGATTGTCTTAGATAGCTCCGATTTAAATATATGGTTTTTAAAATTAAATTCCACACAACTTCGAAACAATCCCTAAATAGCCTTATTTCCATCAAATAGCCATGATAAATTTGAATTTGGAAGTAGATTTTAAAATTTTTCATGACGTATCGATCAGATATGAATTTTATTTCTTAGAGTGCTTGATCGAGCCTAATAATTGGATTATCTATCTACACCATTAATAATGAAACTATAATTTCCTGATTCAAAATGTTTTAGTACGCATAACAAGTTCGTACACAATTTAAAAATCAAAATATTTAATAAATCCTGGAAAAAGCTTAAAAGCTCTATTGTTTGTCTATAGTCACATATAAAATTCAATGAGGTCTAAAGATAAAATTAAACAATAACCTCAATAATGAAAATTGACCTGGTTTATTCGAAATGTTAAAAGCTCCAACAACGAATTCCTCGATACTAAACTTTCAATATTTTAATCACATTCAGATTTTTTAAATTCACGTTAGTTATTACCTTAAATTTTTAATTGTTGTGGTTAAATTATTGTTGCTCTTACAGCGTACTTGAAACTTGATTTACAACTAATTGTGGAAAAAAGAAATTTTTTACTAGAGTCAGTAAAAGCTAAAAATTAAAGCTTGAAGTTTACTAAAAAATTTTGATAAAAAATAGAGAGGTATATTATTGTAATTATCCAAAACATATATTTGATGAAAGGGTAAAATTTTAAAAAAAATTCTAAAATTTATCTGACCCTCAAATCCACTGTAAGCTCCTGTTTCAGAATTCTTCGAAATATTTCAATCCAAAAGAACGTTAACTAGAAAACGTCCATTTTTAAAATAGTAAATCATCTAGTGTTATGATATTATAAAATTTATTAAAAACCAATATATTACCGTGAGACTTTAGAGCAATAAAATCTCAGATTCCGCGGTGTATGTAAAATCACATTATAATTTAAGAAAGCTAGGTTTAGTTTGTAGATACTCAAAATGCAAATTATATCGGTAGTAAAAGCACTGCTTTCCGTAAATTAATTTGCTTGTAATAATAATCTGAAAATATCTGAAAAGCAACAAAGTATAAGCTTAAAATGTATTTTATACATTTTTCGAATAGGAATTACACTAAAAAATTTAACACTAAACAAAATCTTTAGGCAAGTTTTTTACACTAAATCTCTTTACACTAAAGCTTTAGGCATTCAGTTACTTTCGACTGTAGTCAATTCAAAAACTGTATCTTTTAAAATAAAACCAATTTTACATTTAATAAAATTTGGAAAAGCTTCGAGAATGCATTTGTTAATATAACGTTTAAAATAGTTTACGAGTAATACATGTAAAATTTATTTATTAAAGATGATAAATAAAAATCAGATTATCCAACTATAAATATAATGGTTGTATAATCTCTCAAAAGCTTTACATACAAAAAATATTTATTTTGTTAGTTGGTATTAGAAAAAATAAGTCGAAAAGTTTAACATTTTGGGTAAAAGCTTTTCTAAAAATAATAAGCTCATATTTAGCAAAAGCTTTAGTGTATGGGTGACAATAAACTTTAAGTAAAAAGTTTTAATGGTAATTTAATTTGAAATAAATCTGAAATAAATAATAAATTGTTATTTCAGAAAATTCATGAAAAAAAAATCCAAAACATCGAAATAGGTTATTTAAATTAAAATCCAATTGGCACTAAAACTAAACTTTAATTTTAATAACGAGAAATTAAATAAATAAATTTGTAGGTTTGCAAAGTTATAGAAAAAAATCGATTTCAAAATATTGTCGACCATTTTCATAAACTTATATGGATGTTTCGGAAAATTCTGTCTAATTTAAAACTTTAAAAGTTTTTTTTAAATATAAAATGAAATTTTACTTTCAAAAATAAAACTTAATTGAACTTTAAATTAGCAATAACACAAAAAAAAACTAGCAGAATAATTAAAGCTTCATACCATAGAACTAAGAATAATTAAAGCTTCATACACTGTAAGAATTATATAGTGTTTTTTATATTAAAATGAAATTTCACAAAACTTCGAAATAATTACTAAAAAGCTTTCTGGACATAAGAATCTAATTATCTAACCAAAACCTATTATCTGGGATTTGCGAGGTAGACTATGCATTGTAATATTAAATAGCGATTTTTTGCATTTTTGATGCCGACAATGCAAACAACGTCGACAACCAAGGAAATGACAAAAAAGCTCAATTTTCTGGTAATTTTATGTAAGCCAGACTGATAAAGTTGCTGTTTAGCTTTTATGTAATTGTCTAATTATCTAAGAGCAAAAAAAGTTTATTTGCTTTGTACGCCATCTCTTATCAAATAAATTTAATTAACGCTACCATGACAGTGTAAAATTTTAATATTTTATTTTTATTTCTCGTACATCTATCATCTGTCACGTACGATTTCCAATTATGGTGTTTACGAAATGATTCTTCAATGGAAGTTTAAATATCGTGGAGAAAATGTGTGAACTGAGATTAAGATATGAAATGTGTGAGTGTGGAACGAATCTATTTGTGCTAAGAATGATTTTCATATCACTTCATATCAACCGATCAGTTTAGTGCAAATTAACATCTACACCCTCATTGCTATTCGTTAGATATTAATTTGGATCTGGAAGGCACATCCATGCACGGAAACGAGTATACATGATCCAAAAGGTGTAACTAGCGGACTTCAAAGTTTATTTGTAAATTGGACCTGTAATAGAATGCAATAATATTTAATAGTATATAACCGTTAGCTGGGTCATACCGAATGTATTGCTTTATGTTGAAATACCTGCGCAAAAACCATTTTTATAAATTTCTCCGAGTACCAAGACAAATTCGCATATCCTCATCGTACACGATTAAATAATATTAAAATGAAATGAGGCTTTTTCTCGTATAAACAAATTTCACGTTTCAATCGCATAGGAAGTAGCTGACTAGGCTGTGATTAAAAGGCCAATAACAATTTTTTCTATTAAATTACTGATTAAACTAATTTACACTTACTTTCATGGTAATTCGCAGATTTAATATGACGTTTATCAATTATTGTCAAAATGTTTATTATCAACGCTAGTGAATTAACAATTTAGTACGATATGTAGGGTTTAATAATTGGTGTGAGACCTACAGCACAGAAAAAAATAAATATAAACAGAAGTAAAGCTGCATACAAAATTTTTACGCATATTTTCATAGTAAATTATGGGGTCACGATCCGGTTTTATGTTTACCAAATTTAAAATTACGGTTATAATCTGAACGAAAAAAATTGAAACAAAAACAATATGAAAAGTCAAAGAAACGCTAAATGAATATTCGAAGAGTTGGATATTCTAAGTTCATTATTTTAGTCGTAAAATGAGTTTGTATTTTGGGGTTACAATCTAAAAAAGTTGTTTCAAAATTTTGTATGCAGCTTTACCTCTGTTTATATTACTTTTCTCTATGCCTACAGTGTACGTTACTTTAAAATATGTTTTGTAGTAATAATAACTAGCTAGAAGCTCCTACAATCACTACTGGCACGTTATGGCGAATTTTATATGGTTGGTTTTTAATGCAAAATTTATTGATAATACATATAAAAAATTTTAGTATAACGCGTAGCATAAAAACATTTTGAATTATTAGTGGAACTTCAATACACTTAGGCAGCTCAAATAAAATTTAAAAATCTACCTAAATATTTTTATAATGTCATGTCGTTAAATATTTGAGCTGTACATTGTAAAAGCTTTGTTGTTTGACAGTAGTCAAATAAATTAAAGCTTCACAAACTAATTAAATTTACAAAGACTATTTAAATTCTCGATATTACTTTCAATTTTTAACTGCTGTGGTTAATTTTTTATTACCAAAGCTACAATAACAATTATGTCGATATCAAAAGCTTTTAATTTAGAAATCCTCTATATTTCTCGAATTTGAAATTTGTCTTACAACTTTTTTGCTTGCTTTGATACTGTCTTGCACTGCACACTTCCGAGATCGCGGAAAATCGAAATATTTTCCTAGAATCAGTAAAAGCTTTTATCTATAGTTGAAGATTCTTTAAACATTATGCTCAAAATTAGTTTGAACGTAAAATACAGTTTTGATTTTTTACCAGAACAAAAAAGCTTTCAAATCTCTTCAAATAAGATTCGTCAGATGAAACGCTTTTAATATCACAGTGTTACAATAATTTGAACATTTTGATGAATCTGTTAGTTTTCAAATTGAAAAACTGGATTTAAACATCGAAAGTTTATTTAGAAATGTGAGCTTAATTTTTACTTAATGTTCTTGAAATGGAAAGTATAAATTTGTTAAAGCTCGGCTAATTATTAGACTGAAGGCTTTGACTCTCAATAAAGTATACAAAAGCTCTGAAATTTGCTATTATTTGGAAAATTTTATAAACTTCGAATTTCTATATTTTATATCTGTATATCATAAAATTCCTTCAGGTCTATTATTATTTTCTTATACAGAAACGAAAAGTATACTGGAAAGCAATAACCTAAAGTTTAAATTTACTAAGTAATAGTAAAATGGTTCTAATATTTTCAGATCAAAATAAACTGACGAGAGATTTAATACAAATTTGGAGATAGAGCTGATCAAAATATTTATTAAAAACCTGACGTGATAATTTCTGAATTTTAAAATTGACTGACTAGTTTAAAATATTATAAAGCTCCACAAACTGATAATTTTATTATCTTTTAAAATTCTAATGGTATTCAGAATTTATAACATTAATTTTTAAAAATTCTGTTCAAATAAAACTAAAACATTTTATTTAGTCCGTTTTAATTTTAAAAATTCTTGATATTTAAAATTGTCAGAAGTTTTGGAACTGTAAAGTACAAATTTATTCGTTACTTAGCTTACTGTAAAACCGAAATTTAACTTTGACTCTCAATAAGTATAAAGTTTTAGAATTAATTTTCTGAAAATGACCGCACTTTGAGATCAAAAATGTAAACTTTTAATAAAAGCCAATTTAAAGTAAATATTTTTTTTTATTAGTATAGTTTCAAAAAGTATCGTGCTATAATCTTATTAAATTACAAAATCATAGGAAATTTCGAAAACATTTTCTTGAAAAGTCAAAAATACTTGATTAGAAAAAAAAAATATAATTAAAATTAAGCAACGATTTTAAAAATGTGTACTTTGAATTTTGTTGTTTTTTTTATGTTTTGTGTTTGTCATTATTCCAATTGCGCTTTTAATATTCGAACGTTACAAATTAAAATATTTTATGGAAATCTCAGCAGTTAAAAATGGTTTTATTTATTATAAATTTAAAGGCCAATGCCTCGATTATTTACAAACAGAAGGTGCGGAAAAATCGAAAAATTTATTAAAAAGCTTTTTACTATAAGTTTTAAAACAAACTAAGTAAATCATAATACAATCAAAATAATTAAATGGCTTATTTTGGATAGTCAGATAGTGTTCACCTTGAAATAAAAAATAGTAAGTTTTAAAAAGAAAAAGCTAAAAAATATCTATGTTGATACTTAAAGCTTTTTGTATGAGAAAGAAAAAATAGTTCGTTGTCGTATTTTGTTGTTATGTTGACTTACTTAGTCATGACGAGTAACAGTAGCTTCTCAAATTATTTGTCCAAAAACTACCAACGTTAGAAGACAATTGCGCGACATGTCATTTACCGTTCTACTTCATAACAATGTCTTAAGCGAAACATATATGATACGCCTTCGACGTTTTTCTTTATAGCAAATATTTTTTAAAATGACGTAATAAAAAATCGGAAGATACAAATTTACTTTTAATTTCATGCTAACAGCCTAATATTAATTAAATTATTTTTTTTGGGCATGTTTATGGAAAAATACAATACATATCTCAAACATGTCATTTACCTTTCATCTAAGATATATACAGACATATGTATTGGAAATATCACATGAGATGAAAGAATTCTAAGAATTTAAAAAAAACCGTCATGATTCATTTGTCATAAAGATTTGATTTTAATATATTGATCTATAAAACTGTTTGTTGGTGTTTCAGGACAAGGTTACAAAGTGGATTATTTTTATTTAATTAATATTTATTAATTAAAGTTGTAATTTGTACATTTTAATTTGGCAACAGCTTTGGAAAGTAATCTTTAAACTCAGTTCTGTTTCGAAAGCTCAGGGCAATAAAATAGTTGAAAGTCTGCTTTCTTGGGGTATCTATCTAATTAAAATTCGGTTTGGTATAAGGTGGAGAAAAGAGTCAGATTCTCACAAAGTTTACACCAATCAGTTTAAACTATATGAAATTTAAAATTAAGAACAAAAAAAAATTTAAAAAAAATTGTGTTCGACTAGCTTTAACTTCTGTTTATGCCAATTACGAATAATAATCTTAACCTTTTTTAATTGAACTAAACACAATTACTTTCCAAATTGTACATATAAAATATTTTGAAATCGAATTTAATCGTGCCTCGAAAAGGGTTAACACAAAACAACGAAATAAAATACCAATCATTATTGTCTTGTGTACGTAGATAAGTTGCTTTTGTACCCATTTAAAAAATAAAATACTTTTATTTTCTAATTCTAATCTTCTAAACATTAAAAATGTAAAAATGAGATTGCAAAAAATAAAAATGGAAAGTTAATATTTTTTTTGTAAATAAGAAAAATAATAATAATAATAATAAATAAATAAAAATACTAACCATGTTTTAACATTTACGTAAGCATACATACGAAAATTATAAGTCGAAATTTTTAGAGTGCCACCAAGTAGTTTTCATAAATATATTTGTGTCAAGCCTGTTTTAAAAAATTATAAAAAAAAATTTGGGCAAAACTACCTGCAACTACCACACGAAAACTAACAAAAAAAACACTCTCAATTTTAACAACAACAATATTAAAGGAGCGCTCCTACCACACGTCTTTTTAAATAAATATTTTTAAAGAAATGAAACAACATTTTGTTTTTTTTTAAATACCAACTTTTCTAATGAAAAAATAGATTATTAATAGTTTATTTCATTTTTTATTATTAATACGTATAAGGCGAAATTTTTGGTCTACAACAATTTTTTTAAATAATTAATTAACAAATCTATATATGCTATATAGGCTTACCTAGAAACTAATTAATAGGGTGAAAATTTAAAATCACTATACGCATTCATAAGTGGCGTACTCATAAAAGCACTAGGATAGTGATGATGAAATTGGTATGCGGCCGCCGCCGCCGCAGCCGACGACGACGACGAAGATGATGGTGAGGCACGTGGAGGGGTTTGATAAAATTGATTAAACTGCGTATTGCCTAGGCCTAAACTATTATTATTAATACTACTACTTGTGTTATTATTACCACTACTGTTTAACAAACTATTATAATTATTGTTAATACTATTATTATTATTATTATTAATACTACTAGTACTACCGCTAGAATTACTTAAATTTAATAGCATCGATAATGAGGATGCACCCGATGAGTTCGACGACGATGACGTATTAATATTGGTATAAAATGTATCGATCATTTTAATAAATTCATTTTCTGTTAAATACTTGTTATTTTTGTGTTCGCTTATTAAATTGGTTAGTAATGCCGATATATCGTCATACAAGATATCGAGCATCTTACCTGTTGTAAATAATACAATTGCTTTTAAACACGAATACTCGGCCGAATCGACATGCAGCGCTTTTAGCTTTTCCACTTGCTCCTGAAATATTCTAATATGATCCATAAAAGCTACAACCCGGTCGGCAGCCATCGGCGACGCGTGTAATCCAGCCGCGGCCAATAGCGGTGCCACATGCAGTGGCATCGAACATTGCGATGCATTTAATACAAATAATTCACTCCAAACTAATCGCAATAGGGCTACTTGGTCGGTTACTTGGAGTTCAGGAAAAAATGGTATATTTTTTGCCCATTCAACGGCCGAAAATAGTAAACGGGCCGCTAATTCACATATATTGTCTATTCCCATTATATTATTTGGTTGCATACATTGTCCGTAACGTGATGAGGGATAGGGCTCGGCCCTTAATAATAACGATATATAGGAACTTAAATAGGGATGTCCATTAAAACTAGGATCAGTTAGTGCGTATTGGCCGTGCATTAAACCGGGCGGTTGAGATGGTGGCACTCGTCCTCGTTGCACCGCTGAAAATATATAAATATAAAAATAAAATTATAATTAAAATATTAATTACAATAAATTAATGTGTAATTGTTTTTATATAGTTTGCACACAAATAATTAAGTTTTATTATTAATGTCAATCATTGTGCAAACATTAATTATTTAACAAAAAATATATAAATTAAAGATCTAGCGCTATAAGACAACGACGACGACGAAGTAGAAAAAAATTATTATTTTTTTTTAAGTGCAATTTGAAATTATGTAAATTACAATATTGTGCATTTTTTGTTGTAATTTTATTATTTATAATTTACAATATAAATACATAAAAACGTGTTTCTATTTCAATTATAGATTTTCTTATTACCATATATACCTTTATTTATAGAAGAAGAAATATATGATTATTTTTAAGTAACGCTGTAGTGAATTAGGTAACGTAATTGCAATCGTAAGTTGGATTGGAAACTTTGTATTACTTGGATATGATAGTGTGCACCGAAAACTTATATATGAGACCGCCTCTACATAATAATATTCTTAATTGATCGACATGTTCTAACATAACATAATGAATCATAACTCAATTAAAAAATGTATACACAGCAGTTTTGTTGCAAAACTAATTAACCAATAAAGGTGTGTTCCTTAACCTTTTTGTAACAGTATAACAGTAATCGTATATACTCATACAATTAAGTATTAATTTTCTTAGTTTTAAGATCAAAGGTGCGAGATAAAATTATATGCTTGCGCGGTATATTGATCTATAGGAGAGGGTGTCCTAAAATATATGCAAGAAGTAATTTTGATAGAAAACACAAGGTTTAATTAAAATTTAAGAATTTTTAAGCATATCTAGTAAATTGTCTCCATGGCCATGCATTACCGTCTTTATGATTTTTTGTGAAAAATCTCACTGATTTTCGTTGCTCAATTTTCTCCTTCAAGGTTTGGGTGAACGTGGGCTTCCTGGCATAAACCTTAGAATTCAAGAAACCGAAGGAAAAAGTTCAATGGCATTAAGTCGCATGATTTTGGAGGCCTAATCCGATCACCAAAATGGGAAGTCACAACATCAGGAGATGGATCTTGCAGTAATTAAATTGTTTCTCCGGCTGTTAAAAGTGCGCCACCATCAAAATAAAAATGGATCTTCGTTGAAAATGACTTAGTTCGAAAAATCAGCATCCACCTATTGTTGGTCGATAATTCAATTAACGATTTCTCTTCGCTCTGTGTAGTGCTATGCCGTATATTATTTAAACAGCGTTGGTAATGAATAGGGTCGACAATTTATAGAATGTAGACCAGAACCATTTCAAAATGGAGAGCTTCTTCTTTCCGTCTATATTTATACATGTAAGCCGAAGCTTTTTAATTTCTTTCAAAACATCGAGAAACCATTAAACTCAACGGCACTATTGATTGAATGACATGCATTCTAAAATCTCTGACTATTTTACCGTTTGATTTTGATTGTACAACCTTATAATTATTTGCATATCCAAGAAAATGTTTCAATCAGATTAATTTAAAAGAAGTAAGTTTTACCAAATTATGTCAATGTTTTGAGCTTATAAACATTTACAGTACATGTTTGGTATTACCCCATCCATTGAGGTCGTTTATTGGACAGTATTTCATTTCATTTCGATACACAGTTATTTCGACTAAATCACACGCCATGATTATAATCTATGAGAAATTCATTACAAGGGGATCATTAAATGTAAAGACCAAAATTACTTCAATCCAGTCTTGATCTGTAACATTTACTCTCCTTGCCAATTAATAGATTTTGTTAAGGTTAACGTAAAGGACGCCATGGGGCATCATTGCAACTCATTTAATTATCTTTTCATAATTAATCTCCATTTTCATTTTCTTAAAATCGTTCATAAATTTCAAAACCGCATTTATAAAGGGATAATAGAAACAATTCAAGTTGTGAACTTGACACATAAATTTATGATTGAAATTTTCGATTTCATCAATTTCTTGCTTTCAAAAGTAAAGTTATCATTTTCATAAATTTCGTTAAGATTAAAATAAAGGAATATTGAATTTTAAAAAATCACATTTATTTTATTATTCTGTATTTTGCGGGCAAGTTGTGCAAATGTGATAAATTTTATTCTATAATATTTATTTAATTTTAAACGTGTTAAAAAATAAAACCTAATGTGATGTGTGATTAATGTGGATCTTAAATTGTTAAGTAAATAAAACAATATTTTGCTGATGTGTAAATGTTGCATCAAAAATACTAAAAAGTCTAACCAGTGTACATAACCTTACTTTGTTGTGTAAAGTTTGTTACAATGCTATTAAGTAGCAATGAAAATTATCTATTCCATTTGAGGAAATTTAAATCGATTATTTCAACTACTTAACAAGTTTAGACCTTCTGATAAAAAAAGCAAAACTGAAATCCAGAGTCAATCCGAGGTTGTAAAATCTTCAGGTAACTAAGGGTCAGGCGATTATTTTAAAATGTATATACACATTATTTTTAACTTATAGATGATGCTGTAGATGCCCTATGCGGAATATTAAATTTCAGCTAAAACTGTCAGATTCAGCAAACCAAGCCGTTTAGCCAAAAATTAAGGAGCATTGGGAGTCCACATACAATGGTCTTCAATCATTTTCAAGCCTCGATCGGGAATGGTGTTAACAACTAGACTCAGGTTGGTTTTAATTTAAATTACTTATCAATTTTCTGTAATAGTTTGACTAAGTCAAGTTAATATACATTTCAGATCCTTGTATCCGCAACCATTTGATTAACGTGTAAAGTGTTCCAGGATAAATTTAATATAATAATCAATAGTTGAGACCTTAACGAAGAATATGCTAATAATTGGGACTTCATTGAATTTCCTCGGAAAAATTTTCGTTTTTAATATTATTTAAACATTAAATTAGTGTGATTTTATAAGTGTATTTTTATGAAAAATTAGTTCATTTTATGGAAAAAGTATGGTCATTATTCTGATGTTCCTTATAGCAAATAAATAGTTACTAAATTTATCAAAAAAATTTACATTTCTTTAAATTGGGGTTATTATATTGAAAGAGATTTGTATAGTGATAAATATACTGTATTTATTAACAATAAATTTTTAATAAATTGAAAAGCAAAATGTGTCATTTCCATCTAATCAAGTTATCATATCGATAAAGAGTTTCTTTTGAATTAATTAATTTTGTATCATCGACAAACCGGAATGTTATCATTTACTTACAAATTGAACTGAAGATTGAAAAAGTTTGTAATATTCATATAAATCGACTTATCAAAGTGCCGAAGTATCAGTACCACTTTTTAACAAAATTATTTTTCGTATTCATAAATTTTTTATAAACACTATAAACCATTTATACTTCCTAATCATATTCACTTATCCCCTTTCATTTTCCCTAGATTTCCTAAATTATGCCTGATTTCCGCCCTTTTTCCTCCTGATCTTTCCCGAATTTCCCAGGATTTATCCCGGTTTTCTCGGCTTTCTTCCGGATTTATTCTAAATTTCCCACAGATTTCCAGGATTTCCCTGGGATTGTTCCGGGTTTCCCGGTTTTCTAACGTATTTCCCAGAATGCAGAAAAACTCGGTGGAAATCCGGTGGAAGAACCAAAGTTTTTATTTGATAGCTGATGATATATGATTTTATATGCAGCTTATAAAAATGATTTTATTGGAAAGGCACACTCTTCTAGATCGTATTAAAATTGAAAGTTAAACAAAAGAACATCTTGTTTTTTTTTTTAATTAACTTTTTGTTAGATGCGCATGCAATTTAACTAAAAAACACTAAAAGTGAAATAACTTTTGCACCATCAACAATTATAAAAACTTTACTTGGCTGTTTTTATTGGAAATGAGCTCCTCATCACCCTGCTTTGTTTGATTTGCGAGTTTTGGGACACCCTGTATATGTTGCGGTTTAAATTCGAAATCGGTAACTGTGCTAAATTAAACATTTTTAAAAATGGTCACACAATTAAAAATCGGTTTGTAAATGGAGCCCATTCTGCTGTCATAATTATGCAGACCCTTTCGCCTAAATGCCCGTAGTATTATTTATTAAACATGGAACGATTAAGTTTTGGAAAGAAGGTACTTTCTGCTGTGCCTGTGACATTAGAGTTGTAAGTCTACGCCTATCTCCGAATTGTCTACATGTTGGTGTCGTCAATAGCATATATAATTGATTTTTAATTAGATACTACTACTACTACGTTTTGTTATCTTTTCTATTTTGTAAACGTGACTTTTATACCAACCGTTTACATGATCCTGTAACATTTGCTGATTTGCTGCAGTATTGATTCTATATTGGCGTCGTTGTAATCCTTCGAAAAGTAAGCCAAAAAATGAAATAATCTTTATGATTTGTTTTAGTATGAAGTGAGCTTTATAGAAATTAATAATTTTCATTCTGGTTGAAATCGATTTAGTTTTTAGCGAGATCAAATAAAATGTCGATTTACTAACTTAATCGATTACGATAACGCTGTCCGAGACTAAATTTAGCTATGATTTAAAAGAAAATCTCTGTGCCAAAGAAATTCTTTGTCTACCATGAACTTTTTCGAAACGAATACTTCATTCCTGATTTTATCGTCTGTTTCTTGAGCAACGTAGTTGTTTATAAATATGGGTGACCACTTACTTGGCATGTCACTATGTCTAAATCAGCAGCCTGGGGGCTTGCTAGAAATTCGTTGAGCCAATCAAAATGATTACAGAAAGGAATACTAGAATATATAATATAAACTGACAAACACAAATAACGAATCTCGGTTCTATTTACAAACGCTTGTATCTTGGTGAAATGTCGATCTATTTACAAACGCTTGTATCTTGGTGAAATGTCGGTTTAAAATTTTATTTTTTTTTACTTTTAAAATGTAGGAAATTTAGTCTATTTTCCGATGAGTTTTTTATTATTTTTATTTTTTATGACTTTTTTTTTTGAGACAAACAAAAATGCTTTTAACTGTCATGTGAGTGAAGAAAAAATGTCTTAATTTGAGTGATTAATTTATTTTTCCACGCTCGTCCAAGTTGTAATATTTCTCATTTTTAAGTATGATCGTAATCTATACCAATTGAACTAGAAATTTTCATAAAATTTAAAGTTTTTATTGAAAGTAAAACATACAAAAATAGTCGTCGAAAAGTGCAAAAGGTACCCGGGTACCCACGTCACTCACATTAGGGTTAACGAGAAAAAATCCTAAACTTTAAGACTGCCAACTTTCCTGATGTCTCAATTAGAAATCCAAATTGAAGAAAATTTAGAACCATGAGAATGAGACTATATTTAAATTGAAGTACGATAAATCGCTGTTGAGTTATTTCATATTTTAGCGAATTATTGTTTTCCTACAAAATGAGTTTTTATTAAGAAGTTTGATATGTTGACATACGATTTTTAATCATTTAGCGATTTAACGAATTCATTTTTTCACCGTACCATATACAAAAATGTGTTTCATTACTACATAAAATCTTTGATTAAAGTTTTAAGATGTGAAGGTATAGAAGGAACTCCATATTAAAGTTGTTATATTAAAAAAATAATAATTTTCGACTTTGTTTACATTCTTAACATTGTCGATTTGAACATTCGAACACTGGAATATTCTCGACATTCAAACTCATCCTAACAAATACCAAAATATGACCAAAGGATCACTCGATATTTCAAGCAATACATATACCTATACTACCCCCCGTCAAAACAGTCCAGGAAAAAATTATCGTCCACTGATAGAAAATGATGAATCTTGGATCAAATGTAAATCTTACCTAACCTATGAACAAAAGAAATCGTTTATATTAAAAAATCCCGACTTGTATACTTGTTCATGAATTCACAATCAATAAAAACAATCAGTTGTGCATAAACTCGTTGGATGGCCGCCATATCTTTAGGCCGCACTTTTCATTTTTCGATCTATGATTAATTTGGGCCGAGATACAATCAAACGAACTAAAATTAATTAAAAACTAGTTCATTAAAATTTTTTCTAGTAATCCCAACTATGTTGTGTTTCACAAGGAAAGTGCTTGTTAATGAGGCATTCCCCCCATAATGATAATGTTCATCGCATGCGGCACATTGCATAGGATTTTTTTAACCCTTAAGCCGGATTTAGACTCGTCAGAGTTTTAAATATTGATCAGCCTCAGGAAAGTGCATTACATATGATATTTTATTTGATCTCGTTATGAGACGTAAAGGATCTAACGGGATTCAATCAATCGATTTCAAAATATGCTTTCATTTTCCGGATTCCTTGCATCAACGCCTGGTATGGAACGGCTGCCAGTGTACGATAATTTAGAGAATGATAAGCAAGGCTCAACCGATTGCGCAAAAGTTTATGTTAACCAAAATATTGATAAAGCAATACCAACTAAAGTAATTTATTTTATTGATCATGAATTTAGAAGAAAAAAAATATTTTTATATTGTAATATTACGAATGTAAACGAAATCGCTTATGACTGTAAGTCGTGTACTAATGCACCTAATAAACGGGAACTGTATCGGAAAATCAAAGTCCCGAAATAACACGGGTGAGCTTCGGCAAAACTTCGGTATTTTAATTTTCTATTTCCAAAACATAGATAAAGTCCAATTTAAATTGACGAACTATAAGACGACTACTTCGCACCAAATAACAATAAAAAAAAGACTACAAAAACAGTTGATGACCCTCATTTTTTACTAATTATCGACATACTCTACATATCCTGGATAAAGTTCACTCAAAAATTAATTATTAGCTAGACAATTCTGAAACACCCGTAGACGGTCAACGCTGTACGTGCCAGGTGAGTAGGGCTTTATTACTTTTTAAAATATTGCCCAACATTGAAAAAGCGTTGTTCTTTTATGTAGCGCTCCATCGGCAGATTGTTCCCTGTAATCGACAACCCACAAATGTTGCAAATTTATTTTATTTCGAAATTGTCAAAATATTAGACCTAGTTTGTAAACGGAATTAGCAAAAATTTTACAAAATCTCTTGTATGCACATAATTTATATATTTTGAGCTTTAAACCAATCATGGAAACTATACATATCTTTAGGTGTACCTGGTTTCAAATTAATATTCATGATGATAAAATTTCAACTGAGAAATACCGATGAAGACGCAATACTCGTAGTAGACATTAAAATGTATAGGGCCGCAGTGGAGAACTGCACAGAAAGTCTCTGAATTGCGCAGATCATGTGGCGCACGTTGACGGTTATTGCATCACATCTCTGTGAACATATATCTTTCAACAAATGTAAATCAAATATGTCGCATACCGAGTTAAGTATACGCGATGCGCTCAAAATTAGTTCCAAAAGTCAGTAGTTTGTTGAAGATTGGTCGAGGTTTATAATTGTTTGCTGCACATATACGCAAACGACGTTCGGGAGTGTAGAGATTTAATCGTTGGAAGAGTTTTGTGTAAACGATACGAGAGTCGAAAATATCTCTTACTAAGACTGCAACTGCAACATACCTTCGATAGTCCAAACGTTGTATTTTTAATAAATTACATTGATCTTGATAAGGCGGAAGTATTAAATCGGTTGTTTTTATTATCAAACAAATTGCTTTTGACACTTTTTATTCTCTTCGAATGGCACAGGTATAAAATACTTCGCATTCACGATTTGGAATTTTATAGCCTTTATATCCCCTGTGTACAATGACACGTTGAATATTCGTACCACTTATCTGTTTTGCTTGCAACATATAAATACGTATATGATGACCATAAGATGCAATGAAGCATTATACTCGAATGCTCCTGTGGACAAGATTAAGCCCAGGAGCGACCTAACTTGTCTTTGCTAACACAATAGACAGTAGGTTCACGGAGGCTACGTATACCTAATGATCGCTTTTTCAAAATTAATTAGAATATTGAGCTTGTATTGCTCTATTAGCCCCTGATATTGTACGCTCTAAATCTCTAACCACCCTATACCCAAATAGGTCTTTAAAGTTTTAACATCACGAGCCAGCCGCTTATACTGTTTAAAATGGGCGAAGTTTTCCACTTTACGTTTCATATATAGCCCTCAGGGTATTTTAGTCGCTTTGTCGTAGTTTAACCCCTGTGTACCGGGATCGCTTTACCAACTTTTTCCTAGCTTTGTTGTGAGTAAAGAAGACTCTGGTGGAAAACGAACAATTTTCTCCATTACCGAGGTATCCGATGGTTTAGCAATATGCTGCCCATACGATGGAGGCATAATTTAAATTTGGTATTACAAATGAACCGCAAGTATTTGAGACAATGTGTTAATATGCCTGTTAAAAGTCGCATTGGTTGAAAAACATTTACAAAATCTATAAAATCATCTTGGAGCTTGTTACAATTGGCTGCGATGTTAACACAAATGAAAATTTTCATGTTATCGGCGAAAAGATGGCAACTTGCGAACTTGAAGAGACCAAAAAAATCGTTTTTAAATCATGGAAAGAGCAGGGCGCCCAAATGATTACACTACTTTTGAAGCAATAAGAATTAGAACTCCTGATGATGACCTAACTAGTCGAAATCGATTGAGTGATTTTTTAAACTTTTTGAACAAATTTTTTAATTAAAATATTCAAAAATATAATTCTGCGAAATAAAAAACAAGTGGTTAATAAAATGTGTTTATTAAGAATTATAGTCTTGTCGGACGCTTTTCCAAAATCTGTATAAACAAGGTTAAGTTGTTTCTCGATTTCAAACAATCAAATCAGTTACAACAGAAGTGAATTAGGTACATAATTGTAAACCTCCTTGAATAAAAACAGTTCTGTGCCGAAAAAATAATTTGGATGTAAAAACTTAATATTTATTTCTTAAAAATTACTCTGGTATTACACCATTGACCTGAGTTTAACGGAAGGTTTCTTCCTGGGAAGATTATTACAACATGTTAAAGGCCAAGTTTCGATTGTGGCACTGCTTACTGTTAATTATTCAGCAACAGGCCCAACACCAGGCCTTAGAATCTGACGAGCAGTGGCAGATAACGTAAAGAAACGTTGCGACTTCCCTTAACATTTTGACAGCCATCAAACCCCCCAGTGACTACGGAACCAGTTTAATTGATATCTGAAGAAATATTAAACATAAAATGCTGGTCAAGGCAAAATGGCACTAAAGATACTCTAATCGACTGTGTTTATAACAATTAAAACTGTCTGTGCCCCAGGTTAAACTACAAAAACGCTCATATTGCTACTCGAAAGTTTAAACTACGATTATTCCTTAAAGTTGATGCTGTCTAATCGATTAGCCTTAACTAAAGTACTCCAAGATGCGTTGGTGCTGTTTTTGGACGAGTGTGTCACCAATTCATTCACATAGCGAATTTTGGAGGCATTTAAAAGAACATTGCAAGAGATAAGATCATCTTCAAAAGCAATAGGCGGACTGACCATAATGTTATATGGCGACTTCCGTCAGACAATAAATTCATTTGTAAACGGAATTCGAGCTCCATACAATCAGATTAAGTGATTATAGGATGATATTTTTACACTATTTACCGTAGGCACTATGACGAAACACATTTTATTAAACACTTGTTTTTCTATTTCGCAAAAAATTCGAGTTTTGAAAGATTTAATAAAAATTTTGATCCAAATGCCTAAGAAGTTGAAATCAATCGAGCGATTTTTTAAACTTTGTGAACAAATTTTTTAACTAAAATATTCAAAAATCTAAGTTTTTGGGAATTAGAAAAACAAGTGTTTAATAAAATGTGTCTATTAAGTGATAAGGATGAAACACCATACATAAGATTTTTCCCTAGTTTAACCCTAGTGGAGAAACCCAGAAAGGCCAGGAGTGGTAGCTCCTAATAAAAGCTTTCTCGTTTTCTGTAGTGTTCCCAAAAATATATTGAGAAACCATTAAGCAAAATTATTATAAATAAAATTAAACTTCGATACGTCAGTATTTTATTTAATTTGGGAGTTCCTATTAAAATTTGAGAAGAATTAGTGTACCGTAAGAAAAAGCGTTCGTAGAAGGTTTTTTAATTTTCGAAATGTCATTGCATTTTCGAATAAAATTAAATGTCTAATAAAGAACCAACTTTCCAGAAAGGTTGCCATTGTGATTGTAGGTTTACGGAAATTTAAGCGAGAATGAGGATTTTTGACTAATTATTTTGGCAGTTTTTAGTATAAAAATAAAATATGATCATATATGACAAACTAAGTGAACAGTTAAGCAAAATGATACCCATCGCAGACGGAAGGAAAACGCAAGTCGAGTCCGCTTAGTACAAACAGACTTGACAGATTTAAATAAATTTAAAATAGATAAAAGAAGATAAAGTAAAGCAAAATAAAATGAAACAAAAAAAACAAAAATGAAATAAGGTAAATAAAATATCAAACTATTTATAATCAAGAAAAATAAAAAAGTTTTTTGAATGTGCGTTTCGTCATATTAAAATCGATAAAATAGCAGTGCTGATTAGCCTCGTACAGCATTCTAGAGACGGGCTCATTCTTTCCGTTATCAGTTTCATGAGGGTCAAAACCTGTGAAGAGTATTCGAGAAGTATGTACATTTGTGGTGAAAGACAGTCGAGTATTAGCTACAACATATACATCCCTCCATTTTTTTACTTCGTAAAGAAAGCAATAAAGAAGTTTCTCATATGTTTACTTTTTTCTCAACAAAATGTTTTTTTATGTTATTTAAGAGTATTTGCACGTAATATAGCTAAATGTCATACTATCCTGTAAGAACTATGAAAAAAACTGAGTTTATTCTCAAATATATCACATTTGCAATCAACTAGCACTCAATCGCTTTATTACTATTCTTAAAATTCTTCTTTAAATTTGTTGGAACCCGTTGAGATTACGTATTCAACACTACAAAAATCCTTAAAGAAAAACCGTTTAAACTGTGAAAAAATGTGTATTTGTAACAGCGAGTTTCAACGCCTCAATTGAGCAATTATTCCTTAATCCCCAATCCGAAATTGAAGTCTTTTTGTTTAACCAAAATGGCCATATTCTGGTCATAGCTATTTCAATAAAATTTTTTCGTTTTATTTTAAATAATAATTAAAATTGATGGTAAGATTTATGTTAGAACTCTTAAGCTCACACTGAAACGTCTACATCGTCAAAAAAAAGTTGTTGTTGTCAACGTGACCAAAAATAAATCATTTTTACAAGATTTGGAATTTTAGCGAGTTGCATAATTCGAATACATTTTTTTTTAACCAATATCGAACGTCACGTGATTATGGACAATTCTTGTTTTTTCAAACAAATAGTTGTTATTGTCAACATGGGGATGACCAAGAAAAATTTATCGAGGCTTTCATAATCTAAAAGAAATTCTTGATTCGGTTTAAAATTAATCATTTATATCGAATACGTGACGTTCGAAAATTCTAGCTATAGTCAAACAAATAGTTGTTGTTGTCAATGTCAGAAGAAACCAAGAAAAATTTACTAAGTCCTAAAATCTTAAGGATTTTTATAATTTGATTTAAAAGTTTTTAAAGAAATAATTTATACTGAACGAAAATTGATAATTTAATTTAAGATTAGCTAAACCAATTGTTTCCATTGAATGTCACGTGACGACAAAAAATTCTTGTTTTTTTCCAAACAAATTGTTGTTGTTGCCCACGTGAGAAAGCTCAGAAGATTCTAGAAAAAAAAAGAATTGACCGTGGCTTAAAGTTTTAAGGTATTTCGAAATTCGATTTAAAATTATTTAGACCCATATTTTTTATCGAATTGTTGTTTTTGTCAAACAAATAAAGTTGTTGTTGTCAAAGGATTATATCCAAGTAAACCTCCGACGCTTGAAATCTTATGCAGCTCCTAATCCAAATTAAAATAATTAAAATCTAATATTTTGTGATTACGGATAATTTTTGTTTTTGACAAGCAACTAGTTGTTGTTGTCAATGGGAGAATAACTTAGAAAAAATTATCGAGGCTTAAAATTTTAAAGATATTTATAATTCGTTTTATAGTAGGTCTACCTGTTATTGAAAATTATTGCAATTGGAGTTTTGTATTTCGATATAAAATTATTAAAAAGTATATTTTAAATCGAGCGTCTCTTGACTATGGAAGTTTTTTTTAGACTTGGAATTTTATGATGTTTCACAATTCAAAAATTCAGAAATATGTTCTTTTATAATATTTTGCAACATTTTGATCGTCGAAAGATGGGCGGGTAATCGGGAATCTTGATACATCTTCAACTTTTTAAAAATTTAGACATTTATTGATTTAGTTCAAATACCAACTGGAAAATATTAGATTTTGAGTGTTTGTTACTATTGCATTATAACGGATTATAGAAATCTCGCATCTTTCGTGCATGATCAACAATTTAAAAACAACATTTTTTATAAAATAAATTTAATGCCAGATTTGATGAGACTATAACAGTGAAGCTATTTTCCCCAAAAATATTCACTGGACCAAATTTTTTCATGAAATAAATGCTTCAGTCCCACGAACACGAATCAGTTGTCCAGTTAATTAAAACTAGTCCATGTCGGAATTTATAAAACAAAATATATAAATATATGTGATGATATTCGCAATGCCAAAAATATATGAAAAAATCAGCACCACAATGTTAATTTTAAAATAAATCTGATTATGTTACATATTTCCAGACATGATTCCCGCCTCACACACACAGCGTATAACATCACAAAAATAGTGATCTTATCACAATTTTTTGAAGAAAAAAACAGGCAAAACATACCGAAAAACGTAAACCAGAATGACGCATAAACAAAACAAAAGAATTAAGATCACATATCATCATGTCTTCTATTTAATGATCATCAGGCTCGCACGAGACATTTCAAATTATATATATATATGGTCATACATATACAAAAAAATATTTTTAGATTACGATCACAATTTGTCACATTGTTGTGAAATTTATTTAACTATGTGCAAAAAAAAATCGCGATCGCCTTTTTATATATATATTTTTTTTTTTTTTGATGCGATCGCGTTTGATCGATTTTTTCCCATGGGCGCGCGTTTTATACACAACCTAATTATTAGTATTTCCCTTTTGCTTATATACAAAAAAAACCAGCAACAACATAAAATATAATAATAATTCACCTTGCCATAAGGTTTTAAAGTGTGCGATCTCATATAATTTTTTTTTATATAGTATATGAATATGTATACGATCGTATAATATATATTTACAATATGTGGGTGTATTAAAGTTTATAAAAACAATTATGTTAGTTAGTCATAATATACACAAATATAATTTACACGATTTTTTTCTATATACGCTACATACGATCAAATTACATAAATTTAACTTGGTATATATGTATGATCAGGTTGTGTGGGAAAAAAAAACAATATGATCGTTCTCTCGTCTAATTTCAAATTTGTTATAAGAAGATTAACGTATTTTGTTAAAACTATATAATTAATAATAATACAAAAGCACAATTGAAAAAGTAGGACACAACATGCAAAATGGATTAAATACATTTCTTTATATTGGAATGTTGTTTTATTCCATCGATCACCAAAAATTTTTTTTTTAAAGATCATCAACAATAAACAAAACAACATCTTGTATATTATACAAAAATAATAACACACCTTAGTTGTTTCTAAACTTGTGTATATATATATAATAATGATTTGAATCAAAAGAATTTTATTTATTTTCTGTTTATTATTTTATTTTTTAATCTTTTTAAGTTGATCTTTTGTTAAAATAAAATTTAAACAACGATATTGCGTTTTGTAAAAAATTTAACTTTTTTTTTTTTTTGTTAAATGACAAAGTGTTTTTTTTATATAAATCTTTTATTATAAATTAGAATGTTGATAAAATTATTGATTGGCGGTAAGTATGGGTTAATGATCATAATTATAATATGATCATCAAGATCGATGAGGTGGGCCACAATGTGTAATGTGTATACCGAATAAGAAAAAATTTTATGGGTTCACCGCATTTTTATGAACTTGTTGAATGCAATTAAATTGCATACAAAATATAAAATTTATTAGCCAACTGTTGATTCGGCGGACATAAAATTGTTTATGGGCTATATACATTTTGCAATAATGGGTTGCAACAATTATGTAACTGTATTTATATATGGAAAATAATAATCGATCAATATTTTTTAACACTTTTCATCAATAAAATTCCATCGCGTTGATTATTATATATCGTTTTACCATCTACTATGGTATCTATGTATGTATATACAGACTCGCGATTTTCTTTTTTGTCTGCGCGCACAATGTGAAATTATCCTAATTTTCGTGAAATTCAAAACGTGAGAATTATTATTTTTATATATTTTGCGCGCTAACGAATCTTTATAATGATCAAAGTGTTGATATAAGACATGATTTACAAAAAAAAAATTAATATTTATAAAAATTATGGAAGATAAAAGAAAAGAAAATTGCTGTACCGTTATCCAATGGACGTATAAGCTTTAAACAAAAAAAAAACACAATTTCTAATACGGATTTAATTTTGTTCGTTTAATTAAAAAAATTAATATTTAAATTTTATGTGTATTTCGAAACCCGAAATACCAATATTATACGGAAATTATGTAAAAACAAATTTATTTATGTAAGCGTCAACGATCAATATACAAAAGTTAAACTTCATAGATGTTTAAATAATATGTAGACCTGCTCGTATTGCTTATCATTGCTATCCGATAATTTAATACTAGCGAATTTTTGATGAACGCCGATTTTTTAACTCATGACTCCTTTTGTTGATTCCTTGGTGTGGGTGAAAATAACAGCATCAATGGCATATTAAAGGTAAGAGAATCTTTAAAATTCCACTGTCTTTTGATATGCTACGATATGTCTAGACTAAACACTGTAAGCATTTTTTAAGAACGAAACATTTGTAGGCAACCAGTAATGGGGAAATTGGGTTTTCACACATAAACAAAAGTTTTAGGGTTCCCTTGATTTATAAAGTGTTTTTTTCACTGACTGAGTGTCACTGGCACCTTGTCCCGACTCCAGTTAATAATATGGAAACCATATTATTAACTGGACTCTCTACCTCAGGCATCAATTAATTCAGGAATGTTAGAATTGCTTTAGTGCTGAAATTAGGAGGGTTAAATGAATCAGTAGCGGCTTGCAATTTTCAGACCAATGCTTAATAAAACTTACTAGCGTCAAAATCCGGTGGCAAGGAATGTTTAGTGGAGATTGATAACTCTTTTAATCGAGTGGTTGAAGCTCTATAAAAATAGAGAAGCGGTGTATTGTGTCTTTCATAAAATTTCAAATTTAAACCATGGAATGTTTTTGATATTGAGTGCTCAGCTTTATATGTATCAAAGGCTTAAAAGAATAAAAAGGGAGGTCTAGGTGCAAAAGTTTGTGGTTTAAAAAGCTGAACATTGTAAATAGTTTAACGTATTGTGTCAGTTTTGTTGAGAAAATTCTCATGGTTTCTGTTTGGAGGCGTATACTACCACTTTATCTCAATTTCTGAAACCTGTTTGGACATTAAGAACAATGAATTTCAGTGTCCTTTTAATTAATGCAAGAAAAAATAAGTAGTAACTGCCTGTTGTAAACAACACTAATCAATAAAAAACACATTTTGCAAAATTTTACCATGCATTCGTTAATGGCACGTGGCTAGACTAAGTGGCTTCCCGACGTTTACACTCAAGCCTTACTTTTAGGATTATTAAAAAATATCGTTACTTGGCAACTTAGCGTGGCAGTGGACCAGATTTATCCATCCGCAACTCGCATTTAAATTTGGTACATTAAAATTATAAATTTGTGGGATTATGTGGTTTTGAGATGCTCATACTCCAGATTAACTTTTAAAAAATTAAAAAAAACCGTTTTAAGCTAATCTTGCGAGATTCGGCTCTGGTCAAGCAGATATATCCTAAATCTCGTATTTGTACTTAGTTGTCATATTAAGACTTGAAACGTCCCGTGGCAACATTGCGAGATTGCCCCTTAACCAAATACATCCATGTTGCACGATTTTAAACAAAAATACCAAGTGCAGGTTATGTGGTTTTGAGATGGTCCTAAATTTTTAGTAAATGTATAAACTTGTCGGATCAAAGCCATATGGCTTAAAGCTAATTACATTTATTCCTTACTTGAATAAATGTTAGAAACAAATTATTCCGTGGCGACATGGCGAAATGTAGCTCTGCCACAAATATATCGCCATTCAACTTACATTTAAAAAAAAAAACACTAAATGTTGGCACGTTAAAAGTACTAATTTGTCTAACTTAGACTATGTGGTTTTGAGATTGCCACACTCATGCCTCACTTTTATGATAGTTAGAAAAAAATAGCTTTGTGAAATATTTCTGGAATTGGGTCCGGGCCAAATATAACATTTCAACTCGTATTTGAACGATAATTTAAAAAAAAATTGACACGTTAAAAGCATAAATTTGTCGGATTAAAGTTTTGTTGTTTTATAGTCTTACGCCTTAATTTAATAAAAATTCAATACAAATATTCTGTGGCAACCTATTAGATCAAATATAATGTGTATTGTTCCAGAGCCCAATTTTATTAAATTACCGTGGAACGATTTTTTTGAAATAATCCTCACAGTAAGGTATAAATGTGTCCAACTCAAAACCATATAGCCTTAATCCGCCTCATTTATACTTTTGACTTGCCAAAATTTAATTTAATTTGATTGCAAAGAGGAACTTATGGTTTTATATACGCATAAAGGCCAAATTTTTCAAAGATGCCAGGGAACGTTTTTTTTTAATTTTCCTAAAAGTATGGATGCCTGTTAATTTGGCCCGAAAAGATCATCCCGATTCCAAGATAAATTCAAAGCTCAGCTCGAAAAATTTATCAAAATGTGAGTTCCATCCCGAAATTTTTTTTCTAGCCAGAAAAAATATTTATCAATTAAAAAAATATGTTTTAAAAATAAAACTTTATTTCACCCCGAGAAAATAATATTTTTTCAAATTACGCAATCGTTTTTTGTACAAGATTTCATTAACATAAATATGTTAATATAAATACATGTAATTCACTAATTACGATATCATGGGGAATACTGGTAGAAATAATTTACTGAATCATTCTACCACCTGAGGATTATGAATTATTATGAATTTCTGTAAATTTGGAATTTTCCAGCTCCGATCTCCGAATTGTCTGAACCAAATGGGTAGTGATTTTAGGCTTCTGAATCATTAGGCAATACGACAGCGAAATCTCATTGCGATATCATGGGTAATACTGGTAGAAATAATTTACTGAATCATTCTAGCACCCGAGTATGATGAATTTTTGTGAATTTGTTATTTTTCAGCTACGATCTCAGAATTGTCTGGACCAAATGGGTAAAAGTTTCAGGCTTCTGAATCATTAGATAACATGACAACAAAATAACATTATGATATGTTGGGGAATACTTAAAACACAATAAGGAAAACCATCATTTGGCTTGCAAGAGGTTGGTCTTCATAAATTTATTAGGCCTCTTACTGACAATGGAGTGAATATAAAGGCGGCCCGAAAAATTAGCAAACACTATCCCCACTTCACCGAATTTGGGTGTATTTTCCATGAGCTTAATTTGTTGATTGTAGACTTCTTTAAAATTCGGTCTATGATTAAAATCCTCCGGTACACGGATGGTCTCTCAATTAAAAAATTCATAAATTTTTATGACAATGATAGCAGTATTTTAGAGCTAAATAAATTCAAAAATTTGAAGCCATTATTTCCAAACAAATAAAAAAATTTCTAAATAAACTTTTTTTGACGTTTTGTTTGTTTTCCATGACTCTAAAATATCGTAAAGTTATAGCTACAGAATCATCTTTTACGCTTAAATTGCCTGTGCAAGCAAGATGAAACCTTTTTGTGGTCTCGCTCTGAAGACTCTTGCTATCTTCTCTCCATTTTAAGCGAATTGTTTTGGAAAATATCACTTCACTGTTTACTTTCTCCGATCGCTATAAATGAACATAATTTTTTAAGAATTATAAGAAAACAGTTATGTCCAAAGTGGTGGGCTGTTTTGTTGAAATGAAAGCTAAATTTGAATAAATAAATGCACCATTGCCCCAAATTTTCTGGTATGCAGAGTTGTTCGAGGAAAAGGTCTTTTGGATTCGCAGAAACTAAGAGCGACTGAATTAATTTTTTATACCGCAGAACTCCACCGAAAATATTAGGACGACAACAAAATTATTGAGTCGCTGGTGCATTACAACATAAGAAGTGACCTTTTTTCATGGCCGTTTCTGGTTGCAAGCGGGCGCAGGTTTCGCGTAAGATATGATATTTTGGTATGGTTGGTAATTTGAACATGCCAGCATCAATTGCTGCAACGGAAAGCTCAAGACATAATCGATTGACCGTAGAGCGTGCAGGAAAAAAATAGTACCGAAATTGAATTTGGATGAGGGTGGTTTATGCGGCGACGATGACCCAAATACCTATTAAATGATGGTGATATTGAAAAAGTGGTTTACTTTAAGTATCTAAAATTGAAGTTTGGATACCAAATTTCCAAATTACCCAGAATTTCAGAAACACTTTTTGTACTTGGTTACATTTTCGTGACAAGGGATAGAGTACCAACTTTTGTAAAATGAAATTGTAAAATATTCAATGAGACAATAATAGTAATATAATGTTTTTGTTGGTTTCTGGCTCGGTTTTAAAATTAAAATAATTAATACTAAGCTTTCCATTTCAATTCAATATCACTATAAAAGCTTTGATAATGATGTTGAATTGATATCGAAGCTTAGTAATTAATAATTTTAATTTTAAAACCGAGCCATAAACTAATAAAAACATTATATTTTTTGTAAAATGAGTTTTATCTAAATTTTAAAAAACAGAACAATCCTGCTTAAAAAGATCCTTTCTAAAAATCATTTACTAGTTTTTAAATTAAACTTCTAAACTGGCTTCCTTTTATTTCCCAAAAATTGAGATGTTTTAGGCTGTGTCAAATTACGCAATTCTGAAACTTAAACCTTGGATGAATAATTTTTTGGAGCAGTAGTTTGAGCAGTAAAAGATATTTTAATGTGGCTTACAAATGACAAGAGTGTTTCGCTAAAACAAGAGTTTTATTATTTTCTAGATTTCTAGATAAGACAAGTTATTGTTATTTGAAATATAATCAGCAAGACAACGTATAGCCACAAGAGCAACCGCTCTTGATATAGGATCAGAGATTTTTAACACTGCCGTTGAAGAGATGCTGATTAGACATCAAGACACAATATTATATTCGGCATCTAGGCTTACACTTTGGATAAAAGTTAGGGACTAACTTCTTCTACTACTCCGTTGGCGTAAAATCGAAATTTATTCTTCTTTGAAAAGGATTTAGTTGCTTTCTATGAACTTACAAATTATAAAGCTTTAATTAAGTTTAGTCTTTCGGTTTTGCTGTTTTATAATTTTTTAATTCGGATTACGACTCGATGCTTATTAAGTTCAGTACAAGATCTGGATGAAACAAATATATCAAAAGTATAGGCAAAGGTTTAATTAAAGCACCTCAATCGATATTAACAGAACTTCACTTACAGCAGTTTGGTGGGGCAAAATTCCTCAAAAAATATATTGAGAACTTTAATGGCCCAATTAAATATTCAAACAGACCACAACACGTTGTCCAAATTCAAAGTATTATTTGAAGATAAAGTTGATTACAAAACTAATAAAAATCCCCCAATCCCTAAACTAACCCCAATTACCACTACATTGTGTACTAAAAAGTTTAGTATTGGTCCTATCCATTTATCTAACGCATAATTTACGCTTCCAGTTACTTGTGTCTTAATGTTATCATTTTTCTTAAAAACTTCATTAAATTTCGTATTCCAAAATTTTTTTATCACCTCGATTCAGAAACCGAATTTTCAAAATTGCATATAAATCTCACAACAGAGTTTCTAAATTACTACGATTGATGCTATACTGAGCTTTGGATACCATTGTAAAAGTTTACACAAAATTGTAGTTCAAGTCGGCGCCCTATAAAAAGACGTGTACTTAGATATAAGCATCTTGACGTAGAGCTTGATAACAGGGTATGAATGACAATTATGTTCATTATGAGTCTGTAAATTATTTGCCCTGTGTTTGGCCGTAAGCCACTGTCACAAGCACTAATACCGGTCTTACTATCAAGCGAATGCACTGAAGTGAAACTGTGTCCATCTTTAAAGAGTATGATCTAGTTGAAAAAATTCGACGACAATGGCTAAGTTTTGACAAACCACTGCATGAAAGTCTAAATATTTACACATTTTAAATACCTCAGTCAGGTGGAAATTGGAACCGAAGTTGTTTAATTTTTCGGTTATTTCTCTCTCCCTTGCCTATAAACAAAATTTTAGTTTATAGGCAGGGGAGAAAGAAGAGAAGACATTTTTGGTTGAATCACAACTCGTGTAAACTCTCGGATTACTTTAAACTTGGCACAACTTTTTAGAGTGTAACTTCTATAAATGTGTGAAAAAATGCACGCAATTGTTTTTGTTACGGGCCAACTGCCAACAATCTTGTACCGGGCGAACTGTTTAACCTCAACCTTTTAAATTCATTGAGCAAAATTGAATTTCGCGTAATTCTCATCATGAATAAAAAAAAATGTCTCTGATAAATCCTAACAAATATCGGTTCCTATTTAATATTTTAAAATTAACACTCACTTCTCTTACAAGGATGGAAGGGGTAATTTTAGCACTAATGCATTCTTCCACGAAATGATTGAATTATGAACAGTTTTTTCAAAGCGTGCTTTTTACGAGATATTTAAAACTTTCAGGATAAACAAACCGCCCGATACAATATAGAAAATTTACAATCAAAGCTTTTAATATTGATGCCCCATCGACCTTAATCACTAATCAGTAGTCATGATCATTTTTTTTTCAAACTACCCGATGCACTCCAATTTTCAATTCAAATGTTAACAAACTTAGTATTTAAGAGCTGCCCAATAACTCAAATGATTTTTAGGCAACAAATCTAAAGCCCCATTGTGTTAACATGCCACATTTAGAAAACTGAATTTATTTTTTTGAAATTTGACGGTTCGAAGAAAAAAAGATTATACTGTACAGTTAGCAACCAGTAAAAAATGAATTTTTTTGATGTAGAAACGTCAAAAAATTATCGGCTTGAAAATCATTTTATTTAACGGTAATTCATTATTTAAAAAGTTATACCAAATTTTATACCAAAGCGTTAAGGCTATGACGTGACAAAACATTTCTATTTATATAAAATGAGCTTCTAGGGGTCTTAGATATTCGGTTATGGCATCGTTGGAGAGGTGTGAAAGGCTCTCAAAATATTGATTGTAATTAGATAACAAATAACCGTGGGAAATTTTGAATAAGAGCGGTGAATAAATTTTGAGGTTTTATACGAGGTTCCATGTAGAACACATGTAGGTTCCACGTACACCTTTAAACCAACACCGCCGCCAAATTCCCAACTCATCGAAATGTCAATTTATTTAAATCAAAAATTTTGAGTGGCGTCACCTTAGGGCTGTATATAAAATACGGTACAACTGTTTAAATAATTAACGTCAAACAAAACTACGGGCACGTCAATGAATGCTGGACAATTCTACACTGACAAAAAATGAAAGAATTTGGTAAAAGTGGATTCAGTATTGCGTTCGTTCGTTCCTTCCTTCTCTCTGAAATTGTTTTTAAATCAATCAAAGGTGCTGAAAAAAAAGTCACAAGAAAAAAAACGTCATTTTTAACCAATGAAATTTGTTTAAAATAATTTCAGAACGAAGGAAGGAATGAAAGAACGCAACACTGAATTCGCCTTAAGGGGTTACGTGCTTTGGGACTTATTTTCATTATAATAAAAAAAAATTGGTGGTGAATTTGGAATAAGCGTGGTAAATACTATTTGATATTATTGAGAACGTTCGTAAATAGATCTTTCCATTGACATCACCTCATTGCCTCTAAGGCATCTAGAAGTTATAACAATGAAACTACAAAAATTAGTAACGTCATAGCCTTAAGGCTTTATTAGAAAATACGACATAACTTTTTTATAAATCACCGTCCAATAAAATTGTCTTTCACGTCAATTATTGATGGACAATTCTGCCACGAAAAATATGAAAAAACTTTCAATTGTTTGTACGGGGAGCTAAATATAGAGTAAAATATTGTTTTTCTAATAATAGAAACTACAAACTAGATTCCGTTAAATATTTGAAACCAATTTGAAAGGATGAAACCTCCTAATTCCGTTTAAAGGAATTTGAGCAAAAAATTTGGAACGATTGCTTTGACTAATCGAAGGATAAATCGCACAACAAAATGTAACCATTTTATGTCAGTCAATATGATCTAACCCAGTTTCGACATAGAGTAATTGTCGAATAAAAGAAACTATAAAGAATTGTTATCCTCCATTGCCAGACCGCAAAATATTGAAGTTTAGGAGTAAAATTATCAAATTAAAATACGTTTCTGGATTGTCAGAACATGTCAAGACACATTGAACATTCGTTTTTCGTCCAATGCAATATATAGCTAATACTTATGAGAAAGAGCATCAACATTAGGACGATTCATAAAAATCTTAAAGCGCGAGAGGTTTGTAAAATTTGTTAGAGTCAAGATAGAGACATACAAATCGTTGACGTACGATAATTAACTTTAAATTACTTTCCCTAATTTTTTTGGCATCGTATTGATACATATACCTATGTTAGCAAATTTTGAAACCAAGTGCCGTAACCAGTTCTTGCTTTCAAGAAAATAAGAAAACTGCGGTTTATTAATTTAAAATTTTTAAACTTTTCTCCAAAGGCTCCCATTTGAAATTTCTCGCAAATAAAAGCTCTTCAGATAAAAGGCAACCGTGTGATTTTTCAAACAATTAAATTAGCAGAGCCCGAAAAATCGTAGAATATGCTGATAAATTCTAAATTATCATGGCATTCTAACAGAATTCGAAGCGAAACTTGATTAAGCGATTGAGATCGATGATTCCTGTTTTTAAACGCTATAAACACTGCTGTTTAATTTTTTTATATATCAAAAGGTTCAGAGTTAATTATGATATTGCAAAAAATATATTATGATATACATTTCAGAGCATTTGGTTAGTAAATTAAAAATGAATTAATAAAAAGATACAAAAAAGAGTACGATCGCTGATCAATGATCGTACAGTTTAAACTACATATTGTGATCACAACCTGTATTATTGAATATTTATTTAAAGACATTATGTAACTATTCAATTGTATACTGTCAAATATTCCATTATGAACAAATACATTATACGATCGATAATCATAAAAAAATTCGATCAGTACTTCTCGATCTTATATATAGCCATGCACATTATAATCTCCCACACGCCGCCAAGTGTTATTACAAACATTTTCTTCTTAATTTAATATTTAATTATTTATTATTGTTTAAATTTTATTATATAGTCATGATGATCGTCATCATCATCATGATCATTATTATTACTATTATAATTGTACTCGTATATAGTAAAAAAATGTAAAATTCAATTAAATAAAGTGGGACACGACGATGTATAAAATTGATTTATATCTTTTAATGATCGTCGTCATAATTTATTTTTATTTTTTTTTATATATGATCGATTATGATCAACTATTATTAAATTATTATTTATTTATTTATAGTGATTATTATTATTATTATTTTTAATTGTTAATTACGTATATAGATATATGGTGGTTAGATCACACATCGAGTATAGTGATTAATTGGATATACTCGTGTAAATAGAAGGTGACCTTTTTGTATAAGATACAGATGCCCAGAAAGGATCGTACATATAATAATAAAATAGTTTTATTAAACCTTAGTTGTTAGAAATGTAATAAAATATGAATTTTTTATATTAAAATTTAAACAGAAAATATTTTTGTTTATTTCTTAAGAAATGGTATAAAACTACACCGCACACAATCATTAATCTAATCTTAAAGTACATATACGAAATCAAGGCCATCACCTAAATCTTCTAACATATTAAGACAAATTTCGTGGAAATTTTTAATTAATCAAAATAAAATAAAATGATGTGCATTCACTGCGAGCCGACACATATATACCGTATATGCATTCAAATATATAAAACCCAGCATAATGATCGCAACACCGCAAAAAATTTAGATATACATGATCATTGAACATAACCTCAATTACATTACAACACTATTATCATACAATTTTTTTTTTTTGTTCAGTTTAATATTCAATTTGTACGTGCCAATGATTTAACAATTTAATATTATTATGATCTCATCATTTGATCTTGCGCGATCATTCCTTTTATATGTAATATATTTTGCATATAATTTTCACGCGCGGTATATAATAATATGCGATTGTGATAATCGTATAATCACAATATAAAATTCAAAATAAAATTACACGAGATTTAAGATCAATTTAAAATAAAATGTAAAACCACAAATATGTAGATGTAATACAATAAAACACCCTCGATCGAGAATATTATACAATATATATAAAATGACAATGCGCGCACATTACACACAAAATTGATCAATAATTTATATTTTTAATCAATATTTAACGATCATTATTTTATATTTATATAATCATAAATTAATTTAACCTTCATATCGATTTGGACACGGAATTTAGATACGCGATCAAGGACAAAATGATCATATTGATCATGCAATTTTTTTTTTGTTAAAATTTTTTGCGTGATCTCACAAATTTTTTCTCTAACAAAAATTTTTTTTTAGATGATATGACAGCTGACACAATTTTATTTTATATATTTTTTAGTTAGAAGAAAATCTATATAGTACGTACATGAAGAGATCATGATCATGCTTTTTTACATGCATATACGATCATAAAAAATTTGAATATTTTATAATTTCATTTTATATTTGGAATATGAGAATATACATATATAAATATAGGAACAAGACAGATAAAAAAAGCCGTTATAATATTATTAATAACTAAAAAATGATATGACGAATTTTGTGTACCGTGCAATGGTATCTCGTTGTAATGTACGATCGAAACAATAAAATCCAATAAATCATCTTTATAACGTTTAATTGAATTTTTTTTTTAATACTACAAGACGGCATTGTTTATTTTTTAACAGAATATAATAGAAGCTGTATATAAGATGTTTTCTACTTGAATATAAAATACTTGCTATGGGTGATGATATGTATTATAAAAATTCAAGGATCCTATTAGTATATTTTATATACGATCGCGCTTAATGATCATATACCTATACGGTGTTAACAATGATTATTCAGTTTTAGTGTCTAGTATGATCTTCAAGGTAGCTATTACATTTACGTGTGTGTGTGTGTGTGATAAGGTCATAAATAGCTACCATATATATAAATAATACTCGATCTCATATTACTAATACCGAAATTTATTAGCCACAACTCGAATGAACAACACGATCTCCAATTAAATATTCTGTCAAATCGAGTTTATTTCTTTTGCGCATTTATATGTGAAATGGTAAAATATAATAACGCTTAAAGCTAGTTAGTTTTGTATATATAAAAGTGCAACAACTTGTTTTTTTTTATATATTTTATTTCTCTAGTCTACTCTAGCTATAAATATATAGCGTAATATATTGTACTCGGTTAGGCGATTTAAAAATTGATTGAAACTTATATAAATTTGACAAATTGATCTAAATTATAGTAAATATAAATAAATTGATGATGACGACGAATAGTCAGTATTACAAATCATTAAACATTATATAACAACATTTCATCTTAATTAATACTCTTGAGATAGAATACACATATAGTTATTAAGGTTTACATTTTTATTGCGAAAACAAATATAATTATTATAAGAAATATGATTAGATATTATGTTTTTTTTTATAAAACCTTGAATAATTTTTAATTTTAGTCTATCTGAGCGTAAAATATGTTGTTGTTGCTGTTGTTGTCATTATTGCATTTCCTCGATAAGAAATGAGGTTTGCGCACAGCAATTATCTCGCCGAGCAATTAAAAATCGCACTGTGTAAACATCGATTGCACATAGAAACATAATGTGCTGTACATACGTTTAACCGCATCTTTTCCCAATTAATTAACTTCGTTCTTCTGTATCTCTGTATATATGAATGCGTGCACAATGATCATGTTATAATGATCATCGCGCATCTTTCTATACACATCCCGAAGTTGGTTAATTGATTTAAATAAAAAAAAATATTGTTAAAACTATGAACATTGGTTATATTATGATAAATGAATAGGAATAATTATGGAATAGATCAAATAAAAATTAAATTTCTATTAAGCGCGTATATAGCTCTAAGGTGTTTTCATATTATATACAATTTTGGATGGATATCGTTTTTACATATTACGAGTATTATGATAATCATCTTGATGTGCTGTACAGTTAAAATTATATTTAAATAGTTACTAGAGTTTATATATAGGCTAACTAAATGCATATGAATATACTCGTATATATAAATGAAAGGTACTTGAAAGTTGTATAGAAATCTTGAAAATGTTAAATAAATATAAATGTTGTGATCAACACCCTCTTTTATACTTCAAAAATTCAATAATAATATTTTAAAGAAATTATTTTTATTGCAAAACGTGTACATTTAAATTAAATTTAGGGCAGAGCTTTTCAACCTTTTTTCAATTATAATTTGAATGGTACTAGATATTCGTGATCATATTTAACCAAACAATCTATTCAATTGAACACTAAAGTTTAACTGATCATGAACGATCGTCGAAAGTAATTTCAAGGCATGATGATAATGATGATGAATTTCTTGAAGGACTTCTTGTCCTAATTATATTTGAAGAAGTTAACCAAGAATTCCTGAGTGCTGCTGGTTATAATCGATTTGCCTGGTAAAAACAATATTACTTGTATTTCGAGATGTATCGAGCTTTTGAGATGTATTGAAACTTTGGAAAATAAAAGCCCTTACCCTTAGCAAGATTTGTGAACATTTCCTGGTCTAAACGAATAAAACCTGAAAATAAAATGGTGAAAAACTGCAGGGCATCATTCTAGAGAATTTCAGATTTATGAATTTTTCAAATAATGAACTTTTACATTATTTGAAAAGTTCATAATCTGTAGTTGCAAGAAAAACGCACGTATAATTTTTAATATTTTATTTATTAAAGCAAACGTGTGTGCAATTTTTGTACATTTTGAATATGTTTACATAATTCAATTTGACATTTCGCATTGGCGGTTAAATTTTTTGTTGTAGTTTGAATTTAATTTGTCTTAACACACTTTAATAATTAGTGAACTTGTACTATATAACCTGTACTATAATTTGTTACACATTTATTACAATTTATTATAAAAAATCCCGATTTTATTACAGTTACCATTTTCGAGGAACGAGTAGTATCGGGCGGTTCTTCAATCAGAATTTATTACAAATTAACTACATTGATTAAATAGTTCAAGATCAATCCTATACCTTGGCTAAGGGTAGATTTCACCCCAAACGATTATTTTTGACAAAAACATCGATTTTACCAATATTAATAAATTATTACACCAGACCGCCGCCAAGTCAAATATAGTCATATTGAGTCATATACTGATATACTGTAACATGATTTTAATTTTCATTTCAATAAATTTGTCTGAATATGATTTCCATTTTAAATAAATTTTGAAAAGATGTCCATCCAATTAAATGTGACATTACCATGTACATTACCATTTTCTAATGTCATTGCGTTTCTCGAAAAAATAAAATTAAATATAAAAAATTGTTAAAGTTTTTTTTTACTTAACATATCGAGTTTTTATTTTTTATATGTACCCTCCTCCATATGTACTGATAAAATTTTTGTCTAAATTTATTAAGTTTTCATGTTGGTTGCATGCACAAAATTTGTATAGCAGTTTGGTTGCAATCATTTATTTTTATTTAATCGTGAAAAAATTATATCTAGTTTTTTTCGCTTTTTTCGCTAATTTGCATAACTAACTAAGATTATTAATTTATCATTTATCATACAAAGATATATGTGCAGGTAAGGATTATAATAATATATGTGTATAATATGTGCAATAAAAATCATGAAAATAATGATTTCTGTAAATTTAGTTTCAAGTGTAAATTATTTCATATGCCACTGGTTTGATATTTGCTTTCTATTAATTGCATTCAGTAAATCAGTACTGAATTATATTTCCCAAATATATTTTTTAATTGAGTGCTATGTTTAAATTTTGATTAAATTGTTATTAGTATGTAACGTTTTTTCGACAAACTAATATAATTTCATCATTGTTGAAAATCAAAAATTTGATTCACATTTATTCAGATTCTCGACTCCCGTGGGCGCCCATTGTGTACGTTAAAGTCATGGAAATTATTCAAGATTCGAACTCATGGGATGATCAGGAAAAGGAGTCTTCACCCAAATCGAAGAAGAAGAAAAACTATTTTAATAAATTTAAAGACAAATGGTTCAAACAACCCGAATATAATTGGTTAATAAAAGTTTAGTTGGAGTTTACTGCAAAATGTAAACTTTGTGGGTGGTGTGAAATTTGTTGTTAAACATGATGGCGAAAAGTCAATAAAGACACATGCAAGAAGTATAAAACACAAACAAATTGTTGTTGCTCAAAACGGGAGTCGGCTATTGAAAAAAATTGTTGTCTCAACAACCTCTTCAAATTATAACAATGCCAATTTAAAAGCCATAATTGCCGATTTAGCATCAGTTTATCATGCAGTAAGACATCTGCATAGTTATAACAGTACTGATTATGGTATTAAGCTCAACTGCAAAATATTTAGTGATTCCTGTGTCTCTGGCCAGTGCATTGTATGGTCGTACGAAAGCTAAAAGTTTAGTCGAGAATATCCTCGCTCTGAAATCTTTTAAATTGGTGCTAAATGACGTTTTAGATTCCATAAATCCAGGTTTCTTCTCCATTTCATCTGATGCTACAAAAACGTAAAATTATTACCCTTTTACCATAATTTATTTTATTCCAGAAGAAGGAATTAAACACAAAATATTAAATTTTTATTCTTCTGATTATGAAGATTCCGCATCAATTTCTAATGACATTTTAGACTCCCTTAAAAACTAAACTTGAAAATAGAAAATGTGTCGTCATTTGTAGCTGACAACGCACCCGTTAATTATGGAAAATCAAATTCTGTCTACCAAAAGTTGTGTCCAAAAAAATCCTTTTATTATAAAAAATTACCGTATAAAATATACCTACTAGATGGATAAAAAATATACCTACTAGATGGATAAGCTTGTCTAACGCAGTACACAGAATTTTAAATTGCTGTTCTGCAATTAAATAGTATTTTTTGCAGCAAGGCGAACAGAATTGTGATAAAGTTATTTGGAAGTTTATTAAATCTCGACAAAATGGAAGATGATATGACTTCAATAACTATTTCAGAGATGAATTTATATTTCATTACAAGGGGAATAAATTGCAGCAACAGAGTTACATTCAATTATGAGTTCTCTAAAGGATCAACTGGAATGCAGAATTCAGGATAAATTTGTGGACAGCCAAGTTAAAACAGGTTTATTAAATCTTAATAACTGAGAACAAAATAAGTTCATTGATGCTGCATTAGAGACTTATACGCGGGCTTTAAATTATATTTCAAAATTTTACGATTTCGAGGATAACCCATTTAAAATTCTATCTGATCTGAATATAAAAAATGGAGACCTGAATTTCGAAGCCGTTTTAGAAGTTGCCGCACTAGTAAATTGAAATTTAGATAATGATATGTTATATATGATGAAGTAATTACCGTAAATAAACTTCGCTAAAATTTGGGAAATATTGATTCTTTTACTGCCGAACAGTTGTGTGTCAATATTTTCAAATCCACAGATACCTCAACTAATTTAAAAATGTTAGTGATGAAAGTATTAAGCATTCCTGTCAGCAATGTTTTCGTGGAACGGGATTTTCATTGATGAGATCAACATGGAAGAATGATCGAAATAAAATGAGAGTAGAACTCGTCAAGGCAGAATTATGTCTTCGAATAAATTATAACACGAACTGCGAGCAGTGTTTTAGTAATTTGAAAGCACCCGAACAAAAAGATTTTTAGAATCAGTGCAAAGTCAAAAGAAATATATCTTTTTAAATTATTTTTTATAAATTATTTGTTATGGTATTTTTCTAATTTACTTAGAAGTTTATTTTTAAAAGTATGTATACAGATTCAGAATGTTGGTTCGATCTCAAAGAATATTAAGTTTTTTAATGCGAAATACATTTGACCTTAGAAAATTTAAGTGTTTTATATATTTTTTGTTCAATTTTGATGTTCTGGGGTCTACGAACAATTTTCTGGGGTTTCTGAACTAAGTCTACGGGGCTTATGACTTTAAAACTTGGCAACCCTGGGTTAACTGATATGGTAAGGCCAACAATTTTTTTTATTGCCATTTCGAAACGAAACAATACATTTTCTAATAAAACTGGTATAGATTGCATGTTCTCAATTAAATATATGCATGAACCGCAACGTATGTTTTTTTTATTCTGGATCTACAGTAATCAACGAATTTACAATTTGTCTGAGAACCTTGTAAGAGAAGAAGTAGTTGTAAATACATTTCGATGCAAATCATAATCACCGTCGCAGGCTCCAGGATCAATAAACAGAATTTTCAGTCTATCAAACATTTCTGCAATGCAATCGTTGAATGTGAATTGACTGTGACTCTTGTTGCCCTTAATGGAATAACGAATAGTTGTATTTTCTATCTTAGTCCTGAAGAACATTTATAATGCATTAATCTTCAAAAGGCTGCTTGTAATATTGGTGTTACATATTATTTGAATAGAAGTCCTCACTCCATATGACCAACCCAAAATATGACAACGACCCTCTAAAAGTGCGATCTCATAAAGGTTTTACATATCTTAAGAACCTGATGCGGTTTAGAGATTGTTTTGCCTCAACTGAGGAACTAAAATTTCCGTAAAGCTGACCCTGGTCAGACCATTAACGTTTTCATTACATTATAAAATTATTGCTAATTTAAGGTAATAAACATTAATTTTTAATTATGATTTATTTATTTATTCATTGGCATTACAATTTTGGTAAATGAAAAGCACATATATGGAAGCAATATAAATGAGCAACAACAACCAACAAAAAATAACTTCCATAGGCATAAAAACCTCAGATTTTTTCAAAAAACAAATCGAATACATGCTAGTACCCTCCGTATTGTACATTTGTTACAGAGGACACTGCAAAAAGTGAATTCTTACTTTTATACAAAAATAATGCAAATGAAAATATTATTACAAAAATAGTACTACATGTATTGTCATTCAAGCGCGCCACGCTAAATAACACGCTTTAACAGATTTAGGCGACGCTGACCTCTTACTATCTAACGAAATAGTATTCCAAAGAGAAATACCGCTGGTTTATAGGAGGAAGTAAACGTAAATTTGAAGAATAAGACCTACTGAACAATATAACTTATTAAATAAATAGGGAGTTTGCTTCGTTCTGAGAAGCTTAAACATAAAGACATACACGAAGTTCATAAAAGTCAACCAAACTACAGCCAAGGATCAAATTTAAAAAGCGAGCAAAACATCGTCACTATATAGAAAACGAGGAAGAAGGTGCAAGAGGAACATAAGCTCTTTAAAATTACTATCAGTGAGCCCTACCGTTTTACTAACCTTAATCAAATGGTCACCACAAGTAAAAGTTTTGTTAAAAATTAGCCCTAAATTTCTAACTGTATTAGAGAATGGAATTAAAGAATCACCGAGAAAAGTTCCAGGAAAAGAGGAAGTACTTATAGATTTTTTATAAATTATAATGGACTGGGGCTTTACTAGCATTAAGAACGAGTCCATTAGATAATTGGACCAATATAAACCAATTATAAATTCTTACAAAATCATCGTTAATAAGAAAAATATTAGGGAGAATGGAATCATTATCTAAGAGAATGCTCCTATATATTTAGACATCACCAGTAAATGAATGAAAAGAAGAATGACGAATGGAACATGCATTGTCATTAATATACATTGAGAATAGCAAAGGACCAAGAACCGAACCCTGAAGAACGCCAGAAGAGATAGGTAAGAAGTCAGGAAAAGAATTATCATGAAAGACTGCCTGAAAGCGACCCGAAATATAGTCTAAAATCAATTTAACAGCAGAAAAAGCAAAATTAAAGTTCCAAATAAGCTTATTAAACAAAATTTGGTGATTAATTGAATCAAACGCTTTATGGAATCAACAGTAGATATATTTGTAAACGAAAAAAAATTAAGGGGTTCAGCGGATACTATAAATCAATATTGGAAATATCATGGGTTGGGCTAGAGTTAGTTAGATAAAGGTTAAAGTCATTAGCTTTGAAATCTACAGAAGTAGCCCTTTTGCAACTACCAAGGTCCAAGTTGCGTACGTTGCGCCAAAATATCTTAAAGGAAATTGAGGGATCTGGTTAATCATTGAAAAAATTTTGCTTAGCAAGACGAATTAAACCTACCACTCTATTTCGAGATTGCTTACAAGTTAGATAAGACAAAGAATTAGGGCTAATTTTCCAAAGACCGTATTTGGAAAAACGATCAGAAATAGCACTCAAAATCTCTTGCGTCATCTCAAAGGGAAATCTAGGTCTAAAATAAATAGTAGTGAGAGGAACGCAATTACTAAATACATAATTAATAGAGGAATTAAAATAGTCAATTTGATCGGTAGAAGTACAAATAGAAAAAATATTATCCCCACAAATAGAGCCACAAGTTGATGAAAGGTGAGATTCATTAGTTTTAAAAAAATCCCTAAAGCTGAAACTTTTAGGTTTAGGTCGAGAGTAATAATTAACAGAAAAAACAAGAAGATCATGATGAGAGCCAATACCTAGAGACAATTGATTGAAAAAACAAATGAATTATCGGCGGAAGCAACAACGTGATCAATGAGCGAATAAGAGCCACCATACTTGCGGTGGCGTTAGAATAAGTGGGTGCTTCAGTATTATAAACGGAAAGGTTAATGCTACTTAAGATATTTAAATAGCTACGAGAAAATAAAGTCTCCTGAGAAATATCAAAATTAAAATCACCCGAAATGAAAACCTCATCATACCGATAGGAAAAATAATTAAAAAGACACTCAAAGTGTAAAAGGGATTTTTTAAATCGAGCATAACACCTTTTGTTTGTTTTAGGAGGATTATAAACCACACCTATAAAATAAATGTCCGCTTATTCACGAAGACATTTAAAAAAAAGAAACTCAAAGTCACAAACGGGCCTTTGAGAAATTGAGCGGAGTACCGATACAACACTACATTTAATATGCTCGCTAACATGTATGCATACGCCACCATAATTAACCGGTGGATTAATCCTATCCTGCCTGAACAAATTATAGCCCCTAATGGCAAACGTAGAATTCGAAATACTGGATGTCAAAAATGTTTCCGATAAACAAATAACATCCATTGGGACCCCGTTAAAAGTATGACGAAGTTCGTCGATATTTAAAGTAAGACTCTGAACATTCAAACTTTGTTGGACTTAATCTGAAGCATATAGTTTAATAGAACCGAAGGCAAAGAAATACTCTCGATGGGCATCGCGAGTCGTAGTGCACTTCAACAACAGTAATTGTATGCAAAAAATTTAATATAAGTAAGTAGAATCTTCTTTAAATGTAAGCTTCCAACTGTCAAAATCTAAAAAGAAACAAAAAGAGAAGCCAAATAGCCAAATAATACAGGTAACAGAAAATTATGTAAGAGGAGCGATGCTTATCAATTGAACAAATCCTACAAGCCAAAATCCAGTGGAGAAAGCCGCAAAATCAAAATTAATCCAAAAAATTAAATATTTTAATTTTTGGAAAGAAAAAACAAACATCTTCTAGTTTTACTAGCATACATATTTCAACATTCTACTAAATTTTGCAAAGTGACGTCGTTTTCACTTAGTAATGTTTTAGTAAAAACTTCTTTCGCCTATAATACATTATAGTTATAATAAATCAAACAAATAATTATTATATATTTAAATCAGAGTATAAATTTGGTTTTTGTCAAACATTGTTGTGGTTGTCAAAATAAACATGGCCAATAACCTCATCCGCAATGTAAAAATAGTTAAGCAACATTACTAAAATTTATACTAGAAATTTAATTGCTGGAATCCAGGAGATATCCCCTCGAGATTTTTTGCTCAAAAGTTAGGTCCATCCGTCTCAGATATATAACGCCAATAGTTCAAGTCTGAAAGGCGGATATAAATAATAATAATAAAAACAATTCCCAAAGGCCAATCACTCCTTCCGTGCGGCCGCACGGAGAGTCACCATCAACATTATTATTATTTTTTGAATATAATTCCGGGGAGATTATAAACAAGAATATCATTCTACTTAATTAAAAATTAAAAAAAGAAAGAAAACGGCAAAAATAAATTATTATTAATCGAAATAAAAAATGTATTTAACGAGCATTGATTATAGGAAAACGAAAAGGTTAATGAAAAAGGAAATTTAAAATATGTACTAAAGTCTAAATTTAAGAGAGTGATATCCTGCATCATAAAGGAGAGACCGTACGCTGGTTTGCTTAGAGCAAGCAAATTTAAAACTGGAAAAAAGAGGAAAAGAAAGAAAAACAGAGATACAAAAAAACAAAGTTTAACAAAAAATAAAATTAAAAGAACGCAAATTCTCTCCATTTGCAAAAAAAGAAAAAACAAAAATGTTAAAAATTATAAATACTCGATAGAGTATTCAAGTCAAATAGATAAAAAGGAAAACAATTAATCTAAAAATAAAACAAAAATTGCTTTATCGATTGGTAGCAAATCATAATTTAATAATAGCGAATTTGCTAATGTATGGTAGTCAAAAAGTTCGAAATATTTATAAGTCTCGCGCAGCATTCTTGTAATAGGCTCGTCCTGGCCGTAGATCGTTCTATGAGGAGCAATTTTAAAAGCTTCAATCGTCCTCAAAGCACGAGCATTTACATTAAGATTTAAATTTTCGAGTAGAGCTGGAGAATCTACATCGTTGATGAACGAAACCGATGTCGGCATCAGATCGTCGCTTACTAAGTGTCTTTAAGTTAATAATCTCCAATCGGTTGAGATAAAGAGGCTAATTGTAAACGTCCACCCAAGTTGAACCGCTTCAATTCTTTGTATGTACACTTCATGGTATGGGGACCAAACTTGACTCGCAAACTCGAGTAGGGTTCGAACAAATATCATGCAGAGAACCGTAACATAAGGGTTCAAAAATTCCTTAGACCAGCGTTCAATAATTCCTAGCGAAGAGTTCGGAATAAACGTGTGATCTAAAGCAAAATCTCAGCATATGTTTCATATCTAAAATTTAAATAAAAATTGTCAGAAAATAAATTGTCGAAAATAAATTGTCAATTTAACCCATTTTGGATATAAAACCTATGCGGAGATTTTGCTTTAGATCACACCTTTATATCTGCCGTTCAGACTTGAACTATTGGCATTATATCTGAGATGGATAAACCTAAATTTTGAGCAAATAATCTCGAGGAGGACATCCCCTGGATTCCAGCAATTAAATGTTTAGTATACATTTTTGTACTGTTGCTTAACTATTTTTACATTGCGGATGAGGTACGAGTAAATGGCTACGTTAGCCTTATTCATCCTTTCTTCAATGTTAGGCTTCCAGCTCAGCTTACTGTCAAAGATCATGCCCAAAAATCTCACTCTGTCAGAAAAGCCAGTCTAATGCCGTTCACGATAGGGGGGCTGACTACCGGAATTTTATATTTCTTAGTAAATAGTACCAGCTCTGTCTTGGAAGGGTTAATCCCTTATCCACATTTGCCGGCCCATTTAGTAACGATCAGGAGTGCATTCTGCATAAACTCCCTAATCGTACCCAGATATTTGCCAGAGACAGCTATCGCTACATCATCTGCATACGCTACAACCCCTATCACCTCTGTCTCCAGTCCCAACAGCAATCCATTTAACGCCGCACTCCAAAGAAAGGGGGACATTACTCCTCCCTGCGGGGTTCCTCTAACCACCCGCCTTCTTATGGTGGACTCTCCCAGTTCCGAGGTAATAATCCTGCTTACCAGCATCTGATTTATCAACCTGAGGGTAATCCACCTTCAAAAATGACAATCCTTCCATGATCGCCTCCGTTTTTACATTATTAAACGGTATATTCCGATTGGTTCTCTTATTATTTTTGTAAAATAATATTCCCAAATAAGCGACGAACCTGATTTTATTGAATTAATACAACATTGATTTTGTATTTTCACTGACCTAACGTTTACTTAATGAAATTTGATGAAAAACGGTATGATTTCCTCGCAATGGAATGTTACTTGGGAATTTTTTTGGGATCCTAATTATAAATGGTGGGGATTAACTTTTTACAATCAACTGGTTAACTTACATTTTCCATAAGGCAAAAAAAAAATTGGAATTTTATACTTGAGCAAACTTGTGAAGCCTATACTTGAGCAATACACTTTTCTATGACACGAATAAATAATTTTTGCATTAAAAGCTCATGAAAAGTTGTCTATATATATTATATGATGTTTTCATATAAAATGTCGTCATCCTTAATCAAAAAACATGGCAGACCTAAAATTTATTTCATATCTTTGTTTTATACTGAGAACCATGAAAATCATGTTCTGAATTTTTTAAAAATTTATTGGAACCTATAAATACGTGGGCAATATGGTAAGCACTAGGTGAATTTTAATTAAAGCATCTGCCCGTGACTTCATACGCGTGGTCTGTAATTTGTAGAAATGTCATTCAAAGAAAAATAGTATTTACCGCCCAAGTAAAATATGACCCAAAAAAATACTCCAAATTTGTTCAATACAAACAATAAACGTTGCAAAATCAATAGGTTTTTGCAACAAGTTTCAATAATGTTCAACAAATTTCAAAAGATTAACATGTGGATAGGTTTTCAGGAATGCACATGGCATAGTTTCTTACCTGGAAAAACGAATCGAATCCTTGGTTTCCTGGCGATATAATTAACGGGTCTTTTACAAACAGGTTGTTGCAATAAATTTCAATTCAAAAACCTGTTCAACAAATTTCAAGAGATTCACGTGCAAAAAAATCGAACAATTCCTGGGGTCGGTTATGTCGCCGGGTCTTTTAAAATGTGTTGTTGGTTATATCATAGAAAAAAAAGTTTACCATAGATTTCTCATTTGTATAAGAGAAATCTATGTTAAACTTATTATTAACTTATTTTATATGTTAAACTTAATAAGGAAATTCTTTGTAATACAATTTTTGGAATTCACGCCCTAAAAATCTATCAATTACTTTTATTTCAAATCAATCCTTATATTTTTTAAGATTTGTGTGCAACATTTATTTCATGCAACAAATTTGGGATTGTTTTGGGACATATTTCACACGCAATATTTACTTTACTTACTTGTTTAAAGACAGATATTGTTTGTGTTTTAATCCTGTTAAAGTGCTTTAGGATACATAAAAATGTTTTGATTTTCCGTCCAGTGGGCGTACACAAATAAATCAGAAGCATTTGCGACACGTCAGCAGGGAACATAATATTGCTGTTTTTGTACGAAGCATATATTTTTCAAAATTAGACCAGACATCTCCTGTAGCGAATGTCCGACACAGTCGCATCGGAACCTGCAAACGTTTGAAATCGGGTGACATTTCTGTTGGATTCTTTGGGATGCATGGCATGGCAACAGTACATTTTCTTCTTTAAATTTTTAGTTTCAATTTGAAGCTTCGTTCGTCACATTTTTACAGGCAAGTCAAATTTCAATGTTAAAACGTTTGGCGACATGCCACTCAAGTGAATTCAAGAATTCAGTTGGATAATTGACAACTTTATTTTGATTCATTACAATATCGATGAGTATTCCATGTTCTCGCTTCTCCCGGTATTTCGTGTTATATAAGCAAATAATAATAAATAAATTGTTGGCCTTGATATCGTTGGTTTTAACTGGGGCTATGGCATTGTATTTTGGTGCGATGTTTGGGAAAACCTTAAGAACCAATTTTTCTGTGGTTCCTTTGATTTTACAGAAGTCGGTTAGCACTGTGATTTTTCTCAACATGCATTAGGTTCACCAGTAGATGTATAACGTGGAATAACTGGTAGAACCACCGTCCGAAAGAGTTACCGCAATTATGGATGATGTGATTACGATGTAATATTTTTTCATACTTGTGTGGTTGCCAAAATAAGTAAAGTTTTGCCAGCGCATCTAAAAATTACGATCCGCCACTTATGCTTATAATTGCATGCTTAATTTTGACATACGTTATGCTTAGTTCTAAATTCAATTTTCAAAGATCCGTTTGAACAAGTTTACCCAATTCGTCGATATTAAAATATGTTTGACGTAAAATATGCTGGTACTGTAGAGTAAAATAGGGTTTAAGCAATCATATAGTTCCCATATACTCAATAAAAAGCATGCGGTTAATATTGTCGGCGGTAATGACAATGCTCTTGCAAGTGTATCTTCATTTGTAATGGTTTGGACCAATTAACTCTCACTTAGTCTCTTTACTGATGAAGTCAAATCCTCCTAAGAACTTCTCTTGTCCCGACGAATGCTAAAACGCATTCACGAAACTTAAAAGTCAATTAGCTAATACAACAGTCACTCGCTGAACTGAAAAATGCTATGTGATGATGATGCACCAAACACTGCCATCGGACTGTTTTCTAAAAATATTTACAATAACAATTCTTCGGAACCTTTGGTATTTTTCTCGAATAAGTTACCAATAATGGCGAATAAAAATACTCTGCATTCAATCGAGAATTAGCGATTATACATTTTAGATACTTTGTCGAAGACCCGAACTATACCATTTACACTAACCGTAGGCCAGTGATCTGAATTTCAGTCTAAAATATAGCGTAATCCAGATAGGCGCCTCACTTGGATTATGTTAGTTAATTTACCACCAATATCCAGTATGTGCACATTAAAGAAAACATGATCGCCGGCAATTATCCCGCACGACCGATATTATAGATAGTCGAGTCACGATTCGATTTTAGCAGAAGTGCACATAAATCTAGACCTTTTTAAATTTTACGGTTACCAAATATACTCCGAAACATCTACGGAAATAAATCGCACAAGCATCGCATTCACACTCAGACGTCCATGTTACTCGTAAGTTGATTACGGATTGCTACACTTATAGTCCAGTATGAACAAGGAAGTCGGTGAATGAACATTGTCTTAATTATCCTGCCAATGATCACCTTTGGGCAAATTCGAAATTGCGTAAGATTTATTCGAACAATGTTCATTTTCCAAAGGGTCATGTATCATGATTCGGCATTTCACTCAATATCACGATTGATTAACGATCACAATTCAAGGCCAAACTTTTTGCAGTGTTAACGAATTTCGTTGTTAACGAATTCCCGAGCAACAGTGAAAATAAATCTGAAATACTACAAGGTATGTACCCTTGCACGTAATCTACTCGGACTCGTACAGGATTACTAGCACCCTTCAAAGAACCATATAAAGTAATTTATCGCTTACGAAAACAGTTCGTTGTCTCGATTAAAGACAAACTCCGACCTATCTCGATTGATAGATTAAAGCCATCACACGGAATTCTCTGTTCTGCTCAGCGGCTATATATATCCCAACCATGAAAAATCGTTCAATCCAACGCGTAAATCTATTTCTCGGCCTAATTATCGAACAATCAACTGCGAGGAGGGTACACCGAGAGAAAAATCAACGTAAATTCAATAAAAACAAATATAAATTAAAGTAAATTCCATACGATAACCAGTTAAAGTGGATTTTATTCATTTTAATGACGAAAACTTTTAATAATATATTTAAATTAAACAACTTAAATTCGAAAAATGCCTTCTTTATTTTTATTAATGAAGAATTTGATTTAATGTGTTTATACTTTTGAAATATATATTGAACAAACATGTTTTAATGTGATACCATGTGTGGCCATCATTAATTTTAAATTGCGAAAGATTTGAATCAATTAAGACCATATTTTAAAAATACGTTGAGAAATTACATTAAAGTAGTGGCAACTTTAATTTAAATCATTAAAAACTTTAAATAGAAACACATTTCATATTAAATCAAACAAATACTGTATTTGAAATAAATGGATAACGTATTCAATTTACTCAAATGTGCTTTCCCTGGTCCGTTACTATTTATCGTCCTTATATTGCAATAAAACAAACCAACATTCAATGCTTTCATTTTGTTAATTCATCAATTTATTATTATAAACATACATATATACATATATTTTTACATTCTATTTCATATAAACTTATTTCTAATATACGATTTCCCATTATTAATGGAGTAAATATGTAATGGTGGACTAGTGAAAAAATTAATTTCTTTAATATATAATTTATCAGTACAAATATTTCCTACTTCATAAGACTGAAAATGGGAGTCAAATTTATTTATATTGATTAAATAGCAAAGTATTAAAAGATCATTTTCATACATAATCGATTTTATTTTATACAACTGAAAATTGTCTTTAATACATCTTACTAAATAATAGTTAGGTTTATATTCCGTTCCTTTATAAATCACTGATGACTCACACGTTTTTATATATTTATAGTTAATTTTGTTAACGTCAATTATTCTTGAATAGTATTCTTCTACTGATAGATCTTTTGTTTTAAACTGTTTGAAATCACAATAATTTTCAAAGCCATTTTCATACTTGATTAATATTTGAGAAAATTTTAAACCCGATTTAACAGCTAATGAATAAGACGGATTTAGTCTGGAAGTTATATTATGCATATACATTTTCGATTCCTTGTGTTTGGCTTCGAATCGCATCGCCCAAAGATACTTTAAAGGGCCACATCGTTTAATGGCTGTAACGTAATGGACCAAAAAATGATGCTTTGGTTTAAGTGTTGGTCCATAAAGCTGGATGTATAGTGTATTATGATTTTCAATTAAATGTTTTAAATTGTTTAGTTCATTTACAGAATATTGTGATTGTTGTAGTAAATCAATAATTTGAATTAACAATGTCAATAGTTTCCAGTGAATATTTTCTTGATGGATTAAGTCACCTATCATTAAGGGTAAAAAGTGCACGAAGCACATCATTTCACTTGCAGACATTTTTAAATTACACATTCTTAATTTAGTTATTTCAATATCTGGTGAAACATTTCCAATTTCTATTTCACCAAATTGAAATAGTTTTTTTCTACTATTTAAAACATCTACTGATAGTATATTATTGTCTATTAAACCTAACAATATGTTACTAATATCATATCGACAAACTCCCTCATAAATATCGTGCATTAGGTCAAAACAAAAATTCTCGTGGGCATTAAAACTTTCTAATATATCGAAAATACAACTACTCTTGATACCAGTTTCCTTAAAATCATTTATTGATAAGTCTTCCATATAGTTATCATTATTTCTCAAAAACGATTCTAGTTCAGATACATCAGTTTTTGAATCTTTAGAGGTTCTTCTACAAGCACGACAAAATCTTTTAGAATTGAATGATTGAACGAATCCTAGAATGCTATTCATACCTAAATTATCTCCAATTATTACGCCTAAAATGAAACGAATTCTAAACATCCCCTCTGGGGTCTTAATGTTAATGCCGTCTTCTAGTTCTTTTAACTGTTTAACTAAGTGGTGAAATGATTTATCGTTGCCAAATTTTTTCATATTACCAGTACCAATGAATGCGCAGTGAAAAATTAAATCTAACTTCGATAACAAATGTTGTGGCATTGTGGGAAAAAAATAATAAAATCCGCATATCGAAGTACAATGGCTTCCCAATGCATTATTAATTTGGAAGTCATCAGTATATAATACGTACGGTATGACCAAATCATCTTTAAATTTGTCTTTTTTGAGTTTAAAAAGCTCAGCTGATGCAAAATTCGGTAAATTATTTGCAGTGACATATTGATTCGTATTATTTAAAGTTTGCTTTAAAATATGTGGAAGCTCAAAAATAGATTTGAATTGGAAAACTAAAGGCATTATGTAAATGTTTGTAGTTTTAGGAGCTAATGTAGGAATCCCTGATAACACAGTTTCTGAAACTGTATTACTAATAACAAAAGTATTAGGATATTCGAATAATTTTATTTCTTTTAACATTTTAAAAAGACGATGCTCAGAGTTTATATCTTTAAACGGATCAGTACAAAAATCCAGGATATTTTTGAAGGCATTTAAATCATTTATTTTGTCTCCTTCGACTGTACTCTGTAATGTACTTGATACTAATAATAATAATTTTGTAATTAAATTTTGGATTTCTAAAGCTTGTTTTCTAGACATGCTGCTATTCGAATAAAGTTGTAAAGATAAGCATAAAGATTTTTTTTTTAGATTTTTTATCAATTTTTCGATTTCAACTGACGGTTTATTCACAGGTTCTAGGAAATGGCTTTCTGGAAAGTGGATTTGATTTATATCATCAGAATTTGATTCCTGAGTAGGTTCAGGAATATTCGTTTTTTCTGTATATTTGGTTTTATGTAATCTATCTAAATGCGTTCGAAGTGTGGAAAAATTTGAAAAAATCTGTTTGCAATTATTTTGTTTACATGTAATTATGATTGATTTTCCAGAAATTAAATGATCAAACTTATAATGACGTATTAGAACTGTTGAGCTCGGGTAGAGTTTCAAACACTTGCAACAAATAAACATTATGAATTATAAAATATAGATCGAAGTAAAATTAAATAATAAAATAAAACTAATTATTGTATGTTTTCAAAATACAAAAAAATTCAATTCGTAAATAGTGGAAAATATGAGGATTTAAACTTAAAAATAGCTATATTCCATACACATGAAAATTCAAAAATGATAATACTTTAACTTGTCATATGGTTCATAAGGCTGACTAAACTAGATGATTTAACATCGAATGTTGTAGAAATATTAAAAAAGAAATGTTGGATAAAATTCCACGGTATTTCGCAAGCTTTCGGATATTTTAAATTAAATATTTGGAAAATTTTGAAGCATGTATCGAGACTGGAAATAAATGATGGAAATTTGAATAATGAACCATCAAAATATACATAAAAATTAGTTAATTTTGAATTAATTGAACCTTCTACCACAATTAGTGGCTGTATTGTTAGTCCACTATAATAATATTTAGTAGTTAAGTCTGCTATCTTTCGGTGATAATCATTTATACACTCCAGTTGCAATATAAATGATTCTTGGCCATCCGCAATGGTCGCTTTTCTTTTATTGTTGCCGTCCTTGTCCTTAAATCTGGCTGCAGGGTGTAAAATAGAATTGAGGAGCGTGCTTAAAATGTAATCTTCTGTATCTGGAAGAAAAATAAATGTAATCCAAAAAGTCTGCAAAATTTAAAATAAATCTTATACCGCAATCCGTGACATTTTTTGAAATCTTGAACAATTCTTGGCATGCTAAATTATTTATGTTTGCTTCATAATACGGTTTAATTTTAGTTTTAAATGTTTCCCATTTTGCAAAAAGACAAAGTTTTTTTTCTGGATATACTAAATCAAAATCGATTTCAATCTGGAATAATAAGAAAAATGATTTTTATTTTGTTTTATTTTAGGATGAACGTTTATTTCATTTACCAAATCTGGGGCTCTGCTATCGACATACTTCGGCCAATTTTTCAAATATTCTACAATAGACATGGTTTTTAATTCTTTTTGGCGAATACGAAACGTTTTTTGCCACTTGTCTTTGACCTCTTCCCAATTTGTTACTTCCCGCTGTAGAGCAGTTTTAAGGGCCATTAAAATTGATTCATCAAATTCAATTTCAGTCTCCCCTGCATTTTTTTGCGATATCGCCAAATCCGGATTTTTTTGTGAAGTACAAGGCGAAATGTCCGATTTTCTTTTTTTGCATCTGCTATTTGCGTATTTCCCGTACAGTTTACCGCTGGGATTTTTTTTTCCTTGACGGGGAATGTAGTAGTATTCCTGTTCGATTATAAATAAGAATTGAAATTATCAACAATGCGAATTTAGCCGGTATTGGTTTTATAGAGCTAATAATATGTTAATATAATTTGAAACTTTATTAGTTATAAATCAGTATCATATTTCTGTATATATAAATATCTACGACATAAGCTGAAACGTATTTAGTAACATTACCGTTATATGTTTTTCTGATGGGAAAAGCATAATTATTTGATCGATTATGTGAGGAAAATCAAATGGTCTTAGATGAGTATGATTAATATTAATATCTTCTACGATAAGCCGAATTAAATCGTTTCTATGAGAATTCGTTAGCTGTTTGGTGGATTCATAGTATTTAATCATATTTTTCCCCACTGCTGTTTCATTTAAAATTGTGGAAATTTCCTACAAATTTAAAAGAACAGAAATGAGTTCATAATAATAAAAATTAATTTTATTTATATTACTCTAAATTTTGTAAAAGGACTGGCAGATGTTGTTGGTTTTGTTAACGTTTTGCTGTATTCATTCCCTTTCATCCATTGACTTATTTTAGAATTGGTCGACATGGTTTCATCATCAATTCCATACTTAAACGATAAAAAATATGAAAATTTAAGATAAATCATAAAATGGAGTGACTTGTTAAGTATTCAAAGTATTTTGAATTATGTGATCGTATATCCACTACAATAGTAAATGCCAATTTATCGATTTGTATACTCTAGAAATGGTTTATAGTACAACATCGTAACATTTTCAGTGAATGAATACTTGTGGCAAAAAATATCTAATTATTTTAAAGTTTAAATGTAGATATATTTCAGCGATTTATGTGCAGCTATAATTGTTGTAGAATTATTGCAATATTATTTGTCAAAATTATTAAAGTTAAGCCAATTTAGATGTTCGTAATAAAGAGTGTTATAATAAATTAAAAGTAATCTTCAAATTACCTCCAGTTTACGCCAAGTAAATAATTTTTCCCGAAAGATGGCTCTAGGCCCAACATCTGGTATAGCAAATACTAAATCTTCTTTTGACAAATATTTTAAACTTCGGTATGTAATTTTATGTGCTGCAACAAAAAGTTTACTATTATTTTAAAAATTAGAAAAAAAATAAACCCAAAACTCGGAAATAAATAAACGTTCATGTATATATGTATCCAATTTTGTCGTCGCTTTGAATACTGGTTCAAGGTAATAAAATCCTATCAGAAAACAATAATGGATGACTTTTAAAACGTACAAAACATCAATAATTTAACCATTAAAACATAATATTACTTTAAAAGGACCCCGCACAAAACGTATGGAAATTGAATTTCGGTCAAATGATTTGAAATTTTCAGAATAGTTTTTTCAAGTCATGCTGATTAAAAGTCTCCATTGGCACAAAGTGCCTAGATGCTGTTGAAGCCGAGTTTTAAGCGATGGAAAGTTGAAAAACTTGCTCGTGCACGCAGATATATATATACGAATATTAACGTGCGCATAATGAAATATTTATTTAAAATCCTTTTTGTTTCAGCTAATATCGCACAAACAAACAAATTACAACCAGATGGTGCATATATTTAAATAAAAACAAAAAACACATATATATAAAAAAAAAAAGTAATGGAAATTTCCAATTACTTTACATTTTACGGCGGAAAAATATGATGCGTATAATGATATGTTTACCACTGTATATGTTTACTGTAATTTTTTCAACTTTCCATCGCTTAAAACTCGGCTTCAACAGCATCTAGGCACTTTGTGTCCATGGAGACTTTTAATCAGCATGACTTGAAAAAACTATTCTGAAAATTTCAAATCATTTGACCAAAATTCAATTTCCATACGTTTTGTGCGGGGTCCTTTAATGAAAGGAAGAATACGGTAATAACAACTAGTATTCAAAGCTGAAATACGACTATGTAAATCATGCGCTAATACTAAAATTCTCAATATGAGCTTTATATAATAATTATATATGAATTAAAAACAAAGTTTCTTACCTTGAAGATCTGGTAAAATTTCTAATAGGCGAAATTCACTTAAAATATTTATTAATTTTTCTTCATCTGAAGCTTCCATTGTAACGGTGGCTTGTGAACTAAGGCTCGATATTTCATCACACGTGTTATTATGCGATAATGGACGTTCTACGGACGTTGCTTCATTCGCAGTAGATTTCACAATTTCGTTGATATTACTTGTATTATTTTCAGATTGGAAGTTGTCATAATTCACAATTTCTACGCACTGTCCATCAAAATATAATTTGCCATCGACAATTTCAATGGCTGGAATATTACTTTCCATTTTATATACACGCTGTGTAAAAATATTTTCACATTCGTCACAATCAACATGCACTAATTAATTTTAAGTATTTTTGATAACGTATATATATACATTAATATCACTTCACTATTAACTTTTTAAATAAACTGTAACAAATACTTTTTAGTACACCAAATTTACTTTATTTTTATTTTTGAAAAAACACTTGTTGATCCCTTCCGTATTACAATGCAACTGGATCGTTCTCAAAACGTGTTAGCATGAAATATCAAAGAGGAAACAGTAAAAATAAAGTTGATTCTACTTCAATTCGAATGCGTTTTAGTGTTTTCTTTTCGAACCATAGTGTTTCACACATTATTTTAAAACGCAATTATCTTTGATTATGATACAACAAAAATTCAAAGATGTTACATATTAAATCATTAGTGTTGCTATATAATTCATTAAATTAATTACTTTCGACATTATTTTAATGAAACTCACAGTTAATTTTAATAGCATTTCCAAAATAAATGGAAAATATTAAATTAAGGATGTTCCACTTAAATTATATGTTGTCTTTTTTTTCTCAGTGTATAAACTAATTATGTAATAGCACATTCACGAGCGAATAAATTCACAACTTCACAAATACTGCATATGCATTCAAAAGTTGCAACATTCATTCACTTCGACATCCTAGGTTTTAGTCCGTTCGCGTACCAATTCTTACCAACCGAAAGAACCAACAGATAATGCGAAATGTCACATGAATAAAAGAAAAAGATTTTTTTCTTCATTCGGTTCTCTTTGATTGACGGGCGCAAAAGTCCCAATACGTAAAATCAAAAAAGAGTTCCTTCTGTTATAAAGAGTTTCCTGAACTTATAGTGTGGTATTCTTCAGCTATTTATTCAAGAAGGACGTTTTCAGAGGTATTTTCATAAGTTGTAACTGTGGATTGAAATGTTTATTTTTTTCAAAATAACCGGTCCTTCAATATAATGCACAAATTATTATTTATATCCTTTTTATTCCCAAACTACCACTTCCATAGGGAGGGCAAGTAACACGATTGAATTTTTAATTTCCTTTTTAAAATAGGATACTTTGTTACAATACAAATGGTAAAATATATTTGTTTGACAAAAACAAATATATTTTACCATTTGAAAGTAACTTGATTCAAAAATTGATAACATAGTTGCCTTAAAACAACAATAATTCAACAAAATTTTTTATAAAAATAGTTAAATTTTCGTAAATAATTACGTCGGGCTTTTTAAAATGAAAACGAATCGTTGTTAAGTTTTAATCCAGCAAAATAAAATTATTCTGTAAAAAAATCATATTTAATTAAAAAATTATAATTATCCAATTGGTCAAAATTGAACGTTACGGAAGAAACTCTTTCCAGGTTATAAATAAAACTTGAGAAAAAAGTTGGCTCTATTGAAAGCCAAGAAATAAGAAATCATTTTTGGTGAGATATCGCAAATTTCAAGAATACTCAATTATTCGTAAAATAAAGAATATATTTTAAAATTAACGGTCGGAGCTTTAAAATGGTAAAAAAAAATGAATTTTTGCCATAATAAAAATAGATATTTTTATAGTATTTAGAAATGCATAACTCATGGGCCAAGCCATCTTCCATGCCAGTACTAAAGCTGGCCTGGAGCTATGCAATGTGCAAATGGTTTTACGAAAATCGTACGTCCATGAATTGGCTGGCAAAGTAGGACGTGCCAAGGCCCCAGAATAGATTAAAATTAAATAAAAAAAAAAAAATTATTGTTGAAATAAAGACATCAACCAAATTTTCATTTCATGAAAATTTTTTCAAAAATGCGAAAATTCGATACAATTCTGTGTTTTAAAATATAAAACAGAAACAAATAAGAAAAATCCTGAATTTATTAAACCCAAATGTCACAGCTCAATGTTATTGAGATCGCGTAACAAGTTACAGACATCGCAGTGTAGTGCAATGAAGAAGTTTTGGGGCTAATAAATAAACGAGAAGAAAACAGACAAATTTGAATAGTGGGAACGAATTTTGAAATTCTTTTAGACATCATCGAAATTCTAAAGTAAGGTAATAAATATTGTTTGAGGTTAAAAAATTGTTCCTTATCACAGGATTACAGTAGATATCCAGTAGTCACCATTTCCGTTACAGATGAAATGAAAAGATTTTTTGTTTCAAGAGAATGCTGATAAGGGTAACGTAACTCATGATCAAATCTGATGAATATGTAGAAAAAATGCAGTTTATCGTATAAGACATCTGTACTTAAATCAAGATTCTGAAATGTCGTTTAAACCAAGGTTTAACATTTAAAAATTACAATGGTACGTCATCACGTTTGTACAGCAATAAAAATTTTAATTGTTTCATGGGTAATAATTTTTCGGTCATAAAAAACGCAGAAGATTTTAATAAAACATAATTAAAAATGTTATTCTATACCAACAAGTTACATATTACTATCATTGGCTGTAGTCTCACTGTTTACCAATGTAGACTTCTGTTTAGTGATTAATTTGGCAAAACAGTCTAATGAACGAACTAAAATCAAAAAGTAATAAAAAATTGGATTTTGCAGAAGCTTAAAAATTTGTATTAGATCACACTATATGTTTAAATGGAAGATGTTTTAAAAAACTGTTTCGTTAAATTCATTGTAGAGAATTCGCCGGTAAATGTACTCGTGGCGAATCTATTAATGAAAAATGTTGAAACCGAATTGTTGACGCTATTATTAGGGCAATACCAATTTTGTATTGCCCTAATCTTTTCAAGATGTTGCAGCGATTCGTAATGAAAATGAAAGCTTGATAATAAACAATACAGCTTTTTGCTAGTCGAAAAAATTAAGAGATAAATTCGCGCGAAACACTAAAACCATTGGTAAAACCTAAACGTTTATATGCGACGAATTGGTTACTCAATGTTTATAGATGACACTGTAATACTGGATGAAGAAGAAAACAAAACTTGCTACACTACAAATTTTGTAAAGTGTTTATATAAAGATTTCAAGATTTTCAAGTGTTTATATCAAAATTTAACGTCTCATCTATTAAACGTTCAAGAAGCTTTCAAATTTTGTTGTTGTTTTTAATTGTTAGCCAAATACTATGACTAAAATCGCTCTCAGGCACACAGTCGATATATAAAATTGTTTGAGGTGTCGATATTACTTTGAATAATTTGATGTGGTTTTTCCATTTTTAGGTAAATTTTTTAAGTAATTTTCAAATTTTCGTTTAAAACCAAGTTCTCATATTTTTTTTTGTCAAATTTTTGTAAATACTCGTGTTTGTGTATGATGAAAAACCAAATAAGCACTTTCTCGCATAAAAGAATTCACAACAAATACTCTTTGGTAATAAATGATCATGGTGTAACGTAATTCATTTGATTGGTGTTCAAATGTGGTACGCTTTGGAAAAATGTTCTAAATCTTACCTAATTTCTGTGAGCGCTGAAAAGGTTTAAACCTTATAAATCGGCGGGCCCGGATCGGATTACATAAGCAGAGATTTAAAAGAACTCTGCAGTTATGCTCCCCTGGCGGATGTTATTTTCAGGAAATGTCTGCTACTGGCCTATATTCCCAGGAAATGGACGGAGGTCAAATTGGTTTTTATCCCGAAATCGGGAAAGAGCTCACAGGCTTATCCAAAGGACCTGAGGCCTATAAATCTATCATCATTTCTGTTGAAAACCTTGGAAAGGTTGATAGATGTATGTACTTATTCGAACAAAAGTTGAGCCAAGGAATTGGGCAATATCGCAGCACGCGTACTGTAAGGGGAAGTCTGTGGACACAGCTCTCCACGATCTAGTACGCATAATTGAGAAGTCAATTTTCTCGCAAGAGTTTTGTGTGGTAGCATTTCTCGACATTGATGGTGCCTTTAAATAAAACTCTATCTTTTTTCAAAGAATTGTATCTAAAGTGAAAGACTAAGGATAAAATCAATTAAATATGTTCATTCTTAATTACTTCGCAACAATTAAATGCTAACGTCATTTAGATTAACATAATCCTATACATATAGGATTATTAGAAATCCCACGATCGGAATGGTTTGGTGGTTGAGGATTGGTCAATAGTTGTTTTCGATTCCCTGCGTCATCCCTGCGTTTATTGCAAAAGTTCGTTAAATCTGCCTGTTTCCGCACGATTCTCGGTGTTTGGTTCGGGAAAGTTGACCATTACTATTAATTTTATAAATCTTATGATGGGAATCATATGGTCAGTTGCCACTGACATTTTTTCGTCTAAAATCATTAAAATTGAAACAACGATCAGAATCATTTGGTCGACTGTCGTTTAAGAATGGTCACAGTTGTGTTCGTTAGGTCTTAAATTAAATAGTTAACAATCTTGAACGACAGCCGACCAAACGATTCCAATCATTGGATTTATAAAATTACTATTATTGGTCAAGTTTCGAATATCCGAACACTTCAAATTGTGAGGGAAGAAGAATTTTTAATGTTTTCAATAAATCGTTTCGTAAAGATGACAAAAGAGCAATTAGTGAACAATCCTCAATTGCAATTGACCAAACGATTCCGGTCGATGGATTTATAAAATTATTAGTATTGGTCACGTTTCCAGTCTCGAACACTTCGAATCGTGTGGAAATGGGAAGTTGTTAACAAATTTTCGCAATAAAACGTTATGTAGGTTCGAAACGAAATCAAATCGTGATATATCCTCAATGACAGACGACCAAACGATTACGATCGTTGGATTTATAAATTCATGTCAGTAATTTTTTCAGACCCGAACACTTTGAATTGTGCGGGAATTTTTGCATTAAATCGTTTCGAAGGGATAATCAAACGAAAACAACTAGTGACCAATCTGAAACGACAGTCGACCAAATGATTCCGATCGTTGTTTCGTTTTAAACGAATTTTAGCGAAGTAGAGACGACTAAACGAAAACAACTAATAACCAATTCTCAATCAACTGATCATACGATTCCGAACACGAGAATCGTTCGGAAAGATAAGTATTCAACGAATTTTCGCAATAAAACGTTATTCAAGGGTGACCAATCAAAAACTAATAATGACCAATCCTCAACCACCATAAACTATTCCGATCGTTAGATTTCTAATTATCCTAGGATTATGTTAATCTAAACGAAGTTTGAGAACCAACAAATTTAATTGATTTCATCCTATGTCTTCCGCTTTAGATAAAATTCTTTGGAAAAAGATAGGTTTTTGGAGATACTAACCGAAATTTTTTTTTGTATTTATATCAATATTTATTTACTATTTAATCGTAAGTGATTGCAAACGATAAAAACTAGTGACCAATCCTGAGTAAAGAAAAAAACAAAACGAAATACAACATCATTTTTGTCAAAAATCTTTAAATCATTTTTGCCAAAACCTTTAAGTGCTAAGGCGGAGCCGTCACAACGTAGATTAAATTAATTTAATTAAAAATGTTAAGTGTAGGAATAACAATCAAGTATTGTGCTACATGGAATAACTGACGGCTAGAAATAATTTGTAGCCTGAAAAATTAAATGCGAGTATAGTGAGACTAAACTTAGAATTGCTAAAGATTTGGGTTAATATATTAAGTTCATGCTTTGCCCGTCTTACAAATACAAAATAACATATTTGAAGTTACCCCAGAATTTTATCCCATAAAATAAAAAAATTTAATCTGGCAGCACTAACATATCAAAAACCAATTTGCTCTTGTGTCAAGTTAGCCCAGCCCAGTATTTTTATCGATTTTAAATCGAAATAAATAAAAAAAAAAAAAAAAAAAAAATTTAATGAAAAATTATCAAATTTATTAAATTCGATTTGATTTTCATATAATAAAAAAAAAATCTTACGTATTAAAAATCTGTAAGATTTTGACTTGCATAAAGTAATAAAAAATTACAGGCAATGTAAGGAAAAATTTGTTCCGCGGCATGTTCCCGGAAATGAACTCTGGGTTGGGAATATCATTGATTTTGAAATAATTTTTCGTCCCGCTGGATAAATTTAAAATTATTTCGCAAAAACTAAAAATGTCTCGGATCAGGGCTACTTGATTTTGAAATGTATACACTAGTGGCTAAATTAGAAAAATCGTTTTGTGGCAAGTTCCCGACAATGAACTCTGGGTTGGGGATTTCATTGATTTTTATACATTTTTTGCCCCGCTCGATAAATTTAAAATTATCTCGCCAAAATTAAAAATGTCTCGGACCAGGGCTAGATGATTTTGAAATGTTTACACTACTATCTAAACTTACGCTTAATAAAAAGAAAATCGTTCAGTGGCAAGATTCCGAGAGTGAACTCTTTGCTGGGAATTTCATTGATTTTCATATAATTTTTTGTCCCGCTCGATAAATTTAAAATTATTTCGCCAAAATTAGAAATGTCTCGGATCAGGGCTACATGCTTTTGAAATTTATACACTAGTTGTTAAATCAGGTAAAAACCTTTTGTGGCAAATTCCAGAAAATTAACTCTGGGTTGGGGGAATTTCATTGATTTTTATAAAATTTTTCGTCCCGCTCGATAAATTTAAAATTATTTCGCCAAAATTAAAAATGTCTCGGATCAGGGTAACTTGATTTTGAAATTATTCACTAGTAGCTAAATTTAAGGTAAGTTAGAAGAACATCGTTCCGTGAAAAATTCAAGAAAATTAACTCTGGACTGGTTGGCGAAATAATTTTAGATTTATCGAGCGGGACAAAAAATTATATGAAAATCAATGAAATTCCCAGCTCAGAGTTCATTTTCGGGGACTTGCCACGAAACCAATTTTTTCTAATATTGCCTGTAATTTTTCATTATCTTATGCAACTCAAAATTATACAGTTTTTTTTATACGTTAGATTTTAATTATTTTTATTATATATGAAAAACAAATTGAATTTAATAAATTTGATAAATTTTCGTTTTTTCAAAAAAATTGATAAATTCTGGGCTGGGCTAACATCATAAATATATATAGTTAATTTAAATGAAATGAATTAAATCCTGGGCTGGGCTAACTTTACACAAGCGCAAATTGGTTATTGATATGTCAGTGTTGCCTTATTAAAAAAAATTATTTTATACGTTACAAAAATATCTCGTTGATTGCAAATTTACTTGATATCCAAATTCATGCGATCACCGATTTCTTTATTTGCATTAAAACAAAATTCGGTGCTGATCTTGATCCCAAATTAAGTCACATTACTATAGTAATCATTAGCAACTGATCTTCGTACCGCGCGTATATAAAAAACTAACTTTTTACGAGCCCACACAGAGATCGACACGCACTTAACCTAAAAACGTAATATGTATATATAAAATAAAAAAACCGATCAAGTATATAAAAATACCATATACACATAAAATAGTCGCGTGCCTCAAGTTTTTGTGTTTTTTTGTTGTTGTTTATTTTCTATTCCACCAGTTTTTATTTCATTTTTTGGTTTCGGGTTATAAATTCTCTCCATATACAGCATCTTGATATTATAAGTAGTTTTTTTTTTGTATTTTATCTTATTATTAAAAATGTTATCCCTTTCTTACAGAAAAAAAATCAAATAATACACAATGATCTTTTGTGTGATCTTTTAATCCGCAGTCGAGAAAAAATGTCAGTCAAAAAAAAGGGATCTGGATATATAAAACTAAACAAGAAAAAGAGTAAAGATGATGATCATCTTATATATTAAATGATCTTTTGACATCTCGTATTTATATACATATAAATATTATGTAGGGTGGCGTGCGTGGTGTTACATTAAACTTTGAACCACACACAAAAAAAAAATGTATAAACAAAAAAATTAAGATTTTTTTTATAATATTTTTGAACTTTGAACTTTGACCTTTGAATTTATTAAAAATAATGTGAAATACATAAGTTGATCTTTAAGAGATTTTTATCTCTTTAATTTTCATTGAATCATAAATCTCAACATCAATAATAATTCAATGATTAATGAAACAAGAAATTGCACACACAAGAAATCCTTTTTATTGTTGTTGGTGTTGCTGTAAACTCAAGCAACTTTTCTTGTTTAAGCAATTCGATTCGGTAGATGCGATGGTATATATGCGCTGTATGGTGAAGTATTATAAAAAGAAGAAACTCGTGTGTATATACGAGTACATATATAAAAAGCAGCAAGTATTAAAAAAAATGTTCAATTCTTCTTTTCATCTGTGGGAAAATCATATATATGAAAACTTAAAGACAATTTATAAAAATAATAATAATAATAATAAAAGTTTTATAATACTTGTTGGTATATAATAACATAACCCTCCTAAAGATTATAGTTGTAAATTTTAAAGAGATTAGTCAGATTTTACACTGTATGTGTGCGTCTTGCATAATGCCGATGTGTATAAAAAAAATCGAGTTTAGGGAAATTTTTTGTACATGCCTATATATGTATCCGACCAGAGACCACTGGTCAAACTTGATTAAAATAAAAAGCAAAATGTTTTTGTAGATGATCGCCTAGACAATAGAGAACGATAAATTATATTTTGGTTTGGGTCCGTGTGTATAACTGATAAATTTTGCATAATATATTTATGTATAATATATAAGGAAGGGTCGTCACTTTCTTTTTGTTGTGGACAGAGCGCAAGGGAAAAATCACTTTTCAATATCTTTGTATATACGGCTGCATAAAATTTAAATAATATGCAGGTCCGAATATTTTTCCAGGTGCAGAAAAATATTCTCAAAACTTGTTCTATAAGGTATACAGTCTTACCTACACAACTTCTTTGAATACCGCGATAATTTTTCCCGCACCTTATATAGATAAAAAGATAAAATACATACAATGATAGAAAAACTTTTGGTCACACAACAATCGCTTGCCTGCACAATACGAACAATACTTTAATATCCTTTTTAATTTTTTTATTTTTTTTTTGATATTTTACAAAAAGGGTTTCACAGGACATTGTCCATCGGACAAATATTTTGACCTAAGCGTATAAGTGAAACAATGCAAATTACAATATTTAGACCGTATATGTATAAGATCGCGCCGAAATGACCATTTCCAAGATTACATAAATAAAATGGAACGATATCCTTTTTACCTGTAAAATTGATTAATTAGTTTTTATTCTTAAAATGATGGGAAAAATATTTTTTGTCACCTCGTCTAGTATATATTATTTACAAAAAGGATGTTTAAAGATCATTAGGCAATAAAACATTTCGGATCCAAAAAGGGATGTACACGCATCATTTTTCATATTTTACCGGTTTTATTGACCATCTTTCGATCGTACGCGGGATTTAAAAACTCAACGGTTTCTTATATATATATTTACAAGTAAAAGGATTCATATTTATTCAAGCAAATATTTTGTGCAAATAAAATAAAAAGGAATTAAATGTTCCGTGTTATAATTAAATATGAAATATGAATTATCATCCTTTTCAATATACAGTAATCCTTTTTTTTATTAAACTGGGAACCAGTTTTGTGTTCGATCATTAAACTCTATGACCAGTGGTCAACTAAAATAATAAAATATATATGTATATGGAAAAGGATATTAGATATTTTTTTCCGTTAAATATTTAGCAAAGGTGTTGATTATATATGCAGACAAGGGATACATTTTTATATATATGGATACGTCATGATTGATGAGAACATACCGAACAGACCTCCTTCTGAGTGGATTACAAATTTTAAAGTAAAAAAAAAAGTTCTTCAACCTTTTTGTATTTATGTGTATATTATGAAGGAACATGATTTGCATATACGTTCATGTCCATCAATATGTATATAACATACAATAACAATGCGCGCATTTATCTTTCACATATCACATATATGTGTAAGAAGAAGACCAAGAACAAAAGTATTTTTTCGTTTATTAATTGAAAAGATCAATCAAACACGCATACGAGCCTAATGTGTTAAAAAAATATATTATTACTTAAACATGAAAATAAAATAAGGTGAGATAGGGTTAAGCAGATAAAATTAAGAGATATACACCGATACATCTCTCTCTATATATATATCGTAGAGACCCCACAGTTTGTGATTTATTAGAAATTGTTTTAAATTACTGTACTCAATATTCATCATCTATATATAAATAAAATTTGCAACCGAATAATTCCCAGCACCGCACAGACGAAACAATCATAAAAAAATACGCCAAAAAGTCCTTTAGGCAAAATCATGCAATATTTTTTTTCTTTTGTTTGCGCTCTCTATCGATCATGATGATCATCAACTTTTATGATACAATTCAAGTTCAATGTGAATATTAAATGCGCGGATAATGAAACATGTCCAAACTCATAAAAAAATGAGTTACGTTCACAACAAAAACAAAATGATTTTTAAGATAATTTCACTTTATCATTATAACACACAACAGACGATATGACGATTGTTGTAAATAATGAGAGATGCAAAAAAAATGTGTCATGCTGGGATTGGTTTTTTTTTGTTTTTGTTGTTCTTGTTGGCATCTCCTCTATATCTTTGTTGCGTCTTGTGGCGAAGATCAAGTATATAGAATATATATATCTAGATAAAATTGATCGGAATTAAAAAATACCACGGTTCGACAATATCAATCGTAACGGAATTGTTTTTTTAATTGTTTTATTTACGACTTTTTTGTCGTAGAAAACAAAGAAGCTATTTACTCACAATATTTCTATCACAAAAGTAGAAAAAATGCACTCCCTCCATTTTTGAACCCAAGGCACTTGTGTATACACAAAGATACACAAACCCTTACAAAAATGAGAACTCCATTACGTAGCTTTTCGGCAGCTTGATTTCGTACTGATAAAAAGTTTGAATTCTCATCAGGTTGTAACCACTAAACTGCAAAAATCCGTAACTTTTGCTTTGTACCGATAGTACAAAACAAGAACTTATAGATTTAGCGAATTATATCACCGACCAATTTTTTATCAGGACGAAACCAAGCTGCCAAGAAGCTACTTAAGGGAGTTCTCATTTTTGAAAGGGTTTGTGTATCTTTGTGCACACAAGTGCCCTGGGTTTAAAAATAGGGAGGAGTGGATTTTTTCTTCAAAATGGCCTTTTTGTTTTCTACGACTAAAAAGTCGTAAACATTGTATGAGTGCCATTAAAAATAATATTATGTCCGATAAAGCCGAAAGAAAAATCACAAAATAAAACTAATACCACGGACGATTATGAAATATTTCTGAAATTTTTATGTTCATACATTGTGAGATTCGAAGTAGACCTATTTTACCGGCTAAGCTTCAAGGTCGTGTGTGGGATTTTCAAAGATCAATAAATATGCTGATTAGGCCACTAACAAAATAAAAATAATGAAAGGTAACATTTTTGATGTTATTCTATAAAAGAAACGCAACGAAAATGGTGGAACCCAATCAAGCAAAATTAGGAAAATTAAGTAACTCCCTTTAAATAAAAAATTACGAAGCCTACTCTAAAATTTGAAGGACAGGATCTTAAGTTGTAATGCCCGCTGCTTTGCAGCTCCGCCTTTGTAAGATTATTAACAATATCTTGTTGGATTAACGTTAATCGTGCCTTGGCCGTCAACTCAATCTGTCTGACATATTCAGTGGTACCATACTAACGGTATACAGAAACATTTTTAAAGGTCGTTCAATCTAACACGAGGACATATATATGACCTACCAGTTAAACATAATTTAGTGTATCGAATTGTTACCAAAGATCATTTACCTTTGTCGAAACGGAGAAGATTGGACCCAGCAAAACATAAAATTGCTAAAATTGAATTTAAATTTAAGTTGCAACCCGGTTGGTGCAGACAAAGTTCATCCAGCGCTATTTTACATTTACTCATATCCATAATTTTTCTCTTGTACTGTTTTCTCGAAAATAGATCTTGTGCGAGCATATACTACGCCAGACAACGAGTATTTGCGTTGTCTCACAAGATATTTACAAAACAGCCATTACCTTTCTTTTTGGGCACCTTCAGTTCACTAGGACGCCAAATGAACTTCGGAATGCCTTTCAACGTGTTATGAACAACGTTACAAAATGTGCCGGTGTGTTTTATGGAATGGTGGCATTATTGGCCCGTTTTTTAAATTTCAAAAAAAATAAAGTTAAGCTTGTTCAAAATCCCTAGAATAGTTTTGAGCTTTTGTATAGAGAACCGCCGAGTTCTAGATTTTAGAGTTGTAATTGTACTTTGCAAATTTTAGTTGATTATAAAAGTAAAGTAACGTAATATAAAATAACACTAACATGTAGAAACTTTTGTCGTGTATTTAATAGAAATTAAAATCAAAATTTTTATGTGTGTTGTACTTGAGGATTGCTGATTCGAAACAATGGATTTATTTATTAAGACTAATTGTGCAATTTTTTTTTAATTGTCCTCCACTTGGATTTCATTTTGTCTACGTTGTGTAAAATTTGACGGAGAAAATCGTGTTTAAGTTTATTACACCAAATTTAACGGCGGTGCAATTTACGAGACAAGCCTCGATCGCGTATCATTTTCCAGACACCAGACAGACGCCGCAAATAATATTGTAGAAGGGGAGGCCAGTTGAAGCCATTCAAATTTACGGTTACGGCGAGCCAACGCCCAACGATTCATTTTCGTTCAAAGGCGGAAAGACGCCTAACGTTGAAAACTGTTTTCGGCGAGACAACGCCCAACAGGTTTGCGGTTTTGGCGAGACAACACCCAACCTTTCGACGGTCTATCAAGGCCAACTAACTTATTAAGGTGAGCCAATGCCTAACAGTTTTATTTGCGGTTTACGACGGGAAGACGCCCAAGAGTATTTTTGGTCAAAGTCGAAGAAACGCCCAACCCATTTTGGCAAAAGTCACTGCAACCGAAGAGCGACCTATTCCGAGGTCTAAGGTACAATTTTTTATTTTATTTTTTCAATTTTTTACTTTAAATTCAAATTTTTATTTTTATTTTTAATTTGTTTTTTTTTTATTTTTTTCAAATTTCAATCAAATTTTATATTGTAATCGAGCACCAAATTATTGGTCGTGCACACGACCAGGGTGCACGTGGTTTCGCCCTAAAGGTGGTTCATATTCGGCGACCACATTATGGTTTGAATTTTTTTCGATTGATTTTGTTGTTGGACAAAATTTTATTTTGTTGAGTAAAAAGTGCACGGCTATTCCTGGCATTTTTTTTATTCCAATATTCGGGTTTTTGTACTTATTTCGGCTTTGTTTTGTTATAATGAGATAATTAACTAAATTTATTTTCGGGTCGGTTTGTTGGGAGGGGGGTCTTACTTCGTGTCGGTTCCATATTTGCAGGCTGGAGTTGTCACTCCCCGGCATTGCATTGGCAGGACATCCACAGGGTTAGAGTGGTAAGCCCAGCACATGTGTCGTTCAATCGGGGACGACCGTAAAATCTACACGGTCTTCCCGTGGCATTCCGGTAGTCTCAAGCGGTCGGAGTGAGAATTGTGGGTGATTGCCTGAAGGTTTCTCCGGGTGAAGACAGGCATGATCCGGGCGCTCCTGGGTGGCCGGTGATTATTAAATTTATTACGTTTTCTCAAATTTCGTTCGATAGATTATTGTGTTTTTAATTTAACTTCAGGTTTTCTTAGTTTGCTTTTGCTTTTATTTTTATTCTGTTCACTATGTAGGCCAGGAGCACACAAGAGTTGTGGATCCCTACAACCCAACACCCTGAAATCTAGTCAGGGAAACCACCGTGAGATATGCCTCTGCGAGTTTAGGTTGAAATCTATGCGGAATGGGCATATAAACGATATTGTTTTTCATACATAAATAGGTCTAGAAGAACATGCCCTTATGAATAAAAAATCTTGACATTTCAAACGCTATAGTTTCGTTGCGCACCATCCAATTTTTTAGAGAAAAACGCAATTGGCAGAATCTTGCCACTATCAGATTTCAAGTATACAAAACACATCCTACACTAATTTTTTAAGGTATGGCATTCAATGTAAAATGGTTTCTCGAAATCAGGATAGCATGGCACAGAAGGGAAGGACAAGGTAGTTTTAAATTTGCAGAAAGCTCGCTCAGATTCATCGGTCCAATGAAACTTTTGGTTAAGCAGACTTGTAACAGGTAAGAAATAGCAGCACCTATTTCTGCATAATGTCGGATAAAACGGCGATACCAGCGTGTAACACCAAGAAATTGGCAAATTTCTGTTTCACCAATTTTGGTCTGTTATAAATTCAATCGCTAATACTTTATCAGGATCGACTTTAAAGACGCCGTCAGCAAACATGAATCTTGAATACCTAATACCTACTGACTTAAGTAATCCTTAGTGACTAAGTCCAATCGGTTTTAATCTATCAATGAAGATAAAGCTGTTTTTGTCGTTTATGTCAACTATAAAGTATTTCTGTGGTCTTTTGATTACTTTATAGGGCCCGTCATAAGTTGCTGTTAGACTTGGTTTTACCTGACAGCGTGAGCGTGTATCTGTCGGCAGAAGTTTTTGCATATAATTCCAAAGTTTTTCGACATATGACGTAGGATCTAGTTGTTTTGAAAAATCTCCTGGTACTCTGAGTGTTTGTCCATATAGACTTACTCAGCCGGGGAATATTTTAATTCTTCGATTGAATAGAATCGATTCGAATTGGGAACCTTGATCGCTAGTAGGTCCCAATGGGATACCGAATCTGGCGATGAAGTTGGATAGAAACGCTTTCGCAACAGTTTGAGTGGTAGAATTCGCTTCGGCTCATGACGTGAAACGATCAATTATGGTAAGTATATAAATGTTTCCATACGATGGTGCTAATGGACCTACTAGATCTATATGAAATTTTTAGAATCGTCCTGATGATAATTCAAATCTCTGGAATTCAGATGGAGTATGTTTTGCAATGTTATTAAAAATTGTATGTTATTAAAAATTTGACGTCTCATCGGATCCGAGATATAAGGTTAAGGAGTCGTGGTTGACGTTTCACACCATATTAACCTCAAGTCATTATCCGTTGAGATCTGTTCGAATTTTAATCTTTTATTTAGTGGAATTGTGCCATCTAAACTAACTTTAAGTTGTACATCTTGTTCCTGCGATATCGATATCGCAACCAATGAGAGTGAGAGTGGAAATAACATCGTGCCGAGAGAGGGTGTCACTCACAATGTTATATCTGAACCATTCACATAACGAATGTCCGTTGTGAATTGAGCGATGAATTCAAATTGGCGAATCTGTCTCGGACTTCTTTCAGTATTGGAATTACTTAGTTGCTGTTAGTGATTGCAAAATTACCGAATTTGTTCATTACCGGTAACTCGGTAATGAAAAAATTCATTACCGGGTTACCGATAATTTACCGATAATCTTGCACATTTTCTAAAGTTATTCTGAAATGAACATTACTATTAAAAATTGTAGAGTCCAAAACGTATTTTATTGTTTTTACTACTATGTCAAAAACAACAGTCATAAAATAAAAATAAAATTACTTCATTTTATAAAGAAGTGATATAAAGAGATTAAATCAATTAATTTTTAATTGTATCATCCTTTTGAAAATATGCTCGCAACAAGCATAAATCATCTATCTCCTCACTTAGTTGCGATCTTATTTTTGTGGTGATGATCGTGACAGTTGAGAAAGCGTGTTCTGATTCTACACTTGTTGTTTCTTTCCATATAATGGTTCCAATATCTTTTCTGTTTTTCTTCTTATTATCTTTTTCTAGAATACGAGTTCTTTTTTAATTTCTAATTGAAGGTTTTTTTAAGGATATATTGAACCCAGTATTTAATGTTGGAAGTGGTGATGTAGCTGAAGGTACATCAACTTCTAGAACTTCTTCTACATCTACAGCGTTTGCATGATCATCATTATCACTGACAATATTTTCATTTTAGTTGTTACAAAGACGTTCAATTAACTCAATAATTGTTTTAATTATGGCAGTTTTACTGGTTTTATTAAATATTTTTTTTCACGTCATGAAAAAAGTGTAGAACATCCGACATAATATTTCGCCTTTCCTTTATTCGTTTGTTACTTAATGTGTATTGCTGTGTGAGCGATTAACATAAATTCTAATATTATATCAGCTGTATAAAGATTCACGTTTTTGCGACAACAATGCTTTTACAGCATCTTTTAAAGGCTACAAGCCTGTTATTATGTGTAATAACAAGCCAATTACACAGGTTCGTCGAATGTGATTGTAGACTCTATATCTATTAGACATTTTCGTATAGCATTTCTAACTTTATAAAAATGCTCCAACGTTGCTAGTAGGCTACTCCAACGGGTTTGAGTGTCGATAATTAATGAAAGTTTAAGGAGCTTAAGGAAGTTTAAGTTTAAGGAGCTTCTATATTTTGGATGGATGGATGAGTAGTACTGGATGTATAATAATTTTTTACCGAATTTACCGGTAATTTTCGAGATAATTACCGATATTAAAATTATGCATTTTGATTTGATTTACCGGTAAACCGGTGAAGCGGTTTACCGGTATTGCAATCCCTAGTTGCTGTGCTGTCACTAACGGTTTGTGATCGGTATACACTCGAATTTCACGACCTTGCAAGACATAGTGAATTTTTTTTGGCGATAGTTGATCTGCCAAGTTTGGTAAAGATCTATGGTAATAATTTACCATCCGCGATGACTCTATCATATGCTGGTTGAATTCCATTTTGAGTTATTTTGTGACTCATAAAATCTACTTTTGGAACACCTAAACTCACATTTAGATAAGCGAATCGTGAGTCCGTGTTCTGACAAACGCTTGAATAGTATTCGTAAGTGTTCGATGTGTCCCTCGTACGTTTCACTCGCGATGAGGATATCATCGACGTAAGCAAAGAGAAAGGGTAAATCTTTGGTTACTTCATCAATAAATCGTTTGACTTGCGCTTCTCAGACCAACGCAGTCATGCGACAGAAATCGAACATTCCAAACGGTATTGTTATTGCTGTTTTAAATTGATATTCTTGCGCCACAGGGATTTGAAGATAGGCTCGACAAAGATCAATTTATGAAAAAATTGTACATCCATGTAAATGACGTGATGATGATGGACGGATGGATTTCACGATTTATAAAGCATAATGTTGTTGCTTTACAGGTTCGCATTTCTGACATCAATATAATGCTTTACCATAAATTTATACGTTCTAGACTCAAGGCAACTGATAACGGGAATTGTGACGTTGTTTAACTTTTCGTTTTGTTATTATTTAACGTATCGTCACTCAGTTCCAAGGCCTGCCTAGCTGGGTTTATTACAGCGTTATTATTGACGAGGTGGTAGAAACTACGGTGGTTAACCACGAATCAATTGCGTAATTGCTATATTAAAGTGTCGGAAGAAATCTATTCCCAAATGCAATTCCTGCGGGTAAAATTATGTCACAGATAACCTTTCATAAATTTTGACCTGCAAACGTGACAGATATTTTTATGTATCCCGCAGCACTGATTCTTTTTGACCATTTGCTCTTTTAATCGATGTGAGAAATAAATAAATTTTAACCAATGGATGACTTAAAAATTGTTTAGTTCCTTCTCCTAACAGAGATACATTTGCTCCGCTGGTTCGAGTGTGAACTCGAGAAGCATTGGATAAGGATGGATTTTGGCGTTCATTCTAAATTCCTTTGATTGTTATTACGGATCATAAGACTGTAATTAGTAGAAATTCGGCGTGATTCATCTGGTTATAACGCAATGTGGAAAGATAAGAATCGTAAGCTGGTAACTGCCGAATTTATAAATCGACGTGGTTACCACACTAACTACGGCATGACCTCCTTGCGGGTTTTTTTGTCTTCTTAGGCAGTACATCTCCAGAAAAGCTCATCAACACTATCAACTTTCTAACTCTCATGCTACGTCAACTGATTCGAGCGATTTTTTGTTCGCTTGTGCCGTGAAGAGTCATTGAAGAGTCATTGAAAATTAATCCTGACAAAAATCATAAAAATTTTCTCCGCGAACTTTCGTTTGCGCAATTCGAAGTCCTTGAAAACACTTTTTAACTCCAATTTTTCCAATTATTTTATCCCAGGAGGTACTAGGGTTTCGCTCTGCGAAATTTCAACACCATTCCTTCACGTTACCTGTTAGTACATAATGAAATTATGATAGTAGTCTTTGTATTGGAACATTTTCGAATCCGGAAAGATTCTCTCCTCTAGCAAGATCCCATTTTGCTAGAATTAGGTATGATTTCACGTGCCAGTATCTTAGATCAGATCCGGAGTATCCCGGTTTGGAATTTCGCCTCGCTCACTTAGACACATAATCTCTTCTAAAATTTTCTGAAGAATTTTTTCCCAAACAATCAGCTTCATCGATTACTTGTTTTAAAAGTACACACTGTATTGACCTTGTTAAAGTTAGCCGAAAAGTTGCCAGCCGAAAATAACAAAAATGATAATGCAGATTATGTCTTTGGTTTGATAGCCGAAAAGAAAAATTCAACAATATTGATGAATATATTTCAGTCGAAAGGTAGGTATTTAAGAAATATTATTTAATACTTCATATAATTAGCTTCTTTAAGTTGATATTAAAATAAAAGTTTTTTTTTTAATTAAGAAGGAACTCTGATGCGGATGATTTCAGTAGTGCAATTTCTGAAAAATTCAATGAATGACTCGGCGCTCTTGTTTAACCTTAATTCGCATTGATGCCACTATGGCCATTTAATAGGCCCTAATGCCTGCTAGCAACAGTCCAATTTTGAAGAAATTCTGATGGCGACACAGAGGTGTAATTTGAAAAAAAAAATTCCATCGTTCAATTTCAGAAAAATTCATTGAATGGCCCGGTGCTCTTGCTTAACGTTAATTTGCATTAATGCCACTATGGCCATTTAATAGGCCCTAATGCCTGTTAACAACAGTCAAATTTTGAAGAAATTCTGATGGGGATACAGGGGTGTAATTTGAAAAAAGATCCATCGTTCAATTTCAGAAAAATTCATTGAATGGCCCAGCGCTCTTGCTTAACGTTAATTCGCATTGATGCCACTAAGGCCATTTGATAGGCCTTAATGCCTGCTAACAACAGTACAATTTTGAAGAAATTCTGATGGGGATACAGGGGTGTAATTTGACAAGATTTAAATAGTTCAATAATTGAAAAATTCATTGAATGGCCCGGCTCTCTTGCTTAACCTTAATTCGCATTGATGCCACTAAGGCCATTTGATAGGCCCTAGTGCCTGCTAACAACAATTCAATTTTGAAGAAATTCTGATGAGGATACAGGGGTGTAGTTTGAGAAAAATTCGATAGTTCAATTCCTGAAAAATTCATTGAATGGCCCGGCGCTCTTGCTTAACCTTAATTCGCATTGATTCCACTATGGCCATTTGATAAGCCCTAATGCCTGCTAACAACAGTTCAATTTTGAAGAAATTCTGATGGGGATACAGGGGTGTAATTTGGCAATATTTTTGAAATTTCTGAAAAATTCTTTAAAGGCCCGGCGCTCTTGTTTACCCTTAATTCGCATTGATGCAACTATGGCTATTTGATAGGCCCTAATGACTGTTAACAAGATTCAGAATTTCTTGAAAATTTGACTGTTGTTAGCTGGCATTAGGGCCTATCAAATAGCCATAGTGGCATTAATGCGAATTAAGGTTAAGCAAGAGCGCCGGGCCATTCAATGAATTTTTCAGAAATTGAACTATGGAACTCAAATTACATCCCTGTATTTCCATCAGAATTTCTTCAAAATTTGACTGTCGTTACCAGACATTAGGGCCTGAAAGTTCATGGAATGGTCAATGTATTTTTCAGAAATTAAACTAAGGAAATTCTGTTAAATTGTCCACCGTATTCCCATCACAATTTCTTCAAAGATTGACTGTTGTTAACAAGCATTACGGCATATCAAATGGCAACAGTGGCATCAATGCGGATTTAGGTTTAAAAAGAGTGCTAGGCCATTCAATGAATTTTTCAGATTATAAACTATGGAAATTTTGTAAAATTGGACCCCCCTATCTTCATCAGAATTTCGTTAACCGGTTTCATTAACCAGTTAATTTCGTTTCGCATACGAAAGGGAGGGGCAACTTTGCTAATTCAATATTTCTCCACAGTTAGGCCGAAGTTGACCAGCATGATGGCCTATCAAGTGACCATATAGTGGCATCAATGACAAGGTATGCATACCTAGAACGACAGATCATTCAATGCATTTTCGATATATTGAATTAGCGGAATTTTGATAAATTACACCTCTTTATCCCCTTCAGAATTTCTACATAATAAGGCCAAAGTTGACCAACAATTATGATATATCAAATGCCCATAGTGGGATCCCCATCTTATTTTGTGTTCATTTGGAGCAAGGTTAATGTAAACATTTGTTTTTCTTAAGTTTAAATAGAATTAGGTTTTACAACAACCTTCGCATACTAAAACCTTCAAATTGGTTTCTGTTGATGTGTTGTTAAAAAAAATTATTCGGCTGATAACTTTCGGCTGAAGAATTTTGATCAACGGTGACGTATTTATATACTTTCGGCTGAGAAAGCGAAGAAACTATCTGCATTATCGATTTTTTTGATCTTTCGGCTGGAAACTTTCGACTAACTTTAATAGTATACCGTATTGTGGGTTTTGATGCCGCGTTATTAACTTGTGACGTTCATTCTATATACTTGATATACTTGATGCTCATACTTAATTAAAGTTTCATGATTGGGTATGCATTCTTTCAATTTTCTCCAATCTCTTTCGATATTTCAACCGGATGGGGTACAGTATAAAGACTGTTTTTGTTTACTCCAACACAACCAATCTATTTTACACGACTCACCATTTGTTAACAATTTTTTAGGGAGACGATATGGAAATTTGAAAATTTCTGCATCTGAAGGCATGTTCTCCGGAATAATGAATTTTTTAATTTTAAGAAATACTTCCATTTGCATGGTATCATTTCTATTAAGAAAGGTATAATTTCTTTTAAGTTGAGTCAATATTAAGAGCGATTTTAATATCTAAATTTGCAGTAGATGAATTTAAAACAACGTGTTCGCTTCCTTTACCAACTGTTTCTGTTTCATCTGTTTCTGGCTGCGCTGAAATATTTTCCACAGCGGTAAACTCTTTATTGGAAACTCCGATTGTATTCCCTCTAGTTGCTTCTAAAGAACTATTTAAAATCACACCGTCTAAAATATTTTTTACTTTGAGATTCGTTCTCGTTTGACTTATTGTAAACGTTGTTTTTGGCTTTTTTCTGCTCCGCTTATATAACTTCTTATATGGCCATTCTAGCCCCCTCTATTTGGACCTGTCCGAATCAATAGACTTTACCGTCCAAGAGTTATCAGAATCATTCTGATCTTTTTAGGCGTCATATTGGACGGAACTGTTGACACGATAGTGTGGCGATCACTAACAAATTAAAAATAATGAAATGTAGAGTTTTTCATGAAATGTAGAGTTTTTCAGACCTATTCAATTCAGACTTATAAAAATATTTAAAATATTTTCAACTATTATAATATATATTATACATATTTTTCCCACTTCCAAAATGATAACGGTAAATATTGCATGTATATTACCGTGAATATTCTTACATTTCCAGGACTATTAGATTACAAAAAAGAAATGAGCAAATATTGCGCCTAGAGACATATTTAAAATCCGACTCTGTTGAAATTCCGCTAGAATAACTTGCCAATTATCATAAATATATAAACAAGAATCCTTTTTTTAAATTATATATTATAATATTTGTTCGGCAGATTAGACACACAACAGAAATAATATATACAAAAACTACAATTGTATCAGATCAAATCATTATAGTATTTTTAAAGTATTTTAATAGGGTTGCGATGCGCATATAAAAGGGTTACGTTATAATCTGTACACAGTTGCAATAAAAGCTGGGTATACCATAAACATAAATAGATATATGAGTCCAAGAGGTTAGGTCAAAGTTAAATATTTTATACGTATTATATTGAAGGGTTTGATTAGGACAGTAAACCACTTTTGGGCGCGGCAGAAAGGTCAAGTTTTTGTTTGGTAATGTAATTGATTTTGGAAAATTTATTGAACTGTTTATAAAAATCTCATGTTACATTCATGGGAATCCGCATATACATATATTTATGGGGTCGTGAGTATCTCGGATGCGACAACCCGCTGTTTTATTATATATACGTATATAAGCAGCTTATACGATTTAATTGAGGGTTTGTTTACTATTCATCTTAAAGATATATATATATATATATATATATATATATATATATATATATATATATATATATATATATATATATATATATATATATATATATATATATATATATATATATATATATATATATATATATATATATATATATATATATATATATATATATATATATATTATGTAATTTAAGTAGACATATCTAAATATTATTTTCATGTGAACGTAAAAAAATAAAAATTGCATAACCATGTACATACCTTCTCGTCGCATTCCCATTTTGAGGCACTTCCTTAATCGACAATATTGACATTGATTCCTATGATGTTGATCTATTGGACAACTACGATTGCCTCGGCATGAATATGTTAAATTTCGTCTAACCGACCGCTTGAAAAATGATTTACATCCTAGAAGTAAAAAATAAATAAAAAATATAAAGAATGAGTTACCTTGTGTCAAAGAGATATAATACAAAGAAAAATACCGCGCAAACGCGATATCTTTTGTTTAAGGTGTAATTTACATATATACGTATATGTTAACATCTAATATATTCTGATTCCAAAATAATGATAACAAAATATACGCGAATGTCAACGTACATAAATCAACCCTTTATATATATACGATCTTGTGTATTATCATTTTTATGTTAGTATATTGTTATGAATTCACCGCAAGTTCCATTTATTTTTGCTCCATTCAATCTTTAGTCACTTGATTAAATCAATATATTATAAATATTTGTAATTAAATTGAAAAATTATTAACAATCTATCAACAAAAAATTCTTTTTCAAACAAACCAATCAGACAAAAAGATTAATTGTTTAAAAAACGAAATATTTCTCATGTACCATTTAAGAAACAAAACTATATACGAAACGATCTTGCTGTATAAAGTACTGATCATATTTTATGATTACAACAATTTGATGATCATCGATCACCCATTGATCTTCCTCTTCGCTATATCTATATACAATTTATCTACACACAAAATATTTTTTTTTATAATTGAAATAATTTCTATTCTTCTTGTATAAAAAAATATTGATGATCTCTTCAATATACGATCAAATTAAAAAACAAAATGTAAAAACCCGTTAATTAAATTTTCAACACGGTTTTTTCTTTTTGTACATGCATTTCCACCATCCATGAAGAAAAGCATATAGCATAATAACTAGCAGAGAGTTTATTAGAAAAATTACGATACGTTTATATATTGTTTTAGGTATATATGTGTGTATATATGAATTGATCAAGATTGTTAAATATTTAAGACGATCGTGTAATACGATCATCATTTTTAAGTAAAAAAAAAATAAAAAAAAAAAAATTAAAGAAAAATTATCGAACCAAGAAATTATTATATGTAAGTAACAAATTAAAAATAAGGAAAAGATTATAGGTATAAAAATGATGATGATGATGATGATGATGATCGCAAAGAAAGATAGAGAAAAATTAGTGATTGCAACAAACACGATAACATGCAGTTAAAGTATTTTTTTTTTCTAGATTTCATTTAAAAACGAACAAAACTACATACTGTTGAATTAATCGGTCAATGTCAATAAATAAGACGGTTATTGTACTTTGCTTGTTTTATAGTGGGAGATTATATATAGTGTTCTATAACTGCGGGTGAATTTATTTCATTTATTTTTTAAATTAGTAAGAAATATTACAATTTTCTTAAAAGCATACCGCAATTTAAACGTGTAATAACTAACTTGCCCAACTGGGAAAACAAAAAAGAGTCTTGAGCGCACTTGAGTGTAATTTAAAAATTTAACTGGTGTTGTCTCTCCATTACTAATTTTGCTCATCCATAATTTAGTTTTAGTTAAAATGTATGGTGCTAAAGCTAAATTTTAATATGTTTTTAAATATTAGGACCAGACCTTGATTGGAATGACCAAAATAAATTTATGAGTGGACAAAATTTTAACAAATTTTTTTATTGTAAATTTATATTTTAAGATGCTAGACTACGAGGCATCATTTGTACACAAAAATGACAACGGCATTTTTATAAAATGTTATATTATTGTACTTATTTGGTGATGAACAACTGCGGTTGAATTTATTTCATTTATTTTTTAAAATTAGTAAGAATTATTAAATTTTTCTTGATCTTAGAATACGGCAATTTAAAATGTAATAACTAAATTGCCCATCTGGGAAAACAAAAAAGAGTTTAAAGCACTCGAGTGAAATTTAAATTGTGGTGCCTCTCCAAATACAAGTTTTTCGAAATTAGATATTTTTCAATAATTGACAATTTACTAATTTTGTTCACCAATAAATTAGTTTTAGTTAATATTTATGGCTTTTGGGTTAAATATTTTAATATTCTTTTAAATATTAGGACCAGACCTTGATTAAAATGACCAAAAATGACCAACCCACAAATTTATTGGGTGGACAAAATTTCGAACACATTTTTTAAATTTACATTTTGAGAAGCTAGACTACGGTGCAACATTTGTACAATAAAATGAATCAAATGCATTTTCAGAAAATTTTATTTTAATTTGCTTATAATTATTTGGTGGTGGACCAAATTCACTATTCTAAAAGTCGTTGGACATTTTCGTAATCGGAAAATAATTTGCTATACAATTCTTTATATTACTAAAATTTTTCGCCGAATCATTTTTTCAAATTTTTTATCTTTTTTAAATTAAGAAACATAATTTTTTCCCCATACGTAGAGAAAACTTCCGACTGGGTAAATCGATACGGAATTATTCGCTTAGTAGGTAAATAAATAATAGAAAACTTGCATACAAATTTGAAAAAATGATTAAAGTAGCCAGCGAAAATTTTTAGTATTGTAATATAAAGAATTTCATAGCAAATTGTATTCCGGTTACGAAAATTTCCACCGATTTCAAGAATAGAGCCCTAAATCGTGATTTGAGTGAGCAAAATAAATTTATGGATGGACAAAATTTTGAACAAATTTTTTTGAACTTACATTTTGAGATGCTAGACTATTTAACGGTATTTTTATTAATTTGATTGTAATTATTTGTTGGTAGACAAAATTTTAAAATTATGGGTTTAAATTTTGACATAGCACCTAGTTAATATCTGCCTTTGGGAGTACTATATATAAGAATTTTTGATTGAAAGGATATCAAAAATTCTTATATGTCCACAAACAAATAATTACAATCAAACTACTACATTATTTTATAAAAATGCCGTTAAATAGGGCTATTTTAATCGTTTTTTCAAATTTGTATGCAAGTTTTCTATTATTTATTTATACCTACTAAGACTGTGTCCGAATTGTGTGATAAATATTTTTTAGGACAAAAATACCGAAAACACACGAATAATCATAGTCTATGGGCATAGTAATTTTTGGCAGATAAGTGATAATTTAATCGGATGTAAATTATCGAATGTACTTGTTTAAGGCATTGATTCTGTGTAACACAGTGGGTAGAGCGCTTGCTGTGTGTATAGAGGGTCTCGGGTTCGATTCCCGGTGGTAACGAAAGTTACGACTGGATACACATAATAATATAATTGGTAAAAATACATTACCTGGTCATATAAGTGCTAGTCGACCTAAGCAAATGATATAAAAAAAAAACTTGAGTGAACACTTGAGTGAAATTTAAAAATTTAGCTTGTGATGTCTCTCCAAATACAATGAATGTTTTATGAAATAAGATATTCCACAATAATTTTCAATTTACTAATTTTGCTCACCCATAAATTAGTTTTAGTTAACATAAATTAAATTTTGAGCTAAATTATTTTTTTTTTAAATATTAGGACCAGATCGTGATTTGAATGAGCAAAATAAATTTATGGGTGGACAAAATTTTGAAGAAATTTTTTAAAATTTAGATTTGGAGATGCTAGACTTCAAACGGTATTTTTATAAAGTGATGTATTAATTTGATTGTAATTATTTGTTGGTGGACAAAATTTTAAAATTATGGCCAAAAAACTTGACATGTCACCTAGTTAATATCTGTCTTTGGGATTTCTATAGATAACATTTTTTGATATTGGTCAAGTTATTTGCTAAATTGTTTGAAAAATGAATCGCCATGAGGCATTAGAAACGTAGATACGATTTTGTGGTACAATTTCTTGTAAAAAAATCTTGAAAGCAAAACTAAAAATTGAGCTTGTGTTGTCTCTCTAAATACAAATAAATGTTTTGAATTGACAATCTACTAATTTTGCTCACCCACAAATTAGTTTTAGTTAACATGTATTAATTTTTGAGCAAAATTAATTTGTTTTTAATATTTGGACTAGATTGTGGTTGGAATGAGCTAAATAAATTGATAGGTGGACAAAATTTTGAAGGAATTTTTTCAAATTTATTAATTTAATATTTTCAAATGCTAGACTGCTATGCAACAATTGTACAATAATATGAGTCAACGCTATTTTTATAAAATGTTGTATTAATTTGATAGTAATTATTTGTCGGTGGACAAAATTTTCAAAATATGGGGGAAACATTTTGACATAGCACCTAATTAATAACTGCCTTTGGGAGTGCTACATATAAGAATTTTTGATATATATATATCAAATTATTTGCTAAATTTCATTGAAAAATTAATTACCATACTTAAGGCATTAGAAACTTAGATACAATTATATTGTACAATTTAACATGCCCATCTGAGAAAATAAAAAAGTGTCTTGAACGCACTTGAATGAAATTTAAAATTTAACTTGTGTTGCCTGTCCACATACAAATGAATGTTTTATGAAATTAGACATTTCACAATAATCGGCAATTTAATAATTTTACTATCCCATAGTTTTAGTTAACATTTATTAAATTTTGAGCATTTTTTTTTTTAATATTAGGACCAGATGGGTGGAAAAAACATTGTAGATTTTTTTTCCAATTAACATTTTGAGATGCTAGACTATTTACCGGTACTTTTATAAAATGATTTATTAATTTGGTTGTAATTATTTGTTGGTGGACAAAATTTTAAAATTTTGGACAAAAGTAAATTCACCTAATAAATATCCGCTTTTGAGAGTGCTATATCAAAGAATTTTTGATAACTGTCAAATGATTTGCTAAATTTTATTGAAAAATTAACTGCCATACATAAGGCATTAGAAACTTAGATGTTTTATTGTACAATAATTTAAAATGTCCATCTGGGAAAACAAAAAAGTAGTGAACTTTAAAAATTTAGCATGTGTTGTCTCTCCAAATACAAATGAATGTCTTATGAAATTAGAAATTCCATAATAATTGACAATTTACTAATTTTGCTCATCCATAAATTAGTTTTAGTTACATGTTTAAAAATTTGAGCTAAATTATTTTTTTAAATATTAGGATCAGATCATGATTGAAATGAGAAAAATAAATTTATGGATGGACAAATTTTTGAAATTTTTTTTCAAATTTACATTTTAAGATGCTAGACTACTGAGCAACAATTGTACAATAATATGACACAACGGCAGTTTTATAAAACGCATTTATTTGTTGGTGGACAAAATTTTAAAAGTATGGGCAACAATTTTGACATATCACCTAGTTAATATCTGCTATTGGAAGTGCTATAGAAAAATGTTTTAAATCTGTCAAATTATTTAATAAACTTGATTGAAAGATTAATACAAAATTTAGTAATCCATACAAAATTTTTGATATCTGTCAAATTATTTGCTACATTTTATTGAAACACTAATTGCCATACTTATAATGCATTAGAAAGTTAAATACATTTTTATTGTACAATTTAACATGCCCATCTGGGAAAATCAAAAAGAGTCTTGAACACACTTGAGTGAAATTTAAAATATTTAACTTGTGTTGCCTCTCCAAATAGAAGTGTTCAATAATTGACAATTAACTAATTTTGCCATAAGTTAGTTTTATTCAATATGCCATACATATTGAGTTTAAGCTCAATTTTAATATTGTTTTAAATATTGAAACCAAATCTTGATTTGAATGATCAACATAAATTTATGGGTGAACAAAATTTCGAAATTTTTTTTTTTTAAATTTACATTTTAAGATGCTAGACTATTGTAAAAGTTGTCCTGTCAGTGGGCAACATGTGTACAATAAAATGACTCCACGCCATTTTGATAAAATGTTATATTAATTTGATTGTAATTATTTGTTGGTGGACAAAATTTTAAAATTATGGGCACAAATTTTGACATAGCATCCAATTAATATCTACTTTTGGAAGTGCTATATATAAGAACTTTTGATATCTGTCAGGTTATTTGCCAAATTTTATTGAAAAATTAATTTTTATACTTAAGGCATTAGATACTCAGATAAAATTCCATCCCGTTCACACAGTCCATTCAGTCCATCCAGTACATCTAGTCCATCCAGTCCATCCACTCCATCCAATCCTTTTAAGTCATCCAGTCCATCCTGACAGTTCAGTCCGTCCAGGCCATCCAGCCAATATAATCCTTCCCTTATATCCAGTTCATTCAGTCCATCCAGTCGATCCGGTCAACCCAGTCCATCTGGTTCATCAGTTCACCCAGTCCAACCAATTAATCCAATCCACCAGTCCCTTCCAGCCGATCCAGTCCATCCACTACATGAAGCCCATCCAGTCCAATAAGGACTACCCCAGTTCATTGAGTCCATCAAGTCCATCTATTTAATCCAGTCAATCCAGTCCATCCAGTCCTTGTAGTCCATGCTTTTCATCCAGTCAACCCAATCAATCCAGTCCACCTTGTTCATTTAGTCCTTCCATTCTGTCCAGTCCATCCAAAACATCTAATACATCCAGTCCATTTTGTAAATTCAATCCTTCGGGCCAATCGAGTGGTACTAGATGGACTGACTAGTACCAACCTATCCTATTATATATACCTTGTCTATCCAGTCCGCCGAATCTAATTGGTCCAAAGTGCATGTTTCTCGAGTTTAAAGTATTCATTTGGATAGACAGATAGAGAGACGTTTAATTATTCTTTTTTTTTTGTTTTTTTCCTCATTATATATTCTTAATAGGTTTTATTTCAATACCCAAAATGAAAAAAAACAAATAATTTGTACAGGCCTTTTAGCAGCTCTATCCGAAATCATTCCGAAAAATCGGAAATTGTATTTTTGTTGTTGGAGTGAAGCAGTGCCTTCAGTAGAACGTTGTATTACCCCAACCTGATTGTAGGATATATTTTGAAGCAGCTTCCTGAAACACACTACATGAACATCGTTGGAGGGTTGGAATTGATAATACCGAAAGCAGGCAGTTATGGGTAACACACCCACATGCAGAAAAAACAGAGTTGGATGGAAAGTTTACTGAAAAAGTCACGGCATTCAGAGAATCCAAGATTGTTGTTTCAATATTGGCACTTGGTAGGAAATTTGGATTTCCTAAAATAATACTTAATACGAGAAAATATTTTTAGTTCAATGAATATAAATAACTTCACAATTATAAATTCTTGTCGATATTTCCTTTATGGTTGTATAATTTAAGGCGTTTGACAATATTTTCCGCACCAAATTATTTAATTTAATACCAGAGCCTTTTGTTTCGTTTTGCTCTCTTGTTTATTAGAATTTCTATTCCAATTATCTTGAATAACAGAGCATGCTGAAGATGTGGAGATTTCTGCTATAAGTAAAATTCTACTTACAATCTTAGTCTCTTAAAATATCCTCGTGTTCAACGTTAGAAAAATGCTAAAGGTAAATCGTTTGTAAACATAATAATTTCTTGAGTCTCATATTTCAATTAATAGCCCAAACAAACTCGACGCGCGAGACGCGCGTAACTGTCAAAGACGCGCGAAACATTTTATAAGGTTTCTTGTAATCCAATCTCAACGCGTGTTTTTGAGATTTTCTCATACAATATAACGTATTCAGTTTAATTTGTTTTCATATTGGTTGTCTCGTAAAAGCAATATTTATAAATTATAATAAAATTATTAGCTAAATTATAGCTAAATTATATTTAGCTATTGCCGCTAAGGCAAAATTTGATGCGACCATATTCTGGAAAATATTTATCTAAAGAATAGAAAGTGTTTAATTATAGAATATCTCGCGGTCGTGTCGTTATTGAAAATGCTTTTAGCATTTCGATAGCTAGATGGGGCATTTTACAGGGCTGAATATGACATAGGAGACATTATTCTGGGGCAATGGTGAACCGAAGTTGCTGAAGAAGCCACTACAGGCTTACAACGGTTGACGAGGCAAATGAGTTCCAACAACGCATCAAGATTAGTGTTCCATTTGCGAAATTCTTTAGAAGCATACTTTCAAAAAGAAGGGGCTATTCCACGCCAATTAAATATAAAATTAATTGTTTTATAGGTTGTAATTTTGATTGTTTATTAATCAATAAATATTAAAAACCACATCATTATGTCATTTAAGTCCTCGTTATTTAAATCTGCAAGTTGTCATTTGCAAAAAAATTCCACCATTCGTCTTTTAGCTTTGTGCTGGTTGACGTTTTGTCTCTATCCCGATAAATATGCATCTATTCAACGGAGAAACTGTTTATATAATAAAGTAACAGTTTTAAAGTAACAGTTTTATTTATATAGTATACATACCATCCTCAACAAGAAGCTCTTCGGCAATTTTTAGCCATATCTTGGCCTTTAATGCCGAGTTTCTGTACCCTCTGGATTTTGTGTCGTACAATATTTTATTATCCTTCACTAGAGCAATTAGCTGCTCGTCGTTCATTATAACTATTAATTATTTATTCTTTTATTATTAAAATTAAATGAAAAATGAAACTGACACTAAATGAAATTTCAAAAGCATGAACAAAAACAAAAACAGCCAAACTTTTAAAAACAACATGACACTTAAATGCGTAACAACGAAAATATAGAGTCGAAACATATATTTTCGCGCGTATCGCGCGTCCAGTATATATTCGTTCATAAAATTTCATACAATATATTTTACTTTTATTTGTCACGTAGGCGCGAAATACGCCCGTCTCGCGGGTCGAGTTTGTTTAGGCCATAAGTTTTATACACTTAGGACCGATCAGGAAATTAAAGTTTTCCGAGTTTTTGCAGGTTTTGATTTTGTTCACTAAACTATACTGTCTATGTTGCTCCTTCAATTAAACATAAATTTAAAATTGGACTCAATTTTTCTGTAAATGATGCCTCTCTGCGCTCTACCGAATAAACCAGTTACTATTTAATTTGAATTGAAATTAGCATCCCGATACTGCTATACAAAGTATAGCAAGTGGACCTACCGTCTCATTTATACAAGTCTATCTTTTGTTTATTGAACATATTTGCTAGGAAAAGTATTCTTGGTTCACTAAAATGAACTTTTGATATCGGAAAATAAATAATTGGGAAGTACCAAAATTTGATATTACAGGGAATAAAATATTTCCCAATCGCCAGGAAACCCAGAATAAAACAGCAATGTCTTCTTTTATTTGCATCGGCTATTTGAACAGTGAATAGATTTTGTCCATATCATAGTGCCTTCTGTCCATATGGTCCTTTCGTTTCTGTTGGTCTTTTTATATTCTCAATGTCAGGCGTTTATCGTTTGCATATAAGCGACACACAAATAAACTCAAATTTCTAGTCGTGAACAATTTACATAGAACAAGCTTATATGATTAACGGTGACGTGATTAAAATTATCTAGCGATATATTCATCGTTATAAATTTCTCCAAAAATTTTGTGCTGGATTAGAATCGTTTGCCTGCTGTTCAAAATCCCAAAATTTAAATCACGTTTTTGAAAAAAAAGTTTGGTTTTCGAATTAAGGTCAATTAGAATTTTAATTTTTTCGGCACTGATTTAGCTTATTTAACAGATAATATCATTTAAAAATTTCGGTAAAATCGATTTCAGGGATTAATTTTTGATGATTAAAAATTTTCGAAGGGCATTCGTTTTTGTGGCATTGTTGTGCTATTTTCGGAGATTTTGGACAATTATTCGGAGTCGCAATAATATGAATAAGAATACAAGTTTATTTAAGAGAACTGTTCCTTTACAAAACTCTTCATCCAAAATTCATCCTAAAATCCCAATTCAATTTTACACTAAATAAACAATTATTGGTTGAGGATTTGATAAATTCCATCCCAACGGTCGCTCTTCGTCGAAATTTTTTAAGATTTAAACAAAAGCGGAATTTAAAAAATAGCAAAACTAATGAACTTACATACAAAATATAATCACAATGCATTAGCGAATTATTATGTTCCACGTTAAGCATTTGTGAGCCTGTGCTTTGCTGATTCTTTGTGCACGGACCACCAGACGTGACCTCTTTTTAACGCTTTCATCCTCTACAGTACCTTGCATATACACCGTCTACAAAATTTTGAAATCACACAGTATCTTCCCCTGAGGGGAAATTTTTCAGTTCTTAATCCAAAATGATTGCTAATTTTCATGGGATTTAGGATTGGTCACCCCCACACGACAATTAATCCCATTTTATTTGGTGAATGTAGTAGATGTTAAAGAAATCGTCAGCGCCTCCAAACAAATTGGCTATTTATAAATTGAGTTTATCGTGGAAGATAGACCCAGAGTCACTTGTAACAGATCAGAACTGAGTATGGTGTTACATTTGATGTCTTTCGTACAGAGCTGACCCGTTTGGTATTAGACTCTTGTAAATCTGAAAATGTTATTCTGAAACTAACAGGATGCGAAGCTGACATTTTCTCTTGAGTTTTCGAATCAAATCATTGTTGTATGCATCTGAATATCTGCCTTCACTTATTTGACTTTATAATGCAACTTCTGTCTTCATCACTGGAAACGTGGAGTATATATGGGAAAATAATGTTGGTCGTGTGGCTATTGGTGTTATGCAAATGCTTATTATCTAATAATATAGTTAACATACTAAAAGAAGAAATACCTGGTAATTTTTTAAGCTTCTAGGAGCTTGAAATTTTTAATGTGATGCTAAAAGAATAATTGCTGAAAAAACAGCGTACTATAAAAATCGATTCATCAAGTCAACTATTACGACTAACAATACAAAGGTTTAAAAAAAATTTAAAAGAAACGTTGACAGATCATCATGGATGGTGGAAATTATTTTTCTGTCGGTTCACTAAACTCAATAAAACATGAGGTATAAGAATTATAATTTTCTTCTGCCTGTTCATTTTTCTGGTTACTTCTGTCCAGTGCTGTTCGGTGTTGCGCCTCTACTTGTATTTCGAAATTGTCGACATTTTGGTGTATAAAATATCATAGACAATTCATTTTGATGTAGACAATGTCGACAATTAGTAAAGTATGTAGAACATTCGTAGATAATGTAGATTTTTGCTTTTTAATGTTGTTTTCCCCATTTTTCACCCGGCTGCCATTAGGAAATTTTTTTCTCTTACAAAGACATTTAATTTTTTACGCTTTTCAGATGTCACCTAGTTTACTTTTGAAAACATAATAATTTCGAAAACTTTGTGTCAACGGCAAATTACAAACTTGCAACAAAAATACTGAGAGACCGAAAACCAAGTGCTTCACCTGCTGCCGGTAATTCAGATCAAAACTGTTGTAATATTAAATAGGCTGCTCGCATATAGATCTGCCTGATTTTCGGAATTTTCTTATTCACTTCCACGATATCGGGCATCTGAATTCAAATAGTCAGCGAAAGCGGTGAGGGTTTCTACAAAAAAAAAGCGTCGGATGATTGCATTCACGTAATAGGGGTCACAACACCGATCCTTGAGGAACTCTCGGCGTAATTTGCAATTCTCCGCTGATCGATCAGATAGGTAATTACAAAGGCAGCCATAGATCATTACACGGAAGCCACAACAATAAAGTTTCCTTAAGAGAATCTACTCTATCAAAAGCTTTAGTCTTATCGACAAACAGACTAGATGACTTCTGTCCTAAATCACTTATTTGTTTCAGAACTGTTAAAGTAGCTTGTTTCGTGTTCTTATTTTTCCTAAACCCGAATTGCAAAGGAGACAGAAAATTATTTTTGTTCAGAAAATGGACCACACATAATTTTTTTTTTAATTTTTAGCCGCCCCATTAGCCAACAAATTTTTTTTTTTACATAACGTGGTAAATCACTGATTTTTGGTTAATTATCTACTACGCATGTCCATATTACGGATGATGCATTATTGCGCATGCTTTGCGCATGCATATCAGTAATTTAGTAGTGTTATGGTTGTATTCGAGCACAATTAGTGCCAAATCATTTTACTCGTAAGTTATCGTTTGTGTTAAATTGCAATTATTTTAAATTTTCGTTTTAAAAACTTGTTGTTTTGTGTATTGATGTGTATAAAGTAATTTAATAATGGCTATGGCTAAAGCTTTTATTAATACTCGGGCCAGCAGAAGATGCTAAGTTTTTGGAATGGCAAAAGATCTTGATTCTGTAACACCTGTGATGCTCCCAACGTATAAAGACATGATGAGATGCTATCAGAGTATTCGTTTAGAATTGAAAGGCGTTGGTAGCAAGGAACCTCATACTGCGGAAATTTCGAAAATACTAGCACAGAAAATTCTTCAAATTTGGCAGATTGCCTCACTTCCTACAGTGACGCACAAGCGTGTAGTGGATATGATTACAGCTTACCACAATAACTATCAAAATATTATTAAACCTCTACAAAGTAGAAATACCGTTTTTCTACAAGGAAAATTTAAAAAATTTTAGACTGACGCAGAACACCTTTTTGATATTTGTGCCTGCAAATGCAATCAATCTGATATGTCTGTTTGCACTTGTGTGAAAACGAACAAAGTTCCCACCGACGAAATACCGTTTTTGATAGATCAAAAAAGGAAAAGGAGGATGGCTATTGGAATTGCGGATAAGGTTGCGACAGAAATATTGCGAAAACCAATGGTCCGGAAATCAAAAGAACTCGAAATATCTGTGTTAAGAGGACCAAAACAATCTCATATTGCAGGTACAAGCGCAATCCTGGAAGTTTCGGGATTCGATTTATCTGAAAAGTCTACATCAAGTGATGATCACGACAATGGAAGTGATGCGAACAAAAATTTCAAACAGGTAGTTCATACTTTGAAGAAAAGAAAATTGAACGAGACAACACAATCTTCTACCCAAATGGGAATGTCCTTGCTGAAAACTGCAAAAGCAGCTGATCTTACAGGCGCTTCAAATAGAACGGTTGCCAAGATAGCAATAGCTGTCCTTCAAGATTTCAAGCTGGTTTCGGTACGTGACTTAAAATATGTTGTGGACAAAAACAAAATCCGACGATATTTAAAAAAACAGAAAACAAATAAATGCAATCGAACTTACAGGTATATTGAATATTTCTTTTAAATAAGGATACAACTTTAAAACAATATATATTTCATAAACTCACTTTTATAACTTATAGATATAGAAGCTCGTTCAATCAAAGCTCTTTATTTTGATTGTCGCAAGGATCAGACTTTAATTCAGGTACGTCAAGAGATAAGATGTGAGGAGCACATTTCACTAGTGGAAGATCCGGAAAGCAAATATTTTGGACATGTGGTAGTTGAAGCTCCAGTTAAATCGGCGGCCATAACGCGTGAGATCGTATGTTACTCGCAAAAATATAAAATAGATTTTGCAAACTTAACTGTCGGGGGTGATGGTACTAATGTCATGTTAAGATATGTCGCGCTGTGAGTGAAGGTTATTGTTGCTCAAGCTTAGCAAGTAGTAGTCCACGAAAGTTATCTCAAGCTTGATGGCTAACAAACTGCCAACCGGCTGTTAAGATTATATGAAGCGACTACCGAACCATCAAATTCTTTTCAAACTCTTGCGGGCTTCATAGTGAAAGTGTATGCACCCATGTGGTTCAAATCAAATGCCAGACATTTGTGGAAGATGATTGAACTTTCTCGCCAGTTTCCAGTTGATGTCAGAGAAATAATTCACAAAGTGGTTAAAGAAGCCGCATGGAGTCCGTTTCTTTAAAGTGCCTAAAATAAATTTCGAAGCACGAAGTTATATGGAAATGATTAATTGGCAAGAATTTCCTGTAACTGAGCCGCCACTTACCATGAGTATAAAGGATGAAGATTTACAGCTAATGTTGAGCGAAAAGAATGATCCCGTTTTATTTATAGACAATTTTCCTTGTCACACACAAGCGGTTGAAAGATGCGTTAAATTGGTAATGGACGCAACTTCCAAAGCATTTGGCGAGGAGTCGAGAAACACACACTTAGAAGCCAGAATAAATTTATCTTCGTTTGAGAACAAGGGACAGTACTACTCTAGTGCTGAACAATGGCTTCGATCAATTGTGTGTTATTAAGATATGCGAATTAATATACTTTTGAAATACATATATAAATTAAATAAAAAACTTTGAATTTGTTAGAATTTAATTTGAATTATAGATGGAAGATCTGCAAGAATCGCAACAATCACAACAAAACCAATAAAACATTTACATTACAATAATACAACAACAACGTAAAATATAAAAAACTTTGGTTTTATTTCTTAATCCAACTTAAGTTAAGCAAGCGGGGCTCGGATAAATAATTTGCTACACCATTACAATTTCTTATATATGTTAAGGAACAAATTGCGCAAATATTAAATGTTACCGCAATCTAAGAAAAAAAAAATTCTAGGGGCCTAGCGGCCAGGGGCGGCTTAATATTGTCAAAAATGGAAGACAAAAATTTAGTGAAATTATGAATACTTATCACACCTTTCAAACACTACCCATGTTTAGATTTCGAAAAAAATTGTTTTCATCCTTTTTCAGCGCAGCTTACTGTTCAACGTAGTACTGCTTTTTACTCTGATTTATTTTGTCATTAACGTTGTCACATTGTTTGCGACTATATAGGTTGCAAGCCTTTTGTCAGTTGGATTTTTCCTTGAAAGGTGACATATTTTATTTCTCTTACTTGCGTATATTATTAAATAGACGATCAGACATCCAAGGCATAAGATTAACCGCTTTTCCAGCTTTAGAGATAGTTTTTGTGGAGCTTCTAAGATGACCGTTTAGAATATTTAGAAAATAGTTAAAAGCAAGTGACCCACTGCACTTGCAGTTGGCAATAGTCAATGCGCACAATTTCAACAGAGTTTCTTATGACTGGACTAGATATAAGAGCACCAAAGAAACAAGTTTCTATTAAACAATGATCTGATATCCCCAAGTACCTCTGATCATACCTACAGAGTACGTTATCAATACAGGTTACGAAAGATTTAAAAATCGTGGTATGTTCAGACACAAGAATGTCAATCCTATTTGCTGACAGCACATCTAGTAAATTGCCAACATTAAAATTTTTTAATAAAAAATCTATATTAAGGTCGCCCTTAATCATTATATTAGAGTTAGTTAAATCAGTCAAAAACATATTGAATTCCGCAATGTAATTGGAAATGTTGAAGGAATTTAGGCTTTACATTCCCGGAATCCAAATAAGCAAACAGTGTATCTGAATTTCTTCTCATACTTCTAATGTTTTGATATAAAAAATCAAATCTCAAAGCCGTAACCATTTAGAACAATATGTAAAGCACAAACGAAAGACGTAGTCAAAATAGTACGATAATAAAAACATTTTTTACAAACTATCATAATTACAACTTCTCTAAGAAATTGATAGCAATAAACTCGGTACTGGAATTCAACCATTCTCTAGATTATCGACGCCATGATTTTAATTGTCTACATACGTTCTCTACACATGTAAAATAATAATTGTTTACGCGGCTCGACCTAAACGATTTCAAATTCGCCACTGGTTTTCGTCATAATACTATTCCACTAATCCAATTTGTGTACGCCACATATAAACACATTCCACTTTAAATAGGTCAAACAACTTAAACTATTCCATTACAACTAATATCAACTTTACATTTACAATTATTTTCACAATAATATAGACAAACAAGGAAATCATTGAAAAATTACAGGTCCGTAATAAAATCGTAAATCAATGTACATCGCGATTATAATATTAAGTACACGTATCAAATGGAAAATTACATATTCCCTAGGGGTACTCATAAGGTTATCAGTTTGATTAAACAAAAAAAAATAATTTTTTTTATAATAATTAATGATGACGTATTGCGTTAATATATTATTTCGTTTCAGGGAAATTTGATAATTACCAACCACGCTGTTTATGCTCATAATGAAAAAAGGAAAACATATAAAACTGTTATACGTCATTTAATAAAATATGATGCCGAAAGGTTGAATAAATTCCCGAAATATACATGATTACCTCCTCGTGTATATATAGACACCTTTAAGGTATTTTATAGCAAGACGAGCGCAAACTAACAAACAATAAAAATTTCAATTAACATTCTTTGAGGCTTCATATAAGTGCAGAATATATACGTTCTGCACCTTATTTTTGAATTCGCGATTTTCAACAACATAATATATAAAGCGTTCCAATTATTATTCAAGTTTATAATCTTCATCTTATAATCCATCATTATCATCATGTAAGCGAACATAACCATAATATATATCTCACCATACTAATCAAAAACTCATATGTAGCTCTATATAATTTTCTTTAAGTTTTCCGCTTCACAAATCATATCCGATTTAAGTTAAAACTGTTTTTCATTTGTTTCTGTACGTTTTTATGTTTTAATTTAATTAAAAGTGCATCAACATTAATTAAACGATTTTGCCAAGAAGAACAATATAACATAATTTATTTTATGTATATACATATATCTCTATATATATATGATGGTTTATCTTATGTGTATACGTTGGATTCTTAGAGGTGATATACGATTACGAGTATGTTTTGCTTAATTATAATTTAATTATTTTATGTGATTTAGGTTTGCAATATAAACATGAGAGACTATATGGAATTTAGTTATAAAGTATGTTTGTGGAACATGTAGGTCATTAACATTGCAGATTTCTTGTGTAGAATTAACAATAAAGGTTTTATTTGACTGTTTATTCGTTCTAGAGTTTTAGTTGGGACACGTGTTGATGGCAAAAACATCATCGACAAAATACAATTTCTGTATACCCCTTGTTTTGAATTGGTTTCGAAATATCAATTTGTTAAAATCCTTGCGTTTAAAATTCGAAAGATTTAGACGTAAAAATTGAAGTAGAAATCCTTTGTCCAAAGATACTTCTAAGAAATTACAATCCTTGAATTATGTTTTTTACTGGCCCAATCCAATTAATAAAACATGAGTTTTTTGCAAAAATCTAGGGGAACACTGGGTTTCATATTAAAAATTTGTAGAGGTAAAAATCGAAGTAACAATACTTTTAAGAAGTTACAACTCTGAGATATATTTTTCTACTTTGCACTAGGACCCAGTCCAACTAAAAAACATGATACATATTTAAAAAAAAAAAATAGGGGAACAATGGGCTTATCATTCAAAAATTACATAGATAAAAGTCGAAGTAAAAACTCTTTGTCCTAAGATACTTCTAAGAGGTTACAACTCTTGGGATAAGTATTCTTATTTTGTACTGGACCCAACCCAATTAAAAAACATTACTTATGCGGAAAAAACTAGGGGAATACTGGGTTAATTTTTTAAAAATTGTACAGCTCGAAATAAAAACCATATATCCAAAAATTATAACTTTTAGGATAGATGTTCTCATTCTAAACTGGACCCAATCCAATTAATAAACATGAACTTTCCGGAAAATATAGGGGAGCACTGGGTGTAATATTCAAAAGTTGTATACCACAATATAGCATTAAAAGTGCTTTGTCCTAACATATTTCTAAGGCGTTATTACGGCTGGAATGGGTGGTTTGACTTTGTACTAGACCCAATCCAAATAAAAAACATGAATTTTCTGATAAATCTAGGGGAGCACTAGGCTTAATATTCAAAAGTTTTATTCCACAATATAGCAATAAAAGTGCTTTGTCGCAACATATTTATAAGAGGTTTTTATGGCTGGAATGGGTGTTTTCACTTTGTACTAGACCCACCAATCCAATTAAAGAACATGAATTTTCCGTAAAATATAGGGGAGCACTGGGTGTAATATTCAAAAGTTTTATACCACAATAAAGCATTAAGAGTGCGTTGTCCAAACATATTTCTAAGAGGTTACTATGGCATCATCATACTCGCTTGTTAGATAGACATATAGGAGTCCAGACCTTATATAAACCAATAAACTGGCGTACCTTTTAAACGCTAAGGCCAAAGAATTTGTCTTCTTTTCAACGGAACCAATACTTTTTTCGTGTAGCGAATATTTGAATAGCGGGAATTTCCACGATCGGCTGAGGTTTATGTTTCGTCATAAATTGGCCAACAGGGTACAGAAGCTATAAACAATGACAAATTGGTGCACCTTTAAATAGAAGTACCAGTCCCAGACTAATTTTCATTGCTCTAATACGCGCACTCAAATTACACTGTTAAGTTTAATTACAAACATTGTTGTTGGTTTTAAGACAAGTTAGGACATATCTTACATTCGTAATTTTGCGGAAAAAACTAGGGAAGCACTGGGTTTAATATTCAAAAATTGTAGAGCTCGAAATAAAAACCATATATCCAAAAATACTTCGAAGAGGTTACAACTCTTGGGATAGGTGTTCTCATTTTGAACTGGACCAAAACCAATTAAAAAAAAATACTTTTGCGGAAAAAACTAGGGGAACACTCTGGTTTTAATAAAAAATTTCGGAGGTAAATAACGAATTAAAAACTCTTTGCCAGATATGTTTTTTTACTTTCAACTTGGCCCAATCCAATTAAAAAACATGAGTTTTTCGAAAAAAACTAGGGGAACACTGGATTTCATTTTCAAAAGTTGTAGAAAATCGAAGTAATAGTCATTTGTCCTAAGATGTTTCTAACAGGTTACAACTCTGTGATTTGGTGTTTTCACATTGAACTGGGCCCAATCCAACCTGTATCATTAATATTATACGATGTATAGGCAGCAAATTATGCACGCCAAAAAGGCCATAGCTGTGTTCTTATTATCAACGAAGTTGTTTTATGAAAACTTCCATTCACATTCTGTTCAAAGAGGAAGTTTGGAACCTGTGCCACCTGATCGAAACCATCGCACCACTTTTTCGATAAAGTCCCACTCGATAAAATTAAAATAATTTCGCCAAACCTAAAAATGCTTTTGATCCGGGCTACATGATCTTGAGATGTATCTAGAACCTAATCATATTCAAAATTAGAAGAACTTCGTTTAGTGGCAAGTTCCAGAAAATGAACTATGGGCTACGATTTTCATTATTTAAATTTACATTCAGCTCGACAAAACAAATGATGTTGCCAAAACTTAACAGGTTTCTAATCACGGGCTATAAATGAATTTGAGATGTAGGTATGTTATCTGTATGTTATGGTTAAAGCGCGAAATTGGTAAACGTCCTAGTAAAAATTGAAAGAAACTTCATTTTATTGCTTCGAAATCTATGAAATCTTATATTCTCGAAATGGTTCACCCATTACCCCACGGAGAGTATTTTCATGGTATTGGTGCAAGTAACAGTTTGGCATAGTCAACAAACATTTCGTAGGGGTCGGACCCTCTGGACAATCGATTTTTAATGGTGAAAACGAATTCCAAAATTAAAATTTTGGACATTTACCGATTTCGAGTTTTAACATGTTACGATACATTATAGTAGATAATTTTGAGCCAACGAGCAGTTGGCCAAATAAGACCAAAGTTATGGGCTAAATAAGAAGAAAATCGTTCCGTGGCAAGTTCCCGAAAATTAACTCTGGACTAGGAATTCCATTGCCCAATCATGAAAGAAATACTTGGGTAAAAAAACTAATTGGCTGAAACTCAACAGCTAGTGTATCATCTTCTCAAAATCATGTAGCCCTATTCCGAGACATTTTTAATTTTGGCAAAATCAATAAAGTTTCATTGAGCGGGACGAAAACTTAAAAATATCAATGAAATAAGATCAAGTTCATTTTCGGGAACTTGCCATTGGACGATTTTTTCAAATTTTTATTTTTACAATTACAAGAGTTGTAACCTCTTAGAAGTATTTTAGGGCAAACGGTTTTTTCCTGCTCTACACCACATATTTACCCCAATTAAACCATGTTACCGTTGCAACATTTGCTGATGATACTGCAGTTCTCTCAGTAGGAGACACTATTGAGGAATCGACAACGAAACTTTAAGAAACATTTGGCCAAATCATAAAATGGAGAAAAAATTCGGCTTATGGGGCGCAATGAATCGAAATCCACGCATGTGAATTTTACTAATCTAAAAGTCAGTTACAAACCTGTAATCATTAACGGTCAGCAGATTCCGTATGCAAATAAGGCTAAATATCTAGGGATGGCCTTAGATACCAGACTCAGAAGGAAAAAGCACATTAAAAAGAAAAAAGTTGATCATCAAATATCGAAAAATGTATTGGTTGCTCGGGAAAATTCAGGACTGTTACCTGAAAATAACTTGCTATTATATCAACAGGTGCTAAAGCCTGTATGGACATACGGCTACATGGGGCTGTATGAAAAAAACCAACGCCAAAATAATAGAAAATATTAAAGAAAAGTAATACGTGCGGTATAGTTAACGCTCCGTGGTACATTAGGATGATGACCTTCATAGGTACCCGGATATTGAATTCAATGGATTCAAAATATGAATCCATTGAAGTAATATTTAGAGATGTTTCAGCGTAATCCTGAAATGAACTAAATTTTCGCCTCGAATCATACTGGTTGATGAAAAGGATCCATCGCATCACGCCAGAAAGGCAAAAGTTGTTATATCAGTTAGCAAGCTTACGGGACCGCCCGTAAAAATTTTTAGAAAATGGTAATCTATAGTGTTTTCTAATGCATATCTCTATGTCAGTCAAAAAGTGTAACATTTTTCGAAGTTATGTTTTTCGGAAGCCGCATCGCATCATTGTTTTTTATTTACTTAAAAACTTGAATTCAGTAAAATAATTGAATTATCGCGTAAAAAATTTTCGTGTGATGATTTTATACAATTTTCACGGGCTAACTCAACAACAGTGCTTGGAATCACTTCATTTGACTTTTGGCGACGAAGCATCATTCTAGGCTATTGTTTATACTTGGTACAATGAATTTAAATGCGAAAGACGTTCACTCAAAAAAGAGCCTCTTGAAGGTCGTCCAAAAACTGCTGTTGTGTCAGAAATCATCGATACTGTAAGAAAACTGATTGAAGAGGATCGTTATCGTGAAATCAAGGCATGCCTATAGGCATTAGTAACACCAGCGTAATACGATCTTACATGAACATTTAAAGGTGCAGAAGCTGAAATATGCATGTTGGATTCCACGTTTGTTGACGCACAAAATAAGGTTCGTGTCGATGGGCGCAGCCAAATGCTATAAATGGTTTGAGCACAAACGTGTATATATCATAATGGCGAATATTTTGAACACAAAAATTTTGAAGATCGGATATTTTTTCTAAAAACTTTTACGGCAGCTCTCATAAAATCACTGTCTTTTTGGATGCGCAAGGCATAATATTTATCGACCATCTTGGGAAGGGAAAAACAATCACAGGTGAACATTATGCAAAATTATTAGCAATTTCAAGAAGCAAAAACTGCTCTACCATCATACAACATCACATTTAACATGGAAAACACCGCAAAACTTTAATGAATTGGGCTTCGAATTGCTGCCTGTGCGTTGAAAACTAACGTGAAAAAATTAGGTTTACTGTCTCATTCTAAAGACTTGCCAATCCAACCTTGTGTACATCCATTATTAAAATTAGGAATTTTTACATAATTTATAAAACGAAAATAACAAGTGATTGAAAATCTAAATAATGCAAGAATCATTCACAAAATATTTCACAACCTTCATGAAAAATATTTGTATGTTTGGACGCAAGCAAGAAATATTTGAATGTGTCAGATATTCTTAGAAAATTAATTTACTAGCGATTTATTAATTCCTCGAAGTGAACTGATCAAATGTAAAATCTGTGTCTAGTTTATTATTATTTGTTAAACTTGACGTATGAACAGTGTTATAGTATATTGTATACGGAATTCTCTAAGAAAAAATTGTTTCAGACAAAAATAAAATTAATGACGCAGTTTAAGCTAAATTCGTGACGTTGGTTACACGATGTGCCTAAAGCTAGCCAATTTGAATGGTCGTCTAGCCAAACACAAGGACATAGTTCAATCTCGCTATCGATTTGCAATACAAAAAAAAGAAAATGGAAACTAAACATTCATAGACAAAACAGGTGTTAAAATATCCCAAATCCTCAGCGGCTTGTAAAACCCGCCCCCCTATTCCTGAATACGAACACGTATCGAACATTTACGAATTCGTATAATTGGTATTCCTGAATACGAATACGTACGATTCTAATACGATTCTAAAACTAAAAACAGTTGTTGATTTATTTAAATATAAAATTAAAAAGTAGTTGCATAAAACCCTTTGGGTTACTTAAAAAAACTGGGCAACTTAAAAAAAACAAGAAATGTTTTGTATAAAAAGTGTAATGTTTATATTGTAATTGTAAACTATAAAGAAAAAAAACATTACGAAAATGCACGATACGTTCAAAAATTCCCCTATTCCGCAATACGGGTTCGAGCAGTTTTTGTACGATCATGAACGAATTTTTGTACGATGAATATTTAGTTAAAGACTCCATAAACAACCAAAAATTTATTTGAGTTCAACATAAAAAGCATTATTTTATAATAATTTTAACTCAAATATATTATTTTAAAACTTAAATATGGCCGTATAATTTGTTAACGTCAATTTATATGAGCATAAATAGAAACATAAATTACTCGTAGTCAATAATATATACGTACTACAGTAAATAACCGAATGTAGAACGGGGGTCAAGAGCACTGTTAAAAACACCGGGAACCATAATTAAAAAATTATATTGAGATATTTACAAAATTCAATTAATTATAAAATCAATAAATTTAAACTTAACAGGTTGGAGTTGCAAGACGCCTGTAGCACTATCACAACATAAGAAATCGCTCGGTGGTTGAATTATATTTTCGATCCTAACAATTTTGTCGGCCACATAAAAATACAAAATACTTTATTTTTACACATAATTGTAAATTTATTTCACTATTTATTATTTATATTACAACTAATAATAAGCCCGTGATGCTTATTAGAAAACCTATAGGAAAAAAATAACACTCGTATTATTGCATTCATTTAAATTACAAACCAAAACGTTAAAACTCAAAAAAGTGTCCAAGTTGTACAATTTTATTGCAGGTAAAACCATTTAAAATAAATTTCCCTTATAGCTAGGGCACACACCAAACAATTACGTACGTTCGTATTCAGGAATACCAAAGTATTTTCGTAGCGGATATCATTTTCGTATCGAATACATTTTCGTATCGTATTCAGGAATAAAGTCAAAGTGTCTACCTTTGCTAACAATAATGAAGCGAGAAAAAAACAATTCGGAAATAATTTAGCAAGCCAAAACTAATATTGCTGTGAAGAAGGTCAGCAACGATCGTGAAACCGAAGTGCATATCAAAACTGCAAAGACAGAAGACCTGGAGTTTTCTCTGAAGAAGAAGGGTTTATCGGAAGTTAGTTTGGTAGCGACGATACCCGCGAAGAATGTGCCTTGTATCATCTTCTACAGATGTAGATGGAAACGTCTCAATCGACGACCTAGTTGTGGATTTGTAACAAACACCGCGATGTTCAATGAAGTCATAGTTTTGAAGCCATGCGAAAATACCATAATAAAAACTGTACAATATAAATTGGCTGGCCTTCATGCAGATTACGAGAGGCAACGCCGATCCCAAGGCAAATTTCTTGAAACTCTGGTGAACATATTCCAGAGCAGCGGAAGATATTCAGTTCTGCTTCAGGGTAAATATGCCGCTTTGGCTATGGTGCAAATCGTCAACATATTTAAGGAGTCCGAGTAAAACTACGTCTTGGGAGTATTCCTAGATGAATCTGGAGCTTTTGATAATCTGTAGTGGCATACTTTGGCTGTCCATTTGAATTTTATTTGATCAATAATAGCTATTAAGGTCTAGAGGTTTGATCCATCACTTATCATATGCGCTTGAAGGGCGGAAATGACAAATTGTCATCATCGAGGAACATCAATTAGCGCACAAAAAGCAGTTCTGTTTTGTAAAAGTGACGCGTATAGGACAGTCTCAACCGAAGCAGTTAATGTCTTAGCTGAAACCATTCTAATTGATAAATTGTTGAGCACACGATTGGCTGGTTCGGTTAGTTATAGGCTTACAAATATTCAAAAATCGTTCATAACGACTTGGCAATACAGGCTTAAGGCAGAGCCACTCATATTTACATGCCAAATATAGCAGAAAGACATGAAAATAGGATTTTTCTTAGTGCTTGCGCAAATGCTATCAAAGCGTGTAAAATTCGCAGTTAAGGAGTCTGTTGATTGTGATCCCAAAAATATAGTAACGAGTCCATAAGATCAATGATGACGAAAATTCTTTTCAAGACTCAAGGCTGCTGGGAGAGGCACACTGCTGCTGCAACGAGGATGACCTCGTTTCCTTGTGGTAGCTTTCACAATACACAGTCGACTTTCTGTTAGAATCGTACAAAGATCACGAATACGCTTCACTTAATTTCTAAAGTGAAAAATTTAAACTACCGCATTTGTGATAAAAACTGTCATGTGTAACCAAAAACCATTATTCCTGCGTAAATTTCAGAAAACCAACAAGATCAATCCATGTTGAAAAATTATTCTTCATTGCAATAATTGAAAAAGACCCTACGAAAGCTACCACTTTTGGTACACTGATGTCTACCACATCTCGCCCCAATTCCCTTATTTATGGAAAACGCTTTAGTTTAAAGTTTTATTCTGTATATCCAATGCTGGTATGGCAAGTTCTGACGAAATCAATTTTGTTTTAAAACTCGTAATTTGCGGTAAAATTTAAAATATGATCTGAACCAATTTTGTTTCAAATTTAATTTACAATTTATTTATTTTTAATCGTTTTTTCATAAATACTATATAGTTTTAAAAATATTTGCAAGACCCGTATAAGCTTCTATGGAAGCTGCCACTTTCGGTGGACCGAAGTTTCATTCAGACCAATCAATCCGTATTTTTAGCAAATTTTTATTGAAAAACTGTTTTCTAACAAAAGTCGTCATTTCCGTTTTAATTTTGGAGAACTAAACTGGACCGATAATTTTGAAAAATTAATATAAAATCTTTTAATTCATAAAAGTTTTTCTCGTAAATGATACTAAGCAAAATAATTGCAAAAACGAAAAAGCTTATGTTAAAGCTGACACTTTCGGTGGAAACACGAAAGGCTTCTATGGAAGCTTCCACTTCTGATCGACCGCTTTCGGCTAAAATTCACTGGGCTCCCCGATTTTGTGGATAAGCTTAAATATAAAGTCTGGGCTGTACATCTGAAACAGATTTCTTCAAAAATTATAATTTCCGCTTAAATTTTAGAAAACTGATCTTGAACAGTTTGTATTGTTGCAAATTTTATAGAATCCTTCATTTTATATTGATTTTGCTTATAAATATTGTACTTTGTAAAATATTTGTAAAAAACAAAAATTCCTTGTCGAAATTCAATGAGCTCTCCCAGTTTGTGGAAAAAGCTTAAGTATGAAGTTTCATCCCGATCAGTAAATCACTCTGTGCTGTACAATCATGAATTTTTGTTGGAAAACAGATTTTTATTGTTAAAAATTCGCCATTTCTGTTTTAATTTAGGAAAACTGATCTGGACCGGTATTGTTGTAAAATTAAGTTAGAATCTTTTAGTTCATGATCAATTTTCTTGCAAATGAGATATTTTTCATAATATTTGAAAAATAAAAAATAAAAAACTCGTAGAGAATCAAAAAAAATCACTAAAAGCTCCAAAATGTTTGTAGAAAGCTTAAGTATTAAGCTTCACCTTAACCTAATCAGGCAAACCGTTTGAGCTGTAGTTGGTACACAGACTGATGTAAATATTCATACCGCACGGTAGGTATTCTAAGAATTAAATCAGGAGAACTTTGAAGACATATGTTTTCTGCAGGTAGTGCCACATGCCTTTAAGATAACGTATCAACCAACTTCTTCAAGGGCGAAGACTTGGACCTACGTCTAAAGAAATGTGGCTTTTTATGAAAAAATTGTGAAGAATATGATATGATAGGTTTGTGTAACAGTATTGTTATATTTTCAAATTGAAAATTATATGGGCCTGAGTGAAAAGATTAAAAAGTTTATTGTCACATATTTCAAGTTCCTTCGATACTTGCCGACACTTGACTTCCTCCGACTAAAGACATTTAGAAATAAAATAAAAAAGAGAGCATTTCACGAGTTAAAAACAATTCTGTTTAATTTTGCATTTAAACACAATTGTTCATGCTTCACTTTATATTTTCTTTAGATAACCTTTCACCCATAGAACATCAATTCTTTGGCAGTTAAACGATATTAGAATTCTTTGGAGAATGTCTTAATTTTTTGCGTGGTGACATTAGAATTGTTATTTGAATTTTCGACTTGGTCAAGCGATTTTATTTAAAATGCAAATGAAACAAATTTCACATTGCTTTTGCAAATTACAATGTGAATTATGAGAGGGTGCATTATAAGCAAATAACTAATAAGCATTCTGCACCACTAATGTCACCATATTTATAAAGGTTGCTAAAATATTTTTTCCAGTTATTGCAATATATTTGTTAAAATTGTTCCTGATATACTCAGCTTCATACACTCTGTATTAAATTTAATGAAATGGCGAAATCATTATCCACTTGTAGTAGTACTTTTTATTTTTAGTTTGAATAATGTGCTTCGTTTAAAGATGCAGGCTTTTCCACATTTTCTTAAAACTTTAATTTAAAATATTTTTATCGGAGTTTGGAACTAGTTTAGAATTAGTTTTGACTTTTGGTATAATACAGTTCCAATTTTTAATAGATTTAGTATTAAGTTTGCATGCGTTTGCGTTCGAAGTTTAAGCATTTTGATTCTATCCTTGTTCGGATATGTAATAAACAAAGGAGTCAAAATTTTATGGTTGGCTGAAATTGACCAACTACATATAACATACAAAGTTTTTAATTTATGATTTTATGCAAGAAACTCATATTAGCAGTAATTTATCATTTTCGATCTTTGCAAAACTATATTTACACGCCCTATGAGAATGAGCTTCTTTCAAAAGCATGGAATGAATTTGCTCCGCTAATAGAATTTAACAAGAAATGAAACGGATTTTATTATTAAGATTATGACTATACATATTGAGTTATCGAAAGGTCAATGCCCCGAAAACAACTATGGTAGTAATAAACAGGAGCGTTTATCAAAACAATGTTCCTTTTAAGTTGTTCAAAATTATCTGGTTTATTTGAATTTCTCTTACTTTTAAGAATACCCCATAAAAAAAATTTCGACAACACCAGATTTCGAAATTAACTGTTGTGGACACATTTCTCGTAATAATTCTATGGTTTCTATAGCAGTATGGCATTTGGCACTGTCCTGTTGGAACAACATGTTCACCAAACCCTTGGTATGCAATTCTGGTCTTAAAAATTTCCTTATCATATCACGATTACGTTCATTAGTGACTGTAATAACTGAACCGCTGGTCAACCGGCCCAAATTTTACACCATACCGTCACTTTTAAGGGATGTAATGGTGATTGATGAAATATTTGGGGGTTCTCTAGTACACGTTTGTGTCAGTGTACACGTTTTTCTTGATGATAATGAATTTACGCCATAGGTATTCGGGTTCTTAGATTTAAGTAATTAATTGATTGAGTGGGTCACATTCACTTAACATGTGCAATTGGCAGAAAATCAACTTAAATATCAAAATTATTTTCCTCCCATTCTTTTCTTCCCTTGGAAATGCTTTTTGGTATATAAGTTATGAAAGCCTATTAAAGTTAGCCGAAAGTTGCCAGCCGAAAGATAATGCAGATAGTGTCTTGACTATTTTTAAACTCTCTTTATACTCTCGCTCCTATCGATTTTTAAATTCCTATAAACTGAAATAATTTCTCCTTCACCCGAATGATGTAACCCGATCCTAAATTCTCCTAAATTCGAGTTCATGACTGATTTTTGCTGTGTTCAAGACACTATCAGCATTATCTTTCGGCTGGAAACTTTCGGCTAACTTTAACAGTATAATTATGAAATATAAAAATTCATTGAAATAATTCTTGCATGTAAATTTAAATTATTTTGTCTTATTGACAATAAGTCACTTCTGACACGGTAAATTAAAATAAAGTGAGCAATATTTAGTTGTAACAAATAATTAGATATTTACCGTAAAATTTCGATAATTTCAAAGTATAGGAAATGTAATGCTTTTTACCTAGATTTTTTTTTTTTTTAAAGCGGTTCCGTTTAATTACGGAAACCAAGAGACAATTTACAGAACTTAATACCTTGTCGTATTTAAAAACTGAAAGGCATAGTAGAAAGAAGTTGTGAACCTTATAAACCATTACCGATAAACGATCGCAATGAATTTAGCATAGTCAACAATAGTAAAAAAAATGAAGCTAAACGCGTTTCATGTTAAAGGTAAATAGAACAAATTTTCTAACAAAAAATTATATTATTAGATCATCTGATCATTAATTTTGAAGTTTTTATATTTAACCAATTTGTTTATATAAAGCATCACACCATGAAATCATGGTGCGAATCAAATTCACACTGTGCACACATTTTCTTATATGTATATACATACATAGATTTTATATCGATTTGTCTGTCTCGCGAGTCTCAAATGAAACATGATATGTCAATTATATTTTATATGTACATAATATAGGAACGCTTTTAGAAATTAGAAACTTGCACACATTTTTACCATCTCGCACAACATAAATCTTTCCCGGTCATATACAAAACGAAAAAAAAAAACACGTTGTTGTTTATAACTCACATAGTGCGCTTTCTTAATTCATTACGATCATTTTGTTGTTGTATCTGTATAAGAGAATTATTTCATGCGCAATTGCATGATGAAGAAGAAGACGAACTAAAAATATATTGTAAGATCTTGTGATCATAATCATTGAACTTAATCTTTTTTTTTATATATATTCTTATGTTTTTATTATTTATTTATTATTATTATTTATATAATTAAACCGTTAACGGGAAGATCATTTCATTTCATATAAGAAGAGAAAAAAAATCCTCAAAAAAAATATTCTAGAGAAGAAGAGATCACGATTTGATCAAATGGGCGTTTAACAAAAAAAAAATTCTATTATTCTTTTTGGAAAATATATATAAAAATTAAATTAAATAAAATTATAAAAAAAATAGTGTGATCAATGAACTATTATAAAAAAAGGGAATCTCTTGAATATCTGGGAAACACGATGATGATGATGATGATCAAGAAGGTGGAATAAAATCATATTTTCTTTCGGTTTTTTATATATACATATAACTTATATAAGCGCTTTGTTTCTATATATTATAAAAGGGACGATCAAGAGTGATCTTTATATTTTTGTAGCTTTTATTATTTCTCATACATTATTTATATGTATGTGCGCTTTTTAAAGATCGCGATATAGATATAATACATTCAAATATTTCGTGTATATATTTTTTGGATGATGATCTTTTGGAATCGCGATCGGAACAAAAAATTAAAATTTTATGGTTTTTATATATAGTATATATAGATCGCCGGGAGGTTTGTGATTGAGAAAATAGATTAAAATGTTTGAAAAATATATATTTATATATATTTTTAAAACTAAAATTATTTATTGTGTCTCAATAATTTTTTTTTTTTTTACTGCGATCGGTATCTCGCGATCACTCGCATATATGGATTTATTACAGTTTTTTGTGGTTTATTATATCTATATATAATATAGGAAGTATTTTGTATACCGTGTGTGATGAACTTTGACCGAAATGTTTTAGTCATATATAAAAATACAAAACTATTTATAAATTACTTGATCGCGTATGAATGATCGATCATTCTTTTTTTTATTAATTACTTTATATACCAATTCATTGTTTTAAATGTATATTTTATATATTTATTAAAAAATAATAATGCATTTTATTATTATTATAAAAAAATGTCTTGTATTTAATTTTATAATGTTTTTTTTTTGTTTTAAGATGAAAAACAAAAAATCGTGATCAGCGATCGAGATCATATTTTATTTATTTTGTTGCTGGTTTTATTATTTTATTTTTATTTATAAAAGATCGCGATGATTTTATTATTATTATGATTATAAAATTAAATTATAAAAAGTCATTATTATTATATTTTTTTATTTTTATAGGGTGGGCCATAAACTAAATGTATATATGTATAATCTTGGTTAGGTCGTTGGTACTTTTAACTACGTATTAATTTGTAGCGGCACAATTCTAATTCGCAATTTTTTTCATAACCCTTTCCCACTTCAAAGAACAATACAATTAACTATCATTTTAGTGTATAGAAGTAATAAAACGTTTTCCTGCCTGTAGTGATTTTAAAAATTATTTTGAACTAAAAATTGGTTGAACAAGTTGAATAAGACGTCATAGAAAATACTACTTATGAATATTTGCGTATGATAATTAAATCATTTATTTTCTGCACCACTCCATATACAAATATGTAAATAATTAAAAGCGCTCTAGAGGTTATTCCGATGCGTGATTTAAAAAAATCGGCTTTATTAGTTTTTTGTAGAGCGCATTGTGGTCTTCAATTTTTTAGTTAAAACAGTTCTACGACCCATTTTCAATTAGGCTTTTACAAGCTTTAAATGGGGAAAGCCCAAAGTTATAAAAAAGTGTAGAGTTAAAAGAGTTTGAATGGTGGCATGTGTAAAATTAAACCGATTTAAATCATTTTTTGATAAGTGCCTGCATATTTTTTCTAAAACTAATAGAGCCCCCATAGTCGTATGTGGATGAATGAAAACTATCATTTTCCATAGTATCTTGTCAGATCAGATGGATTAATACTTTAATTGGCACATACATTTTTGGAAAGACATTTAAAAAAAAAATAGAATTCTATAAGTATCAAACAACTCGGCAATAGCATTTATCAGACCGTAATAAAAACTCAATAATTTTGATTCCAAAATTTTTTAAAGAGATTTTGTGCTTTAGAATCAATGTAACAATTTAGGGACTTTGAAGAACATATCGCATACCCAATGTTCACAATGTGGACCAGTAAAATGCTATACTGGCAAAGAGTATTTTTATAAAGAGTATCGAAACAGATGAAAAATTTTTATCATAAAATGCGAAATCTAATATTGTCATACTCGTGACTATTGATTGAAAACGACAAACGATAAAAATTACAACAAATAAAAATGTATAAACTTGACAAATCCTTTTTAAATGGGCTTAGACAAAATTAGCTGATGGTTAAAAATTTAATCGATTAACTGTCATCGATTTTTCCAATTAAATTATTGATTTAACTTAGCATTTTCAAATTATATATCATGCAAAAAATGGCCATCTGCATGACTAGCAAAAAATAACTATGATTTGTTTTTCACTGTGCGCCCCACGCCGAGGCGGTTGGTTCATGCAAGTTATATTGATAGATGTCTCTAATGTTCATAATCCACTACGCGCCTCATATTCAGGTTTATTAATCGCCAATTAGAAATATTTTGGAGATTAATTAAACATTTTAATTAAACATTAGACGTAGCTTATTTTGCGCCATCTATGAGTGACTGGAATGAACTAGATACCAATAAAGAGAGTAGTAAATTTTAACAAAAACCATCGTCGATAGTGTGCACTTTACAGTTCATTTTATTCATTAATTTACATGTAATATTATGGCAATTGTATTTTTACTAAAATTACGTGTTTCGACTTTGACTGTGTCAAAATTCTGGCTTTCCCATTGGGGAAAATCTTTAATATTATATTGAAATTTTTTTTTACAAAAACACAAGATAGACCAAATAGAATAATAAGAATTTCTATTGAGGTACCGAAAGCCGTTTTCCGTTAATTAGTTGGAGGATTTTTCATGAAAATGGCACCAAGCTTTCAAAAGCTTTTTTAAAACGTTTTTCGAGAATGAAGCTTTTGGATCACGAACAATTAAATTAGTAAAATAAATGTTAATCATTTTTGCGTTTCTAGTGGTTTTTTTAGTTTTGCAAAAATCTTAGAGAAAAACAATTTCAATACTGAGAAATAAGCTTACAATGAGGAAAACAAATTAAAATAGGAAATTAATAATTGATTAAAACCGACAAATAAACAATAATGCTTATTTCTCGTTCGAAATTTCTTTTCGAAATGTCAAGTTGAAAGATTAATGACAGACAAATAAATTAACACGTTGATTAGAGACCCTTCCATTCGAATATTGTCTAGTACTCGGAACTATATAAAGTTTCAACTTAAAACTTTTAAGGAAAAGTCAAAGCTTAATAAAAATAAAAGTCGGCAACATGATTCTATAAACATTAAGACATAATTAACTTGAAAATCTGAAACTAAAAATTATTTCTTTATAAGCAGTAAATTGCTGTTCATTTAGTTGATAAATAATAAACTAAGCTTACATTGAACATTTTAATTATTAAAACCAAATACCGATTCAAATTAAAGCTACTTCTAAAATGGGCGTAAAATATACAATTTTTGCTTCAGTCCGTATCGTATCACGCTTGCATTATTGGGTCGGAATTTTATTTTTTCTATTTAAGCGATTAAATTTAAGTAATATTCTATTTCAGTTCCAATAAACACCACTTGTATTTTTATCTCAATAACGTTCGTCTAATCGAGATGCAGGATTTGATGATGATTTTAGCCTTGTATTTGACTCCTATGTTTAATAATGACGGTTACCCATTTAGATCTCCGAAGACTAAACTTTTAAAGCACAAACCATCAATTAATCGAAAAAATTTGGTCCATAATCAAAAAATACGTAGAGCTCGTTTCTAGCGGAGTTATTAGAACCTCAAACCAAAAATGGGTGTAAGTAGTTCTAGATTTTCGGTTAAAATTTTACCAATTTTGTGTTGTTCGCGCGAATAAAAATAAACCTAGTTCAATCTTAACTATAATTAACTAGGCACATGCCAAGGGTTGCCAAGTCGATAATTTTACATACATTTCCTAAAATAAACTGCAAGAGTAGGCATCTCTATTTAGTTTGGATTAACATTTCTTATGGCTACTAGCGATTTTGAAATAAACCATCTGAAATATTGGAGGATTTTTTTGTAAAGCAATGCCTTCCTAGATAGAACACATGAAGCAAATGTGGAGGCTGATACTTTACTATGAATTTTAGGGAACCAGTAAGAGAACGCTTCATGACTAGCACAATTATATATTCTCATCGATATTTTTATTTTATACTCAATACACATGTCGCATCTAAACTTCTTAGGATTGAATAGGTTGAAATTTTTGTCTTTGAAAATTTTTGTGAATTTTGTGAAATATTGATGAAGGTTTAATTTGTTTGTATCATTTCTGACATAATGAGAAATTTATTTTGGCAAATTGTCCAAAAATTTGATAAAAAACTCGTTTTCTCCAGAAAAAGATTTGGCACGGGAGTTTCTGTGTTTGCATTTTTGGTTTTATCCGAATTTGGAATCATTCATTCCGTATGCACTTTCCTTAGCTCAAGATTCCACTGTAAATTGATCTTTAGGCCAAAGGTTTTGAGAAACACATCCCGCTTGTACGAAATCCTGACCGTTATGCAGTCAAACAGTTCACAATAAAATCGGCGATGATTTAACCAATCATGATAGGGGACCTGAAAGCGCGCATTATCTCTCCTGAGGAAAAGAAATTTAGATAGCACTGAGAGTTTGTTTCAGTGAAATGTCATAAACATTTAATATTCTGCAGTAAGCAAATTTCGACAACACGTGCTGACTGAAAAAATCGATGTGTAAGGCCATATGCGTTTTAATTAACAAACTGCATTACGTAGAGAAACTTTTTGCTCTAATCAGAAAAGTTAAACTTTTTACCGTTTTTAGATGTCAACATTTGAACATTTCTTTTCGAAACCATAATAATTTCGATAAAATATTCGAACTAAACAAAACTGTTAAAAAGTTTATTTGAAATTATTAACGTCTGTTAATGGTGAAGTGCCTCTGGTAATTCAAATCTGTGACTTCAAATTAAATGTCATTGCTTTTAAAATTTAGGTTCAAACTTTTTAATGTGGGTTATAATCCATTAACAAAAGTCAGGAAAATTTGCTTATTGCTAACAGAAACCATAATTTTCGACATCATCTGTCTACCTACTTTCTCGACACAGAATATTAATTATCTACGCGGTGTATAGACAAAACTATAATGAGTTTGTAAGCAACTGCATCTTACTTGACTTGATTATGCGACATTCCGAATTGTCAACTAGACTTTTGTGCGAGGCAACCTGATGCTTGGAATCGTCGAATTTCTGTCATTAAAAAATGTAACAGTTTCATACGTAAAATCACAATGAAAGAATTGTATGATATTCACATATTTTCTATTGGAGAAGGTCGCAAAAATTTCCAATTCAATCCCAACAAACGGGCTGAAAATGATCTGAAATATTTAAATTTGACTTGACGTTATAAACAACAATTCAGCTTACTACGTCTTCAATTTGTCAAATAAGAAAAAAAAAATCAATTTTCCAGCAAGTAGAAAGGAGCGCCCGATAGCGGCTCCGTATAGTTAAATAAATTTCTATTTTTGCTTTTCTTTGTTTTCGATACAGAGTTGAATTACAAAATACTATTTAGTCTTAAAAAGTTGTATTCTAGTTCTGTTAAAGAAAAGTCACTGCTCCGGATACAAATATCGAGCGCTAATAAAAACACACGGCAACTATGTCACTATTCTTGCTTATGCAGAATCCAAACAAGGCAAAAATACAACGAACTATAGTGTTTCAGATATAATTCAATACTTCTGTTTTTCAGTACACTCTTAGAATGAAGTTAGCTTTAGTTGGCAGATAATTTTAAAAGTGAGAAAAGAAAAGCTCGAAATGACAATAAAACATTTCAAAATAATGAAAAATAAACTGTTATTGAAAACCGACAATTCATTAACAAAGTGTTTATTGCTCGTTTAAAATGCAACCCGGAACCACGTAATATACCTTGGTTCTTTATACTTAAGTTCAAGTGTAATTTCCATTTAAAAATGTTTTTATCAATAATAAAATCATAAAATTATGGTGAGGTCACTTTAAATAATGGTTTTCCACATTAATTACATATTGTCTACATTTTCATGATTGTTGCCATAATTATCTACTTACATTACTTGGATGTTTAAAATATTTATTATTCAAACAGCGAAAGAAAGCAATACAGTGCAACTTCCGAGTTGGCTGTGTGGATGGCCTGTATATGGTCTATTACTTAACAAAGTCAAATTTTGATGTTCGTGCTGTTGTATTATGTATATTAATTGGAGCTTTTTTCTGAATCTGAAATTAATTTTGTTTTCCATATGACACAATAGAAATTCTGTCCATTCAGTTGAAAAATAATTTATTAACTTGACTTTGGCCATTTTAAACATTAAATCGAAATTCCCATTCAAATTAAAGCTATAAATTTAACCTGTGTGTAAATTATGAAATTTTTGGATACAGTCTGCTTCGTATCGCGCTTAGATTGTTGGGCTCCTATTTTAATATCTTCTGTTTAAGGGATTAGGGTTAAGTACAACAATTTGAGAGTGTTTGAATTTTTCATCTCACTAACATTCGTCTAACCGAGATGCAAAATTTAATATTGATTTCCGTGGAGAGCTTTAGTCTAGAGATTTGTATTAAATTCATATATTTAATTAAGTCAGTTTTCCATCTTAATCTTTAAAGCTCGTTTCTAGCGGAATTCATCTGATTCCTTAGCCAAAAGTAGTTCTATATAGTTTAAGATTTTATGTTCAACTCTGATTTTTCCGATTTTATACTATTTGCGTGATTAAAAAAAATGCAGTTTCTTGTAAATAACAAGACATGTGCCAGGGTCGTCAAGTACTTTAAACCATGTGTCCCGAAATTTAATTTAAAATATACTTCATCTATACTTCTTTTGGTATTCTTGATAATTTTACGAAACTTATGAAAGTTAGAATCCCTGATTAGTTTGGATTGTTGTATATTGAAATAACTGCCCACGATCAAATTTTATTGCCATATTTTTCAATGTACTCTTCAAAAGGACAAAGTTATGGTATTCATATGTAGTTATTGAGCTTTAAGTGTTCGTGAAAAGTTCATTTTAACAAACTATTGCAACAGCTATATACTTTCTCAAATTCTAAATGAAGGAAAACGAGTATCAAACTGAAAATGACAATTTCTCATTTTTAAGAAATAATAATTTCAAAGTAAGAAAAACAATTTCTAAATAACAATTTATAAATTATTATTGGAAAATTTCACGTTGTAAATTTGTTTTCGGGATTCGAAATTCAAAAATTATAATCATTTCAGTCAATGTGAAAATATGTTGGTTGTCGGGATAGTTCGTTTTTGTTCTATCTCACATTTTGACGATTTTGAGGTTTTAACGTTTTTTATGGGTTTGAAATAAGCCCCCACACCTGAAATTAAATGTTGTTTTGTGCTTTAATATTCTACAGAAAATAATTATTTATTGGTCGATCTCCATTTAGATGTTAATAAAATATCGAAAACTACAGCTGATTTCTTTTTGGTCATTCTCATAAGTGATATATCGAAATTTCATTTTTAGTCCATTCTATATATTTTTACTTATTTCTTTAGTGTTGTATGGTATAAAAAACTGTAAAGAACTAAATTTGCATTTATTCTTCTTTATTCTATATCCTTTACTCCGACTAAAAATATATATAAAGCTTAACAATTTTGTTATAGCTAGCATTTGTCTGTTGATCCGCCATAATAGAACCAAGGACGGCCAAATTAAATCTGGATTTTTTGTAATATTTTTTTCAAATTCCCAAAAGCACCTTAAAAGTTGCATCAAAATTGGGAGCTTATTTGTTCGACATCAAACAAACTCTTTCGAAAATCAGGATTCATTTTTGTTTTATATCCGTGAGGTCGAATGGAAAACACCGATTGCAGAAAAAAGAAATAAGAAACAATTTAACACGTGCAAGGTATAGAACAAAATTGAATTATGCCTTAATTTGGAATTTTCCAAATTAAGGAAAAACCAATTATCGTATAGAAGTTCAGATAATTGGAAAAAAGGAAATACCCATAATTTTTAAAAATGATAACTAAATGTTACCGATAACTTATAAAAAAACCAAAAAAAATTTAGTGAAGTAAAACATTGTAATAAATGAAAACTTGAATTTAGGTAGATAGCACAAAAAATAAGTAACCCGACGATATTATAAACCGCAAAATTTAAAAATTTTCAGAAAATGTTTTCTTAAATATGTATTTAGATTTTACATATTGAAAATTTATTACAAGCTTTTAAATATTTTCAAATATCATGAACGTTAAGTCAATATGTGGATCTTAATTTTTTTTAAATCCCCTGCAACCTGCATCGCATCCTCCAAGTAGTTTACTCAGTCTTTTTTGTTATATCTTAACAGCATAAATAATTTTAACATTTATCAAACCGTAAATGTTAGAAAAAATGTTCACACGTGTGGAGTTAAAATTTATAAATTTTAAACTTATTTGATAAACGTGTAGTTATAGTTTTGCATATTTAGCACCACATCCGTTAAATGTAAAATTAAATTAAAAATTCAGTATTAAGCCTTTATTTCCCCTTGTCAAGAAAGCTCATCAAAGCTCTATTTATACTATTTCTGCTTGGCTTCAGCTCATATGGTAATAATATCCATATTTAAATGCATCTTTGTGCGATTTAAAAGAAATTTGCTAAATTTGAAACTACAAAGCTTTAAAAAGCATTTTAGAACTTCAGAAAATATATTACCTCCCCTTTGACATATATAAAAACATGTGGAAAAGCTCAAATAGAAAAAATTTAAATGACATGTTAATTTGCGAAATTGCTGTTGTGCCTAATCAGTAGACGAAGCAAAAAAGCTTAAAAAATACGGAATATGATTATGAATTTTAAAGTATTTTTACAAAATTCGATAACATTAGATATCTTATTTTAATAGCTAAATATACAAATTTCACATTGAATTCCAACTGAAATACCTAAAACTTATAAAGGTTTGGTTATCGAAAATATTCTTCATGTAACATAAATATCAAGTATTTTAAAAGCTTAACATAAACACATAAGCTTTTATTAATAAATAATAAATTATCTTTGGCAAACAATATACCTCCCCGTCTACCGTTCCTTAACTTGTTAAAAGTATTTGAATAATTTGTAACTAAATTTAAAAGCTTAACATATACCATAAAATTAAATTTTACGGTATAAAAATCATTTAATATTTAGATTGAAGCAAAGCTTACACATACACAAATTAAGCATATGTTGCAGCCTCTAAGGCAAGGATTTAAATTGCCCAAATTTCATTTACATGTAAAAAAGTTTGCATTACATCCTTAAAGTCTATGTTTCAAATATTGAGACCAACCACTTTAACAGTTACGACAAGATTCTGGAGCTTTAAAGCACGATTAAGTCAATATAAAATTGTTAATATTTAGCGTTGCATAGTTAATGTTTGCCAAAACTTTACTATTATAGTTCCGAAATAGTTAAATCAAAACCAAATTTTTACAATTCCAGAAAAATTACTAAAATTTAGAATTTTTGAAAAAGATTTCAACCCTACCAGAAAGCTCTTAACGTCTAAAGCAAATTAGGCCTGATTTAATCTTCATATTGAAACCTCCTAAATATTGATTTATGCAAATGGCTCAGTTTAACCAATCTAGCCATGTCGGTTTCAGCACAGAATTTAACATTTGGATATTTAGATTATATTAGAATTAATTGCAGGTCGGTTTGAATGGTCCTCGAAGTATTTAAATCGAATTTTGTTTTAGTTGAGATTCAGGTACCTCATACAATTAAGTATTTCAATATGTTAGGTTTAAACTTGAAAAACATTGAAATATCTATGATTAACTTAGATTTAACTTGTTTGGTAAAAATAAAATTTTACTAAATCTAGCCAATCTATTCAATTACCTAAATATTGCATTACTGTAACACTTATTTTCCGTCTATAATTTTATCTTAATAAATTTTTTCTCCTTTAAAGAATAATTATTCTTGAAATAAGAAATTTACATTATTAATTAGGGATTTACTTTAAACTAATCGTTGAATTTTTAAATGATTGTAGAATTTAGTAACGTTTATCAATAAATTATTAGAATAAAAAATCATACTAAAATAAAAATTAATTTCTGAATCTTAGCACTTAGAAAGCGGTAGTTCACTTAGTTCAAACTAAGAATTAAATTAAAATTTACTGCCATTTTATAAAATGAAGCTTAAAGCGTTTTGAAGCTTACTGATAATTAAGGGTTGATATTCTCACAGTTATTTTACATACTGATGTAAAACTGAAACATGATATTTTTTCATGGTACAAATTATTATTTAAATATAAAGAGAGACTTATAATAGAATGCGGTCCAATTTAAGTGACTGACTTATTTCATAGTCTACAATAAGCCTCCTGTCAAGTAGGTTTATGGTAAACTGGTTTGCATTATTAAGGTAAGCTACCAGTGGCCTCAAGGAGTCTACAAAATAAGTCACGAATTTGACCGCAGCCTTACTCGAAATTAACTTGAATGTCTGAAGTTGGATTGGAGGCTGCATCGCTTCCTCCCTTATTTATATATTTATGATTAATGTTTTGCACAAACATGACCTGAAGCCAAAAGTTCAAGATTTATAAAAATTTCTTTACAAACGAAACATTTCACAAAGAATAATTTAAATGTGGAAGTTGGGACTTCATAGCGAGATAACATTTGCTGTAAACGATCAGACGAACTAGTTAGCTAGTTAAAGCAACTTTGTTGAGCTTTAAAGCTCGACCTAAAAGAATAAATGCCACAATTAAAAATTATTTCCGCTGTACGTGAGTTGAAAAAAAGTATTTTGGTTTAAATTTATCTGGTGTTAGGCTAACTACTATAATACATAACCCATAATATCGTAAAGCCCAGGAATAAATTTAAATATTTTGAATTTAAGAGTCAAACTTTTAGTAAAAGCTACTAAAATTTTTCAACTCGGAATAATTATTAACACATTTAAAAAATTGTTTAAAATTAAATTTAATCAATAATGATTATTGGTTGTTAAAACAAAATCCAAATTATTTCTTGTGGTAAAATCAATTTTAATATTTTGGTTTAGAATCTCGTTTTAAGAATAATATTTCTCGAAAATAGAACTGTACACGTTTAGTTAGAAAATTAAGTTTACTAATAATAATTGTCACTTTAATAATGTTTTTCAATTAATTATTTGAGAAATTAATAGTCTTACTTTAAGAAAAAGTGCTCAACGAAAGCATGAAAAAATATATATTTTCTCAAAACAAGAATAATTTATTCAATGCTTTATTTGCAGAAATAATATTTTTTGCACTGCAATTATTGAAAAAGTTGACGGTATATTTGATTTAAACTTTGTTGAATCGTCCAACTGCACTCATATTGCAAAACAAACTTATATTGCGAAACAAAATTTGAATAAAGTGGTAAACAAAATTTGAACTGATTCAGATCAATCGGTGGCATAAAATGCACATATTCGAATTGATCTAGGGAATTAAGGAACATATTTCTTGAATTTTGTCAATTGGTATAAGCTCCAAATATTGAAATAAAACTGAATTGGTGAAAAATTCAATTTTTTTTGCGTTGTTCTTAATTTGTTCTTAATGTCCAGTTCGCACATAAAACTTGAATGTGTATTCACAAAATAAGAATGAAAGTCTTAATGACTAGAAATAATTTAGAAAAAAATATTTAAAATGATTGTGAGACATTTTTTCCAGAATTTATGCCATATTTATACCATTTCTAAATAATTCTGGACTGATAATTTCGAACGGTAAGTTTAAAAAAACCTACACAGTCCTGATTATCACATCGCGCACATCAACACTCTATTAAATATTAAAACCCTTCGTGTTAAAAAAGTACATATCATGTTAAAGCAACCGTTCATAAAATTTTTCCACTTGATCGCGCATTGCTGCACTCTTTGAGTATATACTTAAATACGGTTCACATAATTTCTCACATCACATTGAAAATCTTATGTCATCTTGTTAAATTTAGCATGAAGCAAAGACAATTAAATAAAACTTTTATGTCACCCTTTTACTATAGCACACTATATATGGGATGATGATTAATTGATTGATACACTATTTAATTCAAAAAGGGTTGATTTGTATAACGCAATTTTAAATAATTTATATTAAGATTTACTAACCTTCACATGTGAATTGGCCATAATGCTTTCCGGAACTTTTATCCCCGCATACGATACACTCAATATTTTGATTTGGTTTCGTTTCGACCAAACTACCACCACTCTGTGTACTGTTCGCTTGCGAACCAGGTGTTGAACTTTGTTGCACAAGCTCCCGGGATACAGGTACTAGATTTGAACTTAACGATGTTATATCGTCAGATGGTGGCGGGCACGACATATGAGAATTTAAATTTGGATCACGCCATGCACTGGGCGGTGGTGGCGCAACCAGCGTCATACTACGCGGAAATCCCAGCTCCAGTGCAGAAATTTGGGATTCCTGGCTGCGCGGATTAAAAAACCCAGTTGCCGTGGACGGAGATGGGCATAGCACGCCACCTCCGTACACGCTTAACGAATTGTGAGTGATAATATTGCTGGTTATGGGCACCACAATTATGTGGTGGCCGCGATTTTACGGTAAAGAAAATTATAAGCGTATATATTGAGTCGCGCACAATTATCCGTTTCAACAATATTCCCGCCGTATAAGAACACTAAATATTTCACAAAATTTTCACCATAAAAAAAATTCTTTATTGGTACACACCAATCACTCACTGAAATTTATATATTTATTTTCTCTTTACATCAATTTTAAAATTCACGTCACAAAATATTTATTTTACTTCACTCTGTCATATAGAAAATTTCACTTAAATTCAAAAAATACATGTATCATTATAAATAATCGAGCGCACCCACTATTGACCTCGGTAAATATATATCATAACCCCGCGAAACCTTTCAAATAATTTTTATTTTATTTTTTTTTGTACACACACTATATATAAAATCACAAAACCGTTGGAAATCGCGCCGCGTTGACCTTAAACTTTGCAATATTATAATTCGCGTTTCAAATATTTTTTTTTAAATATTCACAAATATATTACGTTATTTTTGTTTTTCCGAAAAATATTATAAATATTCCAAATAATTTTTTTTTCTTGTTGACAACAACAAAAATTATTAATAATTTTTTTGTTTTATGTAAAAAAATTACAAAACAAAAAAAAAATCACAATATAACCACACAACTATTCAAAAGGCCTTCTAGAGCCTGACTGGCAAGAACAGGCAGTGCAAAAGGTACGCGACCCGACCCGACTCGACTCGACCGATCTATTCGACCTGCAACTACACAAAAACACAGTAGAAAAAACAAGACAAAACACAAAAAACGCCAATGACGTTTTAAAACGTAACACACAAAGACCCCACTCCCATTCTCTCTCACATCATTTTCCATATACACTATATCGCATCGATTCTCTTTCCATCTCATACCAAGCGTAATATTGTACATTCTCTTCTTTCTCATTCGTATATTTGACTTATGAATGAAATCCAATTAAAAATTTCTTTCCAAAATCTATCATCCCATAATGCATTGTTGGTGCCAAACACACACAAACACAAATCAGTATATGCAAAAAGGGCGTGATCTTTGTACGTAGACATTCTGATTGGGTGAGAATATCAATTGTATCGTGTAATACGTAAAAAGTACGTAATAAAAAGTTAACTCGTTACAACGTATAAATATATACATACACAATAAAAATGGGAGGTTACTAGTTACCATACGTCGTAAATCTGTAAATTAAATAAATTGACAACAACAACATAATACTCGTACATCGGAATTTATTTATTTTTTTTTTTTTGTTGCTTTTTTATTGTGTTCTATTTTTAAAGCGCACCGTATATACACCACAGTCGGGTATATAGAAAATAAATGAAAAAGGGGGAGTTTAAAGTTCAGTTCAATATCACAACATCGTGTTTTTAGTTTGAGTTTGAATGTTAACGTGTTAGGTTGTTAAGGGTATTTTCTCTCGATATATGGCGCTGAGACGATATGCGACGATGCTGATGATGATGATGATGATGGTCTGTGTGGCGGAGGTCACAGGAATGTTAAAATTTTTATTTAGTTTCGATTTCGAACTTCGACTCAATATTTTCATTTATTTTTTTGTGTGTGTGCACTCCGTGTGTATGTGCGGTGTTTGGGTTGTATATAATATGTGCCCAAGAAGTTCAATTCGGTTGCGCATGACTTGGATTTTTATTTTATATTTTTTTTCGTCGTCTTGCTCTTGTGGTTTATAGTTCGAACATTTGAATTGAACCCAGAAAATGATGTTGGCGTTGTTGTTGTGTTTTTTTTATTTCTATTTGTTATTTTTTTTTATTTTGGGGAGGTTTGTCATTAAAGGTCGACCCCAATATTATATACATGATGCTCCACCATTTAGTGTGTATAAAATATACTTAGCAACCAATACCAGTGCATGTATAATGAATTTTATGTGCGGCTGCTGGGCGAGATGATTTTTCCTACTTCTATATGCGATTTATGGATGGAGGGAAAACGTTTTATATATTTTTATATTCGGTTTTCTTATGTATCGATTTTAATGTATACCGAGAATTTTCTATTCGATTTTTTTTTTTGCTCCGGACAAAGGTGTCGTTCGGCGAAAGTTCATGATCATGCGGGTGTTCTAGGGTGATACATATTACGATGACTAAATTATATATTTGCAGTTTAATGGTGTTTATATTTTGCGACGGTAAAACATAACACTTTATACCCTAAAATCATTATATCAAATAAATTTTAGATTGAACCAGAAAATTATATCCCGTCCAAATATTTACTAAAATTTTATGAACGTTTTGGTTCATTGACAAGAAGTCACTTTATTTCCGACGGTGCAACAGTTACAATTCTACGGAAATTTTTTACAATTCCCATTTAAATTTTGAATATAAGCATTCACATTAAGTGGAGCTTAAAATAAATCTATACACATTTTTTGCATGCAAGAAGTGAAAATTTAAATTTTATGTGTTTTTCTACATTAAATCAAAAATATTTATTACAATTATTAAGAATGTACAATATAAAATTACTCAATGCACAAGCTTAATATTTGTATAGTTATTGTACATTTGTTCCAACATAACATTAAAATATTATACATATTTACACAATTTTTTAACCAGGAGGATTATTTAATTATATATTTAACTATTTGTCGATATATTCGTCGGTTTATGAAAATAAGAGAAAAATTTTCTTACATAACTTTACATAAATAACGAAATTCAATTTTTTATTTGTTTCACAGTTTTAAAATACAACTTTGTTCTTCAATTGTCGTTACAGAAGGAATTAGACCGAAGCTCTGGAACTATTCATTTCAACCAGTGTACACTACTTGAGTGTAATTACCATTGATTTCCAAATTGTCACATTTAATCTTGAACATGGTTCCACATTTTATTATTTTGTTTAACATTAAATTAAACAATAAGTTAAATATTTTTACAGAAATTCCATATATGAGTTTCTTAAGGATGTTTTATTTCGAGGTATATAAATTTGAATTTAAATAAAGATTATTAACGTAACTATAATTTTTAATAATAAGTTCATACCCCTATGGTTTTAATTCCGGCAAAAGTTGAATTTTGTATAAGCATGTAAACCAAGCTCATAACGTAAAATCCTCAATAAAGATATTGGTTCAAGTACCATTTGTTGTGCGCGATGACGAATCCTTTCATTTCGATTATTTGACTATCTCGGATCGTTTCGCCTCATAACGATTTACTATACCTTTCTACACATAACTCGATCGTAACGTAATAACTCGGCGAAAAAAATTTTTGTTTAAAAGTGTGGATTTAATTGTTTAAAACAGAAAACATTTATTTTATGATACAATCCAATCTGTTCCGGGGCCGAAACACCCCCAAAGCAGTTGTCTGTAAAATCGAGGACGTACGGCTAAAGAAAACTCTTTACTTTGAATTCAAAAACTCTCACTAAGGTAATTTTAAAATATTATTTTATAATTTTGTGCAACTTTGAAATAATCCTACAAAATACAGCTCGAGTAAGATATTTTTGTGCCGTCCCATTTGAAACGAGATATTTTAAAACGTGAATTATCAAAACGCGATATTTAAAAACGCGATTTGGTACAAAACGTTAAGCTAAACGTTAAGAAATGTCCAACATTGGAAGCTTTAATAAAATTCAATATTTCATTCAATTTGCTCATGAAATTAATTGACGGCCGAAAATTTTAACTGCTTGGATATACTTCCGAAAAGGTCATACCTCCAAAAATTCTGAAAATCGGTATACTAAGGTATTTTAGTTTGCTGATTACGAATAAGGCCATGAATATATCCACAAATGACCCCAAGTAGCTCTCAATGATCCCATGTGGCCCCCCCGAAAAAATATTTTCTTTTTTCGAAGCACAAAAGCTTTTAAGATTATTTTAAATCATTTTATACCTTAAGATTGGGGTTACCGCCCTAAACCCCGGCATTTATAAAAATGAAAAAATTTATAGTTATTTCAATTATTTTATTTCAATTTTTATTTATAATCCACATAATGGTAATTTAATTTTAGTTTATTAGAATTTAAAACCCCTCCCATCGCTTCGCTCCCTAGTTAGATTTTTCTGTTTATAGGAATTTAAAAATCAACAGGATCGGGAGTATAGGACTGGGTTATATCAGGCGAGTCACTGCACTCCCGTCGCTTCGTAATGCACATTCTGTACCATATCGTATTTTGTACTAAATCTCGTTTTGTTATATCTCGTTTCGAAATATCGCGTTTTGAAATATCGCATTTCGAGCGGATCCCATTTTTGTGTATCTAGTCTCAGTTTATCTACTTTATCTATAGTCTTGAAACAGTTGAACTGAGAAGTATTGAAACATCTGGAGTATGGGGGTATTAATGGTCTCTTTACGGGTGACATCATATTTTCGAAATCGAAATCGAAATTGCAAGTATCCGCAAAAACCTTAATTTTATTGTCGTGTTTTTACATCCTGAAATGATTATTAGCAAATTTACATATATTTCGCGACATTTCATTAGTATAAAAATATTTTCGGGATATTCGATGGCATCTCGATACTCAGGAACGATGGATTCTAAAACTGAAACCTGGAATCGCCAAAACATCGTCCATCGCCATCCGTGACGACCTCTAGAATATCGTCCGGGTGTTCGAAATCGAATGACGCAAAAATATTTTAACTTAATGATATTTCAAAAGTCTGTGTTGTGAATAATAAAAGACACTTATGTAACTAATAACATCACACTAGACACGCCAGAACGCTTCAATGATTACAAGTATCTTTAAACTTTGGAGCAGAAAATGTATTTAGAACTGTTCACTTTTGGTACGTCAGCTTTTAAACGAAAAAGCCTAATGCTTTGTCAATAGTGTAGCCCGAATTCTTTTATTATAGCATTTAATTAAAAAACAGCGGGTCTTAAAACAAAAAGAAGCCCAATTCCTATTTCGTTTCTAATCTAAATTTTATATGGTCATTTTAGTTAGAAATTATGATTTTTTTATACTTGCCTTACTAATTTTCATAGCTGGTTATTAAAGTAATTAAATAGAATAAACTCAAACGCCGTGACAAACACAAATAACAATTTAAAGTGAGTCGTAATTTTTAAATTCACGCACCTTTCCAAATATAGTGAAGCAATTTATTTTTTTCTAATTCGAATCAATCGAAATTTATGTGAAAAGCCTAAACATAAAATTTTGTGTCGATTTAACAGCCACTAACACTACTCATAAAAATTAAGTGATAGTTTTGGTATGTCGGTTGCTACAGGGAAAAATTTTCAGACGATTGATTGATTGGTTGATTGATTGATTGATTAGAATATACGGCCAAGACTAAGCAGGGATCCCGGATACGCCGGGCCTACTGTACACCCCTTTAACATATAACAAGATGGAGGGATAGGAAAGGTTATTAGATAAGATAGACATGACCCGGTTACAGACACCTAAGTAGTCAATAGTTAGTAAATTGTTAGGCACAAGACAGCACAATTATTTTTGGTTTTATGGTATAAAAGTTCAGCAATCAGCATCTTGGAAAAAATTTAATTTTTAATGAAGTAACCATATATAATGGTACATTTCCTGCAATAAAACTTTATTATTATGAGTTTAACTTTCAATAAACTAACTAGTTCAATGGTCCATAAACAAAATTAAACTGTTCCCCCAAAAACATATTAAATCATGTAAAATTAATCCAATCCAGAAATCACCTATAGGTATTAAAGCATAAAGAGCAATCCATCTTGTCTTTATTTAATACATTTATTTGTAGAAAATAATTTGAATAATATTGGGTTAAATTTAAATAATGTAAAAGACAAAGACATTGCCATTCCAGCCATAAATATTTTTTTTCTGGTTTAAATTTAATACAAAATGCATTTATTCGATAGCTAAACTCAAATAAATCAATAGTTCACGGAATATGTTCCACAAATACAAATAAACTGCAGATTAGAAAAACAGGTTATTACAAGCAGGAAGTGAATATTAATATTCATTTAGTAAGTTATATTAAAATAACCTCATGTAATTAGAATATATAATATACTTAATTTTCACTCAAGCAATAATATTAAAAATATTTACAAAATAAAATTAGATTACAATTATTACAAGCAGGAAGTGAATCCATCCAATGTAACAGTCATAAATATTTTCTAATTTTAATTTAAATACAAAGTTAAATGCATTTTGATAGCTAAGCTCAAATGGATCAAAAGTTCACGGAATATATTGAACAGTTACTCAAACACCAAAAAATTAGAAAAACAGATTATTACATGCACGAAGTGAATATTAATATTCATTTAGTAAGTTTTATTAAAATAATCATAGGTATAGGTAATATATAACATACTTAAATTTCGCTCAAGAAATAATAATAATATTTACACAAATAAAATTAGATTACAATTATTACATGCACGAAGTGAATATTAAAATTTATTTAGTAATTTTTTTTTAAATAACCACATTTAAATAGAATATAAATACAAATATAATTAAATTTAACTCAAGCAATAATATTAATATTTACAAAAACAAACTTTGATTACAATTATTACATGCAGGAAGTGAATACACAATGAATGGTTTCACTTCCTGCATGTAATAATTGTCATATATATTTTCTAGTTTTAATTTAAAAACAAAATGCATTTATTTATTTAGCTAAACTCAAATGGATCAAGAGTTCATTGAATATACTGCACTTTACTCATACACTGCATATTAGAAAAACAGATTATTACATGCACGAAGTAAATATTAATATTTATTTAGTAAATTTATTTAAAATAAAACCACATTTAAACAGATTATATATAAATGTTTCACTCAAGCAATAACAATAATATTTATACAAATAAAATTAGATTACAATTATTACATGCAGGAAGTGACTCCATCCATTGTGACAGTCATATATGTTATGTAGTTTTAATTTAAATACAAAATGCATTTATTTGATAGCTTAACTCAAATAGATCAATAGTTCACGAAATATAATGTCCGTTTACTCATACACTGCAAAATTAGAAAAACAGATATTGAAATGCACGACGTGAATATTAATATTCATTTAGTAAGTTTTATTAAAATAACCACATGTAATCAGAATATATTTATATTTAAATTTCACTCAAGCAATAATCACAATTTCTAGCCAACTTAGAGTTAAGAAATATTCATTGTGGGTTATGTACAAAATTATTTAGTAAATTTATATAACAAAACCATTACATGCACGAAGTGAACACTTTTTCTGAAGGGTGAAATTAGTGAATTGCTGCAGAAATTAAAGGTGTTGGGAAATAGTGTTTATAAGCTAGTGTATTTATTGGAAAAATTGAGTGCGAATCCATCCCGAACTTCGGAACATTATTCAACGATACGCAGGTTTACTAGGTAAAGTATTTCCAACAGCATAGCTATCCACGCTACTAACCTAGCATGTTCTGCCGGTGGTTGTTCTAAAAGACTGGTAAATACAGATTTTGAGCCGCAGCGAACCATATAATTGCAGTCCTAAACCATTAAAAGCTTTCATCTGAACCTGAAATTGCGTTAACGTCCACCACACTGAAGTCAGTCAGGACATTTAACATGTGTGCTTCCAAGAATTTATTCAATAATTTTAATATATTTTAATTAATTCATAATTAAAATTCCCGTTTGGAGGATTGTAGCCCTTTTCCAAGTCCTCTTTACAGTTTTATTACATTTTAGCCGATTTAGATTAGATCTAGTAGCCTAACATGTCTTCCTCGATTTGACTCATAAGACGTATCTCAGCATTTTGGAGTAGACTAATACTTTACTTGTGTTTTCTCGCAAGTTTTTCTATTTCTAACTGCCGAAATCTATTTTCAGATCTTGATGGAGGTTAACATTTCTTATCTTTACTATTCCACGTAGAACTTTGTTTGGGATGATTAGAAGATATTGTTCCCCATAGCTGAATACCGTAATTTCACACTGATTTTAGAATTTCTCGGTATAAAAGCAAAACTGATTAGTTAGCCATTCAGACGTATTATATGTAAATACAAAGCTGTCAAGCCAATTAAAGTTGAAACATAATGAGGATGCTTGAACCAATTTACTTTCAAAATTATTGTTTTATGTATTTTCTCGTTATTTTTGTGGAATGAATTTCAAAGGAGATGCACTTGAATATATTTACAATTTTTATGAATGATTAAACTGTGAAGTCATTTAAATTTAAGCTGATAATTAAAATTTCGAAAATGTCAATTTTCCATACATGTTAAAATAGTTATTTGGGCACCCATATCGAAAATATCAAAAGCTGCACTTTTTGTAAAAGCGTAGGCTCTATTATTCCAGCTTATCCAATAACCATCAATAAGCCACAAAGTCAGACTTTTAAATATGTAGGCGTATTATCTTCCCATGGTGAAGTAAACGTTACTCTTTCGAAAAAATTCGTGGCTCTTGAAAGTACCCATTATACATACTCGGCTGCCGGGAAAACTTTTGGAAAATAATAAATTACTGACACAAATCGTTTACTCGCAAAATCATTATGTTAAATATTTCGGCATTATGTTAATACTTCAAAAGAAATTTACGCGTTACACATTTGCGTGTTTTTTGTGGGCCATATGAGATCTTTTAAAGAGTTTACACGGAATAAGTACATAATCCTTTTTTTACTATTTCATGCCGGCGCCAAAATATATGTTTTTAAAAAACAGGATTTTAATAATCAACGCTTCTACAGGGAAAAATTTTGAGACAAAGAGAGAAATTCCTTAGATCATTAGAACAGTTCCTAAGTCTTTAAACTTCCACGGTTAATTAGACTAAATCCGTTAAAAATTTTGGAAAAATCATTAGAAACTATTTTGTAACAAATTTAATTATTATTATTATTTTTTGCTTAATCGTTTTTAGAGTAAATTGGCTACTCTAGATCATTTAAATACTTGTAGAAAAAAATACAAAAAGTCTGATAGAAACACAGGGAACTTTTCAATAATTTCTTCTCAGGCTTCTTCCTTACGGAAAAAATTGTTATGATTACTAAATCTCTTTGCACAGAATTGAGTCATTATATGGTGGGGAATCAAAGACTTAACGTCAAAATAATAAAAAAATCGTAAATTTCATTAAAATCATCACACGTTTAGATAAAATCGTTCCAAGTTGACTTAAATGGTTCTAAACCACTTGGAAATGGTATAAATTATCATAAAAACGTTACAAATTGTAAGTTGCAAAATAATCAGACATACCAAATACGAAAAGTGGAATTCCGCGGGAAGGCTGAGATTGAGTGGAATAATCTCCATATAATTTCTCTCTAGATTATTTTTTTCTTTCTGAGGAATAAAATCCCGTTGTGAGACAGCACTTAATTTTGCATTTAATCATATAAATACAGTAAATGTATGTAGAAAGTCTTTTAGATAGGGTTCACGAAGAATATTTTGTTTCGACTATTTAAATATTTTATATCGCTATAAAGAATTGTAGAAATTAACAAAATAATATTCAAAATTTAAAGGTAACCTTAAAGGTGAAGTTAATTTGACGGGTGTAGATTTTGTGCCGCATATTAACACTCTGGGGTCTAGCAACTAAACAAAAAAATTAAAATATTTTCAAGATTGAAAGCGAATTGTATTGCACACTGCATGATCAGAACTCGTAAACTGGCCTCAAACATTTAGATCCGTTGAAAACATTAGATTGGGTCAGTACCTTAAGGTTTTTATTTCAAAAATGTCCAATAATCTAAAACAATTATAACGTTTATTTAAAAATTTGCTGTTAGCCCTATTTTAAATATTTTGTCATATCACAAAAAATGTTCATTGCAGCAATAACGAAAGTGTTAATGTTGAAATGGCAAGGCGAAATATTCTTTTTCTAAATTATTGATAATGTACATCGTTCTTTCTCTTTTGCTTTTATTCATACTCAAATTATGAAGATAAAGTACCAGCATCCAAATATATATACAAATTTATAAATCAGAGGTCTTATGTTATGCGGCCAGGGTTGTGTCCGTAAAAATTTAATATTCTACATGAGTTGAGGATGTATGTTTAGACAATTACTTAACGACACCAACAATGAATGTAGACATTTTCTTTGTTAATGGAACTATTTTGGCTCCATGGATCTTAATTTTTACGCCACTAAATTAATTTTGCAACAGTTTTTCAAAATTCAAGCATAGGTGTGACGATTTTTGACCAAAAACCAACCAAAATTCGGCATCTATACAGCGCTGATGGGTTGATTGATCGAAACTTCATATACACAGATAGTCTTTTATCATAAATTGAGAGGCCTTAAAGATGATGTTTGACCGAAGTTGGTTCACCGAAAGTGACAGCTACCATCGCTGCTTTTTCGCTTTTCCCAAATATTTTTAAAACTGAGTTTTTGAGAAAAACGACAATGAACTAAAAACTATTAAATTAAATTTGCAACAATACCGGTCTAGATCTATTTCTAATACTTGATAGGCGTGAAATTTTTCATGATGATTTTTTCAAAATGTTTAGCCCACCAAAAGAAACAGCTTTAATAGGAGCTTTTACGATTTTTGCAATTTTTTTTTAAATATATAGCATTTAATTTAAACGCCTTAAACTAGAAAGATTGTAATATAAATCTCTAAATTCGTTCAGAGTGTCGATTTTGTACCAAAAATGAAAGCGCGAGGTGAGCAAACCGGAAAAACATAGTAGTGGTTATTTTATTAATATTGGTTTGCTATTGCACATGCGCGTCACTTTGTTTATATATTTTTTTAATTGATGTGTCAAATGCGGTTTCGTATGTTTTTCAAATATTGGAAAATTAAAAATCAAATCACATGGCAAATAATTGGTTCCACTGCTCAAAAGCAAGCGAATAGAAGAGGTGAGGTATACATCATCATAAATATCCAACCGGTTCAACCGGAACTTTTTATTACTTGCCTTTGCAAAATTGACGAACAAAATGTACAGATACGTGAGAGAAAAATACAATACGAATATAAAATTGTATATTGTAAAGTGTATATGTACACAAAATAATTGTTCACTTCGCCAGCTCGCGTTTTAATTTTTTCTACAAAATCGACACTGAGATCATTTTTAAATTCTACCGAAAATGACGTGAAATTTGTTTAGATAAAAAAAATATTGCACTGAAATTCGTGTCATCTTAACAGTCCAGACAAACACACAGTCCAGGTGCAAATCTGTGTACCGGAAGTGACAGCTAGGACCAAAAATTAAAAATAATTAAAAAATTCAAATAAATTTAAAGAATAAATTATCAACAAGTGTTGACCTTGAATTTTACCAAAAGTTCAGTAAGTTTAGTTTCTTGCTGTGGAAATCAAATGTGATGTATTCGAGATCCATGTAAAAGAAAGAAAGAAAGTCGGACAGTGACCACGCCGGATAAATCCAGAGGGCGAAATTATCATATTGTACACACAACCCATTCGTGTCGCAACCGATAAGCTATACTTTTGCTTAAAAAATAGATGTTAAACTTGAGTACTGCAGGTCTGTATAGAATTCGTTCTCAATGTCGAAAATAAATGATTGTGGGGAACTATCACAAATAATAAAAACGTACTAAAACAATTTTGGATTGGAACTGTTGGATTCACCTAATCGTGAATAAGAAAATATTGAAAAATCAAGCAGACCAGGCTGAATAGTTGATTAAATTTTATCGTAAAAAGTTGAAAAACAATGTTTTAATTTGATCTGTTACCCGTCAAAAATTACAACCGTGTTTTCAAAAACTCACCTGTAATTTGTTTCTTTTCATAAATTAATCCAACTGTAACTTTGTAACTTTTTGTGCAAGTAAAAGTGTTTGATGGTATTAGTAAGCTTAATAGTATATAGTACTCATAATTTATTAAAACGCACTAACATAAAATTTCGTCCCGTTCGCAATTTCGTCCCGACTTTTCTACCCACCTCAAATTAGGAAAACTGCCACTTCGGTGAATCTGTTTTTACGGGATAAACCCTCGGTTCAACGCTTTTGAAATTTCAGCTTAAAAGAAAAATTATTAGTTTTATTTTCTATTAATTAATAATTTTCTATTAATTAAATTTTACCAAAAATTGTAGGATAAGCTTTGTAAAGTAGGAGTTTTGACGTCCTAAGAGAAGTAAACACAGTTATATATAAATAAAATTACAATCAGACAAACCAGTTTTTTAAATGTAAAATGTATGTTGATTACCGAAGTCATGCGAAGCTGGAGTTTCTTTATCTCCCGGTATTTTGGTTTTAATCGACACTTTGATAATTTTAAAATAACCATTTTGACAGTTTAGTTTATTTTGAGTATTTTAAATGTGACATGTAAAATGTGATAAAAAATTAATTTTTCTAATGAAAAAAGTTACCAATTAGTCCGGTAGGTATTGCATCAAGAATAACACGATACAGTTTTGGAAAGAAAAATCTTAAGGCCTTGCAAATAAAAAAAAATTGAGTATCTACAATATTTTCGACGCAAATATGTCGACAATTTCGAAATACGCGTAGACACGCAACACATTATGTAACTATTTAATTTTTCTTCACTTTCTTGAAGTTTGGAAACGTCACCAAAGTCATTTGGGTTAAAATTAACGACGAAATTATTTAAAATGTTTGGCTTTACAACTTTATTTTTTACTTAAAAAGCTTTTGACAACTACACAGAGGTACAAATTAAATAAAATTTGAAAATTTCGCCAGTGATGATACTTACAACTTATTTTTAAACTATGCGGTCCTACAATTTTATAAAAAGCAGCTCTAAAATGAATAAAAATTCTAAAAGTGTAATTATTACAATATTTTTTTTGTTACAAAAATGTTGCATACATTTTTCTAGAATTTTGCATTACAATACCGCAATTTTTATAGAAAAATCATTTTTAAAATTGTAAATCATTATGTTTAATAATGATCATAGTTTGGTTCAATTTTGCGTTCGTTCCCCAGAGCAAAACTAGACAGGCACCTTTTGTATATTCTTTTGATGTTGATTTAAAATGTTTGACAATATTTTCCACCTTAAATTTTGCACACTGATCCAAGATATACATATAGCTTGTTAATAACCATAATACATAAAATCTTATGTAAGGCACATTTTTTTTCTTGTGAATCGGCGTCACTGTAATTTAAAAATACATCTAATTCATTCTAGTTCATTGAAAGGTGACATTTTGTTGTTATAGGCCAACAAATATACTCGATCAGGACGCCATTTCATCCTTGAACCATATACACAACAAACAATTTCTCATCCATCTGGACTGTGCAAAAATAAATAACAACTCAAAAAAAATCTCGTAATTTTTGTACATATATAGTGCTATATACACTCATATACAACAAAGTATATAATGTCTTTTCAGTTTTGCAAAAAAATCTATGATAAAAATTCAACATTAATCTTAACAACATAAAAAAAACTGTTCCCAGTACAAAAAGAAACAGCATAAATGATAATGTTTATGATGATGGTAATGAAGATGATAAAATGTGTATAAATATAGAGCTATGATGTTATATATGCGATAGATAAGAATGATGAAGTTACTTTGGTTTTGAAGTTTGTCATATTTTCAACGTTCTTATAACTTTTATGTGTGAGTCGCTATATTCATGTTTTATATTTTTGGTACAAGTAAAGATGCAAAAATTGCTAAGATGAAACGAAATTTATAATAATTATTTTAATAAGAATAAGAGATTTTTCGCTTTTTCCTGCTAATCTTTACATTTTAATAAGTATATGTATCAAAAGTTTTTTATATGCTTTATACGAAAAGTTTTGTATTTTGTGAATTTTATGCGGCACACAAAAAAAATCTTTTTTTGTTGCTTTAGTTCTTATGTTAAGATATATCAAAAGAACAAATTTTTTAAGGTTTTGCAAGATGATTATGTTGACAAAAAAATTTGTTTAAAATTGGATCTGGATTTATGTTTATACGCTCTATGATACCGCAGAAAATATATGGCATTATATATAAACGCGACGACATATTTACTAAAGTAAGTCATTCAATTTACTCGTCACTCAATGCTAAGTTTAATTGCGAGTATAAAATAACAAACCGATAACTAAACCTGATATTTATTTTGACAACCATTTTAATTTTTAGAACTAGCCTGGGAACATAGTCCATCTTTAAAGACATTACTCCACTTAATCTATGTTCTGGCCTGTCGCGTACGATAAGAAACTCTCATTACAATTTGCAATTGTAGAATTAAATTTCAAGTGTTATTTATCTTGCGCCATCTATTACTGATTGCAACTTACACAGTATAGTGATCAATCAAAAAAACAAAATCAAACCAATCAATTATTTACTGAACAAATGGCACAGTGGTTAAGGCTTTGGCGTTTGGATCGGGAGGTACGTAGATGAAATTCCAAATGACGTGAATGTACCTCTCCCGTCTCCAACGGTTGAAAAAAATAAAACACGTGAATTCACGTCATCCGTCTTCATTGTGTTAAAAGTAGTATGTATAATTCCGTGCATGCAATAATTTTATTGTAAATATATTAGTTTTTTTGTAAAAGTATCCCCTTCGTGCATGTAATTCTTGAATTGTTTTCTTAATAATAAAAACACGCAGTGTTGTGCTGTATTGTCTACACTGCGTATAGAATTAATTTTCTGCACGTGTAGACAATGTATGTAGTCAATTGAAAAAATTACGTCGACACTGTAGAAAATGTAGACTATATGTCAACTATGTCGCAAATTACAGTCTCTATTAGCAATTACCAATATAAAATATTTTCTTGTTAATGGCACCATTTCAAGATGGGGAGTTTTATTCTTACTCCACATTTGTAAAAATTTAGCTGTTCTTAAAATATTTCGAAAAAATCGATTAACACGTATACACAAAGTAGAACTTTATACCTACTTCAGTGTTTAAACCGATCACAGAGTTGTCAAATTGTGTATTACAATGAACAATATCATCAAACACATAGCTAAATCTCAAAACTCAGAGTGTTATTATTTTTTCCACTTATAGCACCTGAAGGGATTTTTGATCTTAAGAACGTCAATTTAATACGTAAAAAATTATTCGATACAAATAATTTAACGAAATTAAAGAAGCATGAATATTAAAACTCAAATATTGCATACTATTTTGGGAACGCATTATGACGAAAATTTCCTTGCAAAATATGTGTGGTTTGGCAAAAGAGTTATCGATGCAGTTTCATCATTAATCAGTGCTCAATTATAAAATATTATTAACCTATAACCGACAAACAAAACTTATACTTCTCTAGCCTATACTTTCGAATACAAAAGACGTATATAAAAGTTTTCCGGAGAAAGATATATTAGAGTCCGCTGCATATTTTAGCTAAGCTAAGTTATGCGAAGCGAGCTCGGTTCTTGTGACATATAGAGCCCTAATAGATGTAAATTTAAATTGAAAATCTCAATTGAAAAGAATAAAATAAATTTCACCGTCATTTAAAATAAGCCTGCCCTATTACACAATGGTTATACCCCTTAAATCCCCTCAAATATGACAGTTCTTTATGTTTGAAACGTGAGAATGAGTTCAAAGTGGGCGATCACTAATTCTGTATATCATCTGTGACGTTTTGATACAATAATAATTTCGAAATTGTATATGATAGATGGCTTATTGCACAAGAAATTTCTTGGGGGGTTGGAATTAGAAATTTTTGGAATGATTTTCCTAAACTGTCCTAAAATTTGCAATAGTATTATTTAGCGAAACTTCACTTATTTGCACAATCATTGGGAGTTTTTTTTAAATTCGTACAACTTTATAGCAATCCTAAGAATAATATACATATATTTTCGGATAAAACAATAAATGCAATGAATTAACGATTTATGTGGATTTTCGCTTTATAACAGCCAAGCTCAAAATTAAAAAAAAAAATTCATTCAAACCTCTTATAAGTATGATGCTTAAAACAAGAAAATGTCTAATGGGTTGTAGAATTAAGAATAGGTAAGCTATTTTATTTATGTCAGTCTTCACTTTCTCGAAACGTGGTTTAATGTTTGGCCACTGTTGACAAATTGACAACTTTACCAATTTTATATGTTATTTAGTGGAACGGTGTTTATTTCCTAGCGTTGATCTAAAGCAAATCAAAACTGTTCTTTACTATATTTATACTCTGAAACACCAGGTGTTCCTAGATTTCTTAATGAAATGGCGCTTTTTTATTAGTTTTAATGCAGAATAACCGAAAAGGGTGCTTAGTATTTAATAGCGGGTATCTGCGCTTAGCAGAGACGCTTGGAGAAATTATACGATGAAATGAATTCTTTATCAATTCTATGTACTTAAACATCTGAGGTCTGTAGATCTTTCATCAATAGCGAATAATTTTTATGAATTACTATATTTGTAATATTTATATCGAATTTAAATATATTTTGGGACAACACCCACCCATTTGAACTGGAAAACTGTAAAATTAAACCTCGAAAAATAATTAGAAAATGTACAAAAAAAAAATAATTATTCTTCCAGTGGCACTATTCTGGTAATTCCCTGGGAATATGGAATTGGGGAAAGATTTTATATGTAATTTCGGTTCAAATATTTTTTTTCCGGCCTACTGAGGGGAAAAGTTTGATGTAAATATTTATAAATTGGGAATAACTTTTCCATATTTAAATTGGTAGGGAAAATTATTCCCAATTTTATTTTGTTTTCAAAAAAATTACCACTAGCTTTTTACCTCAGTATGCCAGAACAAACAATTTTAAATAGAAATTACATATAAAATCTTTCCCCAATTCCCTATTCCCAGGCAATTACCAAAATAGTGCCACAGTATGTAGATAATTTCGAAATTCGTGCAGACGCACACATCACTGGACATATGTGCTTAATACAGAACTGAAATTGAGATTTTTCACTAATTTTAACAAACAACAATTTAGGCTTTTAAAATGTGTTCAGTGAATTCTTTAAATTCGTTTAATCAGACAAACACAATTATTTATTCGTAACGATACTGTCATTTGATTTAGAAAAGAGAATTATTAATTTAAAACTGATAATGTTAACTTTGTGCTTCTAATAATTTAATTTTAAAATAATATTTAAAGGAACTGACGTTAGGCATAATATTACTGTTATATTTTGAATATAATTTTGTGGATTTTCTAAAAATTCGGTATTCACTTCGTGCATGTAATAATATGGTAAAAGTGAATTACGATTAAGTTAACTTTAACTAAATATGGTTTTATTCTGACCGTTACACAATACAATTATAATTTGAAAATAATCACTCTAATTTTATTAAAATTTGGTATTTACTTCGTGCATGTAATAATATGACGGGAGTACTTTAATATTAAACTTACGTTAAATAAATTTTGATTTATTTTTACTATTGCACATTACTTTTATATTTTGAGAAAAGTTTTTTTGAATTTGAATAAAATTTGGTATTCACTTCGTGCTTGTAATAATGTGGTAAGAGGAAATTACGATTAAATTAACTTTAAATAAATTTTGTTTTATTTTAACCGTTGGACAATAATTGTCCAACAATAATTGTATAATTTGAAATTTTTTTTTTATTTTAATAAAATTTGAAATTTACTTAGTGCATATAATATGATAGGTGTTATTTACTATTAAGCTTACATCAACAACATTCTGTTTTATTATTACCATTGCACATTACTATTTTATTTCAAAAATAGCTTTTTGAATCTGAATAAAATTTGGTATTCACTTCGTGCATGTAATAATGTGTTGAGAGTATATTACGATTAAATTTACTTTAAATAAATTTTGTCTTGTTCTGACCGTTGCACCATAATTTTATAATGTGAAAATATTTTTTTATGTTAATAAAATTTTATATTTACTTCGTGCATATAATAATATGATAGGTGTAGGTTACTATGGAGCCTACATCAACAAAATTCTATTTTATACTAGCTATTGCACATTACTATTTTATTTCAAAATTGCGTTTTAAATCTGAATTAAATTTGGTTTCCACTTCGTGCATGTAATAATGTGTTTAGAGTAAATTACGATTAAATTATCTATAAATAAATTTTGTTTTGTCCTGACCGTTGCACAATAGTTTTATAATTTGATTTTTATTTTATTTTAATAGATTTTGATATTTACTTCGTGCATATAATAATATAATAGGTGTAACATACTATTAAGCTTACTTCTACAAATATTTGTTTTATCCTTACCATATTGCACATTACTAATATATTTTAAAAATAGCTGTTGGAATCTGAATAAAATTTGTATTTCACGTCGTGCATCTAATAATGTGTTAAGAGTAAATAAAGATTAAATTAATTTTGTTTTGTTGTTCTGTCCGCTACACAATAATTTTATAATTTTATAATTTGAATTTTTTTTTTATTTTAACAAAATTTGATATTCACTTCGTTCATATAATAATATGATAGGTGTAATTTAATATTAAGCATACTTGAATAAATTTTTGTTTTATTCTTACAATTGCACATTACTATTTTATTTCAAAAATACCTTTTTGAATCTGAATAAAATTTGGTATTTACTTCGTGCATGTAACTATGTGTTAAGAGTAAATTACGATTAAATTAACTAGAAATAAATTTTGTTTTGTTCTGACCATTGCACAATAATTTTATAATATGAAATTATTATATTTTCGGTTAATAAAATTCGATATTTACTTCGTGCATATAATAATATGATTGGTGTAACTTACTTTAAAGCTTACTGTATTAAAATGTTTTTGTTATTTTTATCATTTATCGTAACTATTTTATTTCATAAATGGCTATTTGTTAAGAATAAATAAGATTAAATTAACTTTAAATAAATTTTATTTTGTTCTGACCGTTGAACAATAATTTTGTAATATGAAAATATTTTTTTTTATTTCAATAAAATTTGATATTTCTTCGTGCAAATTATAATATGATATGTGTAATTTACTATTAAGCTTACTTTAACAAAATTTTGTGTTATTCTTACCATTGCATATTAGTATTTTATTTCAAAAATAGCTTTTTGAATCTGAATAAAATTTGGTATTCACTTCATGCATGTAATAATGTGTTTAGAGTAAATTACGATTAAATTAATTTAAATAAATTTTATTTTGTTCTGACCTTTGCACATTAATTTTACAATTTGAAAATACTATTTTATTTTATTTTACTAGAATTTGATATTTACTTCGTGCATATAATAATAAGACAGGTATAATTTACTATTATGCTTAGTTTAACAAAATGTATTATACCATTGCCCATTACTGTTTTATTTCAAAAATAGCTTTTTAAATCTGAATAAAATTTGGTATTCACTTCGTTGATGTAATAATGTGTTAAGAGTAAATAACAATAAAATTAACTTTAAATAAATTTTGTTTTGTTCTGAGCGTTGCGCAATAATTTAAAAAATTTTTTTTTTTTATTTTATTAAAATCTGATATTTACTTCGTGCATATAATAATATGATAGGTGCAGTTTACTATTGGGCTTACTTTAACAAAATTTTGAATTTGACTTACCATTGCACAATACTATTTTATTTCAAAAATAGCTTTTTGAATCTGAATAAAATTTAGTATTCACTTCGTGCATGTAAAAATGTGTTTAGAGTAAATTACGATTAAATTAACTTTAAATAAATTTTGTTTCGTTCTGACACTGTTGCACAATAATTTTATAATTGAATAATATTTTTTTTTTTTTAATAAAATTTGATATTTATAATAGGTGTAATTTACTATTAAGCTTACTTCAACAAAATTTTGTTTTGTTCTTACCATTGTACGTTACTATTTTATTTCAAAAATTGCTTTTTGAATCCGAATATAATTTTATATTCTCTTTGTGCATGTAATAATGTGGTAAATGGTAATGGTAAATTACGATTAAATTAACTTTAAACAAACTTTGTTTTGTTCTGACCGTTGCACGAGATTTTCTCTAATTTTAATGAAATTTGATACTTACTTAGTGCATATAATAATATGATATGTGTAATTTACTATTGAGCTTGATTTAACAAAATTTTGTGTTATTCTTATAATTGCATATTAGTATTTTATTTCAAAAAAAGCTTTTTGAATCTGAATAAAATTTGGTATTCACTTCGTGCATGTAATAATGTGGTATTAGTAAATTAAGATTAAATTAATTTAAATAAATTTTGTTTTGTTCTGACCTTTGCACAATAATTTTATAATTTGAAAATACTATGTTTTTTTATTTGAATAAAATTTGATATTTACTTCGTGCATATAATAATAAGACATTTGTAATTTACTATTAAGCTTAGTTTAACAAAATGTTGTATAATACCAATGCACATAACTGTTTTATTTCAAAAATAGCTTTTTAAATCTGAATAAAACTTGGTATTCACTTCGTTGATGTAATAATGTGTTAAGAGTAAATAACGATTAAATTAAATGTAAATACATTTTGTTTTGTTCTGACCGTTGCATAATAATTTTATCATATGTATAATAAAATCTGATGTTTACTTCGTGCATATAATAATATGATAGGTGTAATTTACTATAAGGCTTGCATCAAAAAATTTATTTTATACTAACCATTGCACATTACTATTTTATTTCAAAATTGCTTTTTAAATATGAATAAAATTTGGTTTCCACTTCGTGCATGTAATAATGTGTTGAGAGTAAATAACGATTAAATTATCTATAAATAAATTTTGTTTGGTTCTGACCGTTGCACAATAATTTTATAATTTGAAATTACTATTTTAATTAAATTTGATATTTACTTCTTGCATGTAATGATATGATAGGTTTAATTTACAATTAAGCTTACTTTTATAATTTAATGTTGTAAAAATGCTGGTCACGATTAATATTTGGAAATTTTGTTGTTTTTGTAATAAAACACTATGTATCCAGCTTAAATACTTGAAAATTGTATTATAAAAATTTTTTAAGAATTAAGCTTACTTTAATAACATTTAGTATAACTCTTACCATAGCACATTTCTATTTTATTTCAAAAATAGATTTTTGAATTTGAATAAAATTTGGCATTCACTTCGTGCATGTAATAATGTCTTAAGCATAAATTACAATTAAATTAACCTTAAATAAATTATGATTTGTTCTGACCGCACAATAATTTTATAGTTAGAAAACATTTTTTTTTATTTTATTTTAACAAAATTTGATATTTACTCCGTGCATATAATAATATGATCAGTGTATTTTAACAAAATTTTGTTCTAGTCTTACTATTGCACATTACTATTTTATTTCAAAAATAGCAGTTTGAATCTAAACAAAATTTGGTAATTATTTCGTGCATGTAATAATTTATGTTAAGAGTAAATTACGATTAAATTAACTTTAAATCAATTTTGTTTAAACGGTCAGAACACCGTTGCACAATAATTTTATAATTTGAAATTGTTATGGTTTTATTTTAATATTTGATATTAACTTCGTGCATATAATTATATGATAGGTGAAATTTACAAGCTTACTTTAACAAAATTTTGTTTTATTCTTACGACTGTACATTTCTATTTTATTTCAAAAATAGCTTTTTGAATCTGAATAAAATTTGATATTCACTTCGTGCATGTAATAATATGTTAAGAGTAAATTACGATTAAATTAACTGTATACAAATTTTGTTTTGTTCTGACCGTTCACTTCGGGCATGTACCAATGTGTTAAGAGTAAATTACGAAAAAATTAACTTTAAATTATTTTTGTTTTGTACTGACCGTTGCACAATAAATTTGTAATTTGAAAATATTTAATTTTATTTTATCAAAATTTGATATTTACTTAGTGCATATAATAATATGACAGGTGTAATTTACTGTTAACCTTACAAGGTTTTGTTTTATTCTTACCATTGCACATTACTATTTTATTTCAAAATTGCTTTTGATAAAATTCGGTTTCCACTTCGTGCATGTAATAATGTGTTAAGAGTAAATTGCGATTAAATTAACTTTTAATAAATTTTATTTTGTTCTGACCGTTGCACAATAATTTCATTATCTGAAAATATTTTTTTTTATGATAATAAAGTTTAATATTTACTTTGTGCATATAATAATATGATAGGTGTAATTTAATATTAAGCTTACTTTAACATAAAAAAGTTATCCTTACCATAGCACATTTATATTTTATTTCTAATATAGTTTTATGAATCTGAATAAAATTTGGCAGTCTCTTCGTGCATGTAATAAAATGGTAAGAGTAAATTACGATTAAATTAACTTTAAATAAATTTTCTATTGTTCTGACCGTTGCACAATAGTGTTATAATTTGATTTTTATTTTATTTTAATAGATTTTGATATTTACTTCGTGCATATAATGATATAATATGTGTAACTAACTGTCAACCTTACTTCTACAAAATTTTGTTTTATTCTTACCATATTGCACATTACTAATATATTTTCAAAATAGCTGTTTGAATCTGAATAAAATCTGGAATTCAGTTCGTGCATATAATAATGTGTTGTATCGATTAAATTAATTTTTAATAAATTTTGTTTTGTTGTTCTGACCGCTACACAATAATTTTATGATTTGAAAACATTTTTTTTTATTCTAACTAAATTTGATATTTACTTCGTGCATATAATAATATGATAGGTGTAATTTAATATTAAGCTTATTTGAATAAATTTTTGTTTTATTCTTACTATTGCACATTACTATTTTATTTCAAAAATAGCTTTTTGAATCTGAATAAAATTTGGTATTCACTTCGTGCATGTAACTATGTGTTAAGAGTAAATTAAGATTAAATTAATTTGAAATAAATTTTGTTTTGTTCTGACCATTGCACAATAATTTTATAATATGAAATTTTTATTTTTTCGGTTAATAAAATTCGACATTTACTTCGTGCATGTAATAATATGATTGGTGTAACTTACTATAAAGCTTACTTTAATAAAATGTTCTTGTTATTTTTATTATTTATTGTAATTATTTTATTTCGTAAATGGCTTTCTGTTAAGAATAAATAAGATTAAATTAACTATAAATAAATTTTGTTTTGTTCTGACAGGGCACAATAATTTTATAATTTGAAAATATATTTTAATTTTAATAAAATTTGATATTAACTTCATGCATATAATAATATGACGGGAGTAATTTACTTTTAAGCTTATTTTAACAAAAAAAAATTATTCTTACCATTGCACATTACTATTTTATTTTATAAATAGCTTTTGAATCTGAATAAAATTTCGTATTCACTTCGTTTATGTAATTATATGATAAGAGTGAATTTGTAATAAGCTTATTATTATTATTATTATTATTATTATAAGCTAAAGAAATTATATATTAAGTAACTATTTTATTGTTTAATTTAAATTTTATATTATGGTTCATATTTTTGATTGGTACACTGGTACACGCATTTGTTGACGTAAATTTATAATATTTTCCTATTTTACTAATACAGTCTTGATACTAACATATTTACGCCACTATTCTATTCTTCGAAACATTTGTGTTTTTTTTAAATACTTTACTAAAAAGTATTAATTATTATTCTTGCTATTAAATTATTATTCTAAGCATCTAGTGCATTTTTTTTCTCGTATACGTATATGTTGTTATCTTTTAATGACGCCACCGAAGATTTTTTACAATTTTCTTTGTCTGCTTCCGTAGCTCAAACTTTCAAATATGTTCAAACGATCAAGTCGAGACTTAGAGGGTTCTCATTCTCTGGTATTTGTACATGTCTCTGATAATAAATTTTTCGAATACTGGAATTGTTTTGCAAGGTCACCTCCTCTTGCATGGGCTTAGTAGTTTTTAAGTTCCTCATTTTGTTTTACTATTGTTTGTTCCAGCTTTTTTTTTTTTTTTTTTTTTTTTTTTATAATCAATTGGGCAGATGCCGTACGCCGGGACATACAAATTAAGTTTAGCTAATAAATTCGAATTTGAATAGGAAATGGCCTTCCAATAGTATCCTTTTGTCCTCCAATGAAATGACGTTGAAAATTTGTTTGTGTATTTCAAAGTTCATGTAACCAGTAGTAGGCATGAACTTAAAGCACATAAACTTTGTGAATTTTCTCGAAATACTTTCAATTCTATATAAATGTAATCTTCATAATATGAATTTCGACTTGATATACATATTCTAAACTAGTTCTAATCAGACTTGTGTGCAGTAATGACAGGATTGTAGGATTCTTAAAGTCCTTACCCCTTTCCGAATGTATATTCCAGTATTTTGAAAGAATTTTGACAAATTAGATCAATATGCTTATCGAACTTCGTCTTCTATTTAGATAATGATGTGTTGCCACCAGCATATAGGCGGGATGTTAAAGGTATTAAGTTTTTTTATTAGAACAGAATGTGACACTTTGTCAAACACCTTTGTGAAATTGGTATAAATACCCTTTAAAGGGTTGCCCACATTATCCAAAGCCTTGTTTTATTACTTGAGCTCTATCCGGCACAAAATGCGAAATTTCTACTGAAACTGAAGCTTTTATTCACTGGTGTTGCTACTAACCAAAAAATAAAATTGTGCTTAGCTTCATTCAGTAGAATGACAGTTGTAATTTTGTGTTTATTGTTGTTTCCCACTTGTTTATTTTTTCTTGGTTTTCTTCAAAAAATACACAGAAACCACTTTTTAAATAAAAAACTAAACAATTTCGTATACATTTTTTTGAAAACTACAAAACATAATGCAAATTGATATTACGTCAAATTTTATACACGAGAATGAAGTTTACTTTGGTTTAAGGGTTGTACAAAAAAAACCTTTTCAATAGCAAATATTTTTTTATCGATTTTTAACTAAAATGTTTAATGAAAAATCTTAGCTTAGAGTTAAATAAATTGATTTCAAAAATAGCGCGCTAAATAAACGTTTTGATATAGAAAATTGGGCGCTCCAGGTAAATCTATCAGGCGCTAAAATGCTAAAAAACACGACTCAAGTCATTGACACCTCCATCAAAGAATGTTGTTGTGTTGGTTAAGGTAAAGCATTTTGAAAAATATTCATGTTGAAATATTGAAATTTTATGTGTCACATGATAAAATTTCGAGTTATAGGTGACCCCACCAAATATTTTTGGTAGCGTGAAAATAGATATTGGTCTACAATTTTCTATATCAGATTTATCGGTACAAAGCAGTTGCAGATTGAAGAAACATGGACCTGGGGTAATCAGACTTGCAAAGTGATCTTTGGTAATTCCAAAAGGATCTTGAATTAGTTTATATGTTCGATTCGATAAGCGAGATGTACTTATGTCTGAATTTTACAATTTCAATTTAAACTTTAGCATTGTATTTTGAGGACAACAAACAATCAAGTCAATTATTGAAAGATTTAAAACGTTTAAAAGATTTATCTTCTAACATATCAACTGAACAAGAAAGGTTGAATACCTTATTTCTGACCATAAAGAGTGATTTAATTTGTAGACTACGGTTGCTTACAACCCAAAATTGACGTTAATTTGTAATATACCTGTAATAATTATTAGAAACCACTGAAACCACTCTGTATAACTTTATATTAGACCTAATCCTTTATCATAAAGCAAAATATACATAAGAGGACTCATGTAGAGATTCTGAGGTTAATCAATTTCACTATTGGCAATCTGTATAAGCCTAACAAGAACAATGAACTATAAAACAACTATGCCGATATCTATAAATCAAACTATAAAATAAGATAAACCTCGGAAAAATGGGCTTATATAATTTGCACCACTTGATTTCTCTTATATATTTATTGCTTGATGCCTTTATTGTGTTAAACTGTTTAATTATTACGAATTACACAATTGGAAGTAATCAATTACTTTATACGCAGGTAAAAATATAATACAAAAACAGCGATTCTTTTAAATTTGTGATATTGGGTTTTCCACGTAGCAACAGTTCTCCATCCAAAGCAAAAACGATGTTAAATTAGAACTCCGCAGTCTTTGAAAACATAACCAATTCCATACCAGGTCAAACATGAAATGAATGACAACATTCGCTACCGCACACATACCTTTAGTGTTTTGATGCGGGTCAGAATTTTCGGGATTATGCATCATCCCTTCACTATCAACCACTTGTACCTCATTGATTTGTCTCCTATCACATCGATTGGTGTACCATATCTCATATCTGTGACACTTAAAAATGCTTGTCCTATATTTTATCAAATCGAGATTTGACATAAGATTCGGTTCTTTAAGGAAAACCTGAAACTCCGAATCGAATGAAAAATGTTTATGCAAGGCTCTATCGATTGCTGTTTCTTTTTTTTAACGCTTGTCTAATATCAAAATCAGTTCACCTACTTTTGAATCGTTCGATTATCGCATTACTGAGTTATTCCTCTTCTATTGGACCATTACTTTCTTGTAATACCCTTTACCAATGTATGGCGTGCAGTCCATTCTCCAAGGCCATTCTCTGCGCTCCTTAATTACAGTACGCCATTTCACAGTTGTATATTTTCAAAACTTGTTTCAGAATCTTTGCATCGTTTGGCACCAATTCGAAGATTATTTCAAATTTTTTTTTGAAAATCTGTGGTCGAAAACTAAATATTTGAAATTATTTCTAACATACTACATTCCCACAGTGGGAATTTTATTTAATCAGTACCGATTCATCACCAAAATATTATTGCTTGTTACGATGAAATTTTAAATACTTTTTAGATTTGTACTTTAATTTTATTATTTTAGTACCATTGAGTGCGGATATTCTAAAATTTTAATTTTTTTATTTTTATAAATTTTAGTGAGATGGATGTTACGAGTATGGTATAAATTTGAGCATTTTATAAAATTCGTTACATTACCACTAAAAAAATTTTGTTAGTCCGTCTGTTAATTTTGTAATAACCATATCCATAAAACAAAGAAGTTGTTATCATTAACTGAAGAGTTTTAATGCCAGAATTAAGATTATAAAATTTTAAAGTTCCACCTAGCCGATTGTATACTACTTTTACTACTGGTGATCTTTTAGAACTTTTAAGTGATTTTATATCGACCTGTAACATAAATCTTATAATGGTACTGTTTTTCTTTAAATTGCATAAGCAAAATAGAATTTCTCAAAGGTCGCCCTCACATAATTATTAATATGTTCTACATTTTGGCCAATACTATGAACCTCAAGCAGTTTATTATTTTGACTTGATAAAGGCATAATGAGCCATTTGAAATAATTAGGTCATGCAATACGTTTCAAAGGTATCTCAAAAATTCAACTGTTCAGGATCCAAGTGCAAGTTCCAAATCTTCACTTGTATGGCTGTCAAGATTATCTGGCACAGAAACATGCAGGTGAGTAGCGCTATCACTCTTTATAAACCATTACCATTTTTTTGAAATTGTTCAATCACCTACTCAAACAATAATAGATTTCTATTTGCATTTTTAAACCTGTAAACCAGGGGTCAGAACTTTAGTATTCTATCAGTGATAATCAAATGTTATTTTGAAATTAATATCTTTGATTATTACATACTATAGCGGAAAAACAATGTATCCACACAAAAACATAATCAATTGCTGCAATCCGATTAGAAATTATGTGTATCATAAATTAGATAAAGTTATAGTTCACATTTCAATTAGTGCGTACGACACGATCACCTTTTTAAATATTTAAATAAAATACTTCCTTTAAGAGCACCTTTCATTCCAAACCATGCCGATACATAAATTAAGTACATTGCAGAAAAATGAAAGTTCAAATTTAACAGTCCCCATTCCTTTACGTGTTAATGACTTATAATTGACTGAAACGACTTTACTTAATTTTATATACATTTTATTTATAATCGAGTGTATGAGTGTGTGTGTGTGTGTATAAACAAATACCAAATGAGTCAAACATTGTAAAGTCGATGAATAAAAAAAAAAGAATTTGCTTTCGCAAATTAAAATTAAAAGTGAATTTTATTTAGATTTAAACTTCTTCTTAATTGCATTACACTCTTCTACGAAATTCAACAGACAACAGTGACAACAAAGTCACTTATTTCTTCTCTCTGATCTTATTCGATAAAAACGAAAAAAAAAATTGCAAAATAAAAATTTGCGATCAAATAAAAAAAAATATCTGTGGAATTTCAATTGAAAATGTGTCTTCTAACTTTATATGAAAACACTTTGTTATGTATGTTATAATTTTAAAATTAACTTTTACAAAATAACAAAATAAATAAATCAATAAGACGATTTTTTTTATTTATTTATAGATTTGACATTTCTATAGTTAAATGCAATACAATTATTCATTAGACTGTATAGTAAATTTATTAAACAGCACATTCTACTTCTCGCTGTTCGATTTTCAATCAAAGTTGTACATCATTTTGATTTGTGACATCGAATGGGTTTAACTATTTGGTTGTAATGTTTATATGTTATACATATTTATTTTAGAGAGGAAGTTAAGAAAATAATGTTTTTGAAGATTATTTAGATTCCAATCTTCTGATAAGATAATAAAAAATGGAGGGATGAAAATGTTGAGGCCAACACTCAAACTTCTTTCAGGACAAACACATAGATCTCAAATAAACGACACTTGATAACTAAAACGAACAGTACAACTTATAGGAATTTTCATAAAACTATCTTGTATAATCAAAAATCTTAATTTTCAGAAAACCAACAAAGTCAACCTGGTCAAAAATTTAATAATTAAATTTATTTAAATCTTTTAATACTTTCATGTGTTTTGTAAATGATAACCTTTTCACCATCAGGAAAAATTTACAAAATGATCTCACCTCAATTGGTTTGAAATTTATTTTATATTAGTCAAAATATTTGCAAAAAACAAAAAGGTTTCTATATGGAATCTGCTACTTTCAATGAACCGATTTTGGGCAAAAGTCACCGGTTTCTCTTAATTCAATGAAAGGCTTAAATTATAAGCTTTGCAATAAATTTATGTGTTATTATAATGTGTTATTATAGGCCATGTTTATTTGACAATAACAACAATGTTTGACAAAAACAAAATCTTGACTTTGATTTAAATATAACTCAGTATTAATCTAATTTGAACAAACTTGAATCCGAATTCAGTAATTAAAAATGGTGTTTGTTTCACATGTTAAAGTTGGAAACACAGTTTATTTTGACAACTGATCTGACAGCTGACACTTGCTTTGTCTTTAGTTTAATTTTCCATTTTATAATAAATAGACTCACGCTAGAGCAACGCTTTTAAATTGTTGAAATTTTTTATCAAAAGATTTTATCTTTGATGTTGATTTTGCAAACAAAATTTTGTTCGACGAGGAAGCTCACTTTTGCAGGCATTTAGTTTTCACGGAACCATGCCCGTGTAATGTGTAAGCTCACTAAAGTTTGACCATTATTTGGGTAGTTTTAAATCAACACACAATTATTAATATAAAACGAAATTATTAAGTTATATCGATTTTATTTTTTGGAATATCGTCTGTTATAAATGAAAACGGCCACTGACAATCTGTTTAGATTTGTTTTTCAATTAAAAGTTTTAAGAACAAATTATGTTTGGTTTAAGTAATTAAAATATAATTGAATGTTATAATTATAATCAGGGGTGGGCGAGGAAATTTCGCAATGTAATCTTTGCGGTCATGTTGTCTATTACCTAGATTACATAGAAATATTTGTACGCCCCTGATGCTGGCATTGTAGCCAACACCGGCAAAAGGAAATGATATAAAAACCCAATTGACATTTTCGCTTTACTTCACGTAAGCTGGCCTGATAAAGTTGATGTCTACTAATAACTTATGTGAGACAATTAACACGTCTCACATTAGTTATTCGAAAGTATGGACTGATTTTTACTCTGACCTAAACTAATTAGACCACCAAGATTCAATTTAAAACTAATTTTACCGTTTATAAAAATATTTGAATTAAAACTTTGAACAATCTCTAACTATTAATTGCCATCTGAGTAAAATTGTGGAATAATCACTTAAAATATATATTTGGTGAAAAATTCGTGAAATCAAAAATTCTGAAATCAAAAATAAATATGGGACCTGAAGTCATGTTTCAATTTTGTGATTTTTATGTTTTAAATGTACTATACTGGGAAAAAAAATATTGTAGAACTCGATTTTTTTGTTGTTGTTGTTGTTGTTGCATAAGATACAGTCGGTCAAAAACTCAAGAATTTGTTGAAAATGGTGATGCAGATATTGGAATGTCGCCCATATATGCCGCAGTAAACTAGGAGCTAGGCAATGTCATCAACAGCAAAAGTAAACGAACGGCTCACTTGGTCTTCCTGTATCTAAAACTGGGAAACAGTTTGATTATTATAGTGATAGATTATTATACCGATGATGAAGTCAGTCGCATAATGCCTGGAAAAAACAATTGCTTAACTATTGAAAAAGTTAAAATTACGAAACGTCTAATGATAAGTACATTAAAAGAATGCTACGAGAGCTACAAGATTCTCCATCAGAACAACGAGTCAAAAAAAATCGGATTTTCCAATTTTTGCTTGCTTCGTTCTTTGTGCAACCAGGAAGCAGTGGAATGCATACAGTGTGTGTTTGTACAATAAATCAAAATGTAAAGTTGATTATTTATGGAACCAAAATAGAAATTATTACAAATGGAAAGATATCGAAATACCAAAATTGCATTACATCTATTTTAAGTCCAGATCCTAAGCTGACATGTTATCTTCTAGAATGCAAGAATTGTCCAAAATTAAGTTTATTTCGAGAATATTTGAAAAACACTTTTCTGGAAAAGGACTACGAGGATGCTCATTTGTCATTCAATCAGTAGATTTAAACTGACAGTGCAATTTAGAAAAATACTCGAAACCGTTAGAAGAATTTTTGAATTACTTCATAAAAAAGCTGGAAAATCTGATTCCTCATTACTTCATTTCACTTCAACAATCTAGCTTCGTAAAAAATAAAAAACTTACTCTGGAGCCTCCAGAAGCACTTGTTTCATGTGACTTTACAGAAAATTATTCATTTATAATGCACAATGCAGCGTAAAGTATTCATTGGAATAATAAGCAGCGACTATTCATCCATTTGTAATTTACATAAATGTAGATGGGAAATTGCAGCACTATAGCTTCATTGTTATATCGGATTGTCTTAGTCATGACGAAAAGTTCATCGAAAAATTTATCCAGTTCTTGAAAACGTAAATGACGAGTTTAACCAAATTTTATTATATTACTGATTGTGCTATAATACATTATAAAAATAAAAATAATTTTATGAATATAATGACACACAAAGGGGGTTTTGGAGTCGATTGTGAATGACATTTTCATGCAGCGGGACATAGATAGGGACCATGCGATAGAGTAGGAGCTACTATCAAGAGAATTTGATGAGTTTCATGAATTTGACGATATCATTAGAATGTAGCAGAATTATTCAAATGGGCTAAAACTTTAAAGAGTGATATGGTTTTTCAGTTTTGTTCTGACATTGAATATAACTCGAAAAAAATTCAACTTGCCAGTAGGTTCAAAAAATTGAAAACTGTAAAAGGAACTCGCGATTTTCAAGCAGTTATTCCTACAAGGGAAGGTTACATTAATTTTAAGAAATATTCAAATAGTAGAGATTATATTCGATTTAAAATATAATTAATTACTAAATTAATTTTTAATAAAAAAAATTTTACCTATAAATTTTGCTTTAAATTTAAATGTATATATATGTATATAAAGAGTTGGTGGTCTTTTTTAGTTGTATTTTGCAAGAAAATGGTATATTGGAGTGAAAATAAAATAAAATTTAAAAAAAGTTAAAAATTTTATATGCATAAACAGAGTAGGTCATGATATTAAAACGTGTTTTGCAAGAAAACAAAACTTATCACCGATTTTTTTTTGGCATGTTTTATAGAATTAAATGGCGAACAAAAAAAAAAAAAAAAAAATAGGTTTTTCAGAAAATTCAGATAAACCAGTTTGGTGGCCATTTTGAAAATGAAAAACTTAAAGGTTATACAATTTTCGTAATATTTTCTTAACCTTTACTATTTTACCTTTAAAATGATCCCTATAATATGATGAGCCCTAAATACGTTTTTTTATATTTGTATGCATCACCATTTTCAGCAAATTCTTAAATTTTTGACCGAATGTATCTTATGAAACAACAACAACAACAACAATAAATCGAGTTCTACAATATTTTTTTTACCCAGCACTACACATTCAAAACATAAAAATCAAAAAATTAATACATGACTTCGAAAAATTTTTGTTTTCACACATTTTTCACCATATATATTTCAATAAAATTTTGGAGAGCCTAGCAATCTCAGTCTCTTATAAAATTAGTCGCCTTTTTTATTATTTAGTTTTTGCAATCTGTGTTGGTGTCGAAAGACTCCCAGCTCTTTCGCGGTTCGCTATTCACGTCCTATACTTTACGCAGTTGTCTGTCAAATCGACGACATAGGGCTATAGGTCCGAATTACGTAGAACCATCAGTACATCGTATGGTGCTGTCTTGTAAGATTGTTCGGCTCATGAGATTCGCACGCCAACAGGTGGTCGTAGTAATCAGGTGATAATTTTTTTTGCATCCTGTTTAAATATCGATATGGTAATGTTAAAAAAGTGGAAACTGAAATTAATTAGGTAATGAAATAATATAATATTTTCTTATGTTTCTCGGCAATCATTTGACACCGACGCACTACATACAGCTCTCGAGCATATTGATGACGTTGTATCAACAATACTGGACAAGGAAAATTTATTTGTTATTTATGTGCTTTAAATTTTTCCGAAGCATTTGGTTGTATTAACCACACTGTTTGCATCAAATATTTTCCAATTCATACATTATTTTACTTCATTCTTGAGCGATCGTAAACAATTTGTTAGGCATGGCCGATGATGTTTCTAATACTTGTAAGGTAATTGCAGGTGTGATCAGGGTCATATATTGAGTCGCATAGTAGCCATATTTTGATTTGTCGATTTCATGTATGTGTTGATGATTTGCAACTTTATATTGATAAAGACCTCTCATATTTAGATGACTTAATGTTAGTCCTAGAAGTATTTCATCGTGGTCCAAAACTAATTCAGTTTCAATTAACCCAATAAAAATAAAACAATATTGTGAACTGGAAATAATTCTCATAATATTACCAAACATTATTTTTTAGACAGTAATATAATATCATGTGTTCCAAAAGTTAAAAACTTCACCTAAGTTACTAAAAAAAATTTGTTCCATTAATCTGCGTATATTTATGTTTAAAAATATATTATTTTTCATTTTTACATATTGTGGTAAATTTTTAAATAAATGTAATAGTTCCATTGGACGAGCTGCATGATCTTAGAAAGTTTGAAAATATTTCGGAACTTAAAGATTCTAGTCTGGAATGTGACTTGTTTAAATTTCACGGTTATCAAATTGGGGCTTCCAAGGTATTTGCATTTAAAGTTAATTATTTATTCGTTTTTACGTACAAGAAAAATAAACTTAACTGTGAATAGGACGAATATTTAATGTTTAAAGAATGTACTGGCTATTTAAATATTTTTAAAGCTGTTGCTTTATGGCCTTGTTGGTTTTCTGAAATTTTAGCAGGATTAATAATTTTGAATATTACAAGACAGTTTTATCAGTCCAGTAATTTTAAATTTTCGCTTTTGTAGTTTAGAGCATTGTATTCAAAACCGATGAACACTTTCGTGGTAAAAGAAAGTCGGTTGTTGGCCACGACATATTTACCTAATGCCTAACCATACGTTAACCCACTAACTTTAATTGATTAGAGATTACACTATATGATCCACGGTTTGCTTGCCTTGTTAAGCCGGCCGTCATTTTTAATCATATAATTTAAAATTTACAATAAAGTTAACTTCAAAGCTGTGCAACCTCTGCCGCAGAATTTGACCTGAAAGTACTCGCTTACAAATCAACACAATTTTTGTTTACGATTGAATCGAAAATAATTTTCCATTATACAATTTCTGGAAAAGATAATCATCAATAAATAATCTAACCTAAATTCCAATAAAGTTCCAGCACAATGATTACGAATTTAAACTTTCGTATATATATAATATATATTTAAACGAACATAAATTGTGCATATTTACTCAATGTAACAGAATCATGCTGTTTAAATTGTGTATTGTATTTTGCGATATCAAATCCGTATACAATCTCATTTTCATCTTTAAATCAAACTTTAAATTTTTTTTATGTTTTTTTTGTACATTGCATGTCGTTATACTTGAAAATATTATAATCAAATCAAATAACATATTAAAGTTTATTACATGTACTCGTATGTATATTCAATCGGCAAGAGTTTGAAAACACAAAAATTCACCCTCACATTTTCTTGCTTCGAATTATTATAGAGCGATAGTATGATGCGTCTCGTATGTGGATATACACTTTTGGAGAAGGTCTATCCAATAAACATAACATTTTTTAAAGCATAAACATAATTTATATTTTAGGTTATATTATAAAATAATAATAGTAATAATATAGTAGTAATACAATAAAAAAAGCTGTTCATAATGCACGGTTCATAAAGTTAGTTGAAATTTTGTGTTTTCTTCTTATAGTGTACGTTCTTGCCGTTTTCCCGCAAAGTTCTTACTGCACAACACAACAACAAAGGATTTATTTTTTCCACACGAATTATGATTTTTTATGATTATTATTGTTTCCGTATAATATGAATTTGATTTTAAAGATCAATTTATGATATAAATTATGAAATTTTTACAAATACGAGTCTTTTATTTTTTTGATATAGTGCAGAAACGGGTGGTAAGAGAAGGTGAATTCGATCGGGGTGAATGTGATTTCATGTACGATATCTTGTGTATCTACAAGAATTTTTGTTTCGTAAAAATATGTGTCTACATATCAAGATATAACAATTTTGTTGCCAAAGTTAAATGGTGTGTTTGGGTTATGTCATCGATGATAAAAAGGTTTGATGTCTCATAACAAAAAATTTGACTTTTAACGGTACTGATTTATTTTAGTCTGATAATTGAATATAACTAAAGTTAAGATTAAAGGCTGAAATATATTTTTAAGTTATCGGTTAGATTTTAATTTTTGCCGCCCCGGTGGCAAAGTGGTCAGCATGCTTACTCCAGCGACCGGATCGATAATACAGAATGCGGCCGAATTAACCTGTGCTTGTACTAGACTTGGGTGAAGTCAATCTAACAATGCACATGGTTTGAATTCCACAATTGAACAATTTATGGAACAGCAGAAAACTTTTTACGAGGGAGCAAATACGTCGCAACACGCTCGTTTGCCAAAAATTAATATAGAGCCATTCTCGGGTGACTATAAACATTGGGCCTGCTTCCATGACTTATTTAAGGCTACGGTACACGACATTCAAAAAATTAGCAAGGTGCAAAAATTGATGAAGTTGTTTCTTTAATCAGGCATATCCCTATAACAGAAAATAATTATATCGAAGGGTGGGATAAATTATGTAACCTATACAATAAATTGAGACCCATTATTTCTTCTTAGCTGATGAGATATCTGCGAGCTACGGTCTTTGGGATCAAGCGCTGAGTTACGGGGTCCGTGGCTTACTCATATTTTGTTAGAGAAGATTGACAATGGTAGAGACTATCCCACATTCAATAATTTTAATGAGTTTCTAAATAAATGGGGCAATGCACTAGAAATTTGCGATACCATAACTAAAAAATCAACATACAAGCCAAGTACAAAAACATTTCTAGTTGCTAATTATTCTCATAACAATTACGAGTGCATGTAGTATGTAAACAACAGCACTCCCTGTTTAAATATCCAGAAACTAATAGCAGACAAGAATTTATGTCAGAACTACTTAAAGAAGAGACATACAAGTGTAAAATGCTTTAACACAGCATCTTATCTTATTTGCAATAAGCGTCATCACACACTACTTCACCAATGTGAAAATGATGTTCCTCAAAGCTCCCGTCCATCAATTTCGACCGATCATGCTATATAAAATCAACATTTGCATGATCACCTACTATTGAACTAAAACAAATCGACAATAGCCACGCACACTTATCCTCAACCACCACGGTATTACCTACAGCTGTAATCATGATTATATCACGTACCAAAAAACTCCCGTCATTCAGAGTACTTTTAGATTCAGGTTCGCAAATGTCCTTTATCACAGAACATTTCGCTAAAAGCCTAAACATGAAACGACATCTCTCATCCATATCTATTTACGGGCTAGCATTCACATCGGCTGGACACACAAAGGGAAAAATGATAATATGACCATTAGCTCACGTTTCGATCAAACTTATAAGTTATCAATGACAGTTCATATTATAAACAAAATCACTCGTTTATTATCGACAAAACCAATAAAATATCCATCAAAATTAATTAAAGATTTGAAATTGGCAGATTCTCAATTTTTCCAATCAATATTCTTTTTGAGGCTTTAATTTAAAAACCTAGAAAATCAAATACATAATCATATATGTTCGACCACTTCAATCCACAAAATTCGGTTGGTTAGTTGCAGGTAACCTTGAAAATCAAATACAACCTATTCTAGTCATTCACGAAACCACCGAATCCTGATGAGTCAACGGCAAACCGACGATTTGAATCGAGAGTTAAGAGAATTTTGGAAAGAAAAGAACCAGTTCCTGTTTCTAATCCAGAATAATTTAGCACGACCACAAATGCAAAAGAACAATTCGATGTAAGGCTTTCTTACAAAAATCCACGGCTAGAATTAGACAGGTCATTTGAAGCAGCACAGCAGAGAGTATTCGCTTTGGAAAGAAAATTTCAACGATCGCCGGATTTCAGGGACGCCTATAAATTATTCATCGACGAGTATTTCGCCTTAGGACACATGACTCCCATACCATTTTCCGACTTACCAACAAAAGACTATCAACGATACTACTTGCCTCATCGTGCAGTTCTAAAGCCAACAACTAGTACCACAAAATTGCGAGTTGTGTTCGATACACTCTGTAAAATCAGTAATGGAGTACCCCTGAATGTATTGAAAAATTGTTTCGAATTACAAAAGGATTTGTCAACAATAATCATGAAGTTTCGTAAGCACTCAAACGCCGTAGTAGCCGATATTGAAAGGATGTATTGGCAAATCCTGGTCAATCCTGAAGACGCCATTTCCAAGTAATTCTATGTCGTGAAAACCAAAAGGAGAACATCAGAGTTTTAAGCCTAACACCGTGACCTATAGAATCGCTTGTGCACCATATTTAGCTGTAAAAACTCTTTTACGAGGAAAAATGGTAATCGAACAATCAAGAATTTCTGCGAAAATGGAAATCGAGCGGTCAAAAATTTCTGAAACCGTTTTCTCCCCACCATGTATAAAATATTTCAAAATTAATAGAAGATGAATCATCAATAAAAACGTTAGGAATTAATTGGAACACAAAATTTGATGAGTTCTTTTTTAAGGTATACACAGAGAGGACGATGCTACAATTTGAACCAAGCAGAAAATTCTTATAACAGCATCAATTGTGGCTGCTGAATACAGAATGGGATGCCAGCTTACCTGACTATATCGTCAAATCTTTGATAATAATCGTTATCTATCACTGCAAGAGCTTAAAACAATTCGCCTCCCAAGCAAACAAATTTACTAGCCTATATTGGAATTATGTGGGCCCGTACTTTTGTGTAAATTACTAAAATTTTGTAAAAGCGCTACACTACGATTCCTCCACCGGATCGTCCTTCACTGGCTATCCGACGTATCACAGAGTTAAAAAACATTCGTAGGAGACAGGACAGCGGAGATTATCGAGAGTATTCCTGTAGTGGTAATTGGTACCATGTGGAGTCAAAATGCAACCCTGGTGACCTAATATCCAGAAGAGTTAAACCCCAATCCTTAACGACTGATAATCTATGGTGGCGTGGTAAAGGAACCTCAGAATAACTTAAAAAAATCCCCTCAACTAATACCAAAATTGACCTGGAAGCAACGGACGAAAGGCCTAATTATTTTCATGTATAAAACTAAACATAATGAAGATATATGTAATTCAAACGCTTCTTAATAAGTTTCCGCCATGGTTTAAAAATTCAAAAAATAATGGTATTTATCCTGAGATTTCGCAGACTGCAACACCGAAAACATCGCTGTCTTCAAATAAATTTCATCATGCAGATGAAAGCAGAGATGAATCATGCAGAAATCACCATACTTTGTAATGAACAAAAACTTGTATTTAAGACAGAATTACAAATTCTAAGTAAAGGATCTCCGCATTGCCAGCTAACCATCTACTATATCTTTTTTTAGATCCGTTTACAGACTTCAATGGCATATTGAGAGTTGGCAGACGATTAAAAAAATCATCACTCCTCTATTGGACTAAGCACAAATGAAAAAACGCTCCCGTTGAAAAGACATAGGTACGTAGCTGTTTTTGTGTGCTTATAGTGGTAAAGGCTGTCCATCTGGAAGTAGTGAGCAGTCTCAATACTGACTCGCTTTTATAGCAGCTCTCAAACGTTTTATCGCTAGACATGCATTTTCTCTCTAATTTTATTGGCGCCAATAAGGAACTATAAAATTAATCAAACATCAAATAAAAAATCCATGTAACAACCCACTAATTCTTGATTTCCTCTCGCACAAAGTTATTCATTTCCATTTTAATCTACCGCACGCTCCCCATTTTGGAGTATTGTGGGAATCCACAGGGAAATCATTCAAATATCATTCGAAACGGGTTTCAAATGTCAACCTGGTGTTTGAATGACGATCCAGCTGATTTACAAATAATAACGCCGGCGCATATCCTGGTCGGAGAATCACTAACTTTAATTCCTAAACCACCTGTCAAGATGGCAAAGTATCCAACAACGTATGCAAGGTTTTCGGAAACGATGGCATCAAGATTACCTCACATCATTACAACAACGCATAAAATGGAAAACTCGAAAGTCGAGGAAATCCAAGTTGATGATGTAGTTCTAAATAAAACAGAAACATTTGTGTCGTATAGCCAATGGATACTTGGCAATGTAAGAGCTGCTCATCCTGGCGATGATTGTATCACCCGTATAGTAACACCGGAAACCTGTAAAAGCGAAGTAAAACGACCCGTTAAAAAACTCTGGCAAACTTAAGTAATTAAATTTCTTGAGGCGTATGTTGGTGAAACTCTAAAGCAAATAAAAACAGCTGGTTTACTCAAATATTATTTATTGAAGTTTGAATTGACGAGAACACCTAAAAATGGAACTATCATAGCATGTATAATAAACACAAATATTTCTAAACTATTAACCATTTAAGACCTAAATTTTTTCTACGTAAATTAAAAATTATTTTACATATTCTTTTTATTGATAAGGAGAACAGAAAACATTCTTCCATAAAAAAATGAAATTTAAACATTTTGGATGGCCTGCCACACATGTCAGTGCAGACAGACATTCTTACTCAACTGTTGCAACAAAAAAAAAATATTAAATATTTAGTAAAAATAAATCCAACTGATATGCATTTCAAAATAAATAAAACAAAATGAAAATCAATAAACAATAAACTTATAGAAATTACATAATTTGCATAACATAAACTAAAAGACCTAATTATTTCAATTTGACATACACAAAAGTATATTGGTATAGATATGGTTATCAATATCACATTATTGATTGTAAAAATCAAAAAAAAACCAATTGCGTTTTTTTAAGAAACATAAGTGGACCTTGCATTTACTGCACATCACATGTGATTTTTTGGTACATTTTTCGTACTTGCAGCGCGTGGATTCCTTCTTGCCATCAAATAATGGTATGGCATTACTTCAACACGATTTCGTTTGGGAGAAGACCTTGTTGCTTTACGATTTTAATCGTTTTTGGGTCTGCAACGTTTTTTTGATTGATTGGTTTTGCTACTCATTATTAAATTGGCAACGCTAAATCTAAATTCTAGGACAGATTTAATTTTAACAGCACATTCGATTTTGTATTCGATCCAGCTACCTCAGAACAAGCAAATTCCAGAAAATGAGTAGTTATTGTTAACGGCCATTTTGAATTAATGAATGTACGATATAGTATCCTATGAGGTGATCAAAAAAATCGACTTCATCCATAGATTTATGGTATAATTTAATCACCTGTGGTTGCGGATGCCTCGGTGCAAAGTGGTCCGCATGCTTGCTCCAGCGATCGGAGGTCCCAGGGGCCCTATTCTTGAGTTCAAGAATAGGACATCCATCTTGACATCCATTTTCCACATGTGGATATCTGTCAAAATTCCCTTACAAATTCCCTTACCATTTCCACATGTAATTCCACATGTACAAAAATTCTATATTTTTGAATCATTCGAAATTTTTTTTTCACCACATTTACAATGTTTATTCACCACTCTTAAATCGAGTCTAACTTCGTAGTATAGTAAATTTATTGTTGAGAATTTTCTATGTTTGGCTTGTCAAATAGACAGAAAATTAAAATAATTTTTAAATAGTTTGTGTGTTTTAAGAGCAAATATTTAAGTGTTTACTAATAAAAATAATTATGGCGTGCCTTGAAGAATTAAGCATCCTACTAGCATATTCCGCAGTTGAACAGGCTGAGGCGATGGAATTTCAACGCAGTGTACGAAATCCACAGGACTGTTTTGAACTGTCCGAAAAAAAATTTATAAAACTCTTTCGCATTAATAAAAAAAAAGAGTGAGTCCATCAGTACTCTCAAAAAGATGTGTAAACATGGCGTGTGTATAGTGCGTGTACAGTTTACTTTGAAAGAAAAAGGAATGCAATTTTACTAACCAGAGTTTTTCATTTATTTATTATCGTTAAATTGGTCTATTACTCTTTTGGTATAATCGACGCAATTGTATTATAGTAGCTAAAATAAGACACATTATATTGTCGGCTCTAACTTTTCTAATTTTCATTGAAAAACGGCACAATGGTCGTTCCATTTCTCGTAGTAGATATATTTATGTAGATAAGTGGTTCAGCTTGAGGAACAACAAAATGATTATTGAAATCTTCCCTCATAATCATCGGCAAAAAATGATAGTCGTCATGGGGAAATTTTTTTAGTATATGGAGCAAGGACGAAATGTATGAACTACACTATGTCTTCGACATAGTGTAGTGTCGCTTGTGTTGTTACGCTCGTTGTTTGTCCAACGATGATTTGGTGACTGTATAAATTCTACTTGTATTTATATATATTGCTACTCCAGCAGCCCACTGACCATCGCTCTGGAACTGAACGCAGCATTAAAAATTAATAATATTAACATGCTCGTCATTGCGTACCCAGATCTCAGAAAGCAAAAAAATTGAGCATCCCTGCGTGACTGTATCAGTTAGGTCGAGGTGATGTGACCTGAGAATCTGGCAATTCAACGATAAAAGTCACCAACCAGACGTCATTATTATCTCGTACAAAATTCGCCATTACAACCTGAGCTATCATTAGCGGATTTGTAGTGAGGCGCGAAGGCTCATTTTGAAGAAGACCCATTGAGGTCCCATTTTTACGTCCGTGGTAGAAGACATGACCATCGATAGCCGACATGATGAACAGTCCTTCGAGACTCGTTACTCATGATAAAGCAATATGCACAAGTTGTTGACTGTGTCTTTTATCGTAAGAGTATTATATACTGACTATCTCGTTATAGGTACCACCCTGTGATGCATGAATTGTGGCGGCACAAGCAGGTACGACTGGAAAATGGTTACGCTTAACATTAATTGTCCGATTATTATTTCGATTAACAGTTAAGCTTTTTCTAGAAATGGACATCAAACATCGGTCGATATTCGTTTTCCACGCCCGTCCAACCGCCGGAACTTCTTGCCCACTTGTGAATTTGTAGCGAAATCCATCCGGAGTCGTTTCATATTTTTTACTGTTGACGCTTTCATTATTTTCGTTGTCCTGGTCAGGATGGCTGCATTGGATATACCTAAGACAGCCCATTGTTCCATTTGCCAGTGCATCTATTACGTCAATATTGGTTAACCTATGACAAGTGGAAGTTCGTACGGCATATTATCTGTGTCCACTATGCTCATTTTATGGATCTTTTGGCGGAATTGCTACTCCGATAGCCCGCTGACCATCTCTCTTGAACTGAACACAGCATTCAAACGAAATCATATTAACGTGCTCGTCATTGCGCAGCCAGATCTCGGAAAGCAAATGAACTGAGCATCCCTGCGTGGCACTTCAATGTTTAAAACGAGACGTCATTATAACCCCATTTAGTAGAAGACATGATCATTGATAGCCGACGTGATGGACAGCTCCTAGAGACTCGTTATTCGTGATAAAGCAACATACGTAAGTTGTTGACTGTGTTTTTAATGGTAAGAGTATATGTAATTTCGTAATCGAAATTCGAATTTCGTATCGTAATTTTTTATTTTGATTTTTTTGATCGATGGAAATGTCGATGGTTTCTATTTCATTTTTCATAAGCATGCCATGAATAGTATAAATTTTTTTTATTGAGTTTGTTGCATTTTTTTCAAACGAAGTAGGTACGTCATTTCCGTTCGTTTCATTTACATGTTTACTCTAATACAAAAAATTTTGGTAGGCGCGAGCAAAGATGTTTACACATCAAAAATATGGCAGATAAATTAATAAACTATATAAGTCCATTTATGGTCGATCGCTTTAGATCGAGCGCTTTAAGCCCCGAAGAAAAAGTAAGAATAATGCATAATACGTTTGCTATAAAAATTTTTGTGTTTGCTAATGTACAAATAATATTTTTATTACATATTTTTAGATTTTAGGTTCACTGTGATTTTTTGCGGCCGGTAGTTACCAGCAAGATGTTGGCCAAAACATCAATATTTCAATAAGCCAGCAATCAGTAAGCCGGAGCATCAATGAGGTGATCGCTGCAGTTCATTCAAGTGGATTTTTCAACGAGAAAGTTCACTTTCACAAGAATTTGAATGATTTGAACACGGCACGACAGAAGTAAGACTGAATTATACTTAATTTAATTTTGTAATAATATTGTGTTCAGTTTTATAGGTAATACGAGTATTATTAATTCCCTGGAGTCATTGGATGTATAGATTGCACCCATGTAGCAATTGTGCCACCAATTAAAGAAAATATGTTCGTCAAATCCAGAATACATCTACGTAAATAGAAAAAATTACCATTCAATTAATGTTCAACTTGTAAGTTTCTGGTTAACGAATTATGTACATATTTTTATAAATTATTTTTTTTTATTTTTAGATTTGTGATCCCGATTTAAAAATTATAAATGTTAATGCGAGATTTCCCGGATCAACTCACGACAGTTTTATATGAAACAGTTCCTCAGTGCTACCTGTGATGGAGACGTTACATAGGCGATACCCTGGCAATTATTATTTATTAGGCAAGAATAATAAATCTCCATAATTTGAAAAGTAACCTAAAAACTATTAAATTAAAATATTAATATATAGGTGATTCGGGTTACGGCTTACGACCATGGATGCTCACACCATTTAAAGATGCAGCTGAAGGAAGCTCTGAAAGTTATTATAATGAAAGACATAAGCACACTAGAAGCATCATTGAACGAGTAAATGGCAAACTTAAAATGCGATTTAGATGCCTATTAAAACATAGAGTACTACACTATTTTCCGGAAATAGCGTCGAAAATAATAAACACCTGTTGCGCATTGCACAACATGTGCATTGACAATAACTTGGAACATATTTTGCCGGAAGAAAATGATGATCCACTAGATGGCTTGAATATATATGACGAAGGTGACATTGCTTTATCAGATGGTCAGTTGGTTAACCAAATCGTTAACCCTTCATTATTAGCCGGAAGGTGATTTCGACAGTCAATTGTAACAAATTTTTTTTCACAATAAATTTGTGTTAATAAAGAAACTCATTTAATTTTAAAACTAATTTATTGTTTTTTTTACATTATTTATTATGTGCAAAATGTCCCATGATTTTTTTTGTGTTTTTCTCTTTATGTTCAAGGCTTACCGCAATTCTAACTTTTACTTGACTACTCGTTTCCTTGCCTGCTGCAATCCTCTCCAACAACTCGAATTTTTTTTATAGTAAGTTTTTTTGGTGTTTACTTCGGCCGTGTTTAGCGTTTGGGTCAGACGCTGTGCTGCAACATTTCGTTTACTTTCCTCAATTATAAGAATATTAATAACCACAAAGGAATGTTATTTAAAACTGATTGTTCCTTACTTTTGCCGGGAGATTCGATAGAATCGGAGATGTGCGTTCTTAATATTATTAAGAAAGTTCAATTTTTGAGTGTTTTTTAATTTTAAGTACTTACAGGACACAGTGTATATTTCGTTATTTTGGCATAAACTACACTCCGATATTTTTATTATATGATTTTATTATATGATATGATTTTATTAGGTCGAAACTAGATGGCTCAAAACTTCATCAAAAATTTAAGCTTAAAAAAGCAAACTTTACGGGAGGCTTCACGACATTGGAAAACGAGAAGTATGGATCAGGCATAATCCAACATCAATAACAGAAAGTAAACTTTTCAAAACTTTTTTGTAATCTATAAAATAAGATACCTAAGCGAAAATTCAAATTTTTATTTTGGTCTGTAAGGAATACTAAAAGTTTTTGGGTACTCCTAGATAAATCTGTTCACATATTGTTAAGGTCCGCCGCTGTCCCTTATTTAAATATATAAAGTGGACATTTAAATTATCGATTTTTATTTTAATGAGCGACATGTGAAAATAATTTCCTAAGAACCCAAAAATATTGTCACCGTATAATAATTAGATCAATTGAAATTCATGGAGTATAAATCACAACATTTAGAAATGTCTGTACAAAAAAAAAATTGAAACCCTTCAGTATATACGGCGCAGGCATGCATATGTAAAACTAAAAATATATTCTCAAACCATTAATTTATGTCACCTGAAATTAAATTAAAATTTTTATATATTTACAGACAAAGGTATTTTAAATATTTCCCAAACATGCTTTTTGTACAAAACTAGAAAAAAGGAAACAATTGTAAAATAGTGACCGATTCATGTTTATAAATTGACCCTGAAAATAAATCAAAAATCGTATGTATGTGTTTATACGATTCTTAGGTCCGGGTTCCTTTCAAAAATTTTTATGAATGTGTATAATGCATTTCTAGATTGCAAAACTTTAGAGACGGTGGATACTGCACAATATGTTTCGTTTTGTAATCTTAATCAATATACGTACACATCGCGCTATTTCGTTTTAAATAATAAAACATTAATGAAGTTTATAATTAGCAAAGTTCACCTTCGAACTTGACTTCACATATTCAAGTCAATACAAATCAATTATAATTGTAATTAATAATCTCATCAATTTACTTATATATATTCGATTATATGACGTAATTCCCATCAAATAAAAATTCTAAAAAAAAAGAAATTTTCATTATGATTAATGATTAAATATATTGAATCGACCAAAAAATAATAATAATAATGTTAGTAATCACATCATATATTAATACTTGGCTTTATATTCAATCTTAAAATCGATATTGAAAGAATAAAAAAGATTGAAAATATTCCGTTAGACTATTACGTATTATAAAGTACAGCACAATTATTATCAAAGCAGGAAGAGGAATTTCGCACCCCTCGGAATTATGCAAAAAATATATTTATTTTAATTTTTATAACAATTATCGATTTGACCTTTTTTTGTTAAGTTAGTTTACATATTTACTACACGAATAGTTTTTGTTGTGTACTCTATATAGAAATGTGCACTCCATGAGACGTTTGATATTTTGATTCCCCATAAATGAATAGCATGCTTTCCGATTATGTGAATATAAAGAAACTAAATTTAATTTTCTTACAATTTTTTGTAAATTCTAAATCTAAATATGTAATACATTCTTATATTACCTATACGAAATTAAATAAATAATAATTTTCATTGTCTAGCCTTGCATGCATGATTTATAAAATTTCTCTCCCTTATAAAGTAATGGACATTATTTTATTTGCAAGTTTCGCAAGGGATGTACATCGATATTTGAGAAATTGCGTAACGATAATAATTTTGTACTCATATTATTCTTATTAATTACTTATCATGCCTTCGGCCGTATATTTCATTCCTTACAGCATAATGTGAAGGAGTCTTAACTCTGAAAAGAGTGTTGCGAAAGCGCAACAAAGGAGGAGATCAGGAATAGTTCCGCCAAATCTAAGGTTCCACGAAATGATTATTCGAGAAATAGAAGATTCGCCTTACGAGCGATTATTGCATATTTCGGGAACCTGATTTGTTGCCAGGTATATAATAATAAGTCTGCTCAACTCTATACAATATACTATTTACAAAAAAATTAAACCACAAACACATCAATAAATAAAAATATTGACGCATAAACTAACACCATAAATCAAAGGGGAGCAATAAATATTTTGTAAAGCGACAGAATTTATTTTTTCTTCGCGAACTGAATTCTTAATTATTCATATTCCTTGTGATTTCTCCATTAAAAAACAAAGCAACATCAGAAGTACCCATATTAAAAATAATGAAAATTGAAAAAATAATTTCCATAATTTCCATTTGTTCATTTTTTTATTTATTTATTTTTAATTAAAAAAAATTGTCTGTATACAAAACGCGAAACAAACCAAAAACGAAATTTTATTAATTACAAAAACATTTTTTTTTGTAATTTTTTTTGTGTCTCCTAAATACTTTATCGCCATAATGCAGTCACACGCGTATTTTTCCAACCCCATACCCTCGAAACAATTTTTATTTACTTTTATTTTGGTTTCATGCTCATTTCACCCAAAAACAATAACATCCTCACACTCAAAATATTTGTGTGTACTTCATCGTGTTCGTACAAATATTTCACAAAATTTGTTTATTATTTTTAAATGTTGGGTATTGTTCTTCGAAAATATAAACAATACGAGTACAACGAAGGAAAACTGTTTCACTGAAATAGAACCAAAAAAAAATTTATTAAAGATGCTGCGGAGTCAAATTGACTTATTCCGTTGTCTTTTGCGGTTCGTTGAGTACCGTACGTACATATCCCGTACATACATTGTTTTTACTTGTGCTAATTTAATAATTTTTTTTTGGTTTTGTTTTTGTATACAGCATTTTGTTGGTACTAAGATAAAGAAATTAAAGAACAAAAACAAAATTATGATTACTCCGTATATACGCGTAGAAAGATGTTTTGGAAATGATGATTAAGAAAAAAAAATATCTTATACATTTTTTATAGATATACGAGTAATAATAAAGGAAAGACAAATTAAAATGTAAATTTTTTATTTTTAATTTATTGTCACCGGGAATATAATTGATGATAAGAAAATATTATAAATCTTCTTTTTTTCTGAGCAGAGGACAGATAAGATGTTCAAATATAATTTGGAAAATTTTATTGCGTGTATAGGGCATGAACGGCAGTTTATTGATTAATTTTACGAAATGGTATAGATTGAAGCATATGGGGTACATTGCGAGGATAAGTGGTGCGGTGGTTAAAGCTTTAGCACTTAGACCGGGAGATATTGGGTTCGAATCCCACCAGAGGCTGGATGCAAAGCGAATTTTCGTCATCGATTACGATCAGTGATGTTAATATACACAACCAAGACCCTCTGTTGGACTGCGGAATTCATCAACGCCGACCCACTGTCCATGTCAGTGTACAGGTTGACATGGAGCTTGAATGTGCAGGTCGTATACTGTAATAGTGTGAATGTCAATGAAAGGAGGTATGAATTGGCCTTCAAAGGACATTAAATACACTAGACAATTAATACTTTCTTTTTTATAAAAAAAAAAACTAAATTTCTAAAATGTACTTTCGTGTTCAATAAAACGTCTATAACATTAATTATACGTATATTTAGAATACGTATATTTTCACGTTTTCAACAAAAACCAAAAATTAACAAAACGTATACGTATATAAAATCTGTGATAATAACAAAAAAAATAACCATGTATTGGTAAAATAGTCGGTAAAAGCAATGTAGCACATTTCCAAATAATATGTATATTAAAAATCATATGAATATTATTTTTCATAATAGAAACAAAAAATATTCGAAGTTTACCTAATCGTAAGATTACATTTACATAGCAGAAGCTTGATACGAGTATGTATACATAAATTGTGTTTATCATCCAAATAAATTATTTTATTATAGGAAATACTCGTATACAATACCATTATGAATCAATTAGTCCTTAATAGTGTCATTGAAAAAAAATTGGCCAAATAATAGAGTTTTTGCTAGCCTTACAAAAAAGTGGCCTTTCTAAAATTGCAAGATGAATTCCTATTTGTAATTGAGGTGGAAACTCCACAGCTCGTTATGCAATCTTTTTGGATTTTAGTAGTTTACTGTAGTAAAAATTGGCCAGATCTTACAGTTTTTCCCAGGTTGTCACATATATCAAAAGTTAGCTTAAGAAGTGCTCTCTCAAATAAAATTGGCCATTAAAAAAAAATACGGTAAATTGCCGTTTGTTATTGAGGTATTGAGTTGCAAATACCAGCTCGTTATGCAATTTTTTCGAAAAAGTGAGGAAAAATTAAAAAAATCATCAATTGAGAGAATATAAATGGAATAGAAACAAGTATTTTTGAACCCTGGATAAAATACATGACAATTTTTTGAAAATATAAATAAATACCTCAAAAAAAAGATTTACTTCAAAATATATTAAATACATATATTTCAATGTTTTACACACTAAATTGATATACCTAACGTCTTGTAGAATAACCATTTCAGTTTTCTGTTTTAATTTAAAGCGGAAATTTTTTGTTTATTGGAAAGTGATTTATTCTGTGTATTATTTTAATTTCTGTAAATACTGTTAGTCTGATTAAAATAATTTTCTTTCCAATTTTATTTATAATAATATTTAGAAAAGTGTCCTTAAATTATTCCGGTTCCGGTCTTCCGTCGGACTTTATATTGAATTGCTTTTATTTTTTTATTAAAATAAAATATCTTATTATTTTGATGCAATAATAGAAATAATAAGTTTTAGTTTGTATCGAAAATATTACAAACTGATGTGTGAACAATTTGTTTGTTTTATAATTGAATTGAAACCTCAAAATTTTAGGTTTTCTCGGTTTAAAATACCAGAAATGACTGCTTTATGTAAAACCTTGCGCCTTAGTAATAATCGTAAAAACTATTGCAAATTGCATTATATATGGCAGAAAAACAAGGAATACTTCAATAGTCGAGTTTCTTGTCAAAAGGAAGGTTTCAATTGTTCCAGCACTTCTGTTACCGTTAATCCACCACTCAAAGTACCACAATTGATAAATAGTGCTGAATTAATAGAATCCAATTTTGATTTATTAATGAATGAAAATAACTTTACCGAATCCAACGGTGTCGTATTGGAGTTCATTGACCATGCTGTTGAATCAAGCTTTCGTAATACAAATATCGACCAGCAATTGTTCGATGAACATTTTGTAGAAAATCAAAAAACAAAAACCAGCTTTGCGTGGACGCTAAAATTTACTGCAACATTTTCAGATGATATTGAATTATTAACAAAATGCGAAATTCGTGAGTTAATTTATCGCATTTTAACGGAGAACAAAAGTCCATGCGTGCTTACATTTCGGACTGTCCACAAACCTTCGAGGAAGCACAAAAAAGTGATGGTTTACGGAGCTTGCAAGGATAAAAAACACAATCAAAAATATAAACTGGAACTGTGTAATAAATTCAAGGAAAATCGGGTATATACACAAGGGGCTGAAGGTGAGATTACTCACTATTCTACAAAGGTGTAACGACAGTATCGGGGTAAACGCCGACAAACAATGAAGTTATTTTCTGAAAACAAAACCGCCCATACCACCTATTTAGATTTGGTTAGCGCTACAGATTTGGATTTATATACGAAAGGTAATACGCATGACATGGCCACTACAGAAGTCTTGCAAAAAATAAAATCTGAATTTTATAAACAAAGTGACCTCAAGTGAGTTGTATCCAACCTCTACAGTATAAATATATATATTCCGTAACTGAACCATTACAGGTAATTTTATTTAGAAAACGGCAAATTGAACTATTGCTGAAACATAATATAAAAGCGATTCATTTAGATGCAACCGGAAGTATTGTAAAAGTGCCGACTGGCCATGCAGAGCATAATTATAAGCGAATCTTATATTATGCATGCGTATAGTAAATATTGATAATATTGATTATAATATTGTCAAAATTGCCGAATTTATTTCTTGTCAACAAGATGCATGGACAATAAGCGAATTCCTGGCAAGCAACCTAAAGGACACTATTTTATTATCGATTGGTCTTGGGCCCTCATAAATGCAGTTATCCATTCATTTAATAGTATAGACGTTTCTGAATATATTCAGACAAATTTCGATTCTTGGACATATCAAGCCTTTGAAAAGGCCAATTGTGCCTGTATTCATTTGCTGTTCTCATTTTGTTAACATCATCAGGATTCAAATTTAAAAAAAATACCAAATATAAATGCATAGCATCGTAGTTTATTATTAGATTTTTTTGTGCTATTCTTTGCGCTAAATCAGCGACTTTGGTGGACGAACTGTTTCGCCATTTTTGTACCGTAATGTGTTCCCCAAAAATAACAAAGAATAGCAAGCACGCGTATGCAACTTTTACAAAAACACTTGGGAAATTTTATACTGATAGTTATATGCTGATGCAGAAAATTGTTAACCACAGGACGTTGTAAATCTTAAAATTAACGAATAACCGGAAGACACAATAAATCCATACTACTCAAAGTATGAAGCTATTTATCGGGAGGTTAAAAATAACATTTAAAAAGAACATGGCACAAAATCAAATAAATTTTATTGTGATGAGTTTATTCAATTTGTAATAAAAAAATATTTTTCCTACATCATTTTGTGGGCTAATTTTTTCTCGGAATCCTTTGGTGTTGAAGGAAATATTTCCAATGCTGTAATCGAAAATTGGTTTTCTGCCGTAAAAAACCAATATTTAAAAAATAAGAGGATGAAAATTGGACGGCTCGTTAATGTTCTAAAATTTCACACCGAGCAAAAATTAAAATCTATTAAAATGTCTGAACCTCTCATGTCAACTCCGAAAAGTACTAAAAGGAAATACCTTCAGCAGATGATAAATTAAATGAGGAAAAATGAAATAAAAAAATACGATCATCTGACAAAACACTAAAACATTTTGGTCAAAAGTGTACTAAATAGGTAGAGTAATAGGAAAAATGAGGATCATGAGATAAAACATATTAAAGGTGTTCACGTTGAACAGATTCCACATTTAAAAAATGGATTTTCAAAGGTTTATGGTGAAGAAAAAATATCGGTAATCAATACATGCGGTTTTGATGCAATTACGTCAATATTTCTATGTTTCGGTATGGACATCGAATTTTTGAAAATAAAATTTGATGAAATAAAAACGAATTTTTTTAATTTCATCTCAAAAATACTGTCAGAAAAAAGAATATCGTCTGATATATACGACATACGTACAAACATATTGTTTGATGTGTTTAACAAGATAAATTGTATTAAAATGTATGAAAATACTTCCGAACTAAATGCAGAATGTATATATTTAATTAATAAAATGATACCCCAGCCAACCGTAGTGTATCAAAAATGTGACGATGAAGGCGTAGTTCGCGTTAGAAATTTGTTGAGCTGTTATCTACCATTTGATATATTTACAGTGAATGAAAACACTCTCCGTAATGTCGAAGGTTCTATTTCTTTTGTTAGCTTAACTTGTTCAAGTTGTGGTAGTAACTTAAAAGTAAATAACATTGTTAGCAACTATGGGATTGCCATTGCTGACGTTCAATCTTAAAATAATGAAAATTATAACATCAAAATTGCGGAGATTCAAGGAAAGGTTATATTGAATAATGAAAGTTTTTACTTGAAGGGGTTAATAAATTACAGTTATTTGGGAAAACATTACAGGGCTGTCGTTAAAAGACCTAACAATGATTGGGAGGTTCTAGATGATTTAAAATAGTTTTCTTTAAAAGTTACAGACAAGTTACTTGTTAATCCATCTATAATATTCTCCTGCAAATCATAAATTAAAAAGGTTTGGAAAGGTGAAGAATGGCTGGGGAAGGGAAGAGTATAAGACAGAATAGTGTAGGGGAACGAAACACTGAGGGTAAAAGGAAATATGGGAGGGGCGGGAAGTCAAGACCGAGATTCGTACCTCCTCGTGGTACTTCCTGGATGACAGTAAATGAATCAGGCAAATAAAAGTTATTCACGCAAAAACTGAAAATAAATTTTTTGTTGCCACTCAAAAAAAATTATTGTAATACAAATAAATTTTTCAAATATCTTCAAGAAAACCATAAACCGATGTTTGCCAATCTTGAAAAATTGCATAACAGGCTGGTGTTTGAACCTCAATAACAAACGGGGATTTACCGTATTTTTTTAAAATGGCCAATTTTATTTGAGAGAGCCCTTCTTAAGCTAACTTTTGATATATGTGACAACCTGGGAAAACTCTGTGATCTGGCCAATTTTTAATACAGTAAACCACTAAAGTACAAAAAAATTGCATAACGAGCTACCATGTGGTATTTGCACGTCAACATCAAACGGGAATTTACCGAAACTGATGTCGAACTAAGTTAAAAGGCATAAATGGTACATTAGCTGTGTCCAATGCAATTCTTGGAATAAAATGAATTGACCCTGAATGTGAGCCGAATGAATGTAAACACTTTTAAGAAACCCTATTATGTAAGGACAAAAATATCATGGAAGCTGCTGCATACTGCTCTTTATTGAATATTTCCCATAGATTAGGTTCAGTTGTTCTTATAACAGGAGCAACATTTTTATTCCGATTTAAGATTTGCATTAGGTAGTGGTAAAAGTAATAAAAAATCAAATTCTGCTTGCTCACACTCTTCCTTTAAGTGAAATACGCAATGACCCAAAGCTTCAATTTCAGTCATACAAGATGTATAAAATCTAGAAGATTTCTCTAAAAATTATTTAAAAGTTGCAAAGGATTTGAAGGGTTGAAACAGCACAGTATAGTAACGAATAATGCTCGCAGTGATTTTGACAACATATGAGCGCTAACCTCTGGTAAACAATTATGCAATTCAACGTTATCGTTAATTAGTCCTCGTACACTAGCTGCTTCTTTAAACGTTGGGTATACACAATTATTAAAATTTTTTAGTGTATCGAAAGATGTAGCCTCAGAGACCTTCAATGTAAGAAGTAATAGCCCTAAATGAAATGTATGCTGCAAATTAATATACAATTTACAATCCTTATAATATTTTGGAAAATATTTCTCTAAAATTTGATTATTTCTAAACGCTTTAACAATAACGGCCGGTTGTTTTTAATGCTAAACCAGTCGGTTGTTATTGCTTAAATTGTATTTTAGAAAAATCCAATTGAATTAATCTTTGACGCTAGCAAAAATTTATAGTAATTTTGTTCCGTTTTGACAAGAGGTACCCAAGTTTTAGCTGGTGAGAAACATTCAAAGAAATACTCCCAATGGATTATTATTATATATTTTGTTCTTATATACTTGGTTACTCAATTACGCCTAAGTTAGAGTATCTAATTTATCAACCAGGGGCCCAATTTTGGTCCAAAACCGAGAATAAAATTTATGAGTTTTACCTTTGTTTCACATACGTACTAGACGTAAATATTGAATTTTTTCGCCGTTTGTATCAAACAATTATATGATTTAATGTTTTAGGTCTGGTAGGTAAGTAAAACAACTGTAATTTTCATAATTTTTATTCCCATTTTTTGACCAAAATTCTGCCCCAGATGTTTAAGATCCTGAAAGGTCGAGTCAAATGTAGGATGGTGAACCGAAACGTCTCAGTCTCTTTATCTACTTTTGTTTTCAACTCCGAACTCATTTACCATAGATTATGTTTTGTGGCCAAATTTGGCTTTGATTCGATTTTTGGTTTCGACACTGCTTCAATGCAAGAGTGAAGCCAAAAAAATTTTATTGGAAATTTAATTAGGCCCTAATAAGCCTTTAATTTCCTGTTTATTAGATCTAGAATTGAATTCAAATCAAATTTTCAACCATATTTTTGAAATTAGACTCTGCCACCTAAAAAAATTCAGAAACCCGATATTTTACCGAAAACATGTAGAGCCCGAACCTTTTAAATAAAGCATTTAGTTAGCTCTCTGCAGGCTAACTAAATGTTTTATTGCATTTAATTATTCACAGAGCATAAGATCATGGCTTGAGTTCTAAATTAGGTTAGTTTTGGATTTTTGTATAAGGCTTTGTCACAATGTGTCCTCCAGATCCAGTGAAGCCTACGTATTTTGATGGGGCCTTTAATTATTTGTATGTCAATATAAATTGCGTTTTAGACTGCGGTCCAATTCGCGACTTATGTCGCGGAGATTGGCTTATTTGAAAGTCTACAATGAGCCTCCTGTCGGCTAGACTTATTGTAGACTTGTTTGACTTTTATGCGAGGCTTGCGCCCAAACTGGTAGCTCATCAAACTAATTCTTAAAAGTTTCCAATAAGTCTATTCGACAGGAGACTTATTGTAGACTTTCAAATAAGTCAGTATCCACAATATAAGTCACGAATTGAACCGCAGCCTTATTCTCAACTAGATTTTCAACCCGTTTGTCGATTTGGGTTCTGCTAGCTTTAAAATATAAAAAACTCCAGTGTTTTATCTAAAGAATGGAGACTAAATATTTTCAATAGTCCATTTATTTAATCTAATTTTTTTAAAATATCCATTTTTTGTTATTTTATTGAATTAGGTTCTACTAAATTTCGGTAAAGCTACCAAAATCTTTCAAAATGCCATGAAAATGCGTGTAACCTCAATATTTAAAAAATATTTAATAAGCCTATAAGTATAGCATTTAATTTTCCATATTGTATTGAAATATTTTTATGGAGGGCTTTTGCCTAACATTAGAATAAATTAGCGGATGCATTTAAAATTATTTGGTAATTCTCAGCAATCTCCCTGTATTGGTTATTTCGGATACGCAAAAGCCCTTCTCATTTCATTTTAAGGTAAATATTAAAATATCCTGTAGACTTTATACTACGTGCTCTATAAATTGTAGAGATGTGGTATCTTGTGTAAGATTCCAGCATTAATCTAAAAACAGAATAAAGGTTTTTACAAGATTAAGCTAAGAAATATCGGTGAACTATATCTATCCTTTGTAATTTTAGGAAAACGATAGCCATATATTAAATATATTCAAACGTCCCAGAAAAGCTTACTGTTATCTTACACAGTAAGCTTTTCTGGGAATTTTACTTCACTTTTTTAATAGAATAGATAACTAAATAGTAAGTAGTATCTATTAGGCAGCAGGTACAAGTTTTGACCTTACCATAAAAATAACACTGAAGAGGTTTTGTTTATATATTGGTGTTATGATTTTTATCGAATAAGGAAATCACAAAAGGTTTTTCCCGTAGTCGCTGCTAATGGTTTTTTAATGTATATTTGACATATTTTATTTGACAATACTAAAAGTACGCTAAACCTAAACTTTATTTATTATACCTCATACGAGAAATGTAATGCGGAACATTTTAAAATATCTGATTATGGTGTGCGATCAAGTGTTTTATTTTTTTTTATTTTAATGTAGTAAAACAAACCAATACAAGATTTTTATTTTTACGGCTAACCGTGCGATTCTGACATGCTCACAGAGGTCTTAACTATACAATATTTCGCATAACTATACATAAGAGATTTCTATTACTATAGACTATTTTGCGATTCTGCACATAATGATCAGTTAAAAACCTCTTACGCTCATACCTACCAATTAGGTGGTCTTAAACATCATAAATGCTATAACTTTTATTATGTTGTACTAAAACTAATAAAAATGACGATTGTGTATGTAAATAATTTATTATATTAAATTTTATATTACATAAACTAGATTTTAGATGTAATATGTAAAAAAAAATATTCCCACATTATCATTTCGAGCAGAAGTAAATATTTTGTTGTTGTTTATTTTCTGCAACAATAAGCATATAACCTATATAATCAATTTTTTGGCTAATTACTTAGCTTCTCTAATTTATTACGAAAATATGACTATCAAAACATTATTTTTCACAAAAATATGTCGAGTTTTATCGTTTATTTAACAATAAAATTCCATTTCAATGGCTCTTAAATTTGAATTAAAAACAAACTAAGGGTTTTATTAGTACACATTTAGGGGTGTATCCTCTATCCTCTAATTATTTGCGACAAGAAATATGGTTACTAGATTTATTTTGCCATGCCAATTCTTATATCTTTTTTAAATTTTAATTTGTTTTGCGATTGTTAAGTAGAAATCCACGAAAAGACTGCTACGCATTTTCCGAGGTCGCAGTTTTTTTATGTATTTCTACTTAACAATCTCAAAACAAACTAAAATTTAAAAAAGACGTGACAACTCTCATGGCAAAATAAATCTTAATCACGATATTTCTGGTCGCCAATATTTAATTTGCGACTGGATAGAGGATATACTCTTTAGTAAATTTATGGCCAACAAAATGTAAAGCAAGTGTGCAACTTTTGGCCATTACAAAGGAACATTAGGTTACCAAGCATTTTAAGTCATATGTCTAATAGCTATTTTTGAATCTAGATCCGAAATTGATTGCTTTTCGTACGAGAATGACAGTTTGCTATATAAACGAGTGAAAGGTGTAATTATTTGTTCGGGTAAATATTTTACCTTGTTTGTTGCAATTTAAAAGATAAAAGGAGTGAGTCACATCGGAAACCCATTTTGGAAATACCGCGATTTTCTTATTTTATCGAGAAGTATTCGATTGTGCAACTTTGTGCGACTAACGGTAAAGTTTGTGCATTATATATTTTGGGAGAAAATGTGGGATTTCTGACGTGATTATCACATAAGAAATTCCATATCAGCCTCATTCCAGTTGTGGTAAACTGTGCACTGCAAAAATAATTTATTCTTCTCCAGAATTAGTCAGGCTTAATCCTAGAATATCTATATCTAATCATTTAATTGCATTATGTACAGAATCTGTTGATTTAGTTTTACTAAATTATCGCTTTTTTGGGTAGCTTACTTTTTTAAACTATATAGATTTATATAACTTAATAAGAAGTTCATTGTCCTGTCCATTGTACTATAGTTCATGGTTATAGAACACCGTAAATTCAACTCTATTTTCAAAAGATCATTTTTGAACCAATACTTTGTATGAGTAATTTCCGGAAAACATGCACGTTTTATTAATCAAACCACTTAAACTTGTTGTATTAAAAATACCGAACATGTTTTATGATTGTGGTTATTCCCATCGGCCAGAATCAGCCGTAGAAACCCCTTATTCAACCCAAATTTGGAAAGATCATTTCTGAAAACATTTATATGAGTGATTTCTGAAAACTCAACATTATACGAATGCAAGCACTTAAACTTGTTGTACTGAACATACTACTCGACAAAATAAGAAAACCACGGGATTTCCAAAATGGGATTTCTGGCGTGAACCGAAAAAATAATAACCACCCAGTTGAGCAACATTTTAGCCAAAAGCTCTATTATTCAAAGCGTTATACGATTGCGTGCCATAATTCTCATAAATCATGTGATTTGTGCAGCCCTGCAGAAACTTTATTAAGCTAATTCATATTTTGAAAACTGGAGCGGTATGTTGATCCATTACTTCGAATCGAAAAAAGTCGAAATTCGAAAAAAGTCGAATCGAAAAAGTTAAAGATGTATCATTTTTGCTTTTCGAGGTAGTTAATAGGAGTAGTTTATATCAAGCACTGATCTCGTTTTAATGAAAAATTACTTGTTTCATATTGTCGTTTTGCAATGTGACACTTAGGCTTGTTTGCCAGGACTTGGTATGTATTATACCTTTGCTTAAAATATCGTGTCGTGGCAATCATTTGGGTACCTGTTTTCATTCAGGTACCCAATACCTTTTAAATCCCGAGGAATGTGTTTTGTAATACATTAAACTGGAAATTACTTTTCAGGCACTCAATATTTTTCGCGGTAACTACTGGTGACTTTAACCAGCCCTCGTATTTGTCGGCAAGTCATCTTTTTTTTTGGTCGTGAGGTAATTTCTTGAAATTTTCTAAAACAATTATTTAAAATAAAGGATAAACAAGTGGTTATTTAGTTATGGGTCGCACTGTACTTGTAAAACGTGTCCACCTAAGCTTAAAAAAATATTTGACAACCCGAATTTTTTTTTACAAATAAAAAGTCTGAAAACTATGACATTTTTAGTCATGTATTCGTTTATCACAAGACAACGCGTTTTACTTATCCAAACTTATTACGAAAATAGTTATTATGTAAAAAAAAACTACTTTTTTTAAAGTAAAAATTAAATTTCATGATGATTTTGGCCAACATGGACGTCCTGCAGATCCTGGAATCCGCAAAACTAATGAACGGTTTAAAAACAGGATCAGTTGCAGGTCGTAAAGCATATGCACACTTTCGTCTAGTTCATACTCGGGATACCGTAACAGGTGTAAGTGAAGATGCAGTGAGAGCTATCGTGGTGTGTCAACTGGATTTTTGTGGTCAAAATTGGATAAAACTGATTTAGTTGAGCTTTAAATTCAACGAGATGGTGTCACAACACAAATAGTGAAACACTCGTCTTATTGGCAACCAAGCCAGTGATCGTATGATTTCAAGAAATTCTGATGTCAATTGGCCACGAAGATCATGCGATCATTTAAATATATTAGAATTTTTTAATTCTTCGTCGGTTTTCGTAAATGTTTTAATTAACAACAATGCAAAAATTCTAAGAACTTCTAGTAAAGCTCCCGCACTTGCGATACATAGATTTTTGCTACATTTAACAATGTCAGAAAACTTTAATTCCAGCTTTCTTCTGGAAATCATTTCTTCTTAAACTTTGGACCAATTTTGTAACAAATTTAATTTATACTATTTTTATTTATAATTTTTTTTAAAATTTATTATTTGGAAAAGCTATAAATAAAAAGAAAGCTTTTTTGATTAGCTGCCATTTTCAGAACATACCTATCTTCCACATTTCACTAGGGTTAACATATTGAATCGCCTGGGCTGCAGAGAGTGAAAGTTTTTGTTTTTTGCGTTTTGGAAGATCTTGTAGGGCCGAAGGCCCTTCGACATTCGGCCCTTTGATATATTTGGCCATTCGATACATTCGGCCTTTTGACATAAGGTCCTTCGACATTCGGCCGGCATCGACACATTCGAGCCGTCTACATTCGGCCCTTCGACATTCTGCCCTTCGACATTCGGCCCTTTGTACCCATTCCAAAAATTGCGTAGCGAATTGGTTAATTCGTTTGATATTAAAATTAATAGTAATAAAGCTAGTATAAAGGCTAGTAATAAAATCGACCTCTTGATATTTTTCATCGATAGTTGTCTTCGCCTGAATCCTTACGAGTTATTGTTCGTAATAATAATTCACAAAACTTCCTACAATGATTGATGTAATTATTACTTCCAAATATCTATCATTTTTCATAGAGCCACTTAGGCGTGATCCATGTAATAAATATTTTTCAAGTATGGTACAGTCACATGATAATAAAGCTTATAATTAATGAATCTAGGAGTTTCCAATAATCACTAAAAAAATTAAATTGAGTAAACATCTTCATAGAAATAAAAAAAACATGTTTAGCAAACAACCGTCTTTAGATCTAAATATCCGGGGTAGCACCCTTATAATCAAAAACACACAATAGGTACGCAAAAAAAAATGATTTATAAATTTTGGAGGGAAAATCAATATACTCGTACAAAATGTTCGATAACGGTCAGACATAATTCTTCTAAACTCCCTGCATACAATTATACACAGCTATTTTAATATCCTTAATTTTTTATAAAAAAAAAAAAAATACGAAATTTACACAAACAAAATAATAAAATTTTATTATTAAGTTGACAATTTTATTTGTGTGTGTTTTTTGTGTGTCGTAAACATTTAAATTAAAAAATGAAGAAAAAAAAATATTTTAAATTAATTCAGTCAAGCATGATAAGGTTAGAAAGGTTAAAACATTTCTTTAAGGATTTTTTATTATACATATTTGTATTAACAAAAGGCGTGAAATTAGGGAAATAATAAATTTACTTATTTCACAAAAAAATAACGAAATTGTGTAAGGACACACAAAATTTGAATAAGATTTGAAATGAATTTTTAATTTTATTTATTGGTTTTTTAAGGGTAGCCAAAAATAATAATAAAAAACCGAAAATCAGATAAAAAATAAAAATTGTGTACCGATTTGTTACAAATTTTTTTATTATTATATTTTGAAAACATTGTCGAATCGATAATTGGATTTTATGGTATTTTGGATTTATATCTTTTCTTTCGAACTCTATATGGAAACAAATTAAAAGGGATCGGTTTTTTTTTTAAGAAAATAATCTAGAACAGTCAATTTTATTTTTTATGTGCTGCTCTCAATGAAAAAAATGATCAAATAAATCTTAAAATCCTCTTTTCGCCTAAAAAAAATTAAGGACATACAAATTTCTTGACAGTAAACGACAAAAATGTTCTTTTTTATTATTTTTGCAAGCAAGCAAAATTAGTATTCGTATGTAAAATATCCGTTGAAAACTAATTTAAATTTGTTTGTGTCACAAAATGGTTCGTGGGAAATAGGATAGATTAATAATGGACCTGATTAAAAATAATTACCATGTATTTCAATTCGTTCAAAGTAGTTACAGACCTTTTGAAAATCGTTTAATATATTTATAGCGAATATGGAGAATTATAAGAAAAAACATTATTAGATTCCCACGGACTAATTTTATTTCCTTTGAAATTAATTTGTCGTGATTTCTATAGTCCAAAAAATTACCTGGCCGCTTTTATGATTTTATTTTATTATCGCCCTCTATTACTTCCTCTATAAAGTTTTTACCAAATAGATTTCTTCAAAATATCTAAATTTTCCTTTAGATGCCAGAAGCGACCTAAATTTGTAAAAACCTAAAGATTATTTGTATCTCATTTTTGATGGTCCTCGCTCGGTTTTTGATAACACTAACAATTAAAAATTATTTATTGAACCAATAATAACTCAGATTCGAGCTTAATTTCATTTTCCAACATATAGCAGCTTTTATAAACTTCTAATGAATTACAAAGCTTCTAATGTTAATTGACAATGAACTGAAACTGCGACACACTGACCACTCTTTCACATGTTCACACAAAAAGCCACCTTCCGCACCCCAAGTAACCTATAAGGGCTAGAAAAGAATTAAAATTGAAAAGTGGAGCCATTGAAAAAATACAACCGCTTTGTGAAAAAATCCCACAACTTGAACTGAATTGCCTTATTTAAATGCTAATCCATTAGACAGTGATCCAATCGCTATTGTAACACCGAATCCTATATAACCTACTATGATGGTCTCGATACACTTACAGTAGTAAAACCTCGATGGATATTTGTAAGTAGGATATGCAAGTCAGGTACTGATGAGCAATTAAAAATCTTTGATGACAAAAAGTTGCTGCTAAAAAATCTAAGTGCCATTAGGATTTTAGCAAGTGTGAACAATGATTATGATTACATTTAAGTGTCGTACAGTATAAATGTTGATTCTGCAGCGTTTGGCATTATGTTAAAACCGACGAATTGGCGTCTCGATTTCTGTATAAATGAACTTGAATTTATAAGAATATTCTTCATATAACGTAAATATTTTTATTACCACATGCAATACGTCATCGAAAAACTGTAAAACATTTAAAACGGAAGATGCTGAATATGGTGTTAAAAGCGGTTTCTTACAATTTTCCTGCTTTGACTCGAAACATAGTTTTTTTTCTAGAAATGTGCGCGCCAACACTAATGATAACGGATTTCAGACAATTAATATTGTGCCACCACTAAAAACTGTTTCTATATAATAAAAACAGGAGACATCTGTAGGTGCGTTGTATAAGAAAAGTATATTTTAAATATATATATATATATATATATATATATAATATATATATATATATATATATATATATATATATATATATATATATATATATATATATATATATATATATATATATATATATATATATATATATATATATATATATATATATATATATATATCGCTCACTGCGTGCAAGATAACGATAGGTACTACTTATCGCATTATTGCATGATTACATTTTCTTGTAGTTCAGAGAAAGGCGTATATTTTAGTTTAACTCACTTTTTTAAATGGGTCCTCCTGCGGATACTGTATCACTTCCCAATAATACGATAAGTCAATTTTTGTGTTTTGTTCCCGTTAATAATACCCTAACTTGACTTATAGTTTTTTGGTTGTAACAAATCGCGTTCTCAATATCGTATTTCCCATTATCGTTTTCTTAGCAGGCGAATAGTTTTTTACTGCAACTGTAAATGTAATTTATCGCAGTTTATGTAGCAAATAATTTTACGTTTTGATAACTATAAGTACTATTTACAGTATATTTCAGCTGGGAAATATTTATAAGTAAGTATTGTAAGTCTTGTTGTAGTTTTCTTGCTTGTTTTGAATGACAACTATTGTTTTTTCACGAACAATTTTAAAATTTAAAATTTTATAATTCTGGTAAAGTTTTCCCAAAATAAAATTAAAATATTGTTAAAAAATTATAAACCAAAGTTTATATAAACTTAGTATGTCCGCCGGTTTTTTCGAAGTTGATTTTGAAGCAAATGATTCAGGTAAGTAATTTTAAATTTATTATTGCCATGGAATATGACAGAAATGCAAATACGAGTAAATAGCTTTCTGAAAAAAATACATATATGTATGAACAAAAGTCAGCTTACCGATTTAACAGAATTCCTGTTAGAGTATTAGGTGACATGCTCCATGCTCTATATGGAAAAAGTTTACGCCAGTGTAATGTCCAAATACACGTATTCACGCCATTAAACCAAGTTTTAATTGTTAATTAAAATAAAAGCCAATGCAATTTATTTTGCAAAGGATCTAGGCTTTGCCTGCTACGGCACTGATTCTAGTTACGAATTATTAGAATCAAACCCATCCTTTCAATCTACATCTTCGTCAAAGAATAACATCATAACCAGAAAACGTAAAAAAAAATTAAATAGCTGGCAGAGGGTAGCAGCGAAGCGCCTTAAGAATACTGGAAACCAATATAAAAACGCAACCGGACGAATAATACCTGCGAAAGTAATGTAAAGTGGGTGTTCATCAAAATGCTGCCTTAAGTGTCATGAACGAGTATCGCACCAAATTAGGATGAACGTTTTCACCCATTACTATAAACTAGCTAATAATGAACGTCAGTGGGATTTTGTAGCTCAAGGAGTTAATGTAGTGGATAAAAAAATTACCAAAATTTCTTTAGACGATAGCCAAAGAAAATCATCTAACCTATATTATCTTAATTATCGTTTGAACGATAAAGACGAAAGTACAATGGTATGCCGAAAAATGTTTCTCGATACACTTTCTATCTCGAACCAGGCAGTTGATACTGCACTTTCAAAATCTGCAGTTGGTTCCCACTGAAAAAAAACTTCCCACTGAAAACAACGGCTACTACCTTGCCGTCTAGAGAAACATGGTAAGGCTAAATACAACAGGAGGTTGGCATACTTAGGCCAAACAAGACGCTCGTTTCAAATAAGATACAGAGAACACAACAATGACATACCCAAAATCCCCACTCATACTCCGAAATCTAATAATAATGATGTTTTATGATTCACTGTTGACTACAACAAAAAATTGTATTGCAATACTGCGATATGTAGAGTTACAATAGTATAAAAGGAATTCTTTTTTCTTTATAAATACTACAACTCGACTTACAATACAAGATCTTAAAATTTCTTCAGTCAAAAAAACTATAACTAGTACTTACAATGCTGTTTTAATAAAGTTGTACACGATAAGTAACTCGTTTACTTACACTGAAAAAAAAAGCGCGGAGATATTTACACATTTTGCTGTGTAAACCCAAATTTGCAATTATTACCAATAATCTTTTAATAAAGTACGAGCCTTGTGAAATTTGCAGTGCAATATATGCAGTGCATTTTCAAATATTAAAATTATTGCTGAGCAGCGTCTGATGACAAATTAGATTAATCATATTGCAATGCTGCTAGGTAAATTTGACCTGCGCAATTTGAATATATCATTTTCAATGCAAAGATAATAAAAATTAAAAAAAATTATTTTTTTCGTTGAGAATAAATTACAAAGCGGGTTTTAAATGTTCAAATATTTTTCAAAATTTACTTTGCACTTTGTAAAATAATTTTTGCGGGGAGATTATAACCAATCAAATCATTTATTCTATCCGACTTTGCATTTTGTTCTCCAAATTTTATTTAAAATTTCAAACAAAGATTAGTCTTAAAGTGAATGTAAAGCAGTACACAAATTGCCACAAAAATGCCAGTTTGTCTAGTTTCCGGATTTGTTGGGAAAAATGGTAATTATTTCAAAATTTAATAAAATATAAATTATAAATATTTTTAACCTTCATTTGCAGTTTTTTGCAACCTTTCTTCGCGTCGTAACAAATGGCCGCTAACCTTGAGGATTAAACCATAAAAATGCTGAAATGTTGTATGGTAAACACAAATCAAATTTACAAAACTTAATGTGCATTTACTTATATTTGTTGCTTTCTTGATTTAATTTCAGAATTTTATAAAGCAATGTAAGAGGACCGGACCAACTCAGTTCCCTGAACATTAAGAGGTTTGAGGAGAATTTAATTATTAGCAACATTACAGCAATTCAAAATCTTTCGAGGCTGTTAAAGGAGTAATATAATATGGTTGATGAAAATTCACACGTAAGTTTATTGCCAAACCGGAGATGTAAATAATTATCATCTTTATTTTAGAAAAATCGATGGCCTTTTGTGAAAAGTGAATAAAAAAAAATTAATTATAAAAAATGTGTTTCATTAAAATTGGTTTTTAATATGTTAAATATTAAATTATGTCTTCTCCAATCTAGAAGTTTCGAGTATTTGCTTCTGTGCAGAGTAAATATTAATGCGCTGCAATTTTCTCGATCCGCAAATTTTAAAAAGCACTACAAACCATTATCCACCTGGCTGTCATTATTTACCATGCGCTCTGTAAAGAATTTCTAAATTATTTTACAAAATGCAGAGTAAATATATCAAAGCAATAGCAAATATTGCTTATCCACCCTGAAATAAAAATAATAAAATTTGCACAGCAACTTGTAATAATTGATTTGCTAAAATCGCGATAAATACAAAGCGCTTGTGTGGCTGAGTTTTTGATCATTTTTCGTTAAATATTACTCCGCTTTTTTGTGAATATCACCGATTATTTTTTTCAGTGTATTTAAACGAATTTTTTTAGATTTTTAAAATGACTCCAGAAATTGTCATGAAAAATGAACCATTTGGAGTAAAGAACATTCTCAATTAAGCAAGCATTCAAAAACATCTTGCTGAAAAACCTAAAATCCTATCTCCTGAAAAACGATGTTTTTGACTTATCGTTTTATTGCACGCAGTGAGCGATATATATATATATATATATATATATATATATATATATATATATATATATATATATATATATATATATATATATATATATATATATATATATATATATATATATATATATATATATATATATATATATATATATATATATATATATATATATATATATATATATATATATATATATATATATATATATATATATTTAAACAGAATATTTAAAAATTTCTTATTCTGGCATTTCCTTTAAGGAATTGATATTATCTTTACATCATTGCCATTTTTAAGTAAAGTGATTCTTCTTCATTTCTATACATTTAGACCTTGATTGAAATATTCATTTGTCACGTAACTTTTTAATTAGCTCATGATATAGGCTTCCTTCAGAACACATCTTATAGAGCTTTGAAGCTTATTTGATGATTTCCGCTGACAATCAAATATTGTCCCATGTTTCGTAGATCTGAAAAAAAAAATCATTTCGTTATTTATTCTTAATATTAAAGATAAAACGAAATACGGTATTGTAACTATCCACTAAAATTGTTCTGAAAATAAAAATAAGAACAACAAAATATAAATCAAGTTGTTCAGCTTATTTCTAAAAAAAATCGTTTAAGATTAAAATGTTGAGATACGACAGGCAATTGCCTTTGCCGCAGGACAGCTACGAATCACATTATTATATAAGTATACGCGATATTTCAAAATGCGATATTTCAAAACGCGATACGGTACAAAACGCAATATTTCAAAACGCGATATTTCAAAACGCGATATGGTACAGAATATGCGTTGCGAAGCGGTGGGAGCGCAGCGACCCACCTGATACCGATCCTATATACTATCGTTCCTATCGATTTTTAAATTCCTATAAACTGAAATAAAATTTTCCCTTCACCCGCCTGATATAACCCGATCCTAAACTCCCGTTTTGTATCATATCCCGTTTTGTACGATATAGCGTTTTGAAATATCGCGTTTTGAAATATCGCGTTTTGTACCATATCGCGTTTTGTACTGTATCGCGTTTTGAAAACTCGCATTTTGAAATATCGCGTTTTGTACCATATCGCGTTTTGTACCGTATAATGTTTTAGTGTACCGTATATCGCGTTTCAAATGGGATCCGTCGCAGCCATAACTCTATACTAAAAATTAAAAAACAAATTAGTTATAGAAAGAGAAATTTGGAAATACAAAAACAAATCTCACCGTACAAAACTAAGTTTCTTCCCAATCACCAATCCGTCTTGTCTTTTGGTAGAACTGACCTATATAATTGAAAAACATTAATCCAGAAATTTAATTTCAGAAAAGCAACAACGACAGCTCAGATCTTTAAATTATTTTAATTCAATTAATTCTTTGTCGGTTTTTGTAAATGTAAAACTTTCCCATTGAAAAAAAAGGAAAAAGCTCCCATCTGTCGCTTCAGATATACAGTTTTCCAATAATTTTGCAAGGATCTCCAAATTATTAGAAAAAAATCATGTGTGATGCTTTATTCCAATTAGTCAATCCGCCTGTACTACAGAGATGCCGAATTTTGGTGAAATACAGTTTTTTTTTATATCAAAACATCATTTTTGTTTAAATTTAAAAACTAGTCATTTTTGGGTCCTCCGAACTTTGCTGAAAAATAATTTTTTGTTAAAATTCGTTAATTAGATAATTTTGGTAAACTGAACTAGAAATATATTGTTGCAAGAAAATTTCACAACTTTTATTTCAAACCTTTTTTATGAAAAGTGCTGTCGAAGTTATTTTAAAAGATATTTGTTCAACGCGTGAACAGTTCTAAATCAAAATCAGGTATTTTAAATCATTTATTCGTTATTAATAAAAAAAAGTTTGCAAATATCGCAACTCTATTTAAGATGAGAAAAGGGTCACTTTTCTAGTTTAAATCATCAAATAAATGGTTTGATAATTCTAAAAAATAAAAGTACAAAATGTAGAATAAAAAAAAAATTGGCAACACTAAAATTATAATGTCTATAATATTTAATAAATCAGATCGAGGTGACGTTACCAAGGAGTTGGTAGTTTGATTCTCTAAATCAAAAAATTTGATCGTCTTATCAGACTGAATCAACCAAACTTAAAAAAATATTGTAAATATGAATTTTTGACTTATAGATGGAAAATTTGTGAGAATTACAACAATCAGTTTCGAACTTATAAAATTATTGATTTAAAAAAATCAGTCTTCTCACCAGGTCGCGACGATTGATGTTGTATTATTTATATTGGAATCGTTAGATAGAGCAGTATTGACAAATCTGGTGGTGGAGTAAAAAATCGAATATTTTCCAATTGGGCTTTTTGTTGAGATTTTTGGATATAATTCTTTAACGCGAAAGCAGCGTCGACTGGGTAGTTTTAAATTAACATTATTGGATAATTTTCTTCACAAATTAGATATATTTTTTTGAATTTACTTGAAATAGCCACCAATCCAATATAACCAGGGTGCACGATCACGTACTCGTCGATTAATTCCGTATTGTAAGCATTGCGACCACTACTCAGATAAGAGACAATCGTCTTATAGTTTTCAAACAATTCTGGCATTATATTGCTTTTTTTATAAACAGGATGTAGATGATTTTCTTTGGGCTGAAAGTAATAGCCATCATAAAGCACTAGGTAGTCGATTACTTACCATAGAACATTTTACATGAAATCCATCAGAACCAAATCATCAGCATGATAACAGGAAATGTTAGTAATGGGAATTTGTTATACACTGTTACCCTATTGTCACTGGGAATAGGAAATTTGGAAAAAGTCCACCTGCTGGTTTGTTGTAACATTTTCAGATAGTATGGATAATTATAGGCTATAACTATAGGCTACTTAAATCCCCTATTAAAAAATTTTGGGCTGCATCTCTTTAAACTAAAACGCGGGTTCTGCTAGCTTTAGAAAAAGTTAGCAGAACCCATATCAAAAAACTATTTAAAATCAATTGGAAAACTAAAGGTTAATTTTAGGCTAATTAAATGCCTTAATTAGTTTTTTTTTATTATGCTCGTTCTAAGAAAAAGTAAGGCTTTATCACTTTAAAGCTAGCACCAAAACTGAAGTTAGAACGCAAAACAAGATTAATTGACAAACAAATAATTTTAGTCGTATTGTGACCTAAGCAAATGGTACATTAAAAAATTTTGTGCTCCACTAGTTTTTAACCAAACTTCAGGTCATTTGATCTAAAGCTATAGCAGAATCCAAACCGAAAATCGGACCAAAACCGAAATTAGAACGCAAAACAAGATCAATTGGCAACAAATAATTTTAGGCTCTTTATCCCATTTGATTAATTCATAATGAGCCTAAAATTATTTGTTGTCAATTGGTCTTGTTTTGCGTTCGTATTTGATTTTTGGCCCGATTTTCGATTTGGGTTCTTCTGTTAGCTTTTAGGTGATAAAGCCTTACTTTCTCCTAAAGCGAGTGTAATAAAAATATTTAAATAGGGCATTTAAGTAGCCTAAAATTAACCTTTAACTCTCCAATTGGTTTTAAATCGTATTTTTATATGGGCTCTGCTAACATTTTCTAAAGCTAGCAGAACCCGCGTCTTAGTTGGAAGGGATGGATCCCAAAATTTTTCTATAGACAATTTAATTAGCCTATAATTATCCATAATATCTTGTAATGTTCTGCCGTATGAGTCCTGCTAGCTTAAGGGACGTCATTTTTAAAACAAAGTGGGGTGTGAAATTTTTTTATGGAAAAATAATTCTCAATTAAACCATTTTTTATTATCTTTGGAATCTGTTCTACAGCCGATGCTCTCCTAACTGTATAGCGGTTCGCTTTCTCCGTCATTATACTTTTACGCCATTGCTAGCTAATTCGAAGACGTATATGTTTTATACATAAATATTTGCACCAAACTTATTCCACTATAAACAAATACAATTCAAATAAAAATGGTATGAATTTTTACCAAATTTCCGTTTCTCAAGAAAAGCTTAAATAGTGCCACTGGTGTCAATTTGTGTCACTAAAAACGGCTTTTATATTCCTTTGTTTTCAATAGTACATATCTTAGAATTCTGTGGTCAGCTCGTGAAGGGCATTATATGATAGTTTTTTTGGTGTGTACTTTTTTTAGGCCCTCATAAACCGAATATTTTTAATTTTCCTTCGACTTGGTCGTATATAAATACGCAATGCTTTGTTCTATCTGGTGCTTCAACATTAAACTATTTTGTAACGATATATCTCTAGCTTGCATTTGTAATAGTGTTTATGATTTCCGGAATCTTGCACCATTTTTATGCGCGTTCGTTTACTTGAACTTCCTCTCATTGACATTCAGATCACTGAGAGGAAATCAAATTGTGTCCGGCGTACTCATATTCTGTTCATATGAGGGCATTGCAAATAAAATTTCAATAAATAAATTGAATCAATTCAGAGCCATCTCTGTTTTCAACTAATCAACTAATCTTTATCGCAATGTTACGAATCCACTTAGCAGAGGCAAGGTCATGAACGAACCATGAACACTTGACGGTATTCAATTTAATTTCTATTGTATCAAACACGTTCGAAATTCTTTCGATTGCTAACAGAGCATCTACAATTTAATGAGCTGGGAAGAGAAACTTTTACTATTTTCCCATAAGATGGAATAAAAACCAACCAATGTTAAACAACCAATTTTTGAATTAATGTTTTTGAATGAATATTTATTTGAATATTAAAAATTATAATTTATACGATTAGGAATATACTCAAAAACACATTTTTGAACATCAGCTAATATTATGTAATATTTAATTAATAAAAATAAATTCAAAATGGGCATCATTTTAATATTTATGTAGGTGCAAGTTAGTAAAAAAATACTTAAATTGCTTTACCTCAAATTTTGCATAAGCTTAATATTACTTATCTAGTTCAACCAAAGCAACATCCTTTAGTCAGTAAACAATTCAAAAACGTCGTTTTGTGTGAAAAGTAAAATTTTGAGGTGACTAGAAACATCGAGCAATAAATAAATAAGAAAAATCAATGCGTATGCCGTTTTTACACAATCCCACACTTTTCTTGTATGCGTTAGTTTCACACTGTTTTAAACTGTTTTAAATTAAAAGCTAATTAGAAAAAATGACCAAGGTAAACAAACATTAACACGCCTTCCCAGGGGTTTACACTCAGGTTCCGTGAGCACTTATAATGATGCCAGTATAAGCTGGCATGGAGCTATAGCCTCGAATTACGTCCTCGAATTGGCTAGTACGTCCTCGAACTGGCTGGCAACGGCGTAAAAGTTACGACGAAAAAAGCGAAGCCTACAACATTTATTAATAGACCAAGTTGGAACAAACTTTTTCTGGTTTGGGCAGCAAAGGAATATTCCAGTACAAGATTTTTTAATATTGAAACTTCTAATAGGTTCAAGCAAAACAATAACAATATTCGAAATCTAAACTAAATAAAAAAAGTCTTTTCATACAGATTCGGCACAAAATAAATTCCCTAATTCTTTACGAGACGAAGTCCTCAACTACATAAAAAAATGATTTCAGCTAGTGAAAGATCGCCAACGAAAGAGACTAAAACCGGAACCTAGTACTAAAAAAATTTGCTGTATGTACGAAACAAAGCTAACTTTTATTTTACTATTTAAATTTACAAGTTTAATGAATTATTTTTGAAAAGCATAATTTAACAAAACCATTCGCTAGAGGAGTTGTAGATACTCTATAGTATTTTAATTTACAATTTTAATTTGAAATGAATTACTTTTTTTAATTTTATATTTATTTTGATATATTTATTTCAAACAAGATTATTCAAATGAATGAAAAGAAAAACAGACAATTTATTTGAAAATTGAACTATCAAAACTAACCAAATTTCCATACAGAAAAGTGTACGATTTTCCAACAGAAAGAAAACTGGTTTCCGTACAGAAAGGAATAAAGAAAGCCTACAGAATGAAAATTGATTATCTCACAGAATATAGTACGATTGCCGTAACGAAATCGCACAGCTTTCCGTATGAAAATCAACTTGGATTCCGCGTTAAAAGTGCAGCTGGTTCAGAACAGCTTTATAGGTATAATAATATCTATAATTTTTGTACCTCGTTAAAGTAATTAGAGAGGATTTCTTCCCACTTGGATATTTGCAAGGTCAGGATTTTTTCAATAGTGAAATGTTAATTTAGGTACTGCATGTTTGTTATAGAATAAAACTGATAACAAGCTATAGCACTTCTAAACTACCCGATCTTCCTAAACGACACAGTCGAGGTTTTGGATTTTCACTGTACAACCGTGAGACTGGATCCTATTATTTGAAACGTGAAATCGTTCGAGGTATTTATCACAAATTGATAACGGTTTCAGAAGCATGTCTTAATGCACTCTTATTTACTATAGTATTTCTTTTAAAAATTAATCTGCAGTCGGGAGGAAACATAGAATCCAGTTTTTAGTATTTAAATAAAATACGAGTTACTTTGTTAAGTATGGAAAAACGAATCTGCGTGTTGTATAACTATATCAAATAAAAAACCTCTTAACGAGGTAAATGTTCGAGTGACGAAAGCCGAATTCAATTCAAAAAAATTTCTGATATCAAATTTGTGCCGAAAAAAACAATTGCATTCGATTTGTCAACGATTTTTCGGAATGTTAATGCATTCAGCGCGTTGTTGTTGAACATTTCGAAAAATCGTTAGCAACCGTTATTCTTGACAGCTAGAAAGCAAAATGTAAACAAACGCGCCGAATGCATTAACATTCCGAAAAATCGTTGACAAATCGAATGCAATTGTTTTTTTCGGCACAAATTTGATATCAGAAATTTTGTGAATTGAATTCGGCTTTCGTCACTCGAACATTTACCTCGTTAAGAGGTTTTTTATTTGATACCAATGATTTTGGCAAGGCAAATTGAAAATGAATTGAATTGCGATTCGTTTTATTGTTGTCAGTCAAAACAGTTCATACACACTCGATAGCACACAAGTGGCCGCTACGTGTTATTGTGCCTTAAGTCATATTCATACGACGGATACAAATCCGGGATTTTTCTATTCCATCGTTCTAACCAATTACATCACGTAAATTATACAACAGACACGCTTTTTTCATACAAAAAAGTTGAAAAAAAAATCTGGGATATAAAAATCCGAGATTTTTATCCGTCGTATGAATACGACTTCATACATAGACGCGTGGCATTGAAATTACGAATAGCGAGAGGCGAAGAACGAATTACGCATACTTTCACACAGCTGTCGGCTATGTGTTACGGATTCGTTCGTGCATGATTCGTTCTTCTTCTCTCGATATTCGTCACTCCAGTGGTATGCGTCTGTGTATGAGGCACAATGCTCTATTCCACAATTGATCTCACAGAAATCATAACTTTCTTCTATTCTTTCCCCGTTTACCTATGATACTGATTTTAATTGCGGCTTCAACAAATTTTCGGTGAAATCACACTAACACAAACAAAAATGAAATAAAAAAGACGGGAAAGGTCGGGACCGAACTCTATAAGCATTTTTGTTGCCTATATAGTAGCCTACGGTCTGGTGTACGGTTTCTGGTGTGTGGTAGACGATTCTATTTCTTTATTTTGCATGCATTTTTTCAGTCTTCATTTTGTAGTATTTTAGTAGATTTTATTTCAGAATCCTTTACCACATGCCACAAACAGGTCATGCCGGGTGTGATCTTATTACACAACCGGTTCTCGTAGGCTATCGGCTGAAAATATGTAGTTTAGGTTGTAGTGCATGTTACAGAGTAGTAAAAATTTAGATCAGATGCATCTGTTTTTGGCAGAAATTCGATTGAGTAATTCAACAATTTTTTTGCATGTTTCTTGCTGTTTTGTCACTAACCGCATGCATTTTTGATCCCTTAAACAATACAATAAAATATACATATTTTAGTTTGTTAGTTGAAAACAAAAATTAATGGTAGCTACCCTCTCGCTGATATTCCATCTTCATGCGATGGGAGGAGTGGTAAGATTTATTTTTTTAAAGAAATCATCATAAAGATTAAAAAAGTATCGATTTTATGCAAGGAGATTGTTCAATGTTTTTGGTGATTTTTTCGATCACATCAATTTGTCAGTTTTTTTATTTTTTTTGTTATGAAAAAAGAGTCACTGGTAAAAATTCTATTATCAATGATAATAATATGATGTATTTATATTTGTTTCATTGTAATACGTTGATTCACTATCATTATGAACCGCAACGGACCGATATTAGGGTGTATTTGAGCCAAAAAATGAAATTTTGCAAAAAATTAAGGTGGCTTTTAAGTTATGGAGGTCAATATCTAAAATATACGAGTTTTCTGGGACAAACTGAAAATATGAACCAAAAGTCTTGGGCTCATTTTTTAGCAATTTGGCCGAATGTGGCCGGCCGATTTCGCATTTTTCAGTTTTTTGGCCAAAATGACCCTCTAACATAATTTTTTGAATTCTTTTTTTTGCTATTTGATAGCTGGCGTCAATACCTTTCCAACGATATGCATATGTCCAGGGTATGTCGAACAGATTCAGCACTGTGGACGTGGCAAAATGGCCAAAAATGGCCGTTCAGAGGCCGGCCGCGGCCAACATGGCGGCCAAATCAAAAAGTTGTAGAACAAAAGTTGTTTAGTTTTTTAAGTACTACAACTCCTGAAAATATGAGATCAAATAAAAGAGGTACGGACAAACAAACATATATACCAAAGCAAGATTATATGGTGACGTCATAGAAAAATTTAAAATTGTCATAACTTTGATCAAAATCATCCGTTTTGGACGTTTGAGGTGTCGTTGAATTGGTATTGACGTCTACAATCATAATTTGCTAGTAAGAAAATAATTGGGGCATTGTTTGGGGCAGTTATACCCGAAAAACTGATTTTTTGGGGCAATTTTCGGAAGGTCATATCTCCACTCAATGTTGGTAGAAATTCATGCTTTTATACATTATTTAGGTTTATTTTTCAAGACCTTTCCAATGGTATATAACATGATCCTGGCGGCCTCAAAGGGAAAAAGTTCGAAACTTGCTGTATAATATACTTCGTTCGACTTCCAGCACAGTAGGTGCTTTCGTCACTCGTTTGGACTGCCGTCCAAAGTGATACAACTGCTATAGCAGTGGTTGTAATGAAATGTAATAAAACAGACCTTTAACAATACAAATGTTTACTTCTACATTTTGTGGTACATGAGCATAACCTTTCAGTAACAATGGTTCATATAAATGCACTTATATACTTTATTAATCCCTTCAAAATATGATGATAAAATAGTTACAATCCGTTCTGTAATATCAATCACAAGTAATTTGATATTTAATGGGTTCTTTTAATGTCAAACGTGACAATTGTTACCTATACATATTATTTTTTTTATTAATGTTAAACAGAAAACACTCATTCCATAAGTCCTCCTTACTCCATAAAAGGGATAAACATATATAAAGAAACATTGTCGCGTGGTACATGTCTACAAAAGGTACATACACAGTAGAAATGGTTCCACTTTACAAAAGACACATTATATCATATCATCATCACGATATAATTTACAAATTAAATTAAATCCTTTCGTTTAGTCACTCTAATTATTTCCCAAAAATACTATAAAATGTGACAACACCCCACCCATTTACTATTTAGGATATAAAACAATCAACACAATTTGTGTCCAAATAGAAAAACCTCCCCAATGTCTATAGTAAAAATTACTTGAATATTTATGAGTTTTGTTAAAATTGGTGAACACACATTGGATATGGGGTAGTATAGCGGCCTAATAATATAATTATCGAGTTGATAAAATAATAATGATATAATTACATATAATTTGACCGAAAGTACTGTAATCACTTGAAAAACTATAAAATGTGCATGGGGGATATAATATCCAACAATCAAAATATGTTTACGAGGGAGAAATTATTCGCAACCCACTTAACATATTATTCTACATACACGTACAAGAATTATACTCCGGATATAAATTATTTGGCAAAAATTACAGTGCGCACTTTCTCATCTCCATATTACATATAAAATGTGGCCACTAAGTGGTCGGTAATTTTATTTCGTTTAGTACAATAATTTACTGAACCCAAACAGTTCGGATAAAATGTATAAGATTGATTAGATTAAGAGTATAGGAATGGTTTGTAAGAACATGGGAAGATAACAATAGTTTTTTTTTATGTTTCATTTCGAACCAAAGACTTACTATCTATTGTGACATTTACACAAAAATATCACCCCCGCTGATTTTATTTTGTAACATTTCGGTTTGTTAGTCTTCTGGTTCATTTTGCGTAATGTTGCTGGTTTTTATGGGTTTGTTATGTGATATGAGCGATGATGGATTGGTGTGCAAAGTTATGTGTCGGTTATGTTGCTCCGGTTAAAAAGGAATTAATTGATGGAAATGTCAATTAAGTAAAATTATGGGTAATTGTTTTTGCTGAAAGTAGATTTGTTTGTATGGTTTTGTAACAGATGTTTTAACATTTCTTTCGATTGTGCGGGCTTCATATAGTAAAGTTACTGTTGCAGCACTGGTGGGTGGTTTAATTGAATTTTATGAGAAATTTTAAGATAATTTCGATTACAAAAATAGTTTTTCGTAACGGTCGATAAATTTAAAATTATTTTGCCAAAATAACGCAAAATCTTACATTGTTTGTAATTTTCGTTTTTATGCATTTCAAAATATTACAGTGTTTTTATACGTTAGATTTAACTTTTTTTTTATTATATGAAAGACAAATCAAGATTAATAAATTTGATAATTTTTCATTAAAATTGATAAAAATTCTGGGCTTGGATAACTTCACTCAAGAGCAAATTGGTTATTGATGTTGTTGCCTGATTAAATTTTTTTTCTGGGGTATAGTTCTTGGATAACTTCACATACGAAGACTTTGGTAGGATATTTGCCAGGCTTCAGGATCATTTTTGTAGTTGACAGTTTTCAGCACTCAGGTACATATAATTCATAAATGCAATTGAATATTTGAGCCAGACGTTCAAAGGCACTTGAAGCATTGATTCACCTTTAATCTTAAATTTAGACAATGAAGGCACCAGACAACAGAGAAGATGATTAAACATATTTTGCAATCAAAATTAACGGCAGTGTTCGATGTGCTATAAAATAACACGAAGCAGTAAAATCGTTAGCTTGAATCCATTCCTGGATAACAATGGTATTGTGACGTCCGAGATTCATAGCTTCATAGCTCCTCGCGGTGGTAACTCTAAATGAATCAGGCGGTGTAGTGAAGACGAGCAGCTAAATCCTGTTTATAGTCATGGACACTACATGTCAGGGCGAGCCATTGGCGCCTCAAAACCAATGCCAAACCAGCGTCTGTTTTCCAGGTTAGGAGCGGTTGAAGCGGGCGTCTGTCTTGTATCAAGCGGCTCGCTATATAAATGTGTTCAAGGTAGGACTGGATGCCTCAAGATTCTCACCAGTACGTGACCCACACACGTAACAAGCGGGTTGAGCGGAAGGCCAACAACCTCCCCTCATAAAAACTATCAAGTTATGAACCCTAAACAAAGGCCTCGGATAACCATATCGGATTCATTACAAACTCGACCTCGGAAATTGTACACGGACAACGCTTTAAAAATGGGAACATGGAACGTGCTTAGCCTCTTAAGACCTGGAGATCTCCAGAACCTATCGAACCAAGCAAAGAGATACACATTAGACGTACTTGCACTACAAGAGCTTAGATGGTCTGGGAGTGGGATCCATGACACCACCAATGGTTACACTCTTCATTGCAGCGGCCATCAGAACGGAGGAGAATTTGGTGTTGGCTTCCTCATCGATCGGCGCGTGAAGCATGATATCATCGATTTCCGCCCTATCAACATGCGGATATGCACGCACTGAAAAAAATTATTTTGAACTTAAGCTAGTTCAACTTGTTTTAGTTATTATAACCCAGACTTTGCTTACTTTAGGTAAAAATGACCATGGTTTATTTTACTTATGCATGTTTCATAATACAAAACTGGCTAAGTTAATTTCAATTTATATCAACAACGCTTTATTTTCTTTCACACTGAACTTGTTTGTATGTCAATTCAAACTAAGCATTTATTTGATAACTTCGGAATAGTTAAACTAAACCATGTAAGGGTAAAATCAACTAAGCTTGGTAGTCAATTCAATTTATTTGCTTGGTTTAATCTGAACATAGGCAAATTCATCTCGTAACAGTTTGATCTTGCAAATATGTCATCTAACCTAAGCATTTGTTTAAAAACTAATAATTTAACAATGTAGTAGTCAAATTAAACCATATTTGTTTCATATGAAATAACATAGCAATAGTTTAAACTATGGACATTTAAACGGTGATAATGGATAAAATTCGCTAAATCGATATGTTTTTGTGTTATACTATAGGTATGAAGCAGATTTGAATGTTTGCAGTTTGGTCGGTGTAACCTGACAACTGACGAGTAGACCAACTTTTAGATGCAACCAAACTGCCAAGAAAGAACTTGAGGAGGTCCTCATTATTTTTTAAGGGTTCGAAATACCTGAAAGTTAATTTAACTATATAACTAAAGTAAAATAATTAACCTGTTCAAAATATGTTGATATACGCTGAAAGTTAATATAACCTAGTAAAGGTTTAAAGCTTCGGTTTAAATTAACCCACGTGCTTAGTTATATTAATTGTATTTTTGTTGTTTAAACTAAACTGTGTGTTGGCTCAAATTTTTGTTAAAATTAACCTACATGGTTGGTTATACGTAAAGTTGTAATTATTGGTCAAATTAAACTTTACTAATAGTTGTGTCAACATATGCTGTAGGTCAACATAACCTAGCGGATGGTTTGAATTGTTGTTTAAATTAACCGACGTGTTAAGTTGTATTAACGTTTTGCTTAGTTATATTGACTAAAGCAAATAGGTATAATTGGCATTGGTTATTATTTGAAAATGAACTATTCATTTTAGTATTATGAAACAAGCGCTTAGTTGGCTGAAAAACAATCCACATGTTCGTTTAAAATAACCAATGTTTTTGTTTATATTTACCTAGAATTTTTTTTCAGTGCAGTAAGAAATTTAACATCACGATCGTTAATGTGCATGCACCCACCGAAGATAAATCAGATGACATCAAAGATCTTTTCTTTGTCGAATTGGAGGAAGTCATCAATAACATACTGGACCACGACATTAAAATCATCGTGGGCGACTTTAATTCAAAAATCGGTAGGAGTGCAGAAAATACATCGCACATCGGTCCTAACAGCCTGCACCTAACTAGTAATAACAACGGCCAACGAGTCACCGACCTGGCAATAACGTACAACTTAGTTGTATCAAGTACGTTTTTCCCACATAAGAGAATCCACAAAGTAACGTGGAGATCGAATGATGGGAGAACGGAAAATCAAATCGATCACGTCATGGTGTCTAAAAGACACTCCTCCAGCATATCTGACGTTAGATCTTACAGGGGTGCAGACATGGACAGCGATCATATGCTTGTCATATTTAAATATAAGTGCAAACTGTCATCTACGTTTAACAGACAAGCACAAAAGACCGTTCGATGGAATATCAATGGTCTAAAAGACCAAGCGTCATTGCAGAGTTACCAATCAGCTGTCACTAATTATTTAGAGCGGCCCAGCAACAACGAAGAAGCTCCTTCTAACATCGAGGAGTAGTGCCATGCTATACAGTCAGCCATAACCACCGCGGCGCAAAACACCATCGGAAGAAGACCTCCGAGAGCCCGCAATGATTGGTTCGATGTCCAATGCCGTAGGGTCATCGAAAATAAACGAACGCTTCGTGAAAAATTGTTGGCTCGCAACACTAGAAGCACTCTAGCAGAATATCTCCGCACTAGGAAAGCCACGACTAAATACCTTCGACAAAAAAAGCGCGAACATATGAGATTATGGATCGAAAACACCAGCTTCCAAGCGGAACTAGGAAACTCAAGGGACTGTTTTGCCAACGCCAGGAATCTCACTAAAGACTTCCACCCAAGAAGTACAGCCATCAAAGACGGGAATAGAGAGTTGAGAACAAACGTGGCTGATGTTCTCTCAGTATGGCAAACCTTCTTTCAAAATCTGCTAAATCTGAATGACGACGTGACCCCCATTAGAGCAATAGCTCCTCCAGGTGACGAGGTCCTTGTCAAATATCCCACAGTGGAGGAAGTAGACGCAGCTATTAGTCGATTGAAAAACGGAAAGGCACCCTCTCGATGGAATCCCCGCAGAATTGATTAAATTCGGAGGCGCTACTCTTGCAACAAGTCTATACGACCTCGTGTCTGTATTTGGGACAAAGAAAAGCTGCCTGAGAATTGGAGGACCGCGCTCATATGTCCGCTGCATAAAAAAGGCGACCGTCTCAAATGTGAAAACTATTCGGGCATAGCTCTATTGAACACTGCTTACAAAGTGTTGGCTAATGTTGTACTTGCCAGACTCATCCCTTTCGCCAAAAACATCATTGGCGACTATCAATGTGGTTTTCGACCCAACCGATCAACCATGGACCAGTGTTTTACCATGAGGATGATCTTGGAAAAATGTTGGGAGTACAACATAACCATACATCAACTATATATAGACTTCCGGCAGGCATATGACAGTATAAACCGCGACAACCTATGGGCTGCGCTCATATGCCTAGGAATCCCAGAGAAACTCGTTTCGCTGTGTAAATTAACAACGTCTGGGTCTGTATGTAGAATCGTAATTGAAGGAACTGTATCAGACTCCTTTGAAATAACATCTGGCGTTCGACAAGGTGATGCACTCGCGCCTTTGCTGTTCAATTTGGCGCTTGAGTACGTAGTGAGAAAAAGCAACATCGAAACTTCGCGCTGTATATTTAATAAATCCGGCCAAATTCTTGGATATGCAGATGATATCGTGCTTCTTGGCCGAAGACCTAGCGATATCAAAGACAGATTCATACCGCTCGATCGCTGCGCAAGAAGACTTGGTTTGGAGGTGAACAGCAGTAAAACCAAATATCTAACAACACCCAGGAACATCTCTAGTGCAAATCTCGGAATTGGCGACCACAATTTTGATGGTGTCGAAAACTTTAAATACCTCGGGTCAGTTATAACATCACTGAATGAAATGCAGGCAGAAATAAAAGCCCGAATCGCTGCCGGACAACGAGTTTTCTACGCCCAATCAAGATTATTGCGTTCGAAACATCTATCGCAGTCGTGCAAGCTCGCACTTTATAAAGCACTAATAAGACCTGTGCTGACTTTCGGAAGCGAGAGCTGGACCATGACCTCTAACGATTGTAGATTGTTATCTACATTCGAAAGGAAGGTCATCCGTTCAATTTTTGGTCCAATTAAAGTTGCGAACAACGAATATCGGATTCGTATGAATCACGAAATAAAGCAACTCCTCGGAGGCAGCGATATCATCGGATTCATTAAATCCAATCGAGTGAGATAGCTCAGCCACGTTACAAGGTCCCCACAACAACGGATGATGAATAAAGTGTTTCACCAACAACCAGCCGGAGTACGTCGTAGAGGAAGACCCCGACTACGCTGGCGTGACGACATTGAACAAGATTTGCAAGCATTAGGATGTCGAAACTGGAGGACGAGAGCAATGGATCAGGATGGATGGAGGGCCATTGTGCGGGCGGCGAAATCCCTTCATGGGATGTGAACGCCAGAGAGAGAGAAAAATATCGCTCATTTGCTGCAACAGTGATACAAAATGCATTCATCCGATTGAGGATGTTCGAGAAAATAATTATTTTACTAATCAGAATGTACTTTTATTTACTTTTGAAAAACTTCGTACTTACAAACAACTGAAAAACAAATATACATACAGGGTGTGCCAAAAGTATAGAGCCAAACGAAGCAGGGTGTGCCTCTCAAATAAAGTCTTTTTTGCTAACTTTGTTATATTTAGTCAAATTAAAACCATGGTTTTGTGAAGCCGTTTCGTTTCAAACAAAATTTTTACTGGAATTTAAGTAACTCTGGTGGGAAAAAAATGTACTATGGAAAGCTGACTAACTATGAAAAAAACTTGCGGCATTAATGCAAATTCTAAAACAGTATCACACACATGAATATTCGAAACACACTGGTTTTTATCAATTATTTTATAAAACAAGTCATGTTTATTAAAGAATGCAATTTACAAAATTTCGAGTGCTGAAATAGCTGCTTTGGGAGAAAAAAACAAAATTACATCTGCCTTTTACTTTTTTTTATTCTAAATGTTATAACAAGTGTTCAAAGTGTCCACCATTTGCCATAATACATAATCGACATCGTCTAACAAAATTTTGTTTAAACCGTCGAAACGCACTTTCATTATGTTTGATAATATTTGTCGCTTCGAATATTCGCTGCCGCATCTCTTTCTCGGTTTGAATTTCTTTTTCATAGACCAGCTCTTTTGAATAACCCCATAAAGAAAGTCCAAAGGGTTTAGATCCGAAGAGCGTGGTGGCCAGGCAATGGTCCCTCCCCTTTCAATCCACCGAATATTGTAATTCATGTTGAGGTGTTGTCGCACTACTTGTGCATAGTGCGGAGGGGCTCCATCGTGCTGCAGCCATATACTGTGACGCGCTTGCAAAGACACATCTTCGAGTAAGTTATTTAATTCATTTTGAAGGAAACTTAACTACACCGACCCGGTGATACGACGTGGTAGTTCAAATGGACCAACTAATTTTCGATCAAGTATTCCAGCCCACATGTTCATTCCAAGTTGATGCTGAAATTTACTACGTCGCACAACTTTTGGATTCACACGGGCCCAATAATGAAAATTGTGGATGTTAAATATTCCACTCTTCTAATGCATGCTTCATTACACCATAAGATATTGTCAAAATATTGCGAACTTTCTTGGTTGCGACGTGGTTAGCTGGTAACACGTCTTGTACACGTTGCACATTATTAGGGTAAAATTTATTCCTTTTTAAAATACGATGCACCGTGGACCGTGATACTCCTGATCGCCTTGATAAATGACAAACACTTATCGAAGGGTTATCTGCCACTGTTTCAATTATATTCTCTTCATTGTTATGAAACTGCGTTGGTCTTCCGTCTCTCCTCCCATGTCCAGGGATTTTGCCCTCACTGTACATTCGATGTACGTTTTGAAAAACCCTGCGATTGGGATGTGCCCGATTGGGGAATCGCTCTTGGTACTCCATTGCAGCATCTCGGGCGTTGCCATTACAAACGCCATAAATGAATGAATTACAAAATGTTTCTCCTTTTTATAGAGCAAATTTTGTTTAAATCGAGCTACTAGATTGTTTACAAATAAACAATTAAATAAAAGAGTAACTGTAGCATTTTAGTTATACTCTAAAACTAAGTTCCTAGTTTAATGTTAGTAATTTAGTTTTTTCTCCCAAAGCAGCTATTTCAGCACTCGAAATTTTGTAAATTGCATTCTTTAATAAACATGACTCGTTTTATAAAACAATTGATAAAAACCAGTGTGTTTCGAAAATTCATGTGCGTGATACTATTTTAGAATCTGCATTAATGCCGCAAGTTTTTTAAATAGTTGGTCATTTTTCTAAAGTACATTTTTTTCCCACCAGAGTTACTTAAATATCAGTAAAAATTTTGTTTGAAACGAGATGGCTTCACAAAACCATGGTTTTAATTTGATTAAAGATATCAAAGTTAACAAAAATTACTTTATTTGAGAGGCACACGTTTCAAGATCATATTGAAAAAGTAAGATAAACAAAAGAACTGTTACCTTTTTTTAAATTAATTTTTTAGTGCATACACGTATACGATTTCACCAAAAAACACTAAAAGTGGAATAACTTTTTAACCATCAACAAATCGAAAACAATTTATTTAGCTTTTTTTGTTGGAAAAGATCTCCGCTATCACCCTGCTTTGTTTGGCTTTAGACTTTTAGGACACCCTGTATATAGTCAATTGTATAGTGAGGGATGCACATGTTCCAAGTCATCTAGTAGAGAGCATACTTGCCAGCATCGTTGGAAGGTGGTTTTGGGTAAACAAAGACAAGTTATATTACCGGTGTGACAATGAATAAATTCATTAAGTGCATCAAATGGGAAACTTACCAACCATTTTCACAATATAAGCGTACATTATTGAGACCATTTATAGAAAAAACAGGAAGAAGGAAGGGGCAAATATCGGTGAAATGGCAATTATTTGGACGAATCATTTAAATACTTGAAAGCTAAAGCAACCGAATTTGCATCAGTTCTCAACCTGTAGAGACTCATATATGATTGGTATTTGGGAGGCATCGGTAAAACAGGCAAATAATATTTAATAAGAGGATAAGATACGGAGAGACACTTGGAGCAACGAGAACGATTTAAAGGCAACAGAGCTTTTTCATTATCTTCTGGTAAAGAGTGTATTGGCACAAAACATTGGCGCCCAATCGGGGACGCTATTTCAGTATTTACTTTGGATCGCCTATTTAATCTGGACCGTTAGGAAGTCACACGCTGTCGATTATATACCTTGATCCCTTGATAAAATATTTTCCACCTTACCCAAAATATAGTATGCACTATTTTCCGTCTTTCTTTTCTCTATAGTTCTCAGCCACAAATAGGTGCTAATTTATGAACTTGTTGAATTCGGTACTTCCGTCGCCAAAATATTGTTGAGCTGGGTTATAATTTCCTACCCATTCATAACGTTTGTTAGTTAGGGACTAGCTGCAGTCCTGCTATTGAACATATTTTGTGCTTTTGAGGCATTATCCATGTTTGTGTTCTAACTTTTTGTTTGATCCTTGATAACCAGTCGTAAAGGCCAACATTTTCTCAACAGTATTTCCAGTATTTTTTAGAAGCCGGATGCACGAATAATATTTCGGGTTGACTTTGATAAACCAGAATTTTTCTATCTGTGCCCGTGATTTCTCTGTACCTTGGAGAAAGACCTTAACACCAAATTTTATTCGGGCTGCCGTTAAGATAAGGCTACTTGATCCTTTGAATACGAGGCTTCACCCTGGCTTCTGTTGTAAGTACGTTATACGATTGACACCTTAACCCAGCGCAGCAAAATACAACAGAAATATTATAAAATTCATCATATTTTTAACGCGTGAAGGATCCATTCGGCGCTATAGCGGTATTATCGGGGTTTTATGATTAATAACACTCACTATTTATTTTATAAACTATTTATTTATTATTTTTTTATAAAATATTATTTTATAATTAGTTCAAAAACATGGCTGGTATGTGAACGATTGTTCGCGGCACTTTCACTTTTCTTTTATTATATATGAGACCGTGTCTCGTGCACTTCTAAAACGCGACTATTATTCTTTTTCGTTTCTTAGTCGGTCGTCGGTAAATATCTCGACATTTATCGATCGTCGATACGTATCGAGATTCGCGGAGTTAATTTGTAGTTGGCGAAATAGCTCTATTCAGCAAAACGAGCAATGCCTCGTAATTAAGCGGCGCGGTGTATAAATAGTTTTGCTACGAGGGGTGCCACGAAGTGAAAAGGATTTTGAGCCGCTATTGATTGAACAATCAGTGGTCTATCGATAATTAGATCGGATTTAAATATAAGCAGCAGTTCGGAAAACAAAATATGACGTTTGCAATTTAGGTCTGCAAAACCTATAAATAACTTTCCCGTTTTGCATTGCGTAAATCTAATCAACACCTGCAACAAAACCCAACAAAATCGTTACTAGCACATGCCATAAATTTTCAAAATTTAAGCCAATTTTTAGAGAATTATGTCCAACAATCAACGAAGCTATACCAATTATTGAAAATTTATTCTTTATATTTTCATTTTTTTTTAATTTTTCTAGATATAATGGCCCTATCTTTTGGCTCCAACTTTTTAGCACCCCATCTAAATGTTTTGACAAAAGTGATGATTGAATTCATTTGGTCAGGATTGGTCACTAGTTTTTATCGCTTGGTCACTTACGAGTAAACGGTAAATAAATAATGAAAATTTCAAAATACAATTTCCTGGTAACACCTCATTGCATGAAAATCATACCGTTTTTATCAAATTTCATTAGGTAATCGGGATTAATCACCACATTTTGACGTTTGGTCACCAATAGCCCTAATTAATAAATTAGTGCAAAAATTTGTTAAAAGTTCACAATTTCCACATGATTTGAAGTGTTCGGGACAGGAAACTTGGCCAATACTATTAATTATATAAATCCAACGATCGGAATCGGTTGGTCGACTCATTGAGGATTGGTCTCTAGTTCTTTTCGTTTGGTCATCCCTACATAATGATTTATTGCGATAATTCTTTTAAAACTTATAATTTTTGCGATTACAATCGATTACAATCGGTGATGTTAATAAACACAACTAAGACCCTCTGATGGAGTGCAGAATTCAGCGCCGACCCACCGTCCATGTCAATGTACAGGTTGACATGGAGTTTGCAATGTGCAGGTGGTATACTGTAGTTGTGTGAGTAGTTGAATAGGTGAATAGGTTAATGATGTAGCATAAATGCGTGGTATCACAATGGGCCAAAAAATGGCCTATAAGTGTAAACCACTGAAAAATAAGAACCTATTATTTTTGCAATAAATCATTAATTAGGGATGACAACGAAAACAACTAGTGACCAAATAAATCCGACCTTTGGATTTATAAAATTAATAGTATTGGTCAAGTTTCTTTAATATAAATAAAACATTAAGTAGAGATGACCAAACGAAATCAACCGAAATCTTATGTCTTCTACTTTAGATACAATTCTTTGAAAAATTAAATATTTTTATCTAAATGGTATATTCCAATTGGATTTTTTATTAATTTTGTAAAATAAAATTCCCAAATAAGCGACGAACCTCATTTTATTGAATTAACATAATTTTGATTTGATTTCCTAACCAAACGATTACCTAACGAAATATGATAAAAAAGGCATGATTTTCTTGCACTGAGGTGCTACCCGGGAATTTTTTTTATATTTCACTATTTATTTACCGTTTACTTGTAAGTGACCTATCGATATAAACTTGTGACCAATCCTGACTAAACGATGACCAAACGAATTCACTTTTGTCAAAACCTTTAGATGGGGTGCTAAAAAGTCAAAGCCCTATCTTTTTACCGTCGTCATTTAAAGCTTTGAAAAAATTACAGCTTAACTTAAGAATATCAAGTATCAGAAAAATGGCATTAAAATAAATATAGTAAACGACCTGATAAACGATTTGTGAGTCTTTGACGTAAACACGACTACAATTGCCCCATTATAAAGGATGACTGAATATGGTAACTATCTAGCTAGTTAATTATGTTGATCGATTATTGCTGCTTTTAGTCAGTCAATACTTTCTATAGAAGAACCGAGTAAAAATGTTAAGTTTTGTAAGCTTTAGTTTGTCCGTACATACATACATTTAAGGGATTCCAAAACAAAATAAGGTGCGTTTTATCGTATTTATATCTCAGTACTTCAATTGTAGATGTTATGTCTGATAATAATTTTATATGTAGAATCACAATTTATACGGTTCTAATAATTGTGAATTAAGATTTGAAAAAGAAACTCATAAATTGTCATTAAAGCAACCTGCAAGCAATTATATCTAGGTAAAGGCAAGTACATTAAAAATATTCTGAAAGAAATTCGACAATTTCCCATTATTTAGTCCAACTAAAACAGCATTTATTATAGTTCAACTCAAATGTTGCACTAAATTTTTTTTTACCATTTTTATCGAGATGTCGTTGTGAATTCTTATTTATGAGTGCCACGAGAAACTGTATTTTTTATGCTTTGCCAGTTTTGCCAACTACTATTTTCGATGGGTGCTAAATTGACGCCAACATAGTGCTAGATTGATTGAAACAGTGCTTGCTCAATAAGGTAGGTTCAATAAGGGTATTAGGCTCGTTGCGGGTATTAGGACCGTTGCACACTTCAGCTAAACTAAGCTATGAAACATAGTTGAGGTTAGCTTAGTTTACCTCACTAGCTTGATTGTATGCACATTAGAACTAAAAACACAGTCAACATAATACGCTAATATGTAATTAATTTCCTTTGACGCTTGTACAATATTACATAAAAATTGTGTTCCATTAAAATATCTCATTTTTAAATTGAATGCGGAAGACAGATAACAAATTATAATAAAATAAATTAAAAATAATTTTATTAATTATTTATTGTTTGCTTAAAAAATTATTTATTTATATCGCATCGCGTTTTGTGAAAAATGTAAGTCCATTGCAGATATAATATACATATAAAAAAAATAATTGAAAACCTAAATGTATGTTTGTTTTCTCAATTTAGCAACAAATCGTACAAATTATGGAATAAAATTTTTACAGTTGTTCGAAAACCCAATTGTACAACCTAACTGGTGTAAATTTGTATGTTTATTGAAACACTTGGAATAGGTAAATTACACATGACATGACAACTACAGCTAGAATTTTTAATAGAAAACGTACGAAGAGATCTCGAATTATACGAAATGCCGAATTGTATACGCAACATCTGAATTATAAACCAACCAAATTGAAGAATGAGTAGTGGGCAGAAATTGCTTTGGAATGTGAATTGGAAAACGTTCAGTAATTATCAATATATTTTGTGAATTATTTTATAAGTTTAAGTAGTTCTAAAGAAGATTTTGATTTTTTTTGTTTCATCTTGTTTTGAAAGATTCTAAAAATAAAATATTGATCTCTTATTTGCTTATTAAAATCGAATTTTTAATTTGGATGGCCGAAATCTATATTAATATTTATAACATAGTTCAATTATTTTTTCCAGAATTTATAGCTTCCACGGTAAAGAATCTTTGGAAAATCTTCGTGATTATAGCATAGAGAATCGATTAAACGACAAAAAACTGAAAAAGTATATGACCAAATGGATTCACAAAGTAATATAAACGCGAATCCAGAAGAGTCACAACCTCAAGCTACTAAAGAAATCGAATCTGGGAAAAATTCTTTAGAAAGCTCTAAAATTAAAACAGTTAAAACGCGAGATGGCGAAATTTTAGAAATCCTTACAACTTATAAAAAGAGAAGAGATGAATAAGCAAATATAAAACAAACAAATATATATCTATATAATATGTTCATCTCCATGTACGAAACAGCTGTAACGTTTCCACTCGATATACAAAATAAAGCTAAAAGTTGAGTGTTTGAGGTAATTAATGATTTTGAAGGACGAGGTTTTTATTGAGAATCACGACGATTATCTCCAGGACTGTCGCCATGAAACCAATATGTTCACTCCATAAGTTTTATATAAATATGGAAGCACAAGAATTACCTCCCACTTCCAATATTTCCACAAATGAATCATATATGGTGATACAAAATTAAAACCTTACTCTTCAATAATTAGTAAACACTTTACTGTTTTAGGTGACATTGAAATATTGTCAATACGAAGAATTTATACAGCAAATAACCAAGAAAATATACCTACCGGATTTGTGGCAGTATTATGTACAGTAATAAATGGATTGATGTTAATTTAGATATACGATTTCCGATGACGATAATTCCAGTCCACACAATGCTTCATTCGAACCTCTTGCATCATTTGAAGGTAAATTTATGGTCTGTATCTTCAAATTTACCTGAGCCAAACACATTTATTTGCTGCTCTTGTGTAGCTTGATTACGTAAATAGTTATGAATCGAGCGCTCAATATTTCAAAAGCACACGCCACTGTTTGATGTGCTCTCGCGACACTCGATAATTAAAAACTTTATAACTTGTTTAATTTCTTGTGCGACATCCCGGATAAAAGCTCATGAAATGTTTCGTCAATTGAAATGCTTCGTCACCTATTAAAACATAAAGCAAAAAAATTACTTCAGCAACCGGTAGTTTAAGTAAATTCTTATGGAGTCTTTTACCAAAATTACTATTGGCGAAAATATTTGCGTCACTGAAACGAGCTTGCGAACCGACGTCTATAAACGTGAATTTACTCTGAAAAAAATAATCGATGTGATTTTTACTAACCTGCTAATTAAATTTTAAATTGTAAAACTAACATAATATTTTTTATTATTTACCAATATGCTAAGTAAAAATTTAATAAGTTCTCCTTACTTAGCCTTAGTTAAAATAACAGTTTTAGAAATGTAAAAATAATTTGCTGAAATAAAACGAAATGAAACCTTTTAAATAGTTTAAAGAACTTTATCATACGTAAATCCGTGTAAATCAAAAATTATAATTATATTTTTATTCTTATTAATAACAAGTAAAATTTACTTAGACAATGTAAAATAAATTTTTTAACAAAAGTTTACATGTTGCAAAGTAAAGGTTGCAATTATATTTTTACTAATCAAAAAAGAAATTTTACACGACGTTAAAAGATAATGCAACTTTTAAACAAATTTTTATTTTACGTTTTATTTCAACCAATAAGTTAAACCAGCAAAATGTGACGTAAACATTCATGCAACATATATTTTTTTTTATAAAATATTCTTACATAGGTATCATGAAGTTAATATTAAATTAAAAAATTTGTGAAGTTTACTTTACGCTACTTAGGCTCAATTTCAACGGAAATTTTGAGTTAAATTTCCATATACTTTTTTTGTAGATTTTGCCCTGACTCTGTTTTGATGAAGCATCTACTGCAGCCAAGAGGACAGCAGAAAATGTTTTGTTAGGTAAAATATGACGATCCTGAATATGGGCTTTCACAGCCTGAAAAATTTGAAAAATATTTGAAATAATTTAAAACTTAATTTTTCGGATACTTGCACAAGTTTTATAAAACTTCACCTCAAACAAACCGCTAACGCTTCGCTTGTAGAAATAGAGGGACGGAAAAATGAGTTTTCCCCTTTTATCTCATTTTCGGTTATTACATGGACTTGCTCGAACTGATTTCTTGTTAATCTGGTATATTTGAAAAAATCAAGGTCCGATAAATCCGGTAACAGGGAATGAAACTCGCCGTACTAAAAACGCTTCGATAAAAAATGTGAACACCAAGTAATTCGTTTCATTGCTTTATTCAAAATATGTAACATAATGTCTTTCCCAAAATCTTCAAAATCCGATTCATAATCTATAGCAGATCAATTTCTACTTCTAACTGTTCTAATGACATTATTTTGTAAGTGACCTATCTCGAGTGTTCCAATAAATCTTGGTTACTATTTGTACGATAAATAGCTAAAATGAAAAAAGAGCAATTATTTTTTTTGAAGATAAATTAACAATGGTCTTACTTTTTGTCTATATGGTAAATAGTTATTCTTTTAACAACACGTCTAAATAATGCCCACTTATACAATATACATACCATCTAGTTTTTCCACAAAACGTGATACACTCACACAATCAATAATTTTTTTTAACAGTTTTTTATTTTCTAATTCGAAAAATGTACATTTTTTTAAACTAAATTTAGTGTTTTGGTATTATGCATATTTATGCATGTAATTTTAAAATAAGATACAGTGACTCTCATAATTGATCTCGATTTTATAACATGCTAATATTTTATTATACCAAAATAAAACTAAAAGTATTCTTCGAGTTTCCTTTTCTAATTCAACTGTTTATTTAATAATTTATTTAAAAAATAAAAAAAAACAATTCATTTTGAAATCACATATGTAAATAATTAATTAAAAAAAGTGGGAGTGATCAATTTTGTGACCTGCTTGTAATCTTACCGTGCGATTCTGATGTTAAGACTATTAAGAGGCTAACACAGTAAAGAGGTTTTTCGTTAATAGATTTTTTTTACTTAATAAACACATTTTTATTAATCACTTGTTTTTTGTTCCGCAGAATATTTTGAATGTCTTTCAAAAAGTTTAAAAAATCACTCGATCGATTTCGACTTGTTAGGTCATCATCAGGAGTATCTACTGATTTGTATTAGTAAAAATTTTTGTTATATAACTAATACAAATCAGTAGATACTCCTGATGATGACCTAACAAGTCGAAATCGATCGAGTGATTTTTTAAACTTTTTGAAAGACATTCAAAATATTCTGCGGAACAAAAAACAAGTGATTAATAAAAATGTGTTTATTAAGTATAAGTGTGTTTCGCCAAGTGCCTACGGCAAATAGCGTTAAAAGTATTAATAGATTTTTGTAAAAGAATCTCTTAATTGGTATTCTGTTAGTACTACTCTTAAAATTTCTATTAAAAACTCTGAAAATATTTTTGGAGACCTGTCAATTGTGATTTTTATTAATGCGAGCCATTGAAATTGTATTTTTATTGTTAAATAAACGATAAAACACGACATATTTTTGTAAAAATAATGTTTAAATATTCATTTTTTTGTAATAAATTAGAAAAAATAAATAATTAGGCAAAAAATTAATTGTATGGGAAAAGAAAATAAACAACACCAAAATACTTCCACCCGAAATGATGTTGTCCGAATAATTTTTTTTTATAAAAATATTACATCTAAAATCCAGTTTGTGTATTGTAAAATATAATTTAAAAATTATTATTTATTTACATAATCGTCGTTTTTATTAGTTTTCATACAACATAATAAAAATTCTATCATTTATAATGTTTAAGACCTACTTTTTGGTAGGTATTAAGCTAAGAGGATTTTAAGAGAACCTCTTAACTGATCAGTATGAGCAGAATCGCAAAATAGTCTTAAGTAAGAGAAATCTCTTAGTTATGCGAAATATTGCAGTTAAGAGCTCTGTGGAACAGCAGTCAATACCGACAGTAAAGAACAAAATGTTTTTTTTTAAATTCAAAATCTCAAGATAACTGGACCAAACGAGAAAATTTAGATTTTTCGAAGTCAGCAAATTCAACACAAAAAAGCATAAATGTATAAATCGTGACCTAAATATTTTATAAATTGCGTTACACAATATCCCGCTGTACTATAAAGCACGATCTAGCCCAAAATATCAAACTTGCCACTTTGGATCATTAATTTTATTTAAATTGTGATAATCGATTAAAAAAATAACAGATTTTTTACTAAAACTTTTTATATCATCAAATATTTGTCATGCTTATGTCAAATCACCGTCATGCAGCGCAAAATACCGAAAATCCAATTTTTCTAACGTAAAATCAATAATAAATGATTTGATGTGACAGGACAACAATCCGCGATCCTTTTTTATGATAAATAAAAAAGAAAGCAAACATTAAATGGGATGAACATAAGATCAAGATCACGATCTTTCATAACAATAATAGGCAATTAATGATCCCTTTTTTAAAAATTTAACATCCCGTTGATCCCCTGACTCTGTACCATGTACCAAAAAAAGATGTTGTGTAATAACGTGAACAAAAGGTCAATTTGGTTGTCTAATCAAATCTTTAAAAAATTAAAGATCAACTTTCATATATAAATAAAAACTGGATGACTAAAGATTTAACAATTTTAAAAATCCTAATCGTTGTTTTTTGTTTAACTGCAAATTGTGTTTTCGTGAGAAATAAACTATTAAATATAAAACAGGTAATTCTAGAATATATAATATATCCTTAACAATTTTATGTGTAACGTAGTTCCAGTTTTTCATTTTAGTTCAGAAAACAGTCCTAAAGGTCAATTCAAGAGGTCATCACTGGTCATTTTAGCATGAAAATTGAAAAATTTATGATAATTTATATTTTTTCTTTACTTACTTTAGTATATGTACGGGAAAGGGTTACACGATATATAGTGATGACGAGAACCAAAACTCGATTTCTTAAAGAAACGAATTAAATTCAATTTGTTATATAATTGAATATATTATTATAAGAGTTTATATTGGAAGGGTTGATTTTATATTGTAAAAATATTATTAAACATAAAAAAACACTTTCATTGTATAACACATCTCGCAAACATGAAAAAAACGGAAAACGAAAATTTGTTACAGGAAAAACCGCACCAAAATAATAAATTTTCCGTTGTTTCACGTTCACAGAAAAAAAAAGAAATTCTCAAAAGTTGATTGAAAGTCGCGACATGAATAATAAATTAATGTACAATTTACAATTTGATCACATAAAAAATATCAATTTTCAATTTAACTTTGCGTGTCACACTCCGTTATGTGGTTGTGCCATTTATATAGAGAAATTCAATGCATTCGCTCATACCCTATATAAATTTAATGTGCGACGTATACCAAAAAAAAAATATACTTTCCCCAAAATTATCGGATTTTTTTTTATTGATTACCAATATTGTAAAAGGGTAAGTATATATTGTGTATAAATATATAAATCGAACATAATTTGAACTTTGTAACAATAATTCAACATTTTCACCGAAATTATAGATGAAATACAAATTGAGTTCCTGCGTTTGTTATAAAGTGGTAGAACCTGTTCCGTATTTCGATGTATATAAATAAATGAATTGACATCTTATCTTGAGAGGATCACATTTTAGTTTTTTTTTTTTTGTTAATTTTCGTGTTTGTTTTGTGTCATGCGATCGCACAGCTGGAACAAATAAACAGTTAGATTTTTATTTTTTTAGAAGTAATAAGGATTCATGTTTCCTCCTTGTTTTCTTTTATATAGATTTCCCTAATTTTGGTAATTTATTGTGCGCGTATCTAAAAAACCTTGACAAAGCGATCGATGTAATCCATGTGATTTTATTGTTTTTAGCGATCGTACAATTTATTTGGTATTTGATCGGTGTGTGATTTTCGAGGTTATTTAGTTTTCGGGTAAAAACTATTAAGAGAAAGTGTAATCAAAAGTAAAATAAATCGTTAGAAGATTGATGTAGGATGTATATATCCTCAGTAAAGAGTTCCATTTTAACCAAAAAAACTCATAAAAATGAATATTTTATTGTTTTTACTTTTTGAGGTTATAATCGGCACATTCTAGAATATATTTCGTGTTGTTGTGGTAGAGTATCTGTAGAAAGCAAATTAAACATAAGCAAAATTCTATTGCGACATCTAATCGGATGTCAAGTGGTAGTCACGAAGCAGTCCTTGATTCAATTTTTAAAATACCGTCAACCATGAACCGTAAAAAATTTATGGTCGGGGGTTTTAATATACAATTTTTGATATTATATACATACCTCAATTATATTTTATTTTATTTTGTTAAATTTTACTCACTGCCGATTGACGTTGAATACCGCACAAGAGTATGGTCTGTGAAATAGAATACAAAAAATAAACAAAATTACTGAATTCGAATTTAAATATGTCTAAATTGGAATTAAAAAAGAAATATATTTAAATCATTGTCAAAATTTTTGTTTTTGTCAAATTGTTGTTGTTGTCAATATAAACATGGCCGATAATAACACACTAAATAATTAAAAGGAATAGATATCAATACATAATTACTGAATTCGGATTAAGTATGTCCAAATTGGAATTAATATTGAATTATATTTGAATCACAGTCAAAATGTTGATTTTGTCAAACATTGTTGTTGTTGTCAACATAATAAGCACGGCCGTTAATAACATAATAAATACTTATGAGGACTAAATTTCAATATATAATTAATAAATTAGGATTTAAATTTGTCTCAATTGGAATTAAAATAAAAATATATTTAAACCATAGTCAAAATATTATTTTTGTCAAACATTGTTGTTGTTGTCACATAAAAATGGCCGATAATCTATTAATAAAAATCATTGGCGCATGTATGACGACTGACCATCACTAGAGAACGGTTGCACCGACTTGGCTGATTTTTTCTTGTAATGTTTGTAATTGTCAGGACAAATTTTGTATAAAAGAAAATTTTGGCAAAATCTACTGGAAAAGTATGAAAATCGAAAAATCATGTTTTCGTATGAATTTTTGCACGAATCCGATCCTGATGGTCTTTTAGAAGAAAAAATTGGAAAATCTTCGTGGAAAGCTCGGAAACTTCTGGAGAAGAAAATTGATTTTTTTTATAGCGCTTCAGTTGAGAATAGCTTAACTGATTTGGCTCAATCTTTTTTTGTTGTATTTGCAATTACCAGGAGATAGTTCTAACGAAAGAAAATTTTGGAAAATTTGAAAAATCGAAAAATGCTGTTTTTGTACCAGATTTTGCAAGTATCCGGTCAAGATGGTTTTTAGAAAAAAAAAATCGAAAATCTTATTGGAAAACTAGGAAATTTCCGGAAAACCCCGAAGAAAAGTGAATTTTTTTGCATAGCGCATTAGTTGAGAACGGCAGAACTAATTTGGTTTAATCTTTTTTTGTTGTGTTTGCAATTGCGGTTCTTACGAAAGAAACATTTTGAACAATCCATCGGAAAACTCAGAAAATCGAAAAATGATGTTTTTGTACGGAATTTCGCACGTGTCCGATCCAGATGGTCTTTAAGAAGAGAAAAATTGGAAAAACTGAGTGAAAAACTCGGAAGCTTCTAGCGCAGCAGTTGAGAACGGCTCAACCGGTTTGACTCAACCTTTTTTGATGTGTTCCCAATTTCCAGCAGCGGCGTTTTCTGGTGATGTTCTAGTCATTCGCCGAACGACTAAACAATTTCTGATTTTTATTCTATTTCTAAAAATTTTATTTTTATTATTGAAAATTTTATTTTCAATAATAAAAATAAAAATTTATTTAATTTTATTTTAAATTATAGGTTTCTAATATTATTTTCTTAATAAATTATTATTATTTTAATAACTTTTACTGATCAAAATCCGAACAGAACACCTTGAATGCACAGCCAGGAAACGCCACTGATTTCCAAGGGATGGTTCTTACGAAAGAAAATGTTGAAAATCCACCGGGAAATTCTGAAAACCGAAAAATGATGTTTTTTGCATAATTGCGCACGTATCCAGTCCGTATGGTCTTTAAGAAGAGAAAAATTGTAAATTCTGAGTGAAAACTTGAAGGCTTCCGGAAAAACCCGAAGGAACTTGAATTTTTTGTCTATAGCGCATCATTTGAGAACGGCTGAACCGATTTGGCTCAATCTTTATTTGCTTTGTTCCCAAATTCCAGCAGATAGTTCTTAAGAAAGAAAATTGGGAAATCCGCCGGAAAAGTCGGAAAATTCAGAAACCGAAAATGATGTTTTTGTGGTCTTTTACAAGAAAAAAATTGGAAAATCTGAATCAGAAAAACCTGAAGAAAATTGAATTTTTTTTCTAGCGCATCAGTTCAGAACGGCTGAACCGATTTGGCTCAATCATTTTTTGTTGTATTTGCAATTGCCAGGAGATGGTTTTTACGAAAGAAAATTTTGGGAAAACTTACCGGAAAAGTCGGAAAATTTGGAAAATCGAATAATGATGCTTTTGTATGGGATTTTGCAAGTATCCGACCCAGATGGTCTTTCAGAAAAAAAACTCGAAAATCTTATTGGAAAACTCAGAAATTTCCGGAAAAAAACCATTTCCGGCTGATTGATTTGGCTTAATCTTTTTTTGATATGTTCGCAATTACCAGGCGGTGGTTCTTACGAAATAAAATTTTGGGACAATCCACCGTAAAAGTCGGAAAACTCGGAAAATCGAAAACTGATGTTTTTGTACTGGATTTTGCACGTATCCGATCCAGATGGTCAAGAAGAAGAGAAAAATTGGAACATCTGAGTGAAAAACTTGGAAGCTTCTAGAAAAACTCGAGGAAAATTGAATTTTTTTTCTAGCCCATCAGTTGAAAACGGCTAAACCGATTTGACCCAACCTTTTTTGATGTGTTCCCAATTCCTAGGAGCTGGTTTCGAGAGAAAATGTTGAAAATCCACCAGAAAAGTCGGAAAATCGAAAAATGATGTTTTTTGCACAATTGCGAACGTATTCGGTCCAGATGGTCTTTAAGAAGAGAAAAATTAGAAATTCTGAGTGAAAACTTGAAAGCTTCCGGAAAAACCCGAAGGAACTTGAATTTTTTGTCTAGCGCATCATTTGAGAACGGCTGAACCGATTTGGCTCAATCTCTTTTTGCTTTGTTCCCAAATTCCAGCAGATTCTTAAGAAAGAAAATTGGAAAATTCGCCGGAAAAGTCGGAAAATTCGGAAATCGAAAATGATGTTTTTGTGGTCTTTTATAAGAAAAAAATTGGAAAATTTGAATCAGAAACTTCCTGAAAAACCTGAAGAAAATTGAATTTTTTTTCTAGCGCATTAGTTCAGAACAGCTGAACCCATTTGGCTCAATCATTTTTTGTTGTATTCGCAATTGCCAGGAGATGGTTTCTTCCGCTTCAATCAATCAAAACTACTGTCCGAGCAATACATACGTCTGCGCAATGCCATCGCTTCGGACAGCGATGCAGCCAACGTCAGTAAATTGAAAATTTTCCTAGCGACATATTATGTTGGCAGCCTACGGCATATACATGAATATGCGCAAAATGCTATGACGTACATATGTGCGGCATTACGGACTGCCAGATTTGTTCATCATGTTCACATGCAATCAAAAATGGCCTGAAATTACCGGTTTTCTAATGCCAGGACAAACTTCCAGCGATCGTCACGACATTACGTGTCCAAAAATGAACTTCATCGTTAAACAGATGGATTTCGGACAGCCACGTTGTTGAATGTAGTCAGTAGAGTAGCAAAAGCATGGATTTCCACATGCAGATATTTTGCAGTGGTTAATTGATAAAATCAGACCAGATCAAATCGATTCAATCATCAGCGCCGGTATACCAGATCCAGAAGCAGACAAGACACAAAACAAGATCCGCGTCCGTTGCTGGCATACACAATTAGTGGAAACGGCAAGTGTCTACTATATCGGCATCGTTCGCCCGAAGATCGTGGCAGAACAGTCATACTTTGACGGTGAAACGAAAAGATGTCGTGGTCGATAATCGCTGGATCGTTCCGTATTCCAAGCTTCTAGCGAAAACATTCGCAACACACTGCAATGTTGAGTACTGTAACTCTCTTAAGGGTATTGCTGCTTTGGATATAATTGACAATGTGTCAGGATTCCAATTGAGCCGTTATGTCAGTTAAAATTAGGAGATTTGGCGTACTTCCTCATTTGCATTACAACAACATAACCCACTGTTCAACATTTGTGGTTGCACTTTGAGAATGTGTCTATTTCTCGGAAGCTAATTATGCAGCACAACGAGCAGAATGATCACCAGCTACAACACTCCCGAATTTCTTCAAAGTTTGCCAGAACGATCCGTTCGCACGAACATTGCTTTACTGGAAAATGCCACGCTATTATACTTCGAACCAGTTGTCGAAAAAGTTTCAACGACAAAAGAAAGACCAACCTGTTGCAGGATACGTCGATGTGTAGTTGACTGATGCGCTTGGCCGTGTGTGGAGGGGCACAGCAGACGTGGCGATGAACGTGGTGGTCTAGCTGCGCGTATAATTCCCTCGCGTTGTTGAATTGGACTGTATTGGCTATTACACTGCTTGGTATTTCACGTCGTCGAAATTTTGTTCAATGATAACCCAAAGGATAAATTTTTTATTGATTACACTTTATAACTTTTTTTGTTTTTATTTAATTTTTATGTTGACTTTATTTGTCGACATACACGGAAAGAATGAATAAAAGTTACATGGCGCATACCGCAACAAAATTGATACTTAAAACAGCTAAAAATTGCAACCTGCAATAATTTCTAATGTCGATAACGCAGTTTCAATGATCAACTTTGTTTTACAAGTTGGTGGCCATGATCATGAAACGTCAGATTTGTGTTTGTTTATGAAAAAATTCAATTAAATTAATTGTGTAATTGTGTGTTTTAATTGTGTAAGTGACATATTGAAGTAAAATATTTTTGCATTCTATGCGCGTTCATGCGTTGATGCGTGAACAGTGTGTACACCGTTCATCCACGACAAGGCGAAGGCTTCTATCTTGATTGGCTTTTGTTCCATGTTTGTGGTCCTACTTCGTTCGATTTGCTCCGTACTATAGAAGGTGTGTTGTGCGCCACTTATCCGGAAGGTTACCAAGGTCTGAATTTGCTGGAAAACGACTGTTTCTGTGCTGGAAAATCAAATTCGTACATTGTTCGCGATCACCATAGCGAAGTGTCATCCATCGAACGCATTGAAATTGTGGAACAAATACAAGGACGGGATGGTTAAAGACATTTTGCATCGAGTTCGCACTGCAAGATCAAGAGAACGAATTGATGAAGGCAGTTGACGAATAAGGAAACAGCGAAATATTTTTCTGGCCAGGGATTTTGTACGCTATTCTGATGAGAATTCTCATGAGAGTTTAAATGGTAAACGTATATAAATTTTTATGAGAATTTCATACAAAATGATTCGGCTGACCGGCGATTTTCGTCAAACGCCACCTGTCATTCCAAAAACAACAGTTGCAGATGAACTCAACACATGTTTGAAATCAACAAGTTTGTGATGCTATGTGAAGAAGTGGCAGTTGACCACGAACATTAGAGTCGCGTTACAGAACGATTCATCAACTGCTGATTTTTCAAAACAACTGCTGGCGCTTAGCAATGGTCAAATTCCTGTTGAGGTTTTGACTGAAGGAAGAGCTTATCACGAAAGTGTTTCCGGAATTATGAATCACAGCGAAGAACAAGGAACAGTCTGAATTACTTGATTCAAAACCAAATCGCTGAGGGAACGCATTGTTTCAAATCCATTGACTTTGTGACCATTCTTGACGAGGCAACCAACTATATCCGACCGAGTTTTTGAATGCGCTTGATTTGCCGGGACTACCACCGCATGACTTGATGCTTAAGGTAGGACCTGTTATAATCATGCTGCGTAATCTGAACCCTCCGAGATTGTGTAACGGAACACGATACGCTGTAAAGAAACTGATGGGCAAATTCAAAAGAGGATATTATAATTACGAGAATTCTTCTGATTCCAACTGACATTCAGTTCGACTTCAAGCGCATTCAGTTCCCCGTTTGTTTCGCGTCCGCTATGACGATTAACAAATCGCAAGGTCAATCGTTGGGAGTGTGGGAAATAAATCTGGAATTTCCTTGTTTTTCTCATGGTCAGTTGTGCGTCGCGTGTTCGAGATTTAGCAAACCATAATCGTTGTTCATTTACGCGCCGGACAAAAAACCGAAAAATGTTGTTCAGCAACGTTAACCATTAGATTCTGGTAATGGACTGAAGATATTCATATGTAGTTCGTTGATCTTCTCTAATATTTCGTATTCTGCTAGTGGTATGCCGATTCAATTTTGATTTTAAAATAAATATGGCCGATAATAACATGAAACTCACTTAACGAGCAATAAAAATCTATACATTTAATTTTACAATTTGGTTTAAATTATTTCAAATTGTTGGTATTGTTATTGATTTACAATAAATTTGATGTTTTTGTCAAAAATAGTTGTTGTTGTCAAAATAAAAATGGTTGATAGTAACAACCTATACTTACTTAATGAATAATAGAAAAAAACATTTAATTTTACAAATTGGATTAAATTAATTCAAATTGTTGGTATTGATATTGGTTCAAAATAAATTTGTTGTTTTTGTCAAAAATAGGTGTTGTTGTCAAAATAAACATGGCCGATAGTAACATCGAACTTACTTACCGAGCAATAGAAACCTACATTTAATTTTACAATTTGGTTTAAATTATTTCAAATTGTTGGTATTGATATTGGTTCAAAATAAATTTGTTGTTTTTGTCAAAAATAGTTGTTGTTGTTACAATAAACATGGCCGATAATAACTCGCAACTTACATAACGAGCAATAGAAACCTACATTTAATTTTACAATTTGGTTTAAATTATTTCAAATTGTTGGTATTGATATTGATTCACAATAAATTTGTTGTTTTTGTCAAAAATAGTTGTTGTTGTCAAAATGAAAATGGTTGATAGTAACACACTATACTTTCTTAACGAATAATAGAAAAAAAACATTTAATTTTACAAATTGGATTAAATTAATTCAAATTGTTGGTATTGATATTGATTCACAATAAATTTGTTGTTTTTGTCAAAAATAGTTGTTGTTGTCAAAATAAACATGGCCGATAGTAACATCGAACTTACTTACCGATCAATAGAAACCTACATTTACTTTTACAAATTGGATTAAATTAATTCAAATTGTTGGTATTTATATTGGTTCAAAATAAATTTGTTGTTTTTGTCAAAAATAGTTGTTGTTGTCACAATAAACATGGCCGATAATAACTCGCAACTTACATAACGAGCAATAGAAACCTACATTTAATTTTACAATTTGGTTTAAATTATTTCAAATTGTTGGTATTGATATTGATTCACAATAAATTTGTTGTTTTTGTCAAAAATAGTTGTTGTTGTCAAAATGAAAATGGTTGATAGTAACACACTATACTTACTTAACGAATAATAGAAAAAAACATTTAATTTTACAAATTGGATTAAATTAATTCAAATTGTTGGTATTGATATTGGTTCAAAATAAATTTGTTGTTTTTGTCAAAAATAGGTGTTGTTGTCAAAATAAACATGGCCGATAGTAACATCGAACTTACTTACCGAGCAATAGAAACCTACATTTAATTTTACAATTTGGTTTAAATTATTTCAAATTGTTGGTATTGATATTAATTCACAATAAATTTGTTGTTTTTGTCAAAAATAGTTGTTGTTGTCAAAATGAAAATGGTTGATAGTAACACACTATACTTACTTAACGAATAATAGAAAAAAACATTTAATTTTACAAATTGGATTAAATTAATTCAAATTGTTGTTATTGATATTGGTTCAAAATAAATTTGTTGTTTTTGTCAAAAATAGGTGTTGTTGTCAAAATAAACATGGCCGATAGTAACATCGAACTTACTTACCGAGCAATAGAAACCTACATTTAATTTTACAATTTGGTTTAAATTATTTCAAATTGTTGGTATTGATATTAATTCACAATAAATTTGTTGTTTTTGTCAAAAATAGTTGTTGTTGTCAAAATGAAAATGGTTGATAGTAACACACTATACTTACTTAACGAATAATAGAAAAAAACATTTAATTTTACAAATTGGATTAAATTAATTCAAATTGTTGTTATTGATATTGGTTCAAAATAAATTTGTTGTTTTTGTCAAAAATAGGTGTTGTTGTCAAAATAAACATGGCCGATAGTAACATCGAACTTACTTACCGAGCAATAGAAACCTACATTTAATTTTACAATTTGGTTTAAATTATTTCAAATTGTTGGTATTGATATTGATTCACAATAAATTTGTTGTTTTTGTCAAAAATAGTTGTTGTTGTCAAAATGAAAATGGTTGATAGTAACACACTATACTTACTTAACGAATAATAGAAAAAGACATTTAATTTTACAAATTGGATTAAATTAATTCAAATTGTTGGTATTGATATTGATTCACAATAAATTTGTTGTTTTTGTCAAAAATAGTTGTTGTTGTCAAAATGAAAATGGTTGATAGTAACACACTATACTTACTTAACGAATAATAGAAAAAAAACATTTAATTTTACAAATTGGATTAAATTAATTCAAATTGTTGGTATTGATATTGATTCACAATAAATTTGTTGTTTTTGTCAAAAATAGGTGTTGTCGTCAAAATAAACATGGCCGATAGTAACATCGAACTTACTTACCGAACAATAGAAACCTACATTTACTTTTACAAATTGGATTAAATTAATTCAAATTGTTGGTATTTATATTGGTTCAAAATAAATTTGTTGTTTTTGTCAAAAATAGTTGTTGTTGTCACAATAAACATGGCCGATAATATCTCGCAACTTACATTACGAGCAATAGAAACCTACATTTAATTTTACAATTTGGTTTAAATTATTTCAAATTGTTGGTATTGATATTGATTCACAATAAATTTGTTGTTTTTGTCAAAAATAGTTGTTGTTGTCAAAATGAAAATGGTTGATAGTAACACACTATACTTACTTAACGAATAATAGAAAAAAACATTTAATTTTACAAATTGGATTAAATTAATTCAAATTGTTGGTATTGATATTGATTCACAATAAATTTGTTGTTTTTGTCAAAAATAGGTGTTGTTGTCAAAATAAACATGGCCGATAGTAACATCGAACTTACTTACCGAGCAATAGAAACCTACATTTAATTTTACAATTTGGTTTAAATTATTTCAAATTGTTGGTATTGATATTAATTCACAATAAATTTGTTGTTTTTGTCAAAAATAGTTGTTGTTGTCAAAATGAAAATGGTTGATAGTAACACACTATACTTACTTAACGAATAATAGAAAAAAACATTTAATTTTACAAATTGGATTAAATTAATTCAAATTGTTGTTATTGATATTGGTTCAAAATAAATTTGTTGTTTTTGTCAAAAATAGGTGTTGTTGTCAAAATAAACATGGCCGATAGTAACATCGAACTTACTTACCGAGCAATAGAAACCTACATTTAATTTTACAATTTGGTTTAAATTATTTCAAATTGTTGGTATTGATATTGATTCACAATAAATTTGTTGTTTTTGTCAAAAATAGTTGTTGTTGTCAAAATGAAAATGGTTGATAGTAACACACTATACTTACTTAACGAATAATAGAAAAAACATATTGCTCAAAAATTACAATTTTTTCTTCTGGATTTTTCCACAAGAGATGATTGGTAGACAAAATGACCGAACGAACAAACGCAGCCATAAACCTGTCTTCAGTGTTGAATTCGATGTAAAAGTGTTTCCGTTCACTCAATCGTCTATTGACAATTGAGTTGAGTTGTTTGATTTGTTCTTTCGTCAAAATCAATTTTCGTGAAGGACAAAAGTATTTGCTCGGAACGAAGTAGTTTGGGGCGGAACGAGGGTCGCCGGGTCTGCTATAGTAACACATAAAATACTTGTGAGGACTAGATGTCTATATATAATTATTTAATTCTGATTTAAATATGTTCAAATATGAATTAATAACGAACTGTATTTGATGGTAAAATTTTTGTTTTTGTGAAACATTGTTGTTGTAGTCAAAATAAACATGTCCGATAATATCACATTAAATACTTATGACTAGATGTCTATATATAAGTACTGAATTCAGATTTAAATATGTTCAACTTGGTATTATTATTGAATCATACATATTTAAATCATAATCAAAATGTTGGGACTCCAACTCCAATTCAATGAATAACCAACAAAGAAAATGGACAGAGAGAATCAATTTACCATTTTATTTTAGGGAAACAGCAAATTTGCTGAAGTTTAATCGAACAGTGGCCCTATTCTGGCTTTCCCAGGGAATTGAGAATTGGGAAAATATTTTGCTGTATTACAAATTGCATTACATAATTCCCAAACATTTACTTCCCGTTCCCAAATGTATATTCTGGTAGACTGGGAATAATTTTTCGGGGAAAACTTTTTTAGTTTACTTTTTATAAACTAAACCACATATTACGACCATATTACAAGTTTAATTTATTTTTAAATATATATTTATTAGAAAAAATAATGTTTAAAAATTCGATAAAAATTACAATTCCCCAAAAAAATAATGGGGAAAAATTAAGGTCAAAGCTGCTATAAAATGGAATTATTTTTTGCTAATAAAAAAAATTTCCCAAACGCCAGAATACACCTTGGGGAATAAAAAATTCCGAACTGCTAGAAATACGTCACTATAATTTACCAATTCCATATTCCCTGGGAAAACCAGAATAGGGCCACAGAATCATGTTATAGAGTTCTAATTTTGTATAGGATTTTGAGCAGTCTATTAACAGATTACAGATTTGTTGTTTCCCCGGATCCTCGAGTTTTCGCGTTGAAAATTCATGAACAGGTATATGAAGTTTATTTTAACGCTTTTGGTTTTCATCGTATTTTAGTAATACTTAAGTTATCAATTCTATATCGATTGTATTAATATAGCTGTTACAAACATTTATATACCACATAATTCAATATACTCGTACATATCATTTTCTATGGCAAACAAAAAAGGATACCATTTTATTCATAAGGGACATTCAAAGTTTATTTAAAACACTGAAAAATCTCCATAATTTTTAATAATTTTTTACTTGCTTGATCTTCTTACTACAAAATACTCGTATTATTGTGTGTGACAATGATAATGTGATCTATCTCCTCCTATGATATATACCAACTCTATAGATATATTTTTGTTGTCTCTATTTTTGACCAATTTATCAATGTCATCTAAAATCTAGAATATTTTCTAAACATGATTAAATTAAATATTTTTTTAACAACTTATACGCATATTTCGATATGAATGTACCTAACAATAAACAACAACAATGATCCCTTTGTGATATGTGAATGGTTCAGGTTTTTGGTGATGTATTATTTTACATATATAACACTATATATACACACATATAGAGTAAGACTTGGTCAACCCTTTTCATATATGCAAATTTATTTTTTTTTTCTGGTGAAATTGAATTAAATTATTTGAATAGTTCGGGTTAGGTTTTATATTAATACACGTCCGGGACTTGGGTTAGGGGTACTTTGAATGGAGGTAATTTTAGACTTTTTAGGTATATGTATATAAAGAAATGACAAAAGAGTTCAAATTTTGTATACTCATTAGGATTTATTGTGTCAATCAAAATACACCCCCGCATCCGACGCCCCTATAAAGGAATTCCAATAAATATCCAATAATAATTTAAGGTTTGGATTTTAATGATTTTCCAAATCACCACTTCGATGTGACAATATTTGATTAAAATCCATTAAATTTGTGGTTATCCTCAAAGTGTAATTCATCTCAAATATATATAACTAAATTAGGGGATGGTAATGTGGACCACATATTTGCAATTAAATGTATGTATATAAAAAGGGCTGTACCATAATAAAAATGTATTCAATTTTAAATATTTGATGGGTTTTGATTTTATTTGATTTAATTACATTACAAGTTCGCCCTCGACAATTAAATTACATATCCGCATATTGGGTAGATTTTTTAAAATATTTTGTCTGGCTTTGATTTATGACAACCCTTAAAAATGTATGTATCATTTTTTTTTGTTTTAATTGATGATAATCATTAATCTTTTTAGATTTTGAATAAAATTTATATTCCCATCCTGACTACTCGTTTCAAAATGGGAAGGGATTTTTCGTAAAAATCTCACAAAGACTTTAACTAAGAAATTTGTTTATTTTATCTGTGAAGTATTCCATCTTTAAGTCACTATGAAGTTTGTCGTTCCTAATGGCGCATTCACATCCCCCCGCAGCACTTTATTTTGGAAACATTGTATCATTTGTAAATTGGTTCTGGGCACAACATCAAAGTTGGATACCATAGGTAAAACCTAGTTTTAGCATTGTATAGAATACATATATTTGTTGCCTACTCAGTGCCCAGAATTTCTACCCATTATTCAGTACATTTTCCTATAGTTGATGTAAACTCCTCTTTTTAGTTTGGGCTGATTGGTTTGAGGAAATTGATTTGAGCTAAGAACCACGGGAATCCAGTTTACATTTTGCTTTTTAAAGTTGACATGTAATGATTTGGTTTCATTTAGTAAGATGCCCAATATTTTGATGAAGTTACTCACTGTGATAACTGTATTTCAAAGTTTTTCTGCTGCTTCTGGAATATCTTTTCCGATTGTTAAGATAGCTATATCAACTGCAAATGTTGCAGCTACTACATATATATAATATTCTGCGCGGGCTAAGCTTTTTACAATTTGCCTCGTACTAGTCATAACCTGCCGAGCTTTCCTGATACTTAAATACTTATTGATTACAGTTTTTAGTTCCATTAAAGGCATATGACATATGTTTAGAGCATCATCTTTGTTTACGATAGGGGCATTTTCATTTAACGTTTGTCTCAGCATTGGTTGAAAAGTCTTGTCCAAATGAAAGGGAAATCTAGAGATTTGACACCTGCATTTTAGATTTTTTAACCTCGTCGTTGTTTTCCAAAATGAGAAATTGTCATCATTTAGTTCAGGTAGACCTCGAAGTCGCTTATTTATGATTTTGTTATTTTTTTATTAGCTGTTTTAATTTGTTGCACGGAAAAATGATATTTTGGTTTTGCGGAGCACAAATCTGGTCTCAGATTTTGCAAGCTCTCCGTTTCTCTTTAACTAGTTCTCTTAACTAAAGAGGATAGTTGTGTTTCCTTAAGAAGTTGATATGAGGAATAGGTGAACTATCTCATGCTTCTTTTTGGATAGTATCGTTGAGTGCTTTACTCGATGCAGCTATGAATGGTTCTAAACATGCACTAAACATGCACTATTTCCGATGCACCTATGAAGGGTTCTTTGTTACAAAGAAGTCAGGAGGATATGGTTTTATGTATGTCAGTAGTCTAATACATTGCTTTGCCGCCAGTGCAAAATTTACACGTGTTTTCGCGAGCTGCAATTAACAACCATTTTCCTTTCGAGGTTGTAAGTCTACATCCCGAAGAGTATTTTTTGCATTCAAATCACCTCCCATTAAAACTTTTTTCCAAGTGATTTAAATAGTCGATTTTGTTCACTGATCTGTTTCTTTTGTTAGTGCATAAAATCAGTTTTTCTTGCAAGTTCCTCATCATATTTGTATGGAACTAAGCGTTAGAAAGGGCAATTGAACTATTCTCATTATAACTAGTAAGAGAAGTAGCGTTGTGCCGTATTGTCTACATGGTGTAATTAATACATTGTTTACACGTGTAGACAACGTATGTCGAAAATTAGAAAACTCACGTCGACAATGTCGAAAATAAATCACAATCATTAGATATTAACAAAACAACAACAATATTTATTAATTATTCTTTGGTTTTCTTGTTTATTGCAAAATCTTTAAATATAAATAATGCCTAATTAAAAATAATAGTAACTTTCCAATCCAATTTTGATTCAAAAAATGTCTAGATTTAATTCCAACCACACATATAGAATCTAACTTTCCAATATTGAATAAATTTTAGTTTTTTTTTTTGAATAAATTTTAGATTTAAAAATTATGGGGACCTAAAATTATACGAAAAAAAACAAATATAATAAATCTTTTTCCTCTCAAAGCCGACGAAAAATTCGAATAATTTAGAGAATTTCAAAGCAAAATGTATTCCGATTGGGAAAATTTCCACCGATTTCAAGAATATGGCCCCAGGTCAGATTATAAAAGTTGGAAAGGATGCTTTGACAAGTTAAGATCACGTTACAGAATGCCTTAATTGCATTTAGAACGGAAGTTATAATGATTTCTGTTGATTTTTAGTAATAACAATACTCTGTAGGAATAAAGGCAAAATTGACTAAAATTGTGTGAGTCACGTCAGAAATCCCATTTTCAAAGTTCCACGGGAGATAATTTGGTATTTTTGACGTGAATATCACACCAGAAATCCCATAGTTACGTTTAATGATTAAAGCGTATGTCCCAACTAATTTAGTTTTCCTCCAGAATTGGTCAGGATTTTTCCTATAACTATGCTTGTCTTAGTTCATTTTTAAGCAAACTTCTCATCAGCTTCTTCTGATTTTTGATTGAACCTTATTTATTTGCATAATAACATGCATTCCGGAGACTTCCTGCATGTAATAATTGTAATCTAAGTTTGTTTTTGTAAATATTAAAATTATTGCTTGAGTTAAATTTGATTATATATGTATTTATATTCTGTTTAAATGTGGTTATTTTTAAAACATTTCTAAATAAATTTTAATATTCACTTCGTGTATGTAATAATCTGTTTTACTAATTTGAAGTGTATGGTAAAATGTTCAGTATATTCCATGAACTATTGAGAGAATATTCCGTGAACTATTGATCCATTTGAGTTAAGCTATCAAACTAATGCATTTTGAATTTAAATTAAAACAAGAAAGCATATGACTGTAACAATGGATGGATTCACTTCCTGCATGTAATAATTGTAATCTAATTTTATTTGTGTAAATATTATTATTATGGCTTGAGCAAAATTTAAGTATGTTATATATTCTGATTACATGTGGTTATTTTAATAAAATTTACTAAATGTATATTAATATTCACTTCGTGCATGTAATAATCTGTTTTTCTAATTTTGTAGTGTTTAAGTAACTGTTCAGTGTATTCCGTGAACTTTTGATCCATTTGAGTTTAGCTATCTAAATGCATAAATTAAAATTAGAAAACATATATGATTGCAACAATGGATAGATTCACTTCCTGCTTGTAATAATTGTAATCTAATTTTATTTGTGTAAATATTTTTAATATTATTGCTTGAGTGAAATTTAAGTATGTTATATATTCTGATTACGTGTGGTTATTTTAATAAAACTTACTAAATGAATATTAATATTCACTTCCTGCATGTAATAACCTGTTTTTCTAATTTGCAGTTTATGTGTATTTATGCACCATATTCCGTGAATTATTGATTTATTTGAGTTTAGCTATCGAATAAATGCATTTTGTATTAAATTTAAACTAGAAAAAAAATATTTATGGCTGGAATGGCAGTGTTTTTGTCTTTTACATTATTTAAATTTAACCCAATATTATTCAAATTATTTTGTACAAATAAATGAATTAAATAAAGACAAAAAGATGGATTGCTCTTTTATGCTTTAATGCCTATAGGAGATTTCTGGATTGGATTAATTTCACATGATTTAATATGTTTTTGGGGAAACAGTTTAATTTTGTTTATGGATAATTGAACTAGTTAGTTTATTGAAAGTTCAACTCATAATAATAAAGTTTTATTGCAGGAAATGTACCATCATATATGGGTACTAAATTAAAAATTAAATTTTTTCAAGATGCTGATTGCTGAACTTTTATACCATAAAACCAAAAATAATTGTGCTGTCCTAACAATTTACTAACTATTGACTACTTAGGTGTCTGTAATCGGGTCAAGTCTATCTTATCTAATAACCTTTCCTATCGCTCCATCTTGTTATATGTGAAAGGGTTGTACGGTAGGCCCGGCGTATCCGGGATCCGTACTTAGTCTTGGCCGTATATTCTAATCAATCAATCAATCAATCAAATAATAACATGCATCCCGGAGACTGTACCTCATAATGCTACCACAAAGGAATAACTCTTACGGGCTTAGACTATCAAAGAAACAGGCTTATTTCGTTCCTATGGCAATTTCCTCAGTAAGTTTTTTTAAACAAATTTCTCATCGGCTCCATACTGTTTTTGGTTGAATCTTGTTTAATCTCACAATAGCAAGACATCCCGGAGATTGTACCATAATGCCACGATAAAGGAATAACTTCTACGAGCTTAGCCTATAAAACGAGGCATATCTCCTTTCAATGTGGATTTGCACACTACGTTTTTTGAGAAACCGACTCCTTATGATTTTGAGTAAATCTCATTTATGATCACCATAACAAGCACTATTTCACAATTATATGGTTGCATTAAGGTTTATTTTCCGTGGGGAATTGTTATTGTGAGAATAATAGAGATGGGAGGAGGGAGGGAGTCGATGAGAAATTTGTTCAAAACAGTCTAAGCCCATCTACTTTGAAGCGAATTATGTTTTGTTTGATAGGTTAAACCTGTAGAAAATATTTCAATATGGGGGAATTATGGTGCAATCTCCGTGATGTATTACTTTTGTAAGAATAATTTAGATTCAACCAAAAATCATAAGGAGACGATGAGAGTTTTGCCCAAGAAATTACTAAGCAAATTCACGTTTAAACTAAACATGCTTTGTTTGATAAGGTTAAACCTTATGAGTTTGAGTTACTCCTATATGGTTGAATTTTAGTGCAATCTATGTGATATCTTGTTATTGTGAGAATAAATTAGATACACTCAAAAATCATAAAAAGTCGATGAGAAGTTTGCTCAAAAAACGTACAGAGTAAATCATCATTTTATGTTTCGTTCCAAGGCGAATATACTCAGTTCGTTATTTTGAGTCCTTATGATTTTTTCTCATCGACTCCTAATGATTTTTGAGTGTATCTCATTTACAAAGAGTAGATAAGAGTTATTGTTGTATGGTGGCATTATGATCTTCGAAATACGTCTTATTATTGTGATAATAAATAAGATTGACTCAAAAATCAGAAGGAGTTGATAAGAAGACTGATCAAAACCACATTGTAGCCAAACCTGCTTCAATTGGTAGGTTATATCTTTGGAATTTTTACTATAAGGTGGCGTTATCGTGCAATTTTCGTAGGAGTAATAGTACTGGGCAAATCCACATTGTAAGGAAACATGCTTCGTTTGACAGGGTAAGCCCGTAGGAGTTATTTGTATATGGTGGCATTTTGGTTTAAAAAAAAATCTGATGACTGTTTTACTTAAAAAATATTGTACAAGATTTTTGGCGTATTCTTCGTGATATTTTGTCATTTAAAATAATTGGATGCACTCAAAATTAAAAGGAGCAGATAATAGTTTTACTTAAAAAAACATTTATGATCAATATGAGAGTTTGCCTCAAAAAAACATCATTATGCATTCGCATCATGGTATTAGAAGATTCTATTTTAAATTTCATGATACTCAATTTTTCGCTTAAAATTCTTATAAGAAAAAGTTAACAGTGCGTGATTTCTAATGCATATTCTTGTTTATTCTTGTTTAAATTTTAGAAAACCATCTAGTCCATCTGGGCTGTACAGAGACCAAACTTTTGTTAGTGAGCTATTGGGGCAGTTAGTAATTTGAGTATAGTGAAATTTTAGAGACAAAATTGATCGTTCAAATTGAGCTGGAGAAGTTACACGAGGTATGTGCAATAAATTACATCCGTGAAGCAAGTCCGAATTTTCAGCCCCAAATTTTAATTTTTTACTTATGGCAATACAACACAAAATATACGCAAATTATAATATTAATTAATTGTGAATTATATAGAGCTATCGATTTAATCGTGGCTTCTAAATTTTGATCAAAATAATAAAAACAAAATTATTACTGCTGAAACATCAAAGTAAAAAAAATTAATAAGTCAAATTTTCAAATAAAAATTCTAAAAACATTTTAGAGATGAGTGAGATTATGAGAACTAAATTCTATCGTTGCTTTACAAACCATTCATAAGCACTTCACGTATACCATAGGATTCAATAAAATCATTGCTGGAATATTTCCAAAAAAAATCTATCTGGGTACATCTCGAATCATCAAGTGCTTGTAGAAAAACTACAACGAATCCGGCGGTATATGCTAAGTGCTCGTGAATCGCTTGTGAGACGAAATTCTATCGACTATATATAATAATCATATAATTCAAATCTCTCATAACTGTTGCGAAAGTGATATTTTTTCGCGCTGGGATATACAACTATAGCTTGATAGTTTTAGTTTAGTATTGCTAATGGGCTTTTAGAACTGAATATCGGGCTAGCTTCATATAAATGAAGAGTTTTGGTCTCACTAGGCTACAAATCAATAGTAATATATCTGTGGTAAAAAGGTAAAACAGCTTATCTCAATTTTATACAATTTTCATAGAACAAAAAAAATGATAAATTATTTTTTCAATGATTTTCAAGAATATTATATCATAATTGTATATTAATTGTATAACGAAAAAAATAATCTTTTTTTTTGCTCGCCTGATTGTATAAAGCATTTAAAGCATTAAAAGAATTGTTTAAAATTGAGATAAGATGTTTTACCTTTTTACAACAGATATCTTATACAAATACATAAAAGTAATTTTATAATTTCGGGCCAAATGTTATAAATGTCATTACATTGTATCATGATACTGTTAATTGTCGCGATAGTGACCTTTTTTAGGGCTGGAATAGTTTAGTGTTGCATTTTTTTGGGCAGAGTATCGGGCTAGCTTCATATACGGTCCCTGTCCATTATGGACCTGTATTATGGACACTATTAGTATTTTGGAAATTTCTAATTTCTGCTATTGTTTTAAGATTATTTTACGACATTTTTAAAAGGTCATAATAAAATTATTACCTTAAAAAAGAATAAAAAGATGAATAGCATGCTTATTTTACTTTTATTTTATCCTCTCATTTTATGTTTGACGAGCGGTTTGGTGTTTTTAGAAATTTTGTAACTGAGCTAAAGTACGAAATAATCTACGTTGCATGATTTATTATATCATTTTGTTAAAAAACTTGTGTTTAAGTTAAAGTGTGTGTGCGTGTGTTTGAAAAGTCTAGCCCGAGATGCCAATGAAGTTTATTCTAAATTAATCCTAAATTGTAAAAATGGCGGTTAGTACTATTTTAGGAAAAACTTCAAACTTCTACTGAGATGTATGAAGTTTATACTATAATTCAAAATAAAACAAAATGTGAAGATGTATTAGTGATTTGCAAACATTTAGGCGATTTTACAAAATTGTTACTTTGACAAATAATTTAAATTCATAATGTTTATTTCGGTTCAATTTGATTAAAATTCATTATTCTAATAACAGCAAAATTGTGAAGAAATTATGTTACGCAGAAATAACTAAACATCGTTCACAGATTTCAGTAAAAAAACAATTAAAAGTAGTTTATGCATTTTATTAATTCAAAGTTCTCAAAATTAAAAAAAGATAGATGATTTAAATTCCTGTACACGTACTCTACTTGTGCGAACCAACATACAATTCTTAAGGATGTTAAGTACCTATATAACGACAGTCTTGTGGAACCCACCATTTATAAGTAATCTTGATTCTTAGAAATTTAATTTCTCATAATTTTCGGAAATTTACAAACTTACTATAATATTTTGGTATACCTATATGTGCACTCTACTTGTGCCAACCCGATTAAAATTCTAATGAGTATCGCCTATCTAGAACGACATTCAATTAATGAACGGAATTTCTTAGTAAATTTGATTCTAAGAAAATTCATATCTCTAGATTTTCACCGATCGGCCACTATAATATGTATTTTGGTAGATCTATATGTACACTATACCTAGGCCAACCCGTTTAAAATTCTAATAGTGTTTGCATGTCTAAAACGGCATTCAATTGATAAACGGAATTTCTTAGTAAATTTGATTCTAAGAAAACCCCAATGTCAAGATTTTCGCCGATCGGCAAACTTGCCACTATAATATTTTGGTAGACCTATATGTGCACTATACCTAGGCCAACCCGTTTAAAGTTCTAATAGTGTTTGCATATCTAAAACGACATACAATTAATGAACGGAATTTCTTAGTAAATTTGATTCTAAGAAAATTCATATCTTAAGATTTTCACCGATCGGCAAACATGCCACTATAATATTTTTTTTGGTAGATCTATATGTGTACTACACCTAAGCTTACCTGTTTAAAATTCTAATAGTGTTTGCATATCTAAAACGGCATTCAATTGATAAACGGAATTTCTTAGTAAATTTGATTCTAAGAAAATCCCAATGTCAAGATTTTCACCGATTCGCAAACTTGCCACTATAATATTTTGGTAGACCTATATGTGCTATTCCGTTTATCAATTGAATGTCGTTTTAAATACGCAAACACTATTAGAATTTTAATCGGGTAAGCACAAGTATAGTGCACATATAGGTCTACCAAAATATTATAGTGGCAAGTTTGCCGATCGGCGAAAATCTTGAGATGTGAATTTTCTTAGAATCAAATTTACTAAGAAATTCTGTTCATTAATTGAATGTCGTTTTAGATATGCAAACACTATTAGAATTTTTAACGGGTTGGCCTAGGTATAGTGCACATATAGATCTACCAAAATATTATAGTGGCAAGTTTGCCGATCGGTGAAAATCTTGAGATGTGAATTTTCTTAGAATCAAATTTACTAAGAAATTCAGTTCTTCAATTGAATGTCGTTTTAGATGTGCGCGATCTTCATTATAATGAAAATTTTTATCGGGTTGTTACTTGTCGTGTATATAATACATATGGCTCTATTAAAATATGTACATATTATATTGTCATTTTTTTGCTCAAATAAATTTGATTGTTTAAATAAATAAATAAATTTTTAAATAGTTGTTAAATAGAAATATTCGGCTTCACCTAAATTACTGCTTTAAACCAATACACTCTCGTTAGTTTTTTTTTTGTTGGTTTAGGATTAATTTAGTATAAACTTCAATTGGGTAGCCCGAGTCATTTATTTTCAAAAATTGGTCGAAAAAAGAAAATAAGCAGAGAAGAAATCATGCTATCGGAGTGTTACTAAAAACAAAAACCCCCATACCGCGAGATAACAAAAACGGAATTAGTTTCTTGCGCTCATCAGTAAGTAATTTGGCAAAGATTCTTCAATCTGGGGGTACATTTTATGAGATCGAGAGAAAAAACTTTAATCCTTTCGCACGGGAATTAAATTGAGTGAATGAAAATTTTTTTTTCGGCAATTTTGGTTTATTAGTTATCAATACAACCTATTGGAGGTGAAATTTTCATAAAAAGTAGTTTGTGTTTGAGTAGTTTGTGTCGATTGTTGAAAATAGAAGATATTCGATTAAATTAAAATCAATTAATTCTTTTGCGTTTATTTAGTTTTCAATCATAGTGTGATATAATTATAACAGAAAGAATGTAAAAAATTCATCAATAAAATGTAGGAACTTCAAAACAAACATAAATAATAATAAAAAATATGAGCCGTTTCAATCTCATTGAATGGAAATCTTCAAAGCAATTTCGCTCTTTCGTAATACATAAATGCACATTGCATTTCCTACATGCGAAATGAGTTCTTCCAGCATTTCATTGATAGTGAAGTTTTGCAGTTCATCTTGCATCTTGTGGCTTCTTTCAATCACGAATCGGCCGAACTTCCATAATTCTTTTTGTTGTTATCCGTGAACAAGACGAGCAATTTGTAGAAGTTGATGGGCGTTTGCGTTACGTTTATGGCCAGCACATAGTAATGCAATACCTACCCACTTCTAAGCGAAAATGCAATAAATCTAGGATCTCTTTTCTGGTTTTCTTGAATCTTTCAGTTCTCTCCTGTACTCACTCCAACTAGCAGCCAAAGCAAAATCCAGAAAGTGTGTAATGACTCAACGTCCATTTTCGAGAATTAGTAAATACTCTGTAGTATTTATGCCCATGCCACTGTTGTACAACCAAACTATTTCGGGTCGAGAAATTTGTCGATATTTTTTAAGAGTTTTGTTCCACATCTTCACGATATCAACGTCACCAGTTCCGACATAATTGGACCCTATGTAAATGGCTTTATTATCCTGCCACTTCCCGAGGATACCTTTTCCATCCGTGTTAGCTACTTGATCACATGAACCACGTCCTTTCTTGCTCAATTCCTTATCTGTGAAGAATGGTGGGGGACAAAATCGAGACTTTATCTAAGAAATTGAATAAATTATTGTATGAGTTTTGAAACGAATTGTACATTTGAATGTTCAACACATTATAATGTACATTAGAGTTTGAACTATTTGTACATTTTAATGATCATTAAAGTTTAAACCAATGTACAACGGTAATTGATATAACATTTCACCAAAACTAACCTAATATTGGTTTATTACACAAATTTTAATAATACTAGATATAAAAATAATTATTTATTACCTTAATTAGTGTTACACACACAAATTAAATCACTGTTGATCACAGATATTTTGACATGAGTATAATGTCCTCGTCGAAAACTAAAGCAAAACTAATTAAAATTAAATCGATTTGGAGAAAATATTGAATATGACTAAAAGAGAAAACCCGATTTAAAATAACGGTACCTTATTTACTTTGCATTTTTAAATATCTACTGCAAAAATGGCGTTCAAATATGATGTACATTTAAATGTACGCCACGTGCGAAAAGGTTAAGGGGATTTGGAAGACAACGCCCCGAACAGACCAGAAAATACTTCAGTCGGTCTTATAAAAGCGCAGAGTAGCGATGAGCAAGCTACAAAAGCACCTTCGTGAAGAAGGGATAAAGATATCAGCGCTGGACAATAGATGGCTGGACGAAGGTAAATCAAATTATTAAGCACTCATTATTCAATAGGTATAAGAAAAGTTTACAGCCTTTTTCCGGACAGATGGTTTTACATTCATATATCTCAGTAACCATTGATCGTATCGGGGGTGTTTGAAAGGCGGCATTTTAATTTGTACTGTGACATGAAAAATATTAAAATTGGTGAAGTGATAAAAAAGCTACAACATTTTAAACATGGAGATAAATAATGAAAAAAATCGATATCTTTTACAATTTTATTACCGCAAAGATAAAAATGCGGCTCACGCTTGCACACAAATTTCTGCTGTTTATTGAGAAGGTGCTTTATCAAAATCAGCAGAAAAGAGATGGTTCATTCGCCTTCGTTTCAGAAATATGGGTGACCAAGATGCACTTCGCTCTGGTCCACCAACCCCCGGAAATGTCTATGAAATCATGCAGAAAATTGAAGAAGACCGGCGTACAAGCAGACATGCAATTGATAAGGAACTAAATATTGATCACAAAACAGTTCTAAACAATTTGAAAATGGCTGGATACCAAAAGAAAACTTGATGTTTGGGTATCCCATGAATTAACAGCTAAAAATTTAGTGGGCTGGATGATTATCTGCGAAACGCTACTGAAACGGAACGGTGACGAAAAGTGGATAAGATACATCAACGGTATGCGATGGCGAAACGAGGTGAAACTTCCCAAACGGTATCAAAGCCAGGATTGACGCAAAGAAAGGTAATGCTGTGTGTTTGACGGGATTGCAAAGGAATCGTGCATTATGAAGCGCTGCCACTGGACCGAACGATTGATTCTAATTTTTATTGTCAGCATCTGTTGCGTTTAAGACAATAAATTCAGTTAAAACATCCATAATTGATCAGCAGAAACAGCGTTGTGTTCCATCATGATAACGCTAGACCACACACATCATTGATGAACGGCAGAAACTGAGAGTGTTGGAGAAACTGAAGCAAAAACACAAATAGCTAATTGTTTAATAATCTTTATTTAATTTGTGCTAGACATTTTAAGCAGTTAACGCTTCAGCTTTTCCAATGTATCTCTCCACTAAAATTTAGTTAAATTATTCAAACTCACTCACTAGTCCAGTCTTATACAATAACAATCTAAAATGGAATTAACTTAACTTTAGTATTATATAAATGGGTCATATAAAATCAAATACTTATCTTGTCAACTAATTTAATACACTTTTCGTTTGCCTATTGTAATTTTTTCTCTGCAAACTGTTAACACAAATTACTTTAAGAAACTTATTGTTTATTTTGATATGTCAAAATAATGTCAATCACTTTTGTCATCTAATGTACTAGATTAGCGAGTATGTTTAATGCAATTTCCTAATTAGTATGTAGTAGTATAAAATGATTCAATTCCGAAAACTAATTAGTATACATGAGATGACAAAATTGAATCGATAATTTCAAGAAATTTTGTAAAACAAATTCTTCTTTTTCTACCTGGCGAACGATACACATCATAAACCAAATCATAAAATTATTATAAAAATAAAATTGTAAAAATTTGAGTATTGATAATTATTACCTGCAATTAAGTTTTATTGTGGTTGTTATTGGAGAGAAGATCACTGTGGAATCGAATAAATATAATTATTGGGTCGAGTTATAACTTCTGGCGTTGTCAACAACATTTATCACGAACATTTTTGGTGCCGAAACCCGGGAATTATCCCACAGAAAACAGCTAAGTAGAATTTTTATCTTAAATATACTACTAAAATTAAACGCAAAACAGTGAAACTCTAGTAATTAATTCTATCTACCGTGCGGAACTTTTATTCGTAAAATTGAGCTTAAATTAGTGAAGTAATAAAGTGTGATAAAGTGTTTTTATTTTTGTGCAATTACAATGGACAGATTAGAACGACTCCGCGATCGCGCTTACAATCAAATAATTCAAATTCTGCGGTTTGCAGAAGAGATAAAGGAAGACACCAACATCGACGACATTAAAGGTCGGCTTGATATTTTGGAGGTTAGATACCAAACGTTCAATGAATATGAGGTCGAATTATTTGAATTTCCTACGTATAAATCAATCACCGATAAAGTGGATCAACAGTACTACAAAGCACGAGCATTATTAACAACAGCTATTAGCAGTAAAGGTGAAGGTCGAGATGAAGTTAATGCTACACATTTTTTGAACACAACCTTGGAACAGTTTATCGACCAGCAACGGACATTTTATGAAGGAGTGAATACATCACAACAAGTACGATTACCAAAAATACAAATAGAAAATTTCTCTGGTGATTATAGAAATTGGGCCTCGTTCCACGATTTATTTAATTCCACTGTGCATAACAACAAAAATATCAGTAATGTGCACAAACTACAAATGTTGAAAGGGCTACTATCGGGTGATGCTGCCTCTCTTATACGGCATATTACCGTCACTGAAAATAATTATTCAGAAGCATGGGACAAATTATGTAGTCGTTACAATAAAATGACTCCGATTGTGACATCGCTCACTCAAACATTTTTCGACCAAAAACCATGTGTGCAATCGAACGGAAAAGACTTACGGCGCATTACCGAAACAGCTGATGAGGTGATACGTGGACTTCGCGCACTAGGACCAGAAGCTGAAACTCGCGACCCATGGCTTATCCACATACTACTTAGCAAAATCGACAACGAATCTAAGCAATTATGGGCAAACGAGTCAGTCGGTACGAATTTTCCTACGTTCACAAATTTACTCGCATTTCTAAATAAGAGATGTGATGCTTTGGAAATTTGCGATGCAACATCTAAAAGACATTCCGTTAAACCAACTGCAAAATCGTTTCTGTCTTCCAGTTCTAACAACAATCTAGAATGCTTCGTTTGTAAACAGCAACATCCATTGTTCAGATGTCCGGTCTTTAAAAACCAAAGTTTAGATGCGAGATTGGAATTAGTTAAACAAATGGATTCATGCCGAAACTGTTTGAAAAAGGGTCACACAACGAGAAAATGTTTCAGCAAAACATCATGCCTGATTTGCAATAAACGTCACCACACTCTTCTTCATCCAAGTGAAAATGAAACACAATCAGAGCACACATCTGCATCCTCAAGTCATCACGTGTCAATTAACGATTCTTACAGAAATAATTCAATACTTGACTCTTCTAAAGCTCAATCGACAAATGAAAATGCCCATCCTGTTAAACCACCACCTTCGTCCAATAAGCAACCAGATGCTCAAGTTTTACATACGCTGTATTCATCGCCACACACGGTACTACCAACTGCTATTATTCATATTAGATCACGTACCGGAGATCTCCAGTCATTTCGAGCACTTCTTGATTCGGGATCGCAAACTTCATTCGTAACCGAACATTGTGCTCAACGCCTAGGCCTTAAGCGAAGCCAATCTTCCATATCCATTTACGGGCTAGCATCTACATCGACTGGTAAAACAAAAGGGAAAATCGATATGACCATTTATTCTCGTATAGACAAGCACTATACATTAAACGTCACGGCTCATATCATTGGTAACATAACAAGTTTGTTACCAACCAAACCAATTACAATAAATAAAGTCATTCCGGAATTACAATTAGCCGATCCGGAGTTTTACAAACCAAATAAAATAGACGTTTTGCTAGGAGCTGATGTATTTTTTGATGTGTTAAACCAAGAAAAACGTACTCTTGACGGCTTTCCAACCTTATACTCATCCAAGTTTGGGTGGTTAATCGCTGGGACATGGACAGAAGAAAATGTCAACATAAACTTACACGTAAACGTCGAGCCAGCCATTCAAACGTTAAATGAGGATCTACACCAACTGTTGAAAAAATTCTGGGAAATCGAGGAAGTGTCATACCAAGCAGAACAGACAATCAACATATGCGAAGAATACTATGACGAAACAACATCGAGAGATGCTAGCGGAAAATTTATTGTGAGACTGCCGTTTAAGGAACCAAGGCCGATATTGGGCAGATCATTCGAGGCGGCACATCAACGACTTCTAGCAATGGAACGCAAATTCGCCAAGATGCCAGAGTTTTTTAACGCCTATCAGTCATTTATGAATGAATATGTTACGCTAGGCCATATGACTTATGTACCATGGAATCAAATCCCAGTTCGAGATGATGACAAATATTTTCTACCACATCACGCGGTTTTCAAAACCAGTAGCAGCACTACCAAATTGAGGGTAGTTTTCGACGGTTCTTGCAAGACCAGCACGCAAACATCGCTCAATGATATTCTCCACATTGGCCCGAATCTGCAAACGGATTTATCAACGATCGTAATAAAATTCCGAAAACATGCAATCGCTATGGTGGCAGACATTGAGAAAATGTACCGCCAAATTCTGATGAATTCTGAAGATGCAAACTACCAGCTTATTTTATGGCGCAATCATCATCTCGAAAAACTAAACGCGTATAAATTAAATACTGTAACGTATGGCACAGCTTGCGCTCCGTATCTAGCAGTAAAATCATTGAAAAAATCCACTGAACAATATCATCAGATATATCCAGAGGCTACGGAAACCATCAATAACGAATTCTACATTGACGACCTATTGACGGGCTGTGATAGTATTAACGAAGCTGTAGTTCTGAAAGACCAACTAAACGAAATACTCAGTAAAAGTGGATTCCAGCTTCGTAAATGGAAATCAAACTCACCAGAATTTACAAAAGCATTTTCACCTCAAGAGATTGAGAATATTCCAAAACTAATAGAGGATGATGCATCGATCAAGACGTTAGGTATATTATGGAATTCTGATACTGACACATTTTCTTTTAAGGTCCAGCAAGACACCAATAATATACGATGGACTAAACGGAAAATATTATCAATTGCCTCCAAAGTATATGATCCACTGGGTTGGCTTGCACCAATAATAATATTATTTAAAATATTGCTACAGAAAATGTGGTTACTGAAAATTGGGTGGGATGCCTGTTTACCCGATGCCATAAGAAACGCGTGGGAAAATCTCTATTCTGCAATACCAGAAGTTGAAACAATCCAAATTCCTCGAAGGTTAACGACATTCATCAAACCAACACGAATTCAACTCCACGCATTTTGTGATGCATCCGAAGCCGCTTACGGATGTGTTATTTATTTGCGAGCTGTCAACGAGAAGGATGAAGTGAGCGTAAATATAGTATATGCGAAAAGTAAAGTTGCGCCACTGAAACAATTATCACTTCCCAGACTCGAATTATGTGGAGCAGTACTTTTATGCAACTCAGTGAAATATTGCATTAAGTCTCTAGCATACAAAGACACAGAGGTTTTCGCTTGGACCGACTCGATGATAGTCTTACACTGGCTATCTGATTTTCCTCGGAGATGGAAGAGCTTCGTAGGTAACCGAACATCCCTGATCCTTGAAACTATTCCGCGAGATAAATGGTACCATATTGAATCCAAGCATAATCCCGCTGATGTCATCTCCAGGGGTTCAAAACCGAAGGCGTTAGCAAAATCACAAATTTGGTGGCACGGGCCTCATTGGCTAGTTAACAACGAACAAAATTGGCCAAAATCAACAAAGGAACATGAATCCTTCGATAACATAACCTCAGAGGAAAGGCAAAAATATACAAATGTATTAACATTAACCACCGATGTTGACGACGTAGTTTTCAATTTAATAAATAAATTTTCATCTTGGTCAAAAATTAAAAAAATCATGGTGTTCATATTACGATTTGGTTTAAAGAAAGGTAGTTCCCAACATTACAACAGATCGATAACGTTAGCTGAAATGAATGAAGCGGAAACTATACTTCTCCGTAATGTGCAAAAAACTGCGTTTATTCATGAACTCACTATTCTAAGTAAGAACCAACAACTCCCTGTAAATAATCAACTGTCTTCACTTGATCCGTTTATTGATCAAAAAGGGCTTCTTTGAGTGGGTGGTCGATTAAGAAAGTCATCATTGCCGTTTGCAGTTAAACATCCGGTTATTTTACCAAAAAATAACTTAGCATGCCAATTGATCATTCGCGAAGTTCATTTAACTAATATGCATGCCGGTAACGCGCTAACTCTGAGTATTGTACGAAGTAAATACTGGATAATAGGAGCAAGGTATACAATTAAACATTGTATAAAATATTGTGTCGTCTGTATCCGTTACCGATTTCATAAACCTGAGCAGAAAATGGCTGATTTACCAGCAGAAAGGTGTACACAAAGTCGAGTATTTTCAAAAATCGGATTAGATTACGCCGGTCCACTGTACATTAAAACGAGTAAACGAAGAAATTCTCCGATCGAGAAGGCATATGTCGCTGTCTTTGTCTGTTTAGCTGTTAAAGCAGTGCATTTAGAAGTGGTCAGCAGTTTAGATACTGAGTCGTTCCTGGCTGCACTTAAACGGTTTGTTGCTCGACGAGGTGCTCCGGAGCAAATCTGGTGTGACAATGGGTCTAATTTCGTGGGCGCTAATAGAGAACTCCAACAAATAAAACATCAAATAATTAATCAAACAAACAGTTTATTAATCTCCGAATTTATATTACAGAAAAGTATTAAATTCAATTTTAATCCTCCACATGCACCACACTTTGGCGGCTTATGGGAATCCACTGTGAAATCCTTCAAATTCCACTTAAAAAGGGTGGCCAATGTAAATCTTGTGTTTGAGGAGATGACAACATTAATAACACAAATTGAAGCTCTTCTGAATTCGAGGCCGCTTTGTAAAATAAACGACGATCCAGCTGATTTGGAAATTCTGACTCCTGCGCATTTCCTGATTGGAACGTCCTTGACTGCTATCCCAGAACCAGCTCTAGATGAAGTGAAAACAACCAAATTATCCAAATGGCAAAATATTCAGCAACGACTTCAAGGTTTTTGGAAGCAGTGGCATCGTGATTATCTTGCTGCTCTACAGCAAAGAAACAAATGGAAAATGAAAACCGACGTATTCCAAATTGATGATGTAGTGCTTATCCGAGAAGATAATTTGCATCCGTGTCAGTGGATGCGTGGCAGAATCATAAACCTACATCCTGGAAATGACGGTCTCACAAGGGTAGTAACACTGAAAACATCCAGAAACGAAATAAAACGTCCTATAACAAAATTAGTTAAATTAGTCATTAAGAAATAAAATTCCTTAAGGCGCGGGAGTATGTTGGAGAAACTGAAGCAAAAACACAAATAGCTAATTGTTTAATAATCTTTATTTAATTTGTGCTAGACATTTTAAGCAGTTAACGCTTCAGCTTTTCCAATGTATCTCTCCACTAAAATTTAGTTAAATTATTCAAACTCACTCACTAGTCCAGTCTTATACAATAACAATCTAAAATGGAATTAACTTAACTTTAGTATTATATAAATGGGTCATATAAAATCAAATACTTATCTTGTCAACTAATTTAATACACTTTTCGTTTGCCTATTGTAATTTTTTCTCTGCAAACTGTTAACACAAATTACTTTAAGAAACTTATTGTTTATTTTGATATGTCAAAATAATGTCAATCACTTTTGTCATCTAATGTACTAGATTAGCGAGTATGTTTAATGCAATTTCCTAATTAGTATGTAGTAGTATAAAATGATTCAATTCCGAAAACTAATTAGTATACATGAGATGACAAAATTGAATCGATAATTTCAAGAAATTTTGTAAAACAAATTCTTCTTTTTCTACCTGGCGAACGATACACATCATAAACCAAATCATAAAATTATTATAAAAATAAAATTGTAAAAATTTGAGTATTGATAATTATTACCTGCAATTAAGTTTTATTGTGGTTGTTATTGGAGAGAAGATCACTGTGGAATCGAATAAATATAATTATTGGGTCGAGTTATAACTTCTGGCGTTGTCAACAACATTTATCACGAACAGAGAGAGCATGGCCGAGAAATTTGGATGAACCCAACATATAGTCCTGACCTTGCACCATTGGACTACCATTATAGCATTGATATGGTGCTGCGTTAGTGGAGATGGAACTGGTCCAATATACTACGTATAGTAAACCATGGGAAAAGAGCAATATTAAAGGTGTTAAAAGACGTCTTATTTTCTTGGATGAGGTCGATACCTCAAGGCCCATACTCTTACACTTTTTTTACATAATACAAAAATTAATAGAGGATGTCTTTTTAAACCAAAATATTGACACCCTCTCTTTCATGGCAGTTCTCCGGATTTAAACTCTATCGAGAATTGTTGGGCTTTATTTATGTCCAACGTATATAAAACTCCCAGTATTACAGTGTCCACCCTAAAAAAAAAAATTGAAAAAATATGGAGAATTAGTGATCAAATTCGCAATATGATCAATATTTGTATACGAGTGTGTATAGCATGCCTGAAAGAATAAAAGCTGTGATTAAAAATAGAGATAGCTAGTTTTACCAAATTTTTGTAATACTCAAAATTATTTAATTTTATAGAACTAAAACATTTTTAAAAAATCTTGTTTTTATTTATATTTTGATAAAATACTGGAGTTTTTCACTACATTAATAGTATTCAAACTGTATCCTTAACGTAAACTTACAAATTTAAAACTGTTGTTTACTCATTTAGAAAAATTTATTTAACATTAAACAAAAGAAGCTTGTTGCATATATTAATTTAAATGGTACCAAGAAAATCGCTAAAACTATTAACAATAATTCTCACGGACGGCCACATACTATATACATAAACAAATATCATTATAATTATTATGATGATTACGATAAAAATATTAAACATGAAGCCATTTGACCTCAAAAAAAATAATACGTCGAGAAAGTTGTCACAAAACAAAAAATTCCATATTACCATAAAAAAAAAGTTTTAATAGTTTTTTTTTTTAAATAAAACTTTTGCAATTGCCGAAACCATTTACCCGTATATAGTCTTACACATATATATAGAGTTGTTTTGTGTTAATTATAATTATATCTGTAGTAAGATAACATAAAAATATGTCTGGTATGTCTTGACGATGAATAGCCCCGTTTAGATGACAATCATATAATCTACTGTAAATAGCCATTGCTGCGTTATGTGACAACAACAACAACAATTTAACTGGCTAAGAATTTATGGTGATTTTACATTTCACACCTTTAGGTTCACATGGAACTTATTACAATTTTTTTTATTAGTTTTTTAAGCGCGAGATTGTTTTTTTTTATATATAGAGATGACTTACCGTGTTAGAAACCATGAATCGTTTAATTGTTTTCAGAAATTCTATTTGTTTAAATGAAGTATAAGAGTGGTGTATTCGTAAGGTAATTAATGATGCAATATCTGTATGTACGGTTTATGAAAATTAAAATGAGATTGTTGGTGTAGGATTAGGTACAAGTTTTTTTATGAACATATGTAGATACAGGTAGGTAAAACATGCCACTATTGACCCGGTGGTTAAAGGACTAAATTACAATATGCTAATGCAAAGCCACCTAATTGCACCACATAAATTTTCTTATCTGCAATGTGTAGCACATTTTTTTTTTATTTATCAGTGGTATATACAAGGTGTCTCAGGAGGCAAGTTCCAGGGAAGCTCATTTTCAACAAAAAACAAAAAAGGCAAGTAAAGTTTTTTCGAATTGTTGATGGTGCAAAAGTTATTCCATGTTTAGTTTTTTTTGGTGTAATCGCATGCGCACTCACCAAAATATTAATTTAAAAAAATCCAAGAGTTATTTTGTTTGACTTTCTGTTAAATACGATCTAGAAGAGTGTGGCTTTCCATGAAAATCATTTTTATAAGATGTATTATCTTCTGTCAAACAATAACATTGGTTTTGTAAAGCCTTTTTGTTTCTCAAAAATGTTTGCATCTTACACTGGGATAACTAAAAAAAGCTTTTAAAAAATGCATATTTTAAATATTTTTATTATAGTGTTCGAAGTGTCCACCATTTGCCAAAATACATAACCGGAGTCGCCGTATAAAATTTTACTAACCCATCGAAATTTTACTAACCCATCGCACTCTCGTTATTTTTAATAATATTTGACCAGCTGTTTATGATAAACCCACAGAAAAAGTCTATAGAATTTAGATCAGGAGACCGCGGCGGCCATACAATGGCTTCTCCCCTTTCAATTCAGCTGTTTGGATGATTTGTGTGTAGAGAACTAACGTCAAGTAATTCAATAAAGTGATTTGGTAGAAAACTTAGATAGACCTCCCCGTTGATCCGACGTGCTATAGTTCAAATGGGCCAATTAATTCTCCCTCGGCTATTCCCGCTCATATGTTCACTCCAAATTCGTGTTGAAACCGACTACGCTGCCATACTTTTGGGTTTACGCTGACCTAGTGGTGCAAATTATGGATATTGAATATCCCCTCACTTTTAAAATATATTCCGTCGATCCCTAAAATGTTGTTAAAAAATTGTGAATTTTATTAGCATCGATGTATCATTTCGTGACAAAATTAAACCTTTTTTTCATGGTCAGCACGTAAAAGGTGTTGTAAAGATGGCACATGTTAAGGGTGCAACTGATTTCTTTTTAAAACACGATGCAACGTGGGCCGTGGTGCTCCCGAACGTCTTAATAAACAACGAAAACGTATAGATGGGTTATCTGTCACCATTCCAATTACTCTACCTCGTCTCGGATGATCAAGGACTTCGCTTTCACTATACATTTGATGTACATGTTTTGAAATACTTTCGTCTATCGTATTCTCTTGCTACAGCTCGGTCATTGCCATTACATAAACCATAAATGAAATGCATTTCCACATGGCTTATTAACATTTAAAAATTTTAAAAATAATTCTTCAGGACATTTTTGAAGTTGCCCTTGTTTGAAAAATAAAATTCAAATAGATAATCGATGATGTTGAATGATTTAGTTTTCGATAGTTTGTGGAATGTGGTTCTATAGTGCTAAAAACTCATTATTTCGAAACGTTCTAAATGAATTGATATGTTTTCCAAAATGTGAGCTGTATCAACGTGACCAAGCAGAGCGTTACCAATAAACCTGCGCCTAAGATAATTCGTTTGCGCATGGAGGTAACTGAGCCACATTTTCATGGAATGGTCCATTTTTCACCTTTTTTTCAGACCGTTACTCGTAGGGCACATATGAGAAAATACATGATGTGATGATCTTTAGCAAAGTTGTTTTGCATGAGCCCACGAAGGTTTCCGAGTTGGTACGACCAATTTTCGACAGATGACATCACTGTCATTCCAATGAATTTCCTATATTGCTGAGACAGTTCATGCTGATTTGAATTGAAACGAAAACATTGAGCGAATGATGACGTTTCGAGTTGTGGGTGACATAAGAATTTATGGAAATTGTGAAATTCATAGCCGGCTCACATTGAACAGACAATATTGAGCTTATTTTTATATTTGGGAGGATTTTTCGAACAGTTTTATGCTTTTCATTGTCAGTTAAATTATTAATTTAGATAAATAATTGAATCGAATTTTCGTAGTTTCCGTGAGCTCATTTTATTCATTCTCTACAGTGAAATCACGAAGATCATCGAATGTGTATGTGAAAGATCTGACTGCTGATTGACGTTCCAAACGCATTTGCTGTGAAGTTTTTTCTTTTTGGATATCATCGTGAGTTCACTAAAACTATACAGAATGCTTCTATCTGCGATTGCTGTTAAAGATTTAAGAACAGTGAACGGTCAGCTGTGCGCCACTTATCGCCAAGCTTGCCAGGAACTAGATCTTCTTGAGAATGATGCACATTGGGACACTGCACTCGCTGATGCATCAAATACTGCTCGACCACAGCAAATACGCACGTTATTTGCCATAATATTGACAACCTGCTTCCCATCTAATCCAAAACATTTTTGAGCAAATTACCAGGACTACATGAGTGAAGATACTCTACATCGTCTGTGCGTTACGAATCAATATCCGGACATTCAATTCACACCAAACGTGTATAATGAGGCATTGATTGTGATTGAAGACATATGTTTGGCAATCGCTAACAAGGCACTGGTGCAACTGAGAATGCCCGCTCCGGACCGACCAGCGAACGACCTTTTCCGTCATGATTTGCAACGAGAAACACACTTTGATTCTGATAAACTGGGGACATTTGTTCAGAACAATCTTCCACAGTTGGTTCCAGAACAACGCATTGCGTATGACAGAATTATGCGTACAATCAACAGAACAAAGCGGTGGGCTGTTTTTCATAGATGCAAACATTTTTGGCAAACACGATCACAAAACATATTGCACTGGCCATTGCATCATCTGGAATTGCGGCAACTCTTTTGTATGGTGGCCGAAGAGCGCATTCAGCATCGAAACTGCCGTTGAATTTACAAAACACTGAGGCACCAACATGCGACATCAGCAAAAACACTGGAATGTGCAAAGTACTCTAAACGTGTCAAATTATTATATGGGACGAATGTATAATGTCTCACAAGAAAGCATTGGAAGCGCTTGATCGTACACTGCGAGATTTGAGAGGAAACGCACGGATCTTCGGTTGCGCACTCATTTGATTGTCTGGACTACAACGGGATGCATTGGCTGGAAATTTTGCAAAATAATTAATGGATATTGAAAATGGGCGAATGCAAATTGATGAATCTACGCAATGTATCACCTTGCCAGTGAACTTAAGATCACAGAAAGCATAGACGAATTGGTGCAAAAAGTTTTACCCAACATTACACAGAACTACAAAAATCATCAGTGGCTCAGTACGCGTGCTATATTAGCGGCCAAAAACATCGATATCAATACCATCAACTTCACTATTCAGAATGGAATACCCGGCGAAATGACAAGTCCATCGATACTGTGGTGAATCAAGATGAAGTTGTCAACTATCCAACTGAATTCTTGAATTCGCTTGATTAGCCAGGCATACCACCGCACGTTCTTACATTGAAAATTGGCGTACCCATAATTCTTCTTCGAAACATAAATCCACCACGACTTTGCAACGAAACCAGACTCTCTGTCAAGAAAATGATGAACAATGTTATCGAGGCAACAATTTTGACTGGAAAATTCAAAGGTGCTCAGGTTATCGCTTTCGTAATAACTATCAACAAAGCACAAGGACAATCGTTGCAAGTGGTTGGATTAAATTTAGAGAATCCATGCTTCTCACATGGGCAGCTCTATGTGGCCTGCTCACGCGTCGGAAAACCTTCTGATTTATTCGTTTACGCACCAGATGGAAAACAAGAAATATTGGGTATCCCACAGCACTTCAATAAACATCGAATTGAAATGAAACGCTACAATGTCGCAATTTTTTCGAAATGAACAAAATCAATAAAATGACTCAAAATGAATTGAATATTTGAATAATGTCTTTCCTTCAAATTTATTTTAGTTGGTGGCGTAGCAACGTGCACAGGGTACAGCTAATGTTTGATAAATCCTGACATGGAACTCACGTTGTCGACAAATGTAACATCTTAATCCATAATCTCAATGACGCTTTACAATACCCCGCTGTTAACTTTATATGAAGTACTTAAACAGGGTTTTGGCTTTCTTAATATCACACACCACTCACGTAATCTATGGTGGGGTACCTCTCTTTCCTCAAAAGGCCTCTCGATCAGCAAAAACTGTGGGCCGTTTCAACAACTGTCTTATAAATTGGCGGGCACACTTCAAGATATTTTACGTTTAAGTTTTCGCAACCACGGTTTGCTACAAACGCTTTCTAAAAGAATAGTGTTTTTTGAATCGATGCCAGTGCAATCATGCAGTCATTACCAAAATAGGGATGGTTAGTTTGGGGCGGTTGGTGATAATTTGCTTGGTATAATTTTGCAAGCTCATCTAAACTTAGTCTGATCCCAATAATGCTTGATTTATTATATTGCAATTGATGGTCTTCCATCAAAAAAAAAAATACTAAGATATTTTCTTCTGTGGAGATTGTCACAGGGATTACCGGAAATTTCGGCTACTGTCGAGAATTTGTGTAGGCTATCTGGAATATTAATATAGTAGCCCCAATACTATACCAGGCGGAAAGTAGGTTCGTGTAAGTCTTAGTGTGTAACGATTTTCAAAAAAAAAAGAATAAGAAATTTTCTTCTGTGGCGATTGTCACAGGGATTACCTGAAACTTCGGCTACTGTCGAGAATTAGTGTAGGTCATCTAAAATATTAATACTGTAGCCCCATTACTGTACCAGGCGGAAAGAAGGCTCGTGTCAGTCTCAGTATGTAACGATTTTCAAAAAAAAAATAGTAAGAAAATTTTTCCAATGGCGATTGTCACAGGGATTACCGGAAACTTCGGCTACTGTCGAGAATTAGTGTAGGCCATCTGGAATTCAAATAATGTAGGTCCAATACTGTACCAGGCGGAAAGAAGGCTCTTGTCAGTCTTAGTATGTAACGATTTTCAAAAAAAAAAAAAATTAGTAAGAAAATTTTTTCAATGGCGATTGTCACAGGGACTACTGGAAACTTCAGCTACTGTCGAGGATTAGTGTAGGCTATCTGGAATATTAATATTGTAGCTCCATTACTGTACCAGGCGGAAAGAAGGTTCGTACCAGTCTCAGTATGTAAAGATTTTCAACAAACAAATTTGTAATCAATTTTCTTCTGTGGCGATGTCACAGGGATTACCTGAAACTTCGGCTACCGTCGAGTATTAGTGTAGGCCACCTGGAATTCAAATAACGTAGCCCCATTTCTGTGCGAGGTAGAAAGCAGGTTCATACCAGTCTCATTATGTAACGATTTTCAACAAAAAATTTACTAATCAATTTTCTTCTGTGGCGGTTGTCACAGGGATTACCTGAAACTTCGGCTACCGTCGAGAAATAGTGAAGGAGATCTGGAATCCAAATAATGTAGTCCCATTTCTGAGCAAGGTGGAAAGCAGGTTCGGCAAAAATTAAGTAATCAATTTTCCTCTGTTGCGGTACGTTGTTACATGGATTACCTAAAACTTCGGCTACTGTCGCGAATTAGTGAATCCCATCTAGAATCCAAATAATGTAGCCCCATTTTTGTTCGAGGCGGAAAGAAAGTTCGTGCCAGTAACGATTTAAAAAAAAAACATTAACTAATGGCCTGTTGCACAGAAAAATGACTAATGGCCTGTTAGTTGTGCACCAGTCAAATGTTTTATGTATTTTTTTGTAACTATCACTGTTTTCGCTTCGACGAAAAAACCGTTCTACTTTGATGAAAATTTTAAATTGCACGTGAAAGAAAAAAATAATTAATTCCAAAATACCGTCACTCTAACGAAAATGCATCGAAGCGAAAATAATGATAGTTACGACATGTTGTAACTATCATCATTTTCGCTTCGATGCATTTTCGATAGAATAACGAGATTTTGGAAATAAAAATTTGGAAGAAATGGGGCTACATTATTTGGATTTCAGATGGTCTACAATAATTGACGACAGTCGCCGAAGTTACAAGTGATCCTTGTGACAACCGCCATAGAAGAAAATTGATTAGTAAATTTGTTGTTCAAAATCGTTACATACGGAGACTGACACTAAAGAAGGTTCTACTTTTTTCCACCTCGTATAGAAATAAAATTACATTATTTGGGTTTTAAATAAAGTACATTAATTTATGACAGTTGCCGAAGCCTCAGACAATCCTTGTGAAAAAAGCCATTGCAAAATATTTTGGTATTTTTTTTTCAAATGTTACGTAAAATCATTATACTCGTATTTTTAATAGACTAATTTTTAGAAATTTTCACTAAATTTGCTTTTCAAGTATATATTTATTCACCAATTTTTTTTCTATTTCTTCGCGGTGGCTTGTAAAATCAAATTTTGTTGTAGTATGTCGATGTAAAAAAAAAATCTGGATAGGTAATGCATTTTTCTAAATTCGAAAAAAATTTCGGGATGGGAATTAAAGGTAATGCAGTTTTTCTAAATTTTTCGGGCCAGCCCGAAAATATTACTGATTAAACAAAGCAAAGACAAATTTTTTTCGGGCTACTTTTCGGGCTTCACATACATTGGGACCTCTGTCTTTAAGACACAAGGACCCTTTACGAACTGTCGCAGCTGACAGTCGTTTTAGCCTATGCCACAGATTCTCATTGCTCTACTGTAAGGTGCCCCTCAGAGGTCACAGCCAGTTTCTCTAAAGTTTTGATCGCTGCCCGTCCCTCCATTTAAAAAAAGCCCGATCTTTCTCAATCCCCCGCAATTTTGTTTGGCAGTTCCGCTTCACTCTGGTTTCGATGCCATGGTGTCGCTTACTCCTAATGAGCGAGTCCCACCTTTATGGTGGGTTTGAAAGGTGCCGGCCACTTTATTATCTTTTTCATCTTGATTTTCTTTGTTTTTCCCACGAGTATCGGAAAAATACAGGTCCACCTGCGCAGAGATCCGTATACGTAGGTAAAGGTAAACACAACTGGAGGTCGCCTGTTATCCAAAGAGCCCTGTTCATGACTGGGGTTTGTTCAATGGGCCATCAGTCTAGTCGACCCTGAGCACGGGTCGCACAGTACTTGAATCCAGCTCATTGGCTCACTGAGCACCACGGCCTCGAATACCTTGGCCCCCTCCAACATTCACCCACCCATTTAACCATTCATTTGGATATCCCAACCTAATTACCCGTTTATAGGGTTCCCCTATCATTGGCACTCAGAAATCAGTGAAAACAGGTTAACCACTACCAAGTCCTCTGAGACTCTCCTCCCAGCACAGTTGCGTTTAGGGGCCGCTTAATTCATTCATTCTAACCTACCTATCGACGGGCCGTCCACTATCCACCACCTGTGACCCCCTTAATAGCTGCAGTTCGCTACGGGTGATTGTTATGAGAACAATATATTGAGCAAGAAACTAACAATAGGTTGCATTGGAAAAGCAAGGTTATTGGGAGTTTCGTATATTGAAATCCGGCTAAATTTTGTAATCGAACCTGGATTGCAAGCGACTGAGATGACATATTGCTACAAATTAAACGCAGTTGAACTCCGAATTACATAATTAACTAATTAACAAAAAAATACTGAATCTGTGACTTCTGTGAATTTTATCCGTTCAAAATCAGTAAAGCAGGCCATCAGGGATTTTCTCAAAAAAACGAAAACTAGTCTGAACTACTCAAATACTTCTTGTATATCGCTTTGATTTTATTTTTATCGTTTGTCTTAAAACCTCTAGGATTTTTTAGTCTGGTCATCCCTTTGCTTAATAGAGCGAATCCCGATTGGTGGACTATTGTTGTTTTTTACAACTGCTGTTTTTTACTAACATCAAACTAGCTGCAAAATGATTAGGAAGTACTGTTGAACCATACGGCTTGTTCTAAAATACAACTTGTTGGGTAGTTGTACTGTACAAGAATTAATACTTGTCGTAAAATATTTTATTTAAACTAGAAAACTTTTTGGCTTTAATACAATGAAAAACCATTGACCAGGAAAATGGAAAATGTTAAATTATATATCTTTTTCAAAAATACCAGTAAAATAAAAGAAAAACTATAAATCATAATGTTTTATGTAAATTTAACCCCTTCACATTCGCATACACCTTTGGTATATAGATAAACCGAACAACATAATGTATGAGTGTATAAATTTTTATTAAAACACAAAAAATAAGTTTCTTCCAAGGAGTCTTGGAAATTTCTCATTTCGATTACCATAACATTAAATGATCCATAACAAAAAAAATGTTTTATATCTGCTATATACATATACGAATACGACAGTTTGTCTGTTCCCTGGCTAGAAAATATTTTATATAATATACACCAAACAAAAATATTAATAATTGAGGATCCTATTTCATTGTACTGTACGTATATCCTTTTTGAAATTGTATTTAGTGGTGCGGGTTTTTAGGTAAAAATCGGGTAACCCTTTTCCTAAACCTTTTGTTGTTTTTTTTTTTTGTTCGATTCTGTTATTCTGGTGTAATAATTACCTCATCACAACAAATGAGTGATGATTTTCTATTTATTTGTGTGTTAAAAAGTTCTGTGGGTTTGATGGTTTCCTTTTATTTAATTTTTGTTGTTGTAGCTCATACTTTCCGGGTTGATTTCAAATAATTATGTTACATATTTCTATTTGGTTGGCGGCTAGTTTTTATATTTAATAATTTGGGCCAGTACTGTAGCGGTAGAAGGTCCACTGCAAAGGGTGATACCGTGCTTCAAAAGGTTATAGAAAATCCGACGGTCGTTGAGAATTTGGATAGGTGCTGTTTTAACCTTATACGAGCTGAAACCAGTTGTTTACACACATCTGCTTCACGGCTTAGGGCCGACCAACCGTCGATCGCATTTCGAAATATGTGATGCTACGTTTAGCGGGATGATGTCAATCTGAAAAAAAAAACTAAATGAGATAGGATGCGTCTTAATACGATGTGACATTACACAGCAAGAATACGTCCAGTAAAAATGATCGAGCGCAGCAACAACTTCCGTTATTACTCCATCAGGACCACATAAATCTTTTAAACGAATTGTGTAGTATAAATGAAATAAAATCAAACGGATCACCAAAATTTAGTTATTGCTACAAAGTGCTCACCCTAAGCCGTTTAAATTTAGATAAATTCTGGATATTGTAGAGTTTGTCACTATGTCCAAATGTTAGCTTTAGGTTAGCTCAATCAAACAAATTAAGAGCCATTTCCATATCTAGAGGATAAGTCTCATTTTTCGCTCTTGCAAATCTAATCGATTTTATAGCTTTGAGTGGTTTAAATTTAGATAAATTCTGGATATCGTAGAGTGGAAAATTTCAATATGTCCAAATGTTAGCTTTAGGTTAACGCAATTAAACAAATTAACAGCCATTTCCATATCTAGATGATAGGTATCGTTTATATTATTGGCATCGATTAAATTTGCGATAACGAAAAATATCACCTATCCCCTAGATATGGAAAATGCTCTTGATTTTTTGATTGTGCTAACCTAAAGCTAACATTTGGACGAAGTGAAATTTTCCGACAAACCTGCAATATTCAGAATTTAGTTAGTAATATATTTAAACTAAAACTACTCATACCTACCGATTTGACTTAATTTCTTAGAACAAATTTCAGAAGTATCCCGTTTTTTGGAAATGTCCTTTACCTCACTTGATTGTATTCTCTGTATCGATATTCTCTTATTTTGTAATTTCCACATAATGGCTTTGTACACAAATTTTGTATACCCGGAATTTAGATATATTGAAATATTATCTTCTGTAAAACTACTTACAAATGAGGAAAAATGGAAATGATTTTCCGGGATATTATGAAGAATGAAAAATAATTTTTTTGAGTTTGCTGTCTAGTTTTCACACAAAATTCTGATAAGAAATTTTTTACAGTGTATTTACTAATCCATGTTTACTTTTGTTATTTGGGACATACTTCACTGCCATATCAAGTTGATGTAGTTTATATACGGATTTGAGTTTACTCGTTTTTGGGGTTTCATTCGATTACGTAAGTTGGTTCAAGTCTTATCTAACAAATCGGCGACAATTTGAAATAATTGGAAATGAGAAATCAAACGTTACTTGACTGTCTGGTGTTACCCAAGGATCATATACATCGGGCTCAGGATTTTTTTGTTTTTATATAGATCAAATTACCGAGATAATCAAAAACTCAAAAAAGCTACGGCTTTATGGAATGGCAGATTAATGAATGAAGCCACGGAATTTCAAGTCAAGGTATAAGATTTGATCCATCTGTAATGATAGTCAGCCAAAGTTAGAAAATCCATCCAATCCAAAGATACATTTTTTAGGAATGATTAACTAAAAGAAATTTTCTAGTGTGGAGCCCAACATTTTTTAATGGAGCATTTAATAGCAAGCCATAATGAGCCAAAAATTATTTGCATATCAAATGAACTTGTTTTGCGTTCGAAATTGAGTTTTTGTCCGATTTTCGATTTGAGTTCTGTTAGCTTTTAAGTGATAAAGCCTTAATTATTTCCTAGAACGAGTTGTTTTTACATCGTTTTTTGTATGGGTTCTGCTAAATTCTAAAGCTATAGCAGAACCCGCATTCTAGTTGGAAAGGATGGAGCCCAAAATTCTTTAATAAAGCATCTAATTAGCCTATAATTATCCATACAATCTTATAGGCAGGCTTGATTCATTAAGATTTGCTTTGGTATTAAAAAGTCAAAATAATTATCCGAAATTACCGCAAAAACAAATTTCAACATTCGGCGGGGACTTTAAAAGCTACACTAGTAGTATGCAGCAGAAAACTACAAAACTGTGTACGACATCATTAAATAAGACAACAATCGTGGCTGAATACATTGAAAATATGATGCTACTGAAGTTAGCCGAAAATTTCAGCCGAAAAAATACCTGCATTATCGACATATTTTGTATCAGGTAGTGGTACAAAATTCTGTTGTTATGAGGCGAAAATTACATGTAATCGAAGTTATAGCAGTAAATTTTCGCCGAAAAAAATTTCATAGATCAATATCACATAATTCGAATGTTTAAAGGCAATATAAACTGGGTCAAATTAGACCAATACGTAAACTGTTGGATCCCGTATTTATAATTTATCGTGTTAGATGGCTATGAATTTGAGTTGAGCCACTAACAGTGAATACCTGTGCCAAAAATCAGGCCATATTTTATGTATAGCATCTTAGTGAAATAAATTAAAATCTGGACGCATGCTTAGTGGTAATTTGAACTGGGTGAAGTTAGAATAATTCGAAAATATCTGGATCCCGTATTTATAATTTGTCGTGTTAGATGGCTATGAATTTGAGTTGTGCCACTAACAGTGAACACCTGTGCCAAAAATCAGGCCATATTTTATGTAGCATCATAGTGAAATAAATTAAAAGCGCGACGCATGTTCAGTTCCAATTTCAGTGTACAATGTACAGTGCGTCCACCTTCCAACAAAGCGGCACCTATTTGAGATGAAGCCAATGCCAGGCCAACTTTAATGCCAAAAGCAATGAAATTCAGAAAATTTTTCCAGTCCCTCCGGGAGCATTGACAAAGAAAATGTTACCAGTTCCATTTTTCACAGCTCCTATCAAAAGTCTTAAGCAGCCTTTTGTTGTTTATTCAATTGCGGAACATTTGTACGACCTGCTTAGGCTAATGCTTTAGTGTCGTTTTGTTGTTCTCTTTGTAGTTCGTAGCTGAGTTATCGCGCATGCAACGATTAGGTAATATCATGCTCAAATACGACAACACTTTATTCGCCAACACAGGTCTTCTATCATAATCAATGTCTCACTTTCATTTCTGCTTTCGTCCTTATATTTCACCTACAAATTGTTTGGATTCGAAGGGGAACACGTGGATATGATAATCGCAAAATATGTTCGGATTTGATGAAGTGTTGAAGATATGACGGAGATTTTGAGCGTATTGTCCCAGTCTGAATCGTTATCGAGCAAATGTAAGAGTTAACACTCCTCACGGTAAGTCGCAGACAGATGCTCATTAACGGTTGGACTTGGAAGATGGGTCGGCTCATGAGTTGAAACGACGTTGGACCACCAAAATTCATCAACAACAATCGAAAATAGCAACATAAATCGTTATTTAGATGCACAGTGTAAATGCGACCCAACTTGCCCCTTACAACTGTATATCACCCATTGTCCGCTACTGATCGCGTACGATTCAATTGGTATCCGTCATTGTATGTGACAGTGCCGACACTGTGGATCCGCAACTAGGTCTCTTAAATATCGCTTGAAACACTTGCCATCGATCATACTGCACCTTATTTCGGATCAACAGCTTCATCCGGGATTTCAGTTGCAATCATAGAATCAATTTCACCCGATCTGATTTTTTTGAGGAACAAAACCAAAATGTGCGCATGAAGCATACCAAATTTATGCTATTCAACGTAGTACATTCAACGCTGTTTTATGATCAAATTCATCCAATAATTTTTAACTTCATCCAGTCCAAACTACCACTAAACATGGGTCCAGATTTTAATTTATTTCACTATGATGCTACATAAAATATGGCCTGGTTTTTGGCACAAGTGTTTACTGTTAGTGCCATAACTCAAATTCATAGCCATCTAACACGATAAATTATAAATATTTTATCCAGCAGTTTACGTATTGGTCTAATTTCACCCATTTCATATTACCTTTAAACATTCGAATTATGTGATATTGATCTATGAAATTTTTTTCGGCGAAAATTTACTGCTATAACTTAAATGACATGTAATTTTCGGCTCACAACAACAGAATTTTTTACTACCACCTGATACAAATTATGTCGATAATGCAGATATGTTTTCGGCTGAAATTTTAGGCTAACTTCAGTAGCATGAAAATATGTTGAACATGCCACAAGATCAACCAAATGCACCGCAGGATATTAGAAGGTTTAAAAAACTTGGGGTACAACGTGGGCGAATAAAGTTCCATCCTCATTTACATTAACGAATAAGTTGGAGTACAACAGTCTTAAGCGCAAATTCTGTAATTATGTGGTAGGGCAGGGGCACACAATTATACATTGTGTTCATTTCACATAAATCACCTCCATCCTGTGAATAGGTTTCGTCAATAAAAAAAATATATATACGACAGTCTATCATACAGCTCAACAAAAACACGACATTCGAAACCATACGGTAATGTTTGATTTGAGTTGGGCGCTATAAAAAAACTCCTGTAGCTCTACCATCAAACTTGCCAGAGTCAAAAATAAAACGTAACTACGGCTGTCATATACATGTTGAAGAGCCGTTTACACAGAGTTGTCTGAGAGGCAGATTATTTGAGGAAATCCAAATGCACTAAAAATAAGTTGGTGGTAGGTTGGTGGTAAAAAAATAAAGCTGATGGTAGGACCCGGCAACAACCTCTCAACCTAGGACTCTAAAGGTTAACATGCTTGTACGCTAAACTTGCTAGAGTTACTTGAACGCCTCCGTGTAATGCATGATGGTGTGCTTCAATTGTGATGAGGTTTGAGTAAGTATGAATTTCGGAAGAATCAGTTGATGCTTTTGATCATACTTAAATTGAGATTTTTGTAATCTACCGCCGAGTTTAATGTCTGCGGCAAATTTCGAATCTTGTATTGTTTTTATGATTACATTGTGTGATCTGGTTAGTTCGGTTACTGTTACAAAACTTGGTATCTCTTCAGGAACTTGATGTATTCGATTCTTAAAGATAGTAATATATCTGTACCAATACGCTATAGTTCTTTTGATTTTAAGAGACGATGAAAATTTGGGGGGCGAAGTCCGAGATTCATACCTCCTCGCGGTGCTCTCTGGGTAACTCTAAATGAATCAGGCGGTGTAGTGGAGACGAGCAGGTAAATCCTGTTTATAGTCATGGACACTACATGTTAGGGCGAGTTATTGGCACCTCAAAACCAATACCAAATCAGCAAGCGTCTGTCTTGTATCAAGCGGCTCGCTATATAAATGTGTTCAAGGTAGGATTGGATGCGTTAAGATTCTCACCAGTACGTGACCCACACACGTAACAAGCGGATTGAGCGGCAGGCCTACAACCTGCCCTCATAAAAACTATCAAGTTATGAACCCCAACAAAATGCCTCGGATAACCATATCGGACTCATCACAAAATCGACCTCGGAAATTGTACACGGGCAACGCTTTAAAAATGGGAACATGGAACGTGCTTAGCCTCTTAAGACCTGGAGATCTCCAGAACCTATCGAACCAAGCAAAGAGTTACACATTAGACGTACTTGCACTACAAGAGCTTAGATGGTCTGGGAGGGGGATCCATGACACCACCAATGGTTACACTCTTCATTACAGCGGCCATCAGAACGAAGGAGAATTTGGAGTTGGCTTCCTCATCCATCGGCGCGTGAAGCATTGTATCATCGATTTCCGCCTTATCAACATGCGGGTATGCACGGTCAGACTTCGCACTAAAAAATTTAACATCACGGTCGTTAATGTGCATGCACCCACCGAAGATAAATTAGATGACATCAAAGATCTTTTCTTTGTCGAACTGGATGTCATACCGCACCACGACATTAAAATCATCGTGGGCGACTTTAATGCAAAAATCGGTAGGAGTGCAGAAAATACATCACACATCGGTCCTAACAGCCTGCACCTAACTAGTAATAACAACGGCCAACGAGTCACCAACCTGGCAATAACGTACAACTTAGTTGTATCAAGTACGTTTTTCCCACATAAGAAAATCCACAAAGTAACGTGGAGATTGAATGATGGGAGAACAGAAAATCAAATCGATCACGTCATGGTGTCTAAGAGACAATCCACCAGCATATCTGACGTTAGATCTTACAGAGGTGCAGACATGGACAGCGATCATATGCTTGTCATATTTAAATATAAGTGCATACTGTCATCTACGTTTTACAGACAAGCACAAAAGACCGTTCGATGGAATATCGATGCTCTAAAAGACCAAGCGTCACTGCAGAGTTACCAATCAGCTGTTGCTAATTATTTAGAGCGGCCCAACAACAACGAAGAAGCTCTTTCTAACATCGAGGAGCAGTGGCACGCTATACAGTCAGCCATAACCACCGCGGCGCAAAATACCATCGGAAGAAGACCTCCGAGGTCCCGCAATGATTGGTTCGATGACCAATGCCATAGGGTCGTCGAAAATAAACGAACACTTCGTGAAAAATGGTTGGCTCGCAACACTAGAAGCACTCTTGCAGAATATCTCCGCGCTAGGAAAGCCACGACTAAATACCTTCGACAAAAGAAGCGCGAACATATGAGATTATGCATCGAAAACATCAGCTTCCAAGCGGAACTAGGAAACCCAAGGGACTGTTTTGCAAACGCCAGAAATCTCACTAAAGACTTCCACCCAAGAAGTACAGCCATCAAAGACGGGAATGGAGAGTTGAGAACAAACGTGGCTGATGTTCTCTCAGTATGGCAAACCTACTTTCAAAATCTGCTAAATCGGAATGACGACGTGACCCCCATTAGAGCAATAGCTCTTCCAGGTGAAGAGGTCTTTGTTGAATATCCCACAGTGGAGGAAGTAGACGCAGCTATTAGTCGATTGAAAAACGGAAAGGCACCCGGTCTCGATGGAATCCCCGCAGAATTAATTAAACTCGGAGGCGCTACTCTTGCAACAAGTCTATACGTCCTCGTCGTCTGTATTTGAGACCAAGAAGAGCTGCCTGCAATTGGAAGACAGCGCTCATATGTCCGCTGCATAAAAAAGGCGACCGTCTTAAATGTGAAAACTATCGTGGATTCGTGGCATAGCTCTATTGAACACTGCTTACAAAGTGTTGGCTAATGTTGTACTTGCCAGACTCATCCCTTTCGCCGAAAACATCATTGGCGACTATCAATGTGGTTTTCGACCCAACCGATCAACCACGGACCAGTGTTTTACCATGAGGATGATCTTGGAAAAATGTTGGGAGTACAACATAACCATACATCAACTATATATAGACTTCCGACAGGCATATGACAGTATAAACCGCGACAACCTATGGGCCGCGCTCATATGCCTAGGAATCCCAGAGAAACTCGTTTCGCTGTGTAAATTAACAACGTCTGGGTCTGTATGTAGAATCGTAATTGAAGGAACTGTGTCAGACTCCTTTGAAATAACATCTGGCGTTCGACAAGGTGATGCACTCGCGCCTTTGCTGTTCAATTTGGCGCTTGAGTATACGTAGTGAGGAAAAGCAACATCGAAACTTCGCGCTGTATATTTAATAAATCCGGCCAAATTCTTGGATATGCAGATGATATCGTGCTTCTTGGCCGAAGACCTAGCGATATCAAAGACAGTTTCATACCGCTCGATCGCTGCGCAAGACGACTTGGTTTGAAAGTGAACAGCAGTAAAGCCAAATATTTAGCAACACCCAGGAACATCTCTATGGCAAATCTCGGAATTGGCGACCACAATTTTGATGGTGTCGAAAACTTTAAATACCTCGGGTCAGGTATAACATCACTGAATGAAATGCAGGCAGCCCGAATAAAAGCCCAAATCGCTGACGGACAAAGAGTTTTCTACGCCCAATCAAGATTATTGCGTTCGAAACATCTATCGCAGTCGTGCAAGCTCGCACTTTATAAAGCACTAATAAGACCTGTGCTGACTTTCGGAAGCGAGAGCTGGACCATGACCTCTAACGATTGTAGATAGAACGAAGGTCATCCGTTCAATTTTTGGTCCAATTAAAGTTGCGAACAACGCTCGGCCACGTTACAAGGTCCCCACAACAACGAATGATTTACAAAGTGTTCCATCAACACCCAGCCGGTGTACGTCGTAGAGGAAGACCCCGACTGCGCTGGTGTGACGACGTCGAAAAAGACCTACTCGCATTAGGATGTCGAAACTAGAGGACGAGAGCAATGGATCGGGATGGATGGAATGGCCATTGTGCGGGCGGCGAAATCCCTTCATGGGATGTGAAAGCCAGAGAGAGAGAGAGAGAAATGGCTAAATAATGTAAAATATTATGTTAGTTTTACAATTTTAAATTTACTTAGCAGGTTAAGTAAAAACCGCATCGATTATTTTTTTCAGTGTGTTGATATCAGCTGTTATGCTATTACAAGCACTTTTTATGTGTTTACGTTGTTCTATGTAAGGCAAGTTATCTATGACTTCGTAGCTAATTAATAGCTTGTCGTTTTCTTTGTGTCTTGTATGCAAAAATAAATGTAAATGCCTTAGTCAATATAAAAATCGATATATTCCATTTCATAATTTTATAGTATTGGTGTTGTTGTTATAACAGAGAACTCACCAATTACCATCACATCAAAATTTATATGACGAGAACTGTGAACTAGAGAAATAAAATGGGACAACAAGGTTCCTGAAGAAATTACAGCAAAATGGGTGAAGTTGCGGGATGAACAGGTACAGCTTGAAATCATTTCAATTAAGTCTTCGGGAACCCCCAAAAAACTAATCTGCGATTGAGTAAATATTTTTAGCTTAATTTTTAAAATTGTTCAATTTCGCATCTGATATGCCTCATCTCATACAATTTCTTTACAGAATGAACCAATAAAACATCAAGTAATGAACGATAATGTTTACCATGTTAAAACTAGATAAATTTCTGCACTTCATTAAACGATTTTCAAAAAACTTCCAGTTCTATTAATTTTGGAATGACTTAAGTTATAGTATTTGAATTTAGTACCTTCTGTAAAAAAAAGTAATTAAAACTTTTTAAATACCAAACTATATAGCCATCCATCCTATTGTGTCCTATTATTTTAACAAAAATATATCCTTTTTTATATTTGTTATTCTTGGCAAAGATGTTAAAAACTGATAAAATTGTATTATTCGTACGCGATATCAAGCAAAATAATCAACGGATAAACCACAACATCAGCACTATCAAATTTCATATAAAATTATTGCGTTGAGTTTACGATTATCATCATGGTTGGTACAATTTTATGTGAATGAGAATTACGATTATGATGATATGATGAATTTCTATGACATCATTTTGTGTATTGTAATTCTACCCGCCGCAGAGAGGGTTGTTTTGATTGCAGTGTATGTATATACCATATGCCGTTCTATATCCAATATAGTCAGTTACCTCACTTTCTATAAGTAGAACTATTTTGGACACGTGCTTTCCAGAGTACTCTACACACGGTTTATATCATTACCTAAATCACTTTCACATTGATCTGTGATGTGCCAAAGACTTGACACAGCAAACAATACAAAACTCATCATTTGAACGTATTAAAAGCATCTGCCGCATTTTGAACGAAACCAAAAAATCACAGAAGAAAAAAACAATAAAAAACCAATCATAATTGAAATCTAATTTGGCGCCTTTCTTACCTAAAATCTCTTTGAAGGCGCGCACAAGACAAAAAATTTTACAAAACTGTTGTTGTATTTTTATTCAAATCAATAATAATCGCATATTGTAATACTCGTCAAAAATAATCTTAGTTTTTGCTAGTCGACCTACATCAGAAGCAAAATAAAAATAAATTTCCTTGCATAACAACACATTCTAAAGAAGTTGGTCGTTTAAAGAATGTACAAAAGCAACAAAAAAAAATTTTTTTAAGAATATAATTCTTTGACATTTCATAATGAACACAATAGATTTTAGAACGAAAAAAGTGTCAAAAATGTCAAAAACTTTGAATACAAAAAAAAAATATTTTTAAAAAGTCATGGAACGTAAATTTCAACTTCCGATTTAGCAAATAATGTAGAACTTTTTTTTCAAGAAGCAGCACCAACAAAAAATTTAATTATTTTTTAGACGATTTAAACAGCAAAACTGATAAGAAACCTTATTGATGTAGAGTTCGGTATTTTTGTGGAGAGGTAATAGTGAGGAGGCACTGATTTCGTTATCACTAAATGTCGGTTGGGTAACAAATTTTGACAGGTGTAAGTTTTTATACTTTAAAAGTTGCAATTTTATATGATGTAAGGTTACAATTCATTAGATAGATTTTGTTCTAAAATTAATTTTTTTTAGCATTTTTAAGTTTGATTTGTACGGATATTGTGTATCTTACTAGTTCAAACGGAATGACAGTAATAAAGCAAATACAACTAAATAAAATAAACTGAAATTTTTTTTAAAACTGAACGTTTGGTGTACGCAAGTAATTTAGGAAATTAACATATATTATGCCAAGTCTTTTTAGGACAGCCTCTTGGCGCGATGAATCGTCTTGAAGCTGCGATGAATGCTTCTGATGTATAGTCTCCCACTAACTCCAAATGTTATGGTTTTATAGAAAAACATAAAAAAACAGTAATGTATGTTTTAATTAACATTGCTTTTGTCTCCCACTCTTCGTTGCAATCATGACCGGACCTGCGTAATTATTCCCACCATTTAAGATTGGTCTGGATGCAAAAATTCATTCCATTGGCAGAACTCCCCTCTTCTGAATATACCGGCTAGTTTTGTATCTGACGCATACCGTGCACTGATTTACAAGCTAGTTGATAGATCTGCGGCTGTTTATGATCCAAAATGTCTGTTGTTTATGAATTGTCTTATATATTCTAGCACCCTGATTAGTTTAGTATAGCTGGAAAATTTATTTATCATAGGTACTTAGGTTATCACTTTCTATAGAACCCTCCGAATTGAACTTTTTTTCTAACTTCTTTAGTTGTCGTCGTTGGGTTGAGTTGTGCTGGCCAATCTGATTCAGTTAAGTATAACAATTTGTTTCATTCCAACACAAGATGTCCAATAATTTTGATGGTGCAAGATACCAGGGATTGACAAATTGCGGTTCCATCTTTCCCGAGGAATTTCCAAAGCTCTGCTTACAAACAAAAGTTATTATCGAATCTGTCCATAACAATAAATGATATGCCCAAGGATGTTGAGACCCTAATTAATAATTTCGCAAGTCGTTGTGCTGCACATAATTCCAATTTAGGAAACGAGACTTGCTTAATAGGTGCTACTTTGGTTTTGTATGTGGGCAATTTTACTTCACTACGCTCATTGGTGGTTGATTTTAAGTAAATAACCGCTGATTAAGCTTGTCACTAAATTTGTTCCAAATATATTTGTTATATCTCATGTTACGCTGCTCGCGCCATGATAGTTTTTGTAGCCCTTTTTTGTAACAAAATTTTACTAATAATAATGGAAGGACCTTACTGTCCCAGTGGCTCAAAGATTCGAGCTTTTTCCGATAATACTTTTTACACTATTTGCCGTAGGCACTTGGCGAAACACACTTACACTTAATAAAAACATGCGAAAATGGAAAAACAAGTGATTAGTAAACTGTGTGTATTAAGTGTATTTCCGATAACATTTTTCGTTTGGTGATTTCTTGGACGGGCTCGCCATGCACCTGAAAACTAAACTATCCAAAACTGGATTCCAATGTATTCCTAAGATTTTCATTATTTGACGCAACAAACCGACTTTAACCTCTTCAGTGTCGGTTTCTAATACACCATTTGATACCCATTATTTAACGCTGATTATCGATGATTGAGGAAGCAGCTGGCACCAGTTTATACGAAACCAAACGTGAAATGACTGTAAAGAATCTAGAGAAAAAAAATATATTGAGTGAAATGAATACCCTGCTGCACGACGAAATCGAGCCAAAATTTCCAGTGATTCAGATTATTTAACATCTCATACGTGTCTAAATTATCGAAAGTCGATAAAAACCTGTACAACCAATACTGTAGAAATTGAAGAAAGTATCTTCGCAGATAAAGGAAAAATTAAAAGTAATGAGGTGGAAGTTAAGACGCTTGAAAAGGACGCCCAGAAAATTTAAAAAAGAATAGATGAAGAAAGCGGCCGGTGTATTGAATGGCCTGGAAAAGGAAATGAAAAAGGACTCTAAAGCCAAAGTTTTGTTGAGCAGTGATTAAAAAATCGGCAAAGACTGATCATGACGATGCGACCAAACGAATCAAAATTTAGAATAAAAAATTGCGGATAATCAAAATGCGTTAGATATGAAAAATTAAGAGATGGTGAAAGGTGCGGCAAGTTTGAAAGTTTGAAGAAGCATTCCAAATTGCTCAAAAACGTCTTCAAGCCGTAAATGGCTTTTTATTTACGAAAACAGAAGAAGCAGCTTCTTCGTTATAGGATCAAATTATAGGTTCAAAATGTATTCGAATATTTAGATCAATAAAAATACAACCATTTATCCCCAATTTTGTACCTCAATTTTGCCCCAATTTTGTCCTCCAGTTTTGTCCCAAAATTTCGTCTCCAAATATGTGGAAATTTTGAACCCAATTTTGTCCCCCAACTTTGTCCCTTACATTGCCCCCACCTATGTGCCCATTTGTGTCCCCAATGTTGTCCCCAACTTTGTCCCCAAAATTGTCCCCCAACTTTGTCTGCAACTTTGTCCACAACTTTGTTCACAACTTTGTCCCCAACTTTGTAACCAACTTTGTCCGCAACTTTGTCCACAGCTTTGTCCCCAACTTTGTCCCCAACTTTGTCCCCAGCTTTGTCCAAAGCTTTGTCCCCAACTTTGTCCTAAACTTTGCCACAAACTTTGTCCCCCAACTTTCTTTCCAACTTTGTCCCAAATTTTGTCCCCCAACTTCGTCCCCCAACTTTGTCAACAAATCTGTCCCCCAACTTTGTTTCCAAATTTTTCCCTCAACCTTGTCCCTAAGTGTGCCCAATTGGGCACCCAATGTACATCCCAACTTTATCCCAAAATTTGTCGTCAACATTGTAGCCAGTTTTGTCCCCAATGTTGTCCCCTAGATTGTCTCCCAACTTTGTCTCAAACGTTGTCCCCTACTTTGTCCCCCAACTTTGTCCCCAACTTTGTCCCAAATTTGACCCCTACAACGTTGCCTCCAACTTTTCCCCCAACATTGTCGCCAACTTTGTACCCAACTTTGTCCCCTTCTTCGCGTCCCAACTTTGTATAACAACTATGTCCCCCAACTTTGTCTCCCAACTTTGTCCCCAACTTTGTCCCAAATTTGTCCACAACTTAGTCTCCCAACGTTTTCTCCCAACTTTGTCCCTAAACATTGTCCACCATTTATGTCTCCAACATTAACCCCCAACTTTGTCCCCCCAACTTTGTGCCCCAACTTTGTCCCCCAACTTTGTCCCCCAACTTTGTCCCCAAACTTTGTCAACAAACTTTGTCCCCCAACCGTGTCCTCCAACTTTGCCCCCAAAACTTGTGTTCCAAACTTTATCCCCCAAAATTGTCACCAAACTTTGTCCCCTAACTTTGTCCCACAACTTTGTCCCCAACTTTGTTTTCCAAGTTTGTCTCCCAACATTGTCCCCCAACTTTGTCTTCCAACTTTGTCAACCAACTTTGTCCCCAACTTTGTCCCCAAACTTTGTCCCCCAACTTTGTCTCCTATCTTTGTCCCCAAATTTGTCTCCTAACTTTGTCACCCAACTTTGTCTCCCAACTTTGTCCCAAACATTGTGCCCACCCAGAATTTTGGGACAGAATTTGGTTACACAATTTGGAGACAGAATTTGGGGACACAATTTGGGGACACAATTTGGGGAAAGAATTTAGGGACAGCATTTGAGGACAGAATTTGGGTACACAATTTGGGGACAGAATTTGGGGACAGAATTTGGAGACAGAATTTGGGGACAGAATTTTGGTACACAATTTGGGGACAAAATTTGGGGACAGAATTTGGGGACACAATTTTGGGACAAAATTTGGGAACAGAATTTTGGGACAGAATTTGGGGACAAAATTTGGGGACAGAGTTTGGGGACAGAATTTGTAGACAAAATTTTGGGACAGAATTTGGATACACAATTTGATGACAGAATTTAGGGACAGAATTTGGGGACGGAATTTAGGGACGGAATTTGGGGACAGAATTTGGGGACAGAATTTGGGGACAACATTTGGGGACAGAATTTGGGCACAGAATTTGGGGACAGAATTTGGGGACAGAATTTGGGGACAGAATTTGAGGACACAATTTGGGGACACAATTTGGGTATAGAATTTGTGGACAGAATTTGGGGACAGAATTTGGGGACAAAATTTGGGGACAGAATTTGGGGACAGAATTTGGGGACAGAATTTTGGGACAGAATTCGTAGACAAAATTTGGAGACAAAATTTGGGGACACAATTTGGGGACACAATTTGGGGACGGAATTTCTGGACAATTTGGGGACAGAATTTGGGGACAACATTTGGGGACAGAATTTGAGTACACAATTTCGGGACAGAATTAAGGGGCAGAATTTGGGGACAAAATTTTGAGACAGAATTTGGGGACCAAATTTGGGGACAGAATTTGGGGAAAAAATTTGGGGACAGAATTTTGGGACAGAATTCGTAGACAAAATTTGGAGACAAAATTTGGGGACACAATTTGGGGACACAATTTGGGGACGGAATTTCTGGACAATTGGGGGACAGAATTTGGGGACAACATTTGGGGACAGAATTTGAGTAAACAATTTCGGGACAGAATTAAGGGGCAGAATTTGGGGACAAAATTTTGAGACAGAATTTGGGGACCAAATTTGGGGACAGAATTTGGGGAAAAAATTTGGGGACAGAATTTTGGGACAGAATTCGTAGACAAAATTTGGAGACAAAATTTGGGGACACAATTTGGGGACACAATTTGGGGACGGAATTTCTGGACAATTGGGGGACAGAATTTGGGGACAACATTTGGGGACAGAATTTGAGTAAACAATTTCGGGACAGAATTAAGGGGCAGAATTTGGGGACAAAATTTTGAGACAGAATTTGGTGACCAAATTTGGGGACAGAATTTGGGGAAAAAATTTGGGGACAGAATTTTGGGACTAAATTTGGGGACCAAATTTGGGGACAGAATTTGGGGACACAATTTGGGGACACAATTTTGGGACAGAATTTGGGGACAAAATTTAAGGACAAAATTTGGGGACACAATTTGGGGACAGAATTTGGGAACGGAATTTGGGGACAATTTTGGGACAGAATTTTGGAACAGAATTTGGGGATAAAGTTTGGGGACAGAATTTGGGGGCAGAATTTGGGGACAGAATTTGGGGCCAGAATTTTGGGATAGAATTTGGGGACAGAATTTGGGGACACAATTTGGGGACAGAATGTGGGGACAGAATTTGGGGACAGAATTTGGGGACAGAATTTGGGGACTGAATTTGGGGACACAATTTGGGGACACAATTTGGGGACACAATTTTGGGACAGAATTTGAGGACACAATTTAGGGACAGAATTTGGGGATAAAATTTGTAGACAAAATTTGGGGACAGAATTTGGGGACTGAATTTGGGGACACAATTTGGGGACACAATTTTGGGACTGAATTTGGGGACACAATTTAGGGACAGAATTTGGGAACAGAATTTTGGGACAGAATTTGGGGACAAATTTTGTAGACAAAATTTGGGGACAGAATTTGGGGACACAATTTGGCAACAAAATTTGGGGACACAATTTGGGGACACAATTTGGGGACAAAATTTGGGGACAGAGTTTGGGGACAGAATTTGTAGACAAAATTTTGGGACAGAATTTGGATACACAATTTGATGACAGAATTTAGGGACAGAATTTGGGGACGGAATTTAGGGACGGAATTTGGGGACAGAATTTGGGGACAGAATTTGGGGACAGAATTTGGGGACAGAATTTGGGGACAACATTTGGGGACAGAATTTGGGGACAGAATTTGGGGACAGAATTTGGGGACAGAATTTAGGGACAGAATTTGGGGACAGAATTTTGGGACAGAATTTGGGGACAGAATTATGGGACAGAATTTTGGGACAGACTTTGGGGACAAAACTTAGAGACAGAATTTGGGGACAGAATTTTGGGACAGAATTTGGGGACAGAATTTGGGGGCATAATTTAGGGACGGAAATTGTGGACAGAATTTGGGGACAGAATTTGGGGACAGAATTTGTGGACAACATTTGGGGACAGAATTTGGGGACAGAATTTGGGGACAGAATTTGGGGAAAGAATTTAGGGACAGAATTTTGGGACAGAATTTTGGGACAGAATTTGGGGACAGAATTTAGAGAAAGAATTTGGGGACAGAATTTGGGGGCTGAACTTGGGGACAGCCTCCAACATTGTCCCTTATTTTTGTCCCCTGACTTTGTCCCCCAACTTTGTTTTTCAAATTTTACCCCCAACTTCGTCTCCCAACTATCTCCCCCAACTTTGTCTCCCAACTTTGTCTTCCAACTTTTTCCCCCAACTTTGTCTCCAACTTTGTCCCCTAACTTTGTTTCCCAACTTTGTCCCTCAACTTTGTCCCCCAACTTTCTGCCCAACTTTGTCTCCCAGCTTTTGTCCTAAAACTTTGTCTTCAAACTTTGTTGCCCAAATTTCTCCCCCAACTTTGTCTCCAACTTTGTCCCCCAACTTTGTTTCCCAACTTTGTCCCCCAAATTTTTCCCCCAACTTTGTGCCCAACTTTGTTTCGCAGCTTTTTTCCTAAAACTTTGTCCTCCAACTTTGTTGCCCAACTTTGTCTCCCAACTTTGTCCCCCAACTTTGTCTACCAACTTTGTCCCCAACTTTGTCCCCCAAATTTGTCCCCCAACTTTGTCTTCCATCTTTGTCCCCCAACTTTGTCTCCCAACTTTGTCCTAAAACTTTGTCCCCCAACTTTGTCCCTTAACTTTGTCCCCAACGTTGTCTCCCAACTTTGTCTCCTAGCATTGTCCCCCGAGTTTGTCCCCCGACATTGTCTCCCAACTTTGTCCCCAACTTTGTCCCGCAACTTTGTATCCTAACTTTGTCTCCTAATTCTATCCCTCTATATAACTTTGTCCCTCAACTTTGTCTACCAACTTTGTCCCCAACTTTATCCCCCAAACTTGTCCTCCAACTTTGTCCCCCATCTTTGTCCCCCAACTTTGTCTCCCAACTTTGTCCTAAAACTTTGTCCCCCAACTTTGTCCCTTAACTTTGTCCCCAACGTTGTCTCCCAACTTTGTCCCCCAACTTTGTCTCCCAATTTTGTCCCCAACTTTGTCCTCTAACTTTATCTTTTACTTTGTCCCCAATTTTTTTTCCAACTTTGTCCTTTAACTTTGTCATCAAATTTGTCCCGTAACTTTGCCCCCCAACTTTGTCCCCTAACTCTGTCCTCAAACTTTGTCCCCCCCCTTTTTTGCCCCCCCCCAACCCCCCAACTTTGTCCTCCAACTTTGTCCCGTAACTTTGTCCCCCAACTTTGTCCCCTAACTCTGTCCTCCAACTTTGTCCCCCAACGATGCCCCCCAACTTGCCTCCAACTTTGTCCCTAACTTTGTCCCCCAACTTTGTATGGGCTATGATTGATCTAGATAAAACTTTATTTTAAAGCATTATTCGTAAATTATGAGATTCTTATAAGGAATGTAGTAAATAACGATGTATCGGAAGTGCCAGTTTCCGATGAGACTATCGTTAACATCGCTATAGGGTCTCTCCCTCTCTCTCTTTAGTTTTGCACCCCATGAAGGGATTCTGCCGCCTGCACTGTGATTCTCAATTGTTCTTGATCCATCGCTTTAGCCTACCACTTTCGACGCACCATTATTTGAAGGTTTTATTCGACGTTGTAAATCAAGTGCAGCCAGGGTCTTCCTCTACGAGGCACACCTGATGATTTGAACACTTTAATAATCATACTCTGTTGTGGAGACGGTCTCGATACCTCCAAGAGATTGCCTCATCTCGTGGCTCATACAAATGAGCTATTCGTTTTGTCAACTTTAATTGAACCAAAGAGGGAACGAATGACCTTCACAATCAAAATCTTACAATCGTTAGAGGTCCAGATCCAGCTCTTGCCTCTGAAAATTAGCACAGATCGAATGAGTGCATTATAAAGTGCGAGTTTTGTTGGGCGTAGAAAACTCGGTGCCCGGCAGCAATTCAGGCTTTTATTTCTCCCTGTATGTCATTTGACGTTGTTACTACACTGACACGAGGAATTTAAAGTTTCCAACGATACTACTAGCAACTAGATAAATTTTCCATACCCAAGTTTACGCCTTGGACAATATTTGGGATATTTATCGGATCGTTCTAACTTCCGCTGTACTTATAAAATTTCTAGAAACATTTTCAAAGTTAACAGCTGAATAACATTTAGAATAATTCACAATGTCATTAAATCATGCAATTACACATTAAAAATGATATTTTAAAATGTGGAAAGCGATAACAAGGAGAACTTAACTAACCAACAGACGCTAAAATAACAACAACATATATGATGTACTCGCGTATATCATCCACCATCATACATATACAAAAAAACGTTTACGTCAAACCTAAATTCCTATTAAACAAATAATTAAGATAAATTGAAGAAAAACACTTAGACTGATGATTTACGTCTAAAAATAGAAAGACGCACACATTTGATTTTCTCAAATCAAAACAATAAAAAAAACACTGAGTATATCAATTGCAATAAAAATAATAAAATAACGACGAACAAAATAAATTAGAAATTGGGGAAGAAATTCATAATTACATTAAGTAATGAAACGTCACCTGTCATAACTTTTGGTTCTGTTTATATTTTTATTATTATAAATATAGAATGAAAATCTAATCTTTATTGCCACCACCGTACACTACTCAATATAATAATCATTCGGTTCTAACGTATATTTATGAAGTACTTGATATCATTAATACAATAATATGAGCCACGTGTTCACTCGATATATGCAATAAGACAGCAGCAGTCAGCAATGCTCAAGTGGATCAATCAAAGTTGGTATGTGTAAAATGAACATACGCATAGATATCAACAAACATACACACAAAATATTTTCTAAAACGGAACGAAATTTCGACGAATAAAAAATTTTATTTTATATTTTAAATCTCTTATTCTTATCTTAGCGAGACGTCATAAATGTCATCTCATATTTATGTGAACGATTTTGTTCTTTTTTTCGTTTTTTTTATAGTGAAAGTACAACAACATAAGACACAACATAACCATATTCCGATTCTTGGTTTTGAAGGATTTTTTTATAAATTTTATGGATTTTTTTTTATGTATCATATATACGAGCGACTACTTAATGCGGAGATAAAATGAAATTTATTTGTGTGAGATAAGAAAAGTAACAAAATGGTGATAAAGAATTCAGATTATGTAAAAGCGGTTTCTGTTTTCTGTAATCGGATTTTATGTACGACTCTAAACACTTCTAGATCAAAAGAAGAGTTTGAGGCATGAACTTGTGAATAAAAATTATAACATTTTAGTAAAACGACTTCAAGACCTAAATATCACATATTTACTCATTCAAATAGTTGTGGTACAATACAATTCGCACACGAAGTTGATACGTCGTCGCTCAGATCTGCACTTATTTGGAACACATAAAATAAACATTTTACGGGTGTCACTTTCGGTAGACCGATTTCAGAAAAATGTCACTAGGAACTCTCAATTTCTAAAAAAAGCTTAAATATAAAGTTTTATCCCGATCATCAATCAATTCGTCTGAGCTGTGCAGGGCCGAATTTTTGATAAAAAAACAGATTTTTTTCTTACTCGTTTTGTGCTTATTGCTATAGTTTCCAAAATATTTGTAAAAAAAAACGGAAAAGCTCCAATAGAAGCTGCCTCTTTCTGTGGCCCAATTTCGACGAAAAATCACTGGGATCTCCAGGAATTTATGAAAAATGTTTATGTTTAAAGTTTCACCCCGGTTAGTCAAACCGTTTGGACTGTAGAGAGGAAAGAGGCATTCAACTACATTTTTAGACTTTGGTGTATAGCGAATAGTAAATCTGCAAAAATGTCGAGGTGAAAGTATTTGATAATTACTATGTAAAAGTTAGTAAAAGTATGATAAATTTCGATATAAAAGATTAACATCATATTTTGCCATGTAAAGTGCCACCCGGCCGAAAATGTTTGAATTGGAAGTTTTTTTGACATTAAGCAAAAACATTTCATAATTGAAACGTTAATTTTTAATTGTAATACCGTTTAAAAATTTAATTTCTTTAATTCTGAATACATTTTATCATAAATTTGCATATCGTCCAAAAATAAAACACATTTCTTTTTTTTTACGGACCATCATTTTTACGCTTTATTTCGAAGTAGTAGCTTGTTGGAGCTAAACCGTTCGATGGTTTTAGTGAGGTGAATTTGTAAATAAATTTACTTACCAGAGGAACCGATGTCCGGCTGAAATGCTGGCTTTTATATCTGACTGGACATCATTTTTTAATGTTATAACTCCAGCTGTTTCGGCTTGTTCTTTATAATAGTGTCCTTGAAATGAATTAACATTAAACCTCTGGTCAGGAAGCATGATATCATCTGCTGATGATATCATGCTTCCTAATCTTCAGAAGAATTTGGCCTGACTTATTCAAAACAACTTTTTGCTACTATGTGCTAGAGCGACAGAATAAAAAGTACAGGTGCGATCACATCTTCCTGTCGTAAACCCGATGTTATCTCGAAAGGAGGAGACAGAGTTTTGCACTGTAATTCGTCACGATGGTCGAGATGTTGTTAGTTAGCTTCGGAGAGAAATAAGCTTGTCTGAAAATCTGAGACATATAAGCGTGGTTCAGATGTTTTCGCAGTCGATGTTTTCATGCGCTTTTTTAAAGCCTATATTGATTATCTAACCGGTTATGCTGTACTCTCAACATTTTGTCAAAAACATCCTCAAAGTACACCAATGGTCAGGGATTTACTGATTGAGGGAAAACCACATTAGTAGTCACCGAAGATATTATTAACAAGAGAAATGTGTCTGGCCGCCCCGGTGGCTAAGTGGTCGGAATGACTGCTCCAACGACCAGAGGTCCTGGATTCGATTCCCGGTGATGAAAAAAATGTCACGGCTCGTTTAAGACCAATAAATTATTCTTTCATCATCCGAAATGAATGGTTCTGGCAAGTACAAAATTAAAATCACTTTATAGTTGGTGTTTAACAGGGATATACCACGATTATTTCCGTAGCAACAAACTTTCAGGACTTCTTCGATGAAACGTTTAAGAATGATATTTTCAACCAAATACTCAATCTTAGCCTTATTCGAGACCTTTATGCAAAAATTATTTAGGAATTTCATTTTCATCCCCCATCACGGGAAGGTTAAAAATAAGCGGGTTCAGTTCCAGATAGCCATATTCCAGAACTACTGCTATAAATCATTTTAGTACCCTATTTCCATACGGTATTGAAAATCGGTTAAACAATGGCCGAGTTCCGTCCTAAAAAAACATTTAGAATTTATTTTAAAATGGAATTTCTATATGTTGGGTTGTATGCAATCTCATCATGATCGGTTAAGAAATGAAAAAACTCCATCCGAGGTGACCATATTCCAGAACTTTCTTCAAAATTCACTTTACAATCCCATTTCTATCGAAAATGCTAAATCTCATTATAATCGGTGGAGAAGTGACCGATTTTTACCAAAAATGTTTTTAGTATCCCATTTTCGTTCAACATAACAAAATCGGTCAAGAAGAGGGCAGAGTTCTGTCCATAGTGTTCATATTGCAGAATATTTTCCAAAAAAAATTGCATCACATTTTCTACTAACATATCTAATTCCTTCGTGATCGACAAAGAAATGATCGAGTTTCACCCTAGTACTGCGTAAACCAAAAATCATTTTAAAATTTCATTTCATCCAACATGCCTAATTTAATCACGACTGGTTAAGAAATAACCGAGTTAAGAAATGACCTAACTTTGGTCACAGGAGTCTTATTCCACTACAAATTCCAGGTAGTCTTAATCCAACTTCTTACAAAAAACAGTTTAGAATTCTATTTCCATCCAATATACTTAATCCCATCATAATCTGTGAAGAAATGAGCGAGTCCGTCTGAGGTGGTCATATCCCAGAACATCTTTCAATAATATAATTTGAAAGATGTTCTGGAGTTTCATTCAATCCCATTTCCATTCATCATACCCAATCCAAAAACTTCTTCGAACAATTATTTTACAATCCCATTATGAACAGTTTAGAATCGATTTCCGCCAAAACTAAAAATTTTCCAGAATTTCTCTAAAATTGTTTTAAAATCTCATTTCCATCCATTTACGAGTATTTCATCCCATTTACGAGTATTCCATCCCATTTACGAGTGTTCCCACCATCCCCTTCCCCCACGATTTTCGCCAAAAGTGGATACATTCCAGCAGTTCTCCTCAAAATAATTTCAGAATCCTAATTACAACCAATGTATCAAATCATGATTGGTTAAGAAATGGCCTAGTTCTATCCCAGATAGCTTGATCCCAGTACTTCTCTTTAAAACTATTTTATAACCCCCTCTACATACCCAAATAAACTATAATCAGGTTAATTGCCAAGATCCGGCCAAGGTGTTTATATTCCACAACTTCTTCCAAAAGTAATTTTTGAATTCTATTTCCATCCAGTATACCCCAACCCAACATAATCGATTAAAAAATGAAAAACTTCCATTCAAGAAAGTCAAATTTCAGAACTTATTTCAAAATCATTTTAAAATCAAAAAACGGCCAATTTAATTTAAAATCTTTTAGTGTTAGTCGATCTTCTCATAATTGAGATACTTTTAAAAATATTTGCATATATCACTGGGATCTCCAAACTTATGGAGAAAGCTTAATTATGTAGTTTCGGTTCGATCAACCACGCCATCTAGACTGTATAGAGGTCGGATTTTTGACGCACCTTTCAAAAAATTTTGCAGAAACCGGAAAAGCATCTATGGACACTGTAATTTCCGGTTGGTCGATTTCAGCCAAAAGTCACTGAGATCTATCAATTTGTAAAAATAGCGTAATTGTGAAGTTTCTCTCATTCCGAGCTGTACAGTGTCGAACTTTTGTTGAGAGTTGTATGGACATATCTTGATTAGTGTTGCTTGATGAGTTTTTTTTTATTTTCTGGGATAGAGTCGTAGGATAACTTTACATGTAGGTAATTATTTGTTAAATGTGGAGCATTGCAATCTAGTTAAAAAGAGGTAAGAATAACGTTTATTAAATTTTTGAATCAATATACTAGAAACACTATTTTTTAAATCATCAGATCTAAAATTTTGACCGAAAAAGTTCCAGTTCATGAGTTTGTACAGCGATCTAAAAATTTTATTTCTATTGCTCAATCGGCACTATTGATCTGTCTACCGATGAAATATTTCACGAAAACATGGCTGACAGGTTTGCAAAGTTTCGCACAGCATTTCCTCCAAACTACTATGTTTTCAGACGCAGAATTGCTTACTTTCCATACGGACCCTCAGCTGATATATAGGAATATCTACCTACATTTTGCGCAAATGAACTAACCGCTACTGTTGCTGATTTCGATTATGTTTTGATTTTGCGAGATTTTAACATGTCTAAAGTAAAATATCTTGTAGAAACCTGTATTTAGGGAAAAGCCTTTTAGGTTGATGTTTGTTATTGAATACTGAACCATTGCCCATCCGAAGACAAGTATCCTGCGCAGTTTTCGTGCAATTTTTGTTAATGCTATAGTTTTTAAAATATTTGCGAAAAAATGAAAAGCACCAGTAAAAGTTTCTTTTTATTTTCAAGAAGCTTTATGTTTTATGCTTCAGCCTATGAAATCGTCATTACTTTCCGAACAAGTAGTAGTTTGCCGAAACTCAGCCTCTCGATGATTTCACGTAGGCGTGTTTTAAGACACACAAGATATTTAAATTCTTCTACGTTGTCATCATCTGTTTTGAGATTTATAGTATTGATGGTTCTTGGTGTTGATAGACATTTAGATTTCTGGCTGCCTATTTTTAAACCCAGCTGTTTCGACGGGAAGACAAGCTAACTTATTGACAGCATATCTTCCTATCGTACACTTGATGTTATCTCGAAAGGATCTGTCAAATACCCTTCCACCGTAAATTCTTCACCATTAGAAATACAACTGCTTGCTTGTTAAAAGTCTATATATAATTTTGCAGAACGGTTATGTTGCACTGTCAAATTTTTACCAAGATCACCTTCAAAATGAATCACTGGTTGAAAGGTTTCAGTGAGAACAACATTAGTAATAATTTCAGAAAGGTGATAGTTTTGGAAAGGTGAATGATTTTACCAAGCAGAAAACTAGCGAGCACTTTGTAGGCAGTGTTTAAGTACTATGCCGTGGCAATTTTCACATTTGATACAAGCGCCTTAAGAAATTGCTGAGCTCCGTCCATAGTGGCCAACTTAGTTTGTTTAAGCTTGATATGTCCAACCAAAATATCCAATCCTATCATAACCGGTTACGGAATGACCTTCAGAACTTCTTCCTAAAACTATTTAAGAATTTTATTTCCATTCAACATGTCAAACCCGTCATGATCTAATAAAAAATTATCAAACTAAGTCCAAGGTAACCATATTCTAGAACTTATTCGAAAAGTCAATTAGAGTTTCATTTAAAATATCAAATCCCATCACAATCGGGAAAGAAGTTGCCGAGCTTCATCCCAGGTAATCGCATTCGCAAACTTCTTCCAAAAATTATTTTAGTATTCCAGTCGGTTCAGAAAACGGCCGAGTTCTGTCCAAATTGTTTATATTGAAGAACCTTTTACAAAAAGCCTTTTAGAAGTTCATTTCCAAATATCGTATTCCATTCCTTCATGATGAATTTAAAATGACCTAATCCACCTTAGGCGAGCATTTCATCCAGCATGCCTGATCTCATCATGATTTGTTAAGAAATTACCGAGTACTAGTCCCACATGGCCGTATACCAGAACTTCTAACATATATCAATTTAAAATCCAATTTCCATCCAATATACTAAATACCGTTATGATTGGTTAAAAAATGTCCTTGTTCTGCCCCAGGCCGAATCCAGTTTAGATGTAACCTTCCGTCCAGAACATTTCCTAAAAATCCTTTAACAATCCCATTTCCATCAAATATATATCCAATTAAATCCTAATCGAATATGAAATGGCCGAGTTCCGTCCCAGATAACTATATTTCAGAAAATCTTCCTATATTAAAAATGTTCGACACGGTTTATATAGGTACAATATTTATTTCCTAGTTGAGATATTTTGATTTTCAGCATTTTTATTTCCGATCTTTCGATGTCCGAGATTATGATTTCCTCGATTTTGATTTCTTGGATTTTAAGTTGGTGGATTTTGATGCCCAGAATTTTGATAGTCGGGATAATGAAATCCGAGATTTCGAGGGTAACCCAGTCATAACATATATGGATTGTTTTACAAAGCTCCCGAGAGAAAGAAATTTCAGAGTTCATTAAATTTAAAAATAATTTTTAAAATATCCATGCTATTTTTCTAGTGGTCTGTATGTTTGGTAATATGAAAAATGGCTCGAACGATTTTCATGAAAAGGGGGATTTTGAGTATCAGAAATCGATTGCGATGAGTCTTGCATTGAGGAAAATTCGTTTGATATTTTGTGATATCAAAGTTTTTATCAGAGCTGATAATCTTTAAACACTTTATAGATTCCAATAAAATATTGATATTTTCATTTAGATTATTCCATAAATTTTTCAAACGTACTGCTTATATCCAAATTTTTATAACAAATGGTTTACATCATGCAGAATTAAAATGAAGAGTCAAATCTCAAGGTATTCTATATAGGTCGGATCGTATGTAAATGAGCCTTAGCACAATCCCTAACATAATGCTGATATGCATTTTTTTTTAAAACAGTTAGTAGACATCAGGCAAGTCAAAATCAAATGCTGAATCTTTAGCCATCTCTATAGGTTCCAGCTAGAATAATTAATTTTTATTGACCATTTTACTTAAATTTCATGTTCAAGTTTAAACCAGAGCTGGTTGACATTAAGACAGAATCAAATTCAAAAGTCAAATATTAAAGCACTTTACATAGGTTCCAGAGAATTATTAATTTTCTTACTTAGATTTTTCGTTCAAGCTAAATGAGTCTATAGTGCTATCAATTTAATCCTTCCTAATATAATGCTAATATCCCAATTTTTTTCAGAGTTGGTGAACACCATGGCGAGGCAAAAAAAAAAGAGAAAAATCTTCAGGCTTATTTTTTTTTTCTTTTTTGTATAAATTTCATTTGGTGAACCATATTCAAATGGGCCTTTATAAAGCATACCCTAACATTTTGCTGATAACTTAATTTTTTTACAGCTGGTGAAGATCGTCGCGTGTTAAAATCAAAACTAAAATCCTTAGGAGTTAGAAGATCTGGTGGACAGATCTTATAACTCCTATAAAGATTTTAGTTTTGATTTTGGTGGACTACAATCCCCTTACAATAATATTGGTAGCCATATATTTTCATATTAATCGTATAGTTCGTGGTTTAACTAAAGTGGTCGCGACCATGTGGGGGGGGGGCGTCATTTTAAAAATTGTCGTACTGATCATTAAATTACGGAGAATCATATATAAATCACTACAAAATCTATAGGCCATCCGAATGCCGAGATATTTAATTACGTAAAATTACTCAACTCAGCTCAAACTACTTGCAATATGTGGCTCTGAAGTTGTAGCTTGTAGTTCGCTTGGTCGGGTTCCCAACCGATCGTGGTGCATTAGTTTTCTGGTGTTCCGCGCAAATGAAAAATCTTTGTTTGGAATAGAACTGGAATAATACTCCTAAAAATTCATCTCATCGTTTCATGTGGCATCACGTAAATTCTATGATAAACCACGGATTTTGCCAACACTAGATTTCTAGTTGTACAGGATTGTTTAGAACCTGCAAGATTAACGAAAAATTAAACGATGTATCAGCAATTTTTGAAGAAAGTTTGAGGTATCGGCACGTATACTGACTGATATTACCAGTGAAGACAATATAATCCATAACTATTTTTCGTCGTAGTTTAAAATCCGGAAGACGGTGGCTTACATTTTACCATTCCGTATAGTATTGAACTACATTGGTTGAGAATCAAACAAACAAGCAACGCCACCAGTAAAGCATCAACTATCATCTCTTGACCCATATATTGTTTCTAAACATTTATTAAGAGTGGGTGAACGTTTAAACAGGTCAGCGCTAAACTATTCCGCTATTGCAAGAAATATATTGACATTAAAGCTCATCAGAAATAAATATTGGATATTTGGTGCTAGATACACCATCGACTACTGTTTAAAGGCATGCACAATGCGCAGTATGCATGTGGTTCAATTCCAAAATGGTACCAATTTCGATGGACCTAGAATGGACAATTTTTGCAAATTAGTCTCGTTTGTAAAAAATTAAAGTTAAGCCTAAGATGAGAAGGTATTTCCTTCTCGAGGTTTCTTAGTAAAATATTCTAATATTTTTGCAATTTCTGCATTTTTTCCTGTCGGGTCGGCTTTTTTCCTGTAACATGGGAGAACGCTCTTTTGATTCTAAACAAAATAAATTTCTTTTGGAAATATTGTGAAGAGCCGATTTCTTACAATAAACGCCAAAAAATAAGCAAATACTTGTTCACGTGGTATTTGACAAACAAAGACACATTTCAAATTATAATAAACAATTTTTATTTGTTTAATATTTTGCCATAAATATCCAGGTAAATTACTACAAATAGCAATAGTTAGACATGACTTGAATCTAATCGTAACAATTATACAGTCAATTCAGAGACACCCTGTATTTGATAATTATAAACTCACTTCAGTATACACAGCATTTAGATGTGTGCAGTTGCTTGTAAATACTGAATTTGTTGAATTTTGCCAGTTTGTCTGCTTCCCTCCATCCTAACAATTTTGTTGCACTGCCGCTTGACACTGCACTTTAAAATTCTCAAATGGGACCTTCAAATGTCGGAGGTTTTAAAATTTTTCTTCAGCTCTCGCCACTGGTTCGTTTGAAAACGTTTTATTTAGCTGGCCACTCCTAATAGTTTACGAGGTATGTTTTTTAGAGTAGGCCTCAAATTGCCTAATTTTATAGTTAAGTTCCTGCCTAGAATTCGTTCCTCAAAATTCTTAAACTGGCTAGCTTACTTTTACATCGAGAGGCATCATTTCTTCTTTTAACTCTTGTTTGAGCTTCTGGTCTATCTCAGTAAACCATCCACCTTATTTTACTCGTTGTTCTACCAATTGTACATTTTGGTACTTGGATTTGGTTGATTACTGGTCTAGTAGTAAGTAAGGGTGTTTGCATCATATCTTCCATGTTCAAGGATGGGTTTTTGTTGTTCAGGAGCAGGCGGCTGTACAGAAATGGTTGTTTATGTGTTATTGATCGCTCCGGTTCCCACGTTTCTTACTTCTTCTATGCAAGGTTGGCTAGATTTTCTGATCATAATTTGTAGTAAGTGTCGGCATCCCTGGTGGTTCTGGCGTAGGTGATATTTGTCATGAATAACTCCCTTCCAGCTTCAGCATCCGCTTTCATCAGTATTTTAGAGGAATACTTGATCGGCAATAACATTGATGCGTGTTAAGATTAATAATCGCCTCAATAAAATTATGGACTCTGACTAGGTTCGAACTCGTGACGTTTGGATTAACAACATTTGGTGGTGTATATAACTTAACCGCTCGACCACCGAGTGATATTCTTAGTGTACTTACATATATTGTAGACCATTGTGGTTGGCCTCATTATTTTTTTGGTCTTTACAAAATTAGTATCAACATGATTAATGAATTTTAAATATGATCACATAATAGTTGATTAACTCACAATACGTCACAAAAAGAATTGCTCGTGCATTAAAAAATATTTAAACATTTCAAAATGAAAATGTTCCGCAACGACTTCCAACGAAATTTAGCTCATCAAGATACTGTAAGAAAACTTCTTTATATTTATGATCCACCGAACAACAATAACAAATTCAAACTGTTTCAGAACAACTAAATAAAACTTCTATGTGCGGTTTTACGAGTCTGTGTTGTTTTTGGTTCCTTTTCAATATTAATGGTTCTATATTCGTCCAGTGTCACAAATTTTTTTTTATTACCATTTACGAGATGGTTGTGTATACGGTCATATTTAATTTCATTAACAGTCCAAAAATATAAAAGTTACAAAACCATAAATTTTGTCTCTCTTTTTGGGCTACGCCGTTGCTGTATTCTAACAATTTTTAATTAATTTTTTTCATTTTAGACCTATTTAGAAAAAAAAATGTTTGTATGTCCGCATGTGTAATTAAAAATTGTGCCTATAAATTTTATGTCTTATCACAAAGCTGATAAGAACGTTATAAGAAAATGTATTGTGTAATCTTGAAATACATGATTTACTTACAATTAAAATTATAATTAAGTTCTTTTGTTTCTAAACTATTAAATAGCAAAACATAACCCCATTGACCCGATGAATTTTTAATATCGTTGCAAAATTTATAAAGAAAAAAAAATGCAAACAGCTACAAAAAACTGTTTGTGCGCTGACGACTTTGCGATAATTCGCGTAATACTCTATTATTTTATGAAAATATTTAAAAGCAGCTGTGCAATGAAAATCGCAAAAATATGTAAATTTCATTTATTTTGTTTATAATAAATAATAAATAAATTATAAATTATATAAATTAAAATATTTTGCTCGCAAATACATAAATTAGATCAAACGAAATTTTATGTATAACGAAAAAAAAACGGTTGTCATCTATATCTGCGTGCTTAATGGTTTGATCGCGTTACTAATTCATGTTTTGATAAAACGTGCGATGGCCCCTATTTAACACACATAGTTACTTTGTAGGTGTCCGCCGCGCGCACTTTGTATATCGACCATGATCACCTTAATAAATTTTATATATCGCTGCTAGTACACAGCTCAATACGCGGTACTGGTCATATAGAACACTGATGAATTATTAACGCGTGGAAAATAAATGTCTGCTTAATCGGCGTAGGTGCTGCGTCAATATTTTTGAAAAATTCAAAAGAAATTCAATGTACCGTAGCTAAATAGATTTTGTTGATTTAGATTTAATGTGAATTTTTTTTTATATATGTTTGAAATTATCATTTCAACTGGCATTAACACGAAGATCAAGGAAATGAATCAAATACACTTTTTTTGTAAAATTGTGATTTACATTATATAAAAATTTGTTTTTCATTTAAAGATTACATTTGCATTAGTCAATAATACTCAATACTGTCTTGAAGCTGAATGAATTTAAACATTTTTGTATTGTAGTAAATTGTATAAAATCAATATTGCGGCGGCTGGGCCATCTGTCGGTTTGCTTTTAAATTATAGGCTATGGCCATACTTTTTGTTAACAATTATGCGTGAAATTTTGAGAGCTGGTCGTACCCGAAACCATTCGAATTTTGAAAGGAAGTAAGGATCGTGAAAGAGCGCCAAGCGCAACCGCTTTAGTGAATTTGATGAAGAAAGTTCGTGAGAAAGGCTTGCTATTGAATGACTGAAGCTGTGTTAGAGCTCGGGCAGTGCGCATGTCAAAGAATATTGCGGCTCTGATCCATAGTAAACCAAGTACTTAATGACTGGGCAAATTGTGAATGCTGTTCCCGAGAAAGGTTTGCGTAAATTAAATCAAATAATTAATGCAGCTTTCGACCCTATTAAAGTTAGCCGAAAGTTTCCAGCCGAAAGATAATGCAGATAGTGTCTTTGCTATTCCAGCCAAAATATGGTAATGCAGCTATTGTTTGTTTTTGCTATCCCAGCCAAAACAATAAATTAAAGCCAAAAGATACGAAAGATGCTTATTGATTAGGTCATAATCGTAATCCCCGAAATTTGGTGCAATTCTGAAATGGATGGGGGGTAAAATTTGGTATAATGTACCAGAAAGTCCGAATTTTTCGAAAATGAAATAATGAAATGTCCTGTAACTTTTGAGTAACCCACTTTATCATCAATCCCACTATGCTTATTAGAAAGGTCATAGGCTTAGGTCAACCCACACGAAGTTTGAAGCAAATCTGAAGGGGATAGGGGGGGGGGTGTAATGTGGTATAATGTACCAGAAATTCCAAAATTTTCGAAACTAAATTAATGAAATGTCCTGTAACTTTTGAGTAACCCACCTTACCATCGATCCCTCTCAGCTTATTAAAAAAGGTTATAGGCCTAGGTAAACCCACGCGAAATTTGAAGCAAATCTGAAGGGGAAAGGGGGGTGTAATTTGGTATAATGTACCAGAAAGTCCAAAATTTTCGAAACTAAATTAATGAAATGTCCTGTAACTTTTGAGGAACCCACTTTACCATCAAGCCCACACAAAGTTTGAAGCAAATCTGAAGGGGATAGGGGGGTGTAATTTGATATAATGTACCAGAAATTCCAAAATTTTCGAAACTAAATTAATGAAATGTCCTGTAACTTTTGAGGAACCCACTTTACCATCGATCCCACTATGCTTATTAGAAAGTTTATAAGCCTAGGTCAACCCACGCGAAATTTGAAGCAAATCTGAAGGGGATAGGGGGGTGTAATTTGGTATAATGTACCAGAAACTCCTTAATTTTCGAAACTAAATTAATGAAATGTCCTGTAACTTTTGAGGAACCCACTTTACCATCAATCCCACTAAGCCTATTAGAAAGGTCATAGGCCTAGGTAAACCCACGCGAAATTTGAAGCAAATCTGAAGGGGATAGGGGGGTGTAATTTGGTATAATGTACCAGAAAATTCGAATTTTTCGAAACTAAATTAATGAAATGTCCTGTAACTTTTGAGGAACCCACTTTACCATCGATCCCACTAAGCTTATTAGAAAGGTTATAGGAATAGGTAAACCCACGCAAAAATTTAAGCAAGTCTGAAGGGGATAGGGGGGTGTAATTTGGTATAATGTACCAGAAACTCCAAAATTTTCGAAACTAAATTAATGAAATGTCTTGTAACTTTTGAGAAACCCACTTTACCATCGATTCCACTATGCTTATTAGAAAGGTCATAGGCCTAGGTCAACCCACGCGAAATTTGAAACAAATCTGAAGGTGATAGCGGGGGGGTTTTATTTGGTATAATGTACCAGAAACTCCAAAATTTTCGAAACTAATTAATGAAATGTCCTGTAACTTTTGAGGAACCCACTTTACCATCGATCCCCCTAAGCTTATTAAAAAGGTTATAGGCCTAGGTAAACCCACGCGAAATTTGAAGCAAATCTGAAGGGGAAAGGGGGGTGTAATTTGGTATAATGTACCAGAAAGTCCAAAATTTTCGAAACTAAATTAATGAAATGTCCTGTAACTTTTGAGGAACCCACTTTACCATCGATCCCACTATGCTTATTAGAAAGGTCATAGGCCTAAGTAAATTCACGCGAAATTTGAAGCAAATCTGAAGGGGATAGGGGGGTGTAATTTGGTATAATGTACCAGAAACTCCAAAATTTTCCAGACTAAATTAATGAAATGTCCTGTAACTTTTGAGGAACCCACTTTACCATCGATCCCACTAAGATTATTAGAAAGGTTATAGGCCTAGGTCAACCCACGCGAAATTTGAAGCAAGTCTGAAGGGGATAGGGGGGGTGTAATTTGGTATAATGTACCAGAAAGTCCAAAACTTTCGAAACTAAATTAATGAAATGTCCTGTAACTTTTGAGAAATCCACTTTACCATCGATCCCACTATGCTTATTAGAAAGGTCATATGCCTAAATAAGCCCACACAAAGTTTGAAGCAAATCTGAAGGGGATAGGGGGGTGTGATTTGATATAATGTACCACGCGAAATTTGAAGCAAATCTGAAGGGGTTAGGGGGGTGTAATTTGGTATAATGTTCCAGAAAATTCGAATTTTTCGAAACTAAATTAATGAAATGTCCTGTAACTTTTGAGTAACCCACTTTACCATCAATCCCACTATGCTTATTAGAAAGGTCATAGGCCTAGGTCAAACCACGCGAAATTTGAAGCAAATCTGAAGGGGATAGCGGGGGGTGTAATTTGGTATAATGTACCAGAAAGTCCAAAATTTTCGAAACTAAATTAATGAAATGTCCTGTAACTTTTGAGTCCTGTAACTTTCGGACTTTCTGGTACATTATACCAAATTATACCCCGCTATCCCCTTCAGATTTGCTTCAAATTTCGCGTGGGTTTACCTAGGCCTATGACCTTTCTAATAAGCATAGTGGGATCGATGGTAAAGTGGGTTCCTCAAAAGTTACAGGACATTTCATTAATTTAGTTTCGAAAAATTCGAATTTTCTGGAACATTATACCAAATTACACCCCCCTATCCCCTTCAGATTTGCTTCAAATTTTGTGTGGGTTTTTGTATGACCTTTCTAATAAGCATAGTGGGATTGATGGTAAAGTGGGTTACTCAAAAGTTACAGGACATTTCATTAATTTAGTTTCGAAAAATTCGGACTTTCTGGTACATTATACCAAATTATACCCCGCTATCCCCTTCAGATGACCTTTCTAATAAGCATAGTGGGATTGATGGTAAAGTGGGTTCCTCAAAAGTTACGGGACATTTCATTAATTTAGTTTCGAAAAGTTCGAACTTTCTGGTACATTGTACCAAATTTCACCCCGCTAACCCCTTCAGATTTGCTTCAAATTTTGTGTGGGCCTACCTAGGGCTATGACCTTTCTAATAAGCATAGTGGGATCGATGGTAAAGTGGGTTACTCAAAAGTTACAGGACATTTCATTAATTTAGTTTCGAAAAATTCGGACTTTCTGGTACATTATACCAAATTACACCCCCTATCAGTCTTGCTCAAAATTTCAGAGATTAGGATTATGATCTAACCAATAAATATATTATAAATAATATAGAATTATGTATATAAAGTAATGTATCTTTTGGCTATAATTTATTTTTTCGGCTGGGATAGCAAAAACAAGCTGCGTAATGTATCTTTTGGCTATAATTTATTTTTTCGGCTGGGATAGCAAAAACAAGCTGCATTACCATCTTTCGGCTGGGATAGCAAAGACACTATCTGCATTATCTTTCGGCTGGAAACTTTCGGCTAACTTTAACAGTATCAGCTTTCGGATTAAAATATGTTCCACGACAATGGAAGGTGGCCGAAGTAATAATGATTCCTAAACCAGGTAAACCGGGAAACGATAAAAATTCATATAGACCGATATCACTACTTCCAGTCATATCAAAAATATTTGAAAAACTGTTGCTGAAAAGACTCAAACCTATAATAGAAGAGAGATGCCTAATCCCACCACACCAGTTTGGTTTTAGAGAAAATCACTCTACAGTTGAACAAGATCACAGAATAACGGATGTCATTGAGGATGCACTCGAGAACAAGAAAATATGCTCCATTATTTTCTTAGATGTAGCTCAAGCTTTCAACAAAGTTTGGCACCAAGGGATGGAATTTAAACTGCATCGAGACCTGCCTAAGCAATTTTATCAATATCTTAAATCCTACATAGCTGATCGATAATTTAGAGTCAAATTTGAAAATGAGTACTCTGAAATAAAAAGAATATCAGCAGGTATACCACAATGTAGCGTACTTCGACCTATTCTGTTTATTTTTTATACGAAAGACTAACCGAATATTGAATGTACTACAGTAGCAACATTTGCAGACGATACAGCTATTCTAGCAGTTGGAAAAGATATTTCGGAAGCAACAAGCAAACTTCAAAATGCAGTTAACACTGTGAGCAACTGAAGCCAAAGAAGCCAAATCAGTACATGTCAACTTTGCAAATCAAAATGTAACCCGTATTTCCGTGGTTCTCATTTAAACCAAATTCCATATGCAAATACAGCTTAATATATTTGCATGACCCTCGATGCTAAGCTTAGATGGAAAGAACACATCAAGAAGAAAAAGAGCAGTATAACATCAAATATAGAAAAATGTACTGGCTTATGGGTAGAAATTCTGAGCTCTAAACACACAACAAATTGCTTCTATACAGGCAAATGCTAAAACCAGTATGAAGACCAATGTACAAATGATACAATGCTTCCAAAGTAGAGTGTGGCGAGAGATTGTGAATGCCACATGGTATATTAGGAATGACAACCTCCATAGAGGCTTGAAGATGGAATACGTCACCGACGTATGTTGGACACCACTAACGGAGTGAGAAGACTCGAAAAGCAGAAACCGCTGGAGCTGAGCACTTTGATTTGGAATAAGAAAGTATTATAACATAAAATGAGTAACCAATAGGTAACTCATCTTAATCCGAGAAATTAATTTAAGATATATAAATTACTAGATGATCTCTGAATCAGTTGTAAAATTGCACAAATAAATAAATAAATTTATTAAATAAAAAAAAAAGCTTATTACTTATTAATTTTTCTTCAAAAGTACAACATTGAATGCGTGATAATTGTCTCAAAGCTATCAAACAATGTGGGATATAGAGGCGTGCCCCGTGCACTGTTGGAGCTGTTGTACTAATTCTGGTTGTGAGTATGGCATTTAGACACGATAGACATTCTAATCTACACCGATATAATGATGCAACCTCAATTGAAGTAGCTATGATGTTTGTAATTGAAGACTAAGGGACCTCTTTTCTACCGAGACATCCATGTTTATCCGAGAAATGCAGAAGATCATTTTAAAAAATCTATAAACCTTAACGTTTTAAGTCACAACATGGACGGTGTGACTTACGGACTTGTCTATACTTAAGGTGAACCCGGCTAGCAGCCGATTGGCATTGTGAAGCAATATCAAAAATGTTTGATTTTAAAGCTGCCCGAGACGCTTTCAATCTGTATATCAGCTCTGGCTATCTGATACAACAATTATTAGTTGACTCTTTTCTACAATTTAAAGACAACAACTTAAATTACATCCCCCAAAATCAGCAACATTTAAAAGCTGAGCAATATAAAGGAATCGTTGATTAGTTGGAGAACGCTGATGTTTTGACTATTCTCCCATCAAGCTTCAGAGCCGCGTGCGTGAAAGATATTGCGATTCATTTTCAAATTTTGTAAAGAGTGGCGCTCCAAAAATTGTATAACGTTCATTGCAAATCCAGATTGGCATGCAACTGCTGAAAACTTGAGACCTGGCAATATTTATTCAGATCGACTGAATTTAGTAGTATGAGTTTTCAAAATTAAACTCGGCTCCCTGATTGATGATATCATGAAACATGGAATTTTTAGAATATCCATTGCACACATCCACAAGGTCAACCTCATTTACCCATTCTGGTAACCTTAAGAGCGAAAGACAAATTCATAATAGTTCAAAGAATTGATCAATTAATCAATGCTAAAATTAAGTTAAAAACGAGACCAATGCTTAAAAATATAATAAAATTTATTATATTCATGCAATGCTTTTGTGGTCTTAGGTATCCAAACGGGCCCTGTATAAAGGACGATTAATGACCGAAACAATTTCCAAAACGCTTCACTGATGTCATCCTTCTAAATGTCAATAGTCTTCCATTATAGACATCCCTTACAAACAATCCTTACATATATACTACTAAAGTACAGCGCACATATAAATGTAAAAGTTACTATGTTTCTTCGATTTTTTAAGTACATTAACAAAAATAGTATATTTGAGGGATTTGATTGTGCAAATGTTACCATCACTCAAACGGTCAGCCGGCACTACGTAAAAATGAGATTTCCAACTTTATCGATTGCCGTTATGCACGCATCACCTGCAAAATAAGCCAGAACTCATCTTCAAGGCAGGTTATGAAGAAGGAGCATTGCCCGTAGCTCAAAAGAACAAAACTAAATTGGAGCCTTGGTTTGAATTAAACCCAGCCGGAGAAGATGCTCAAAAGTATCCCTACTTATAAGGCATTCCATATATTTAATTAAGTTTATGCGTGGTGTAAAAGAAATGAGTGGGTAAGAGGCGGTGAAAAAAATGTACACCCGCATGAATACGGGGAGCGTTTCCCGCATGAATTACGTATTCTACTTATCCACGTCTCTAAACCTAGACTCTGATCACGTGTCAAATGACAATGCTGATGATAAAATTCGTATAATGAATTACAGTTGTGTGTTTGTAACTACTGCAGACTGAAAAAAAGTCATTACAAAATGTCACTTTATCAGAATCTACCCCCTCGGTGCAATCAACTTCGAATCAATACGAAAGTAAATGAAGTGTAGTTTACCAATATTTTAAGGCAACAGCAATAGAGCGAGGACTTCTTGAACCACACGACGAGTGAGAACATTGTTTAACCGATGGTCATACTTACTTGATGCCTCAATGATCACGTGAAAAGTTCATCTGCATATGCATATTTTGCGTCCTGCTCAAACTCTCTCGCATAGATATATGCGTTCATACGATGAAGATAAATCAAGGAAATCCTCTTGAAGAAGAAATCTACGAAAAAGCTGAAGAAGTTGGAGAAGCCAATGAACAAATCGAAAAGCTCACTGAGTCTCAAACCAACGCATTTATCAAGATACAGGTAGCAGGAGTGAACTGCTTCACGAAGTGATGGAATCTAACATCCCGTTGGGGCGGGACAATTTTAGTTGTCCGTGGCGACTTTCGCCAGACATTACCAGTAGTGCCTAGGGAAACATCCACAGAAATCATAGATTGTTGTTTTCAATTTAGCCCATTATGGATACTGATCAATTAGAAGAAAAGGACATGCTGGCAAAAATAAATGGCTCTTTGATTTGGGACCCGAAAGTTTGTCTCATCAAGTATCAGGGATTTTCGAAGAAGATGTCATTCAAATATCAGGTGGTATGAATACAACTAGAGAATTAATAACAAGCATTTTTTTGCAACATTCAGTAGTTATGCGTTAAGGTTTAATTAAAAAGAGTCATCGTCGAACAGAAACTCTTGTATCTTGGTGAAACAACATTTTTCAAAAAAATAATTTTGCTTTTAATTGAAGGAAATTTTGTCTTCTTTACGATACTGGAATCCGGTTTATGTTTTTTTTTTATTTTTATGACTTCCATGAGTAAAATAATTGTTTAAAAGAGAAAAAATATGCTGCTGTTTGAGACTGACAAATTAGACGTCTTGTAGATAATTTGGAAATCTTGAAAACGATGTGGAAAAACATACGATTTGAGAAAGATGCACTCTAATATCTTTCTCAAATTTCCGGAAACTCCGAGGTTGCTCTACATGAAGAATGGCAACAAATCAACATGCAACAAGTAGCCAGGCTAAAGGAGGTTAACACGTGATATTGAAAATTCCATTTTGATCGTGGATTTCAGTTTTATTATGTTTGAATAAAGTTTAAAAGGAGTTTTTTGCAATACACATTTTGAAATAAATAACATTTTTACAGTAAAAACTTATTTTTTCCTTGATCTTGTACAACCAAAATTACGTCTAATATGATTGCGTGGCTCATTTTTGGATACGTTTCTCGCTAAAATTTCACACATCGACAAGGAATCGTCGTACAGAAATTTCCACAGCATCGTTTTTTAGGTTTCCAAATTCTCATAAGACGTCTAGTTTGGATTTAGTTGAGAAAGAAATATCGAACAAGTTCGTTTACAGTCACTCTCAAACAGCAGCATATTTTTTTTTCTTTTAGACAATTTTTATTTTACTCAAAAAAATCATAAAAAATTAAATAAAATATAAGTATTATCAAAAAGAAGACAAAATTTTCTTCAATTAGTGGCAAAATTGTTTTTTTGAAAAGTGTTATTTCACCAAGATATAAGCGTTCAAACCTGAAAATTTTTTACGAAAAAAAATTATGTTCCGTTTTTTAGGCGCAGTGTGTTAATTCTTCATTGCATTAAGTGAACATGCAAAACAAATTTATAGAAATTAAAATCCGAGGACGGTATAATACAATTAGTATAATATAAGACACGTATGTGAAGTTATTTACGGATTCTATCCCCGAAATTACAAAATATACAGGGTTTTCCAATAAGAGGTTTCATTATTTAAAAAAAATGAGTATTATTTAAGATAAATCTATAAATGTTTATTTCATTGTAAAGATAAAGGTATGTCATTACCATTTGAAAACGATATCAGCCAAATGGCCAACACGGCTACGCTTGCAGCACCATATCCTTTTCATGACATTTTCCATAACCAATTCGCACATTTGCGGCTTTATGTTTTCGACAACATCACGAATTCCATCTTTAAAGTCTTGAATCGATTGTGGAGCATTGGCATAGACCTTATCTTTCACGTGGCCTGAAATAAACAAGTCTAAAGTTGTTAAATCACAAGATATCGGTGGCCAATTGTAATTACTTCTTCGAGAAATAACCGCTTAGCTTTGAAAAATAAAATACTAGAGGCCAATTTTGGTTTCAGCAATATTTGTTTGTCAACTTCAAGTAACGGAAAATAATTATCATCATAATTGGCTTTGACGTCAGTAGTAATCGTAATCTAAATTTAAATAATGTAAAAGACAAAGACACTGCCATTCCAGCCATAAATATTTTTTTTCTAGTTTAAATTTAATAAAAAATGCGTTTATTCGATAGCTAAACTCAAATAAATCAATAGTTATGGAATATGCTGCACAAATACACATAAACTGCAAATTAGAAAAACAGGTTATTACATGAAGGAAGTGAATATTAATATTCATTTAGTAAGTTTTATTAAAATAACCTCATGTAATTAGAATATATAATATACTTAAATTTCACTCAAGCAATAATATTAATAATATTTACACAAATAAAATTAGATTATAATTATTACAAGAAGGAAGTGAATCCATCCATTGTTACAGTCATATATGTTTTCTAATTTTACTTTAAATACAAAATTAAATACATTAAGATCAAATGGATCAAAAGTTCACGGAATACACTAAACAGTTACTCAAACACTGAAAAATTAGAAAAACAGATTATTACATGCACGAAGTGAATATTAATATTCATTTAGTAAATTTTATTAAAATAACCACCTGTAATCTGAATATATAACATACTTAAATTTCGCTCAAGCAATAATAATAATATTTACACAAATAAAATTAGATTACAATTATTACATGCAGGAAGTGAATCTATTCATTGTTACGGTCATATATGCTTTCTTGTTTTAATTCAAATCCAAAATGCATTAATTTGATAGCTTAACTCAAATGGATCAATAGTTCACGGAATATACTGAACATTTTACCATACATTGCAAATTAGTAAAACAGATTATTACATACACGAAGTGAATATTAAAATTTATTTAGTAAAATACCCATATTTAAATATAATATAAATACATATAAAATCAAATTTAACTCAAGTAATATTTTTAATGTTTTCAAAAACAAACTTAGATTACAATTATTACATGCAGGAAGTGAATCCTAAATGAATGATTTCACTTCCTGCATGTAATAATTGTCATATATGTTTTCTAGTTTTAATTTAAAAACAAAATGCATTTATTTATTTAGCTAAACTTACTCATACACTGCATATTAGAAAAACAGATTATTACATGCACGAAGTAAATATTAATATTTATTTAGTAAATTTTTTTAACACATTTAAACAGATTATATATATAAATATTTCACTCAAGCAATAACAATAATATTTATACAAACAAAATTAGATTATAATTATTACATGCAGGAAGCGAATCAATCCATTGTTACAGTCATACATGTTTTGTAGTTTTAATTTAAATACAAAATGCATTTATTTGATAGCTTAACTCAAATGGATCAATAGTTCACGAAATATAATGTCCGTTTACTCATACACTGCAAAATTAGAAAAACAGATACTTTCATGCACGAAGTGAATATTAATATTCTTTTAGTAAATTTTTTAAAATAACCACATGTAATCAGAATATATTTATATTTAAATTTCACTCAAGCAATAATCACAATTTATAGCCAACTAAGAGTTAAGAAATATTCATTGTGGGTTATGTACAAAATTATTTAGTTAATTTATATAACAAAACCATTACATGCACGAAGTGAACATTTTTTCTGAAGGGTGAAATTAGTGAATTGCTGCAGAAATTAAAGGTGTTGGGAAATAATGTTTATAAGCTAGTGTATTTATTTGCAAAATCGAGTACGAATCCATCGCGAAATTCGTAACATTATTCAACGATACAGGTTTACTAGGTAAAGTATTTCCAACAGCATAGCTATCCACGCTACTAACCTAGCATGTTCCGCCGGTGGTTGTTCTGGTAAAGACTGGTAAATACACATTTTGAGCAGCAGAGAACCATATAATTGCAGCCCTAAACCATTAAGAGCTTTCATCTGAACCTGAAATTGCGTTATAGCCCACCACACTGAAGTCAGTCAGGACATTTAACATGTGTGCTTCCAAGAATTTTTTTAATAATTTTAATATATTTTAATTATTTCATAATTCATAATTTAAATTCCGGTTTGGAGGGTTGTAGCCTTTTTCCAAGTCCTCTTTACAGTTTCATTACATTTTAGCCGATTAAATTAGATCTAGTAGCCTAACAGGTCTTCCTCAATTTGACTCATAAGACATATCTCAGCATTTTGGAGTAGACTAATACTTTACTTGTGTTTTCTCGCGAGTTTTTCTATTTCCAACTGCCGAAATCTATTTTCAGATCTTGATGGAGGTTGACATTTCTTGTTTTTACTATTCCACGTAGAACTTTGTTTGGGATGATTAGAAGATATTGTTCCCCATAGCTGAATACCGTAATTTCACACTGATTTTAGAATTTCTCGGTATAAAAGCAAAACCGATTAGTCAGCCATTCAAACGTATTATATGTAAATACAAAGCTGTCAACCCAATTAAAGTTGAAAAATAATGAGGATGCTTGAACCAATTTTGTGGAATGAATTTAAAAGGAGATGCACTTGAATATATTTACAATTTTTATGAATGATTAAATTGTGAAATCATTTAAATTTAACCTGATAATTAAAATTTCGAAAATATCAATTTCCTATATATGTTAAAATAGTTATTTGGGCACCCATATCGAAAATATCAAAAGCTGCACCTTTTGTAAAAGCGCAGGCTCTATTATTCCAGCTTATCCAATAACCATCTAAAAGATACAAAGTCAGACTTTTAAATATGTAGGCGTATTATCTTCCCATGGTGAAGTAAACGTTGCTCTTTCGAAGGCAAAAATTCACGGCTCATAAAAATACCCATTATACATACTCGGCTGCCGGGAAAACTTTTGAAAAATAATAAATTATTGACACAAATCGTTTACTCGCAAAATCATTATTTTAAATATTTCGGCATTATGTTAATACTTCAAAAGAAATTTACGGGTTACACATTTGTGTGTTTTTTGAGGGCCGTCTGAGATCTTTTAAAGAGTTTACACGGAACCATGTACATAATCCTTTATTTTACTATTTCATGCTGGCGCCAAAATATATGTTTTTAAAAAACAGGATTTTAATAATCAACGCTTCTGAAAACCATTCAATATTTTATTTAAAATATTCACATAGATTTAAATTGGAAAAATTAATTAATAAAATTTACTCTAAATTATTTATTTAAGTTACTTATTGATATTTTAACTCTTCGTAATTTTTTTAAACTCTAGCTTTTGTTTTTAGGCTTAAAAAGTGGGATATAAAATAAAATAATTATAATTTCAACCCTGCTACATTTTTTCTGTGTACAACCAACTACATTTTTGTTTAATTGTGTAACTACATTTTTATTTTTTGGTAATTTGTGTAGCTACACTTTTGATAAATGTTAAATACTTCACTTCGGTAAATTTCAAAATGCATAGATTACTGATGGAAAAATCAATATTTTTTTAATCAAACTTATTATTAAATGGACGAAAATGAATATTAACGTTCTTATGCAAAGCTTAGTAGACTAACCACAAGCAAATCTAGGAAAAATTGTACATGTATATATTTTAGGTTTTGTCAAAATGATTGAACTATTACATGTTTTCGAAAAATAATATCATGCAAGAAGTACATACTTCTTTGTTATAACCATACATCTTTTAAAGTTAAAATGAAATCAGAAAATACAGATACATCGATGTAATATTATAGCATACTGCATATTATATTTATTATTTTGATAACAATTTAGTTTTTACATGCGCAAATTAATTAATTTTTTCAAATAATAAGTCATACAAAGACGAGCTTGAACTGAAAACAAAATATTTACCTTTTTGTTAAATAAAGTATTTTTACATGCACGAAGTGAATATTTGCAACCTTTAACCAAATTAAATAAAATAACAGCAATCAAATAAATTTTTACTTAAATATTTTTAATTTATACTTTGCCTAAATGATTAAATTTGTTACAATAAGTCAATTCTGAGATTTCTCAATGCAAAAATTGTTATTAACTTAAATCAAGTTTAGTAACTTATAAAATTCTCAAGTATCATTTATCGTTAACAAATCGAAAATTGTCATTTTGAAAATAACAACTGTTTTAGAGAATATTTACTTAAAATTCGATATATACATAATAATTTTAATTATTTTAGATCAGGTTTAGTAACTTTGTACTTTCCAAATATTTTTATCAATATACTACTGTTAACCAGCCATTTATCTTTTTGACAAGAAAACTGTTTCTTAGCGTAATATAAAGCAATTTAACCACAAGCAAAATGAGAAATTACATATTAATTAGTGGTTTGCCTAATTAATTGAAATTATTACAATTTGCAAATAAATATTTTATAGATTGTGATTGGATGTATTACCATTCTAAAACAAATATAATTGTAATAAGAATTTTACGTGTAGGTAGTAAATACTTTTTTTTGTTATAGACATACATAGTGAACACTATGTGGCACTAATTGAATATTACTTTTCAATTAACTTAAGCGAATAACCCTAATCCAAATCAATAAATGCACATTTTTTAGGTTTTTGCCTAAACGATTTAACTATTGCAAGCAGGAAGTAAAAAATTGCTCTTGTTACAGACAAATAAATTTTAAAGTTTAAATAGAAATACAAAATGCTTCGGTTCCATTATAAATTACAATAACATCAATGTGTTACTGTCGAATTACAATTTATTATTATGATATTTAATGTTATTATTACATGCACGAAGTAGATATTGGTGTTCTTTATCAAAATTAAGTCAAATAATCACATGTAAAATAAGTATATACATACTTTTTAAGGTTTTAAACTAAATGATCGATTTTGACACATTTTTAAAACAAATTTAAATATAATAAAACCATTACATGCACGATTGATTGATTGATTGATTAGAATATACGGCCAAGACTAAGCAGGGATCCCGGATACACCGGGCCTACTTTACACCCCTTTCACATATAACAAGATGGAGGGACAGGAAAGGTTATTAGATATGATAGACTTGACCCGGTTACAGACACCTTAGTAGTCAATAGTTAGTAAATTGTTAGGCACAAAACAGCACAATTACTTTTGGTTTTATGGTATAAAAGTTCAGCAATCAGCATCTTAAAAAAAATTTAATTTTTAATGAAGTAACCATATATAATGGTACATTTCCTGCAATAAAACTTTATTATTACGAGTTGAACTTTTAATAAACTAACTAGTTCAATTGTCCATAAACAAAATTAAACTGTTCCCCCAAAAACAAATTAAATCATGTAAAATTATTCCAATCCAGAAATCACATATACGCATTAAAGCACAAAAGAGCAATCCATTTTTTTGTCTTTATTTAATTCATTTATTTGAAGAAAATAATTTGAATAATATTGGGTTAAATTTAAATAATGTAAAAGACAAAGACATTGCCATTCCAGCCATAAATATTTTTTTTCTAGTTTAAATTTAATACAAAATGCATTTATTCGATAGCTTAACTGAAATAAATCAATAATTCACGGAATATGCTGCACAAATACACATAAACTGCAAATTAGAAAAACAGGTTATTACATGCAGGAAGTGAATATTAATATTCATTTAGTAAGTTTTATTAAAATAACCTCATGTAATTAGGATATATAATATACTTAAATTTCGCTCAAGCAATAATATTAATAATATTTACACAAATAAAATTAAATTACAATTATTACATGCAGGAAGTGAATCCATCCATTGTTACAGTCATATATGCTTTCTTGTTTTAATTTAAATTCAAAATGCAATAATTTGATAGCTTAACTCAAATGGATCAATAGTTCACGGAATATTCTCTCAATAGTTCACGGAATATACTGAACATTTTACCATACACTGCAAATTAGTAAAACAGATTATTACATACACGAAGTGAATATTAAAATTTATTTAGTAAATTTTTTTAAAATAACCACTTTTAATCAGATTATATATATAAATTTTTCACTCAAGCAATAACAATAATATTTATACAATTAAAATTAGATTACAATTATTACATGCAGGAAGTGAATCCACAATAAATGGTTTCACTTCCTGCATGTAATAATTGTCATATATGTTTTCTAGTTTTAATTTAAAAACAAAATACATTTAATTATTTAGCTAAACTCAAATGGATCAAGAGTTCACGGAATATGCTGCCGTTATTATAAACTACGAAATGTTTAAAAATAAATAAAGTGTCATATGAAAATTTGTACAAATTTGTACACAATAACACATTTGCATTAAATACCAAATATGTAAATTAAATACCAAATATGTACATTTGACAACTAAATTGAAAATTTACCACATGAGACTTTTCGTTTGTTTCCTGGCGGCGAATAGCGTAATGTCACTTTAAAAAGTTTAGTTCATAATTTAGCCGAAAAAACGACTTGAGGCACACAGCATTAGAAAGGTTTTTCTTGATATAAGCTGTTTTGCTTTGGCAAAGTCCGCTTAGCTTTAAATAATCAATTATTAGTAGCCAATTTTGGTTTCAACAATATTTGCTGGTGAATTTCCAGTATCGGAAAATAATGGTTCATCATAGTTGGCGTATTTATCAGTAGTAATTAAAGAAAGTTAGCTTTAAATAAAACTATAAAAAATCAGACTTTCATAGAACCGATTCAGCTTACAATTACTACTGACATGAGAGCCAACTATGACGGAAAATTATTTTCCGTTGCTGGAAATTCACTAAGAAATGTTGCTGAAACCAAAATTGGCCGCTAATATTTTATTTTTTAAAGCTAAGCGGACTTTGCCAAAGCAAAACAGTTTTATATTCTGTCAAAAAGTAACGGGAATTGGCCATTTAAACAGCCTGCTTAAAGGGATTGTAAATGATTTTTTGCCGATAAGTTGACACAACTGTCTTCTGTCATAACGTGAAGTTTGAGTGCGATTTGTCAATTAGTTTGTTTACAGTGCTCTATTTTGTCAATTCATCACAAGTGTGTATTACGATTTTTAAATGAATTAAAATATCGACCAAGAATTTTTCTCAAATTTCGTGTGTTGAATTGCTGAAATTATTACACAAGGCTAACGCTAAATCGATTTTACCAATGACACGTGCGTATGAGTGGTACAGTTTATTAAGCGGTCGATATAGAAACGGTCGAGATACATTAAAGGGGAGGGAATTGTTACAGGAAATCGTCATTAAGATTGTTTGGGTTTGAAACACATTGCCGCTCGGTCGGTGAAGACATGCTCGAACGAGTCAATTCAGACCACACATTCATAAAACGCATAATAAGTGCTGATGATACATGGGCTTACAAGTTTGAGGTGCAAACCAATCAACGAGATTCAGAAAGGCGCCAAAACCCAAGTCAAGTTAATTTTGACTGTTGTCTTTGCTTATCGCGGTGCTTGTGCACTCGGAATTTTAGCCAGAAGGTCAGACGGTAAATAAGGAATATTATCTTTTCAAATTCATCTAAAAAAATTGCTTCATAGGCTGTGTAACGAAGTATCAATGAAGTTTACTTCTTCAATCGTTAGTCAACAAGGCACGATAGCTGTCGCCATATACATTTTGAGTGTATTATCTTCTCAATTGTCACGCGTGGATTTTCGGTGCGCCAAATACGGTAAGTTTGCTTGTTCACATAACCGCCGAGGTGAAAATGAAGTTGGTCGGAAAAGATGATTTTTTGAGACAAACTGACCCACTGCTTTGAAAATAAGTGTTTAATATTTCGCAATGTTGATCAAGCGTATATATCGACTCATTTCGTTTAGATTATAATCACCCACAATAAAAATTTTATTTTGCGCCCTGTTTCTGGCGGAATTCGATCCTAGCACCTACTAAGTCCAGGACCATTGAGTCACTTGTACGGTAATATTTATAGTCATTAACTTTAAATCATTGATCATTTATTACATACCTCAGGATATTTAAAAAAAAAAACACTTGTTAGGTTCCACTGTAGATTCCGTGCTCGTAATTCTACTAAAATTAACCACAAAACCCCATATTTTAATTGTTTCTGTGGTAAACATCAAAATCCTCTTGAGGGTGGTTGACATGATGCACGTCGTTGTATCTGGTGTAGGTTGTGTTAACAACCCAAAAACTAAAAACTGTATAATTGCTTGGTGTTTTTGAAAATTAGAAATTGGGGTTATGATGGGATTTTTCCCGTATTTATTTAGATTTGTGTGATAATTTATATCATTTTATCCTGTCATCGTGTATACGAGTACCAAATTTTATTGTTAGTATTTTGAATTAAAATATTTATTGTATACAGTATACTCGTGTATATATATATATGAACATAGTAACATATCCGTATATGTCGAGTAATTTGTTAGTTGGTTGTAAATATAATATGTATCATATTATTATGTGCTAACTATGTGGGTGGTATTTTCGTTTTACTCACAACTATAACACAATATGTCGAGTAGTATATGAAACGAATTGAAATTGAAAAAGATTAAGCACTTTGTTTTCTAAAATACATGAGAAGTAATTTATGAAATTGATTAATGAATTCGCATATATAGGATTGTTAACATTGTGTATAACGGAGCGAGAAATTAATTTAATTTGAAGCAATAATGCAAAATAGACATTTATATTGTTTTGCGTAAAAATCTAGATCTGAATAGATAATCGTGTATCAGATCAGTCTTTTGTGGGCTAGTAAAATCTATGTAGATAAAATGTTTAGATAAAGTGTTAAATACCTATATAGCTAGGTGTCAGTAAAACTATATATCGGCTTAGAATTACGAAACCCTCAAGGTAAATATACAATCATATATACATAAAAATGGTTGATTCGCTTAATCCATCCAGGTGCAACCTTATATGCATATACACAATCGATCCTTATAAACTTTTAAATATAAACCGCAAATATTTTATTACCTATAATTTATAGGATTTTGTTTCGGTTCATTAAGAATTCGGACAAATTTTTCGAACGAATTTTCTCACGCAAAATATTCGAATTTTTATATTTAAATCAAATCATCTTAATGCATACACTTTCAAATAAATATAAGACAACAAACCTAGGGACTATTTATCATTTTATGTGTATACGCAAAGTAGATTGCGTTTTAAAGGGGAACCCAAAAATTTGTTGACCAACATAAAGGGATAGCCAAGGGTCAGTTATTATACAACATATTCCCAACAAGTATTTTATTTTATGTTAGACTTGGAAGACCTATACACAGCAAGTATAAAACCATTAGAAGAAGTAACAAAAAACAAGAAATTATATGACAAGACAATAACAGCATCTGCGTTCTAAACAAAACATAACAAACGGTTTCTATAAATTTTATTGTTTGGTATAGTGGATGACCTCATCTTTTAAGGATTAACAAGTATTTGTGTAAGATCGTATATTATCATATATATTTATAAAGGGGGAATCTAAGAATTTATAAAAAAGTGTAAATTCAGATTTATAGGTAAATGCGGCAGGACCTCGCTAAAAAACTATAAAATTTATAAAAACATCATCCGATTCTCATTTTTTATCTCGAATTAACAAAGAAAACTGAGACACACTTCGAAGGTCAATCACGGGTCGATTTGACCAAAGATCATAATATATACGGTATAATAATGATGGACCACATGGACCCGTAATATGTCAGACGAATTAAATTATAATAATTTGTTGTGTTCATTTTGTTGTTATGTTTTTTAGTTTAACGACGGAAATATTTTTGTTTTTATGACATTTTACATCAGAATGAATTACATATTTATATATTGTTCTAATGTTTTATAATTTTAAGAGGATATTGTATGTTGGTTGTTTGCAACATCAAACGGACCAGAAAAATAAATCTGTCTTATTAAAACCGAAATCAGATGGAAATATTGTGTATTATTTTTTTATAGTTCTGCAGAGAACCTTCTATACCATTTTTACGACAGACATGCACTATATAAATGCAACTTAAAAATTAAGGGTTATGAGTGGTTTGTGGTAAAACTTATTGACACACACATAGTTACATACTTAATTCGTGAAACAATTGTGCTACTAACTCAAAATAACCAAAAGATCATAATAAATTCGTGGAAAAGTGTAAATTGTGCTACTCACTAAAATAAACCGTATTAAACTCATATTATACCGTATTAAACTCATATTATAGTTCTCGTGATCCCTTGACATCTTTATCAGAGGACTAAATGGAGATTTGTCAAGAATGTTGATAATCCAGAAACCTCAAACAGTGCCAGAAGCATATGCGGTCTGCCTCCATGAAAAAATTAACAATTCGATAACAGCTAACATTAAATAGTTTTTCTCACTCAACATTCAACACCAGAAAATCAAAACACCATACCCAGGCAACACATCCCAAGCCACAAGAGTCAATGAAGACGTCGTAGAATAGACTGAAGAGCAGGCAGGACTAAATTGTTGGCACAAGGCGCAACAACCAAAATAAGATCTGCAAGGCTACTGAAGTTAGCCAAAAATTTGAGATAGAGGCATTGCCGATAAATTGAGCAGTAAAAAAGCACCAGCTTTTACTTTAGAAATTTCACACTATATGGTGACTGCATAAGCCACCTATTTTTATTAAATCTTCCGAGAAAAGTTCTAAAATCATATACGATGGAGATTAAAACTCGAGAATTACGACTATGATGTTTTGTACAAAGAAAGTAGACAAAAGAGATAAGACGCATTGAGGTCAACCTGGAAATGGATTCATTCTTGCAGCTGATCTTCGTAGCATTAACAGCACCATGAGATAATCACTGATACAGTAAATAGAGCAATGGCAAACACTACAATGGCCAATAAAGTTAAATCTAGACGGAAATTATTATGATACCCTAAATTATAAATATTGATACAATCAACGAATTTTTAGTGGACATTCAAGGAGCAATTGTAATAACTTATAATAAAATTCTAAGGAGTGAGCATAGCATTACCCGATGAGGCACTGCAGTATGATATCACAAAAGTTGCGATAAGTACCACAAATTAGAGGGAGCAATGTCTACAATAATGATGATCTACCCGTAACGTGAAAAAAAAAACACGCAGTAGACAAGACTGCGAGACAGCGCAGTAAATAGCAAGCAGTAAATAGCAAGAGACAGCGCAGTAAATAACATCGCCGAAAATAAGTTGCTGATAATAATTAACGCTAAAAAGGAGAAATTATCTTCAGTTTGTGGACCAAGCGACCGCACATTAGATGGAAATTTCCTGATCACTTTTTGAAATTCTAGTCATATGAATTTCAAAGTGAACGTATGCCTTTCGGGTAAAATAGTGTGCGAATAACGTTTCAAAGACTAATGACTAACGTATTATCCAGATTAAATGGTCTCAGATGCTTTGTATATCTCGATGACGTTGTGATTTATGGCTATACAATCGTCACGATCACAACGCAAAATTAATCGATGTATTAAAACGCTTGCGATTCTTCAAGTTAAAGTTACAGCCTAGCAAGTGTAATTTGCTAAGCGATAACCAAAAAATTGTTTAGTGAATAAATTTGCGGATTAAAAGTTTGTGAAAATAAATGTGTTTGGTTATAAAAACCAGTTGCCCAAACCTACCATATCAAATTCAACATCCATAACGTCATTAAAAACCAAAAATTTTACCTGGAACCCGGAAGAGTAAAAAATATTAATTCTGGAGTATTAATTCTCTCCACTGCCTCGCACAAAAAAATGTATAAATTGCAAAGCTCTATACAAAATTTGAAAGCGAAGCCCAAATGAAAATTTTCTTCTGTCATGTACAAATATTTCTTACATATTTCTATAATTTGTATATTTTATTAATATCAATTGTGTACGTGAAAACATAAGTACTTATAATTTGGCTACTCAAACAAAACTCGCACAAAAAATAAATCACATAAATAAGAAAGACTTACCTTAAACAGCTGAGTCGGTTCTTTATACACATAATTATGGTAAAATGTCGAAACGGTTAAAACTTTAACACTTTGTAAATTTTACAGCACTAAAACACTTAAATTTTCACTACACTTTGAAAATTTTCCCTACACTAAATATACAACACACTAAAAGCTCTAATTACACTTAAATTTTCACTAACACACTATACACAATTTGACACTCACTATACACAATTGTTACACACTATATGCAAAACTTCACAACATAAGCACAAAAAAAAATTCCAGATTAGAAAACATTAGATACGGATACGCGTTAAAACTGATTACTTTTCACGAAACGCGGATCACTTTTAATCTTCAAAAATAAATAATTTGGAAAATAATTCGATGCACAACACACTTTGTTAAAATATTAATTTTACTGCTGCAGGTAGATCTATGTCCCGTTATCTTAAAAGCACAAACGTAATTACGTAGCAAAAGTAGTAGGTTGCTATGCATGAACGTGGAAAAACGAATTTCAATTGTTAGTGCCCTACATATAAATGACTTTACCCGAAAAATAGAAATATGTGAATATGATGTGACCAAATTAAACTTGTTTTACATGTTATCCACTTACCTCTAGCGAGGGCTATGACTGAACTGAAACTGTTTAGTTGCCGAGCTTACAATTTTACCTAAATTAAAAAATGTTCCTACGTTATTAACTATATGGAGCATAATTTGCTGATCTTATGAATATACTATATGTATATCCGTGCCGGAAATCATGGAAATACAAGACGTCAAATAATAGTTAGCTGAATGTCTTTATTAACATATTCGCAAACTTATTGTTGCTATAATTAAACACAAGTGTCATCAAGGTTATGTTCTTGTGTCTGAACATCCGCCGGACCGGCGATCGTTGATATATAATAACCACTGTAGCAATGGAAGTGGATGTGCTCCTAGTTAAGAACTTCACCAACAAAACCACTTTTTAAAAAGAAGATTTCGCTTTTTCCCAAGCTATTTTTATAGTTTTCAACACAAACTACAATAATATGGCGTGCTTTATTTGAAATACATATACAAAACACACGTTATAACGAGCTTCGGGCCAATAGTCGGGTAAAAGTCCATTTTAAGTACGGTACTTTTCATTTATTTACTCTATATAGCAAACTGACCAAATAATCTGTTCTAAATCCGATTTTTACCATAGTAAACGATTTATCAGAGTATTTCAAAACTTTAGTCGAATTCAAATATCTACATGTACTTTAGAAAGGGTGTCATCCGGTGAAAATTTTGGAAAAAATTATGTGTCGGCCAAAGAGTTATACAAGACGATTTTAACAGAAGTCCGATAAGTTTAATTTTCCGCTTTAGAAATCAATTGTGGTGTATTCAAGATAAACAGTACATATTCGTGGTAAAAGAAATCCCTGTGATGGCCCCAACATATTTATGCTACCATTTTTTAATTGTTGCATAGAAATAAGCAATATTAATGCTTTCATTGTTATTTAAGTTGTTAAATTATTATGATTATCGTTTATAGCATAAAAAGCTTACAGCCTATGGCTGCGTACTAACAGTAAAAATCGATTTTAGTACAGATTTTTCGATCAGTTTACCATAAAGTTTTTCAAAAATAATGGAATTTACCGGAAAATTTACTTAATATTTGCTTTTACCCGAGTATTGGTACGCAACCCTTCCTGACTGAATTAAATTTTTCATTTTATTTGAAAAATTATTTAAAAATGGGATAGAATTCTTTTAGTAGTGGGCCACACTTTTCTAGTAATAGAGGCTGTTCACTTTTATTAGAAACGTCCACAAGTTGCAGGATTCTTGTGGAATTGGGCTACAAGCAGATTAATATAATTTTTAGTCCTAATGTGGGAAATTCGATGATTTTGTGCAACAATAATTGGACGGTAAATATTCCTACTATACGATGAAAGACTTCGGTTGGCATCCATCCAGAATTTGATTTCAACCATTTAAGTCCATCCGGAATAGGATTGATGACATCAGTCGGTATACTTTTTTGTATAACGGAAACACTGTGAAACCATAGTAGCGTAACAACTGAACATAACTCAAAAGGTTCCTTCGTTCCTTCAGATTTTTTTTAAACCAAGTTCATTGTTTAAAAATGACGTTTTTTGTGATTTTTTTCAGCCACTTGGATTGATTTAAAAAAATTCAGAAGTTAGTTATATAGACGGAAACGAAAAGAACTGAAATAAAACGAACGAATTGAATACAAGAAAACCAACTACACCACTCACCAGTTATAGAGACGGAACGAAATGAAAACATACGAAAGAATTGATTCAATTCCATTTCATTTCGTTTCGTCTTTGCGGTTATACACTATCGGTTTTGTTTTTTTTTTGTTATACTTACTAGCACTTGTCAAAATTGTCATAATAAGATAATTGAATAATGGATTCCGACGCAGTGGACAATATTATCGAAATAGATTCGGAATCATTAATATGAAATGTAGAAAAATTTCCTTAATTGTACCATAAAACTAATGCACAAACAAAACTAGCAAAAACCAGGACCTTATCTGAGTTAAAATCGCGAAAGAGTTGGGTGTTAAAGGTAATATAATATTATGTTGAAAATTTATTTGTTTTTAATATTTGTGTATACATTTTAGACCCAACTCAAGTTAAAAAAAAGTGGACGTACCTCCTTTAAAGATTGTGTGAAAAGTTCTGTGTAAGTAGTTTTTCAATTTTTACAAGTTGCATGTATATATTATGTATTCATGACAAATTTTAATGGATTTATTGTTTCTCTGCTTAACAGAACTGAAGGCAATTACTGCACAACTTCCACGTCTTTCAAAGTGGTTGCTACAACATCAGAACATGTAACTTTTGATAATTTAATCAAAATTGATTGTGGTGACGACAAAACACAGTCAACGAGAACGGTTTATTCACAAACATAAAAAACGCAGGAAAAACTCAAGTCCAAAGATTCTAAAATTTCAGAAATATTAGAAATCATTCAACCGGAAAACCCCATTGACTATTTTTATGAATTTGTTAAGGTTTATTTAAAGGGAATGCCGAAAATAGATCAAAATTATAAGTAGGTAATTCTTGTTTTATTTAAATGGATTAATTTAGTATAATATTTTTGTTTGCTGTGGCACTGCTCCAACCCCATTTACATAAGCCATCAAATCGTCCCTCAATTGGTAGGCAATATTGGTTGATCGATTTTGCCCCAACCCAATAACAGAAGTTATAGGTTGTGTGATATCATCTCTCCACTGACCTTCCAATACGGTACGCGACAACTCGGCGAAACCAACTCGGCGACGGACAACTCGGCGACGGATAACCTGGCGACGGACAACTTGGCGACGGTAAACTCGGCGAAGGTCAACTCGGCGACGAAAAACTCTGCGACGGTCAACTCGGCAACGACCAAGTCGATGATGGTCAACTCGGCGACGGTCAACTCGGCGATGGTCAACTCGGCGACGATCAACTCGGCGACCGACAACTCGGCGATGGTCAACTCAGCGACGCACCACCGGGCGACGGCAACTCGCCGACGGTCAACTAGGCGACGGCCAACTCGGCGACGTGAAAAAAATTCAAAAAATTCAAAAATGAAGATACAATTTGACTAATTGCGGGAATGCTGTGTTTTGTCGCAGCAAAGTGTAAATAAAATATTATGCAGATACATCTTCGAGGTGTGTATGTTTAGTTTGTCTGTGTTTAATTAAAAATAGTGCTTTGTGGAATAGATGTAATATAAGAATACAATAAATTCTAGTTACATAATCACATGTCCAAAGTAGTTTTTCACAATCTTTTTTATTTAATTATTTATACTTAGATTACAATTTTTTCATGCAGAAAGAAACCAAAACATGCTCACTTTATACTAAAACCATCCAATCCAGTCTACTGCATCATCAACAGATATAGATTTTATCTTTATCGACGAATTTCCCAACTTCCTTGATTATCCATTCGATATCAAAATTTGACTAAACGATTTTAATCGGCAGTAATGAACCTTTTCTCTCGGTTTATGTTTCCCTTATCTTTGGCTGATGCGAGTATTGTGAAATTATCGATTGAAAAATACCCAAATTTGTGGGATACCTCTATCGCTGCTGATGCAAATCCAGTCAAATCTAATTTTTCTAATATTAATGATGGTTCACTTCATTTTATAACAATGAACATTTATGGTCTACCGTGGGAAATGCAGGAGATGTCGTGCGTCAAAAGATAAATGCAGCCGTGACACAGTTAACAGCAGACACAACGATGGAAAATCTGGCGCAAATAAGAGCAAGGATCATTGAAGATAAGCCTACTGCACTGCAAAGTATTTTTCGAAGTGACAGTGCTATGTGCAGAAATATCCAAAGAAGGAGAGTTAATAATTTGAGAGCGCCAGCTAATCCAGAATCTCGCGAAGTCATTAACCCTTTAAAACCCGAACTATGTTCTAGTGAACCGATGTCTCTGACAATCACAATTCACGTATATTTCAAATCGAAAAATGTAATTGTGAAAAAACCCCAATAAGTCATGACAATGAGGCTCTAGAGCTGTATTATATCATGGGCAGAAACAGTATATTTTTTTACATTGTTTCACCTTTTCTATTTATTTATTTCTGTTTCTAATGGTAAATTTAGTAAATAATAAGATAAATAAAACCTATTACAATACGTTTAAAAGTAAAAAAATTAGAAATTTTAACACAATAAGTAAGTATGTAATTTCAAAATCTCTTAAAAAATTTGGAACAGGGTTTATGTAGAAGATTCTCTGCAAGTATTAAGCAAACCAAATCTCTAGTAAATTATAAGGATGGGACCTTTGAATGTGCTTGTCTGTACCAAAACCGTCTGTTAGTAATGGCCCCACTTAACGGGAACGTCATAGCCCATTGTGTGATATACTATATACCATCGAAAATATGTCACTATAATTCCTTATTACGAGTTATAATTTTTATATTCTTTAAAATTAAATTAATTAGTATATGCTTTTTGTAAAAAAAAAATAGATAACACACAATACCAATTTTAAGCGTTTCTTACTAGTGGATTCAAGTATAGATCAACCATACCCACAACGTATTCTGGTATTTGGCAGAAAATGTCGCTCAACGTGGAGTGAACATATGAAGGAGTTATATATGGATGGAAGTTTTTGATCTCTCCTCCTCTGTTTTCTCAATTTTTCGTTATACTTTCTAGAAAGAATACAAGTACAGTTTTACCTGTACTGTTTTGCTTGTTGTCGGATAAAAGAGCTAAAACATATACAAAATTATTCTACATGTTACGCGAAACTTAGTTTCTGATTAATCCAGAAGGTATAAAAGTGGATTACGAGGTAGCAATTAATCAATCCATTCGTACGGTATGTCCAGAAGCAAACGTTAATGGTTGCCTATTTCACCTAGTGAAAAATCTAACGAAAACACTTGGCACCTTCTAGGAAGATCGTTATTTAGATTAACCGGCCGAAAATCAAGTGTCGTAAGAATTCCTTATCTATAGCAGCCAGAATCCAGAATGAATTTGCGTTCGTTCTTCGTAATATTTTTTTCGGCGGACAAAAATTTCAAAGAAAAGGCCTCATCAGCGGAAAACCCGCATCTCCTGATTTTTTTTTTAAGAAATTTTTATTTCTGTATTATATTACAACTAATCATATGGCTAGTAAGTAGTAATTGTTTTATTAGTTTAGTATTCGATTTTTGAAGGTTGAAACCTATCGGTTCATCCCAGCTCTGCAAATCCTTTGGTTTAAGAGGATCAAGGAACCACTTATTCTAAAGGCTTTGTTCTTCAGTTGGTTTCTCAGCTCCTCATTGTCATGCTTCTGCAGTCGCAGAACATGACTCCTTGCAAACTTTTGAATTTCATCAATGACGTATTCCACGTTTAAGTCTCGATGGAGATTGCCATTTCTAATGTACCAAGGAACATTCACAGTACTTTGTTTTGAAATGTTTGAATGATCTTCACTGTAGTTTTCCTTGCGCAGCCTTAAACCTGAATACCATACGTCCAGATATCTTTTAGGATTTGTTTATATAACAGCAGTTTGTTGTGCTTTGTCAGCTCCGAGTTTTTTCTAATAAGCCAGTTCATTATTCTGAATTTTAAATTCAGTCCTTAGCTTTTCTTGAGTTTAGAGTCTAAGGGTCATGCCGAGGTACTTAGCATTATCAGAATATGGAATTGGTTGCAAATTCCATCGAATCGGAATACATTCTAATTTCCTATTTGTAAAGTTTATATGTGTTGATTTCGATTCGTTGAGCGTTATTCTCCATTTTTTTGTCCAGATATTCTTTATATTATCAGCATTTTGTAGCTTTCTTCTGGACACAAAAATACTAGCAGCGGTGGTCATAACAGCTGTGTAATGTACAAACGTTCCTATTCTACCTTCTTCTATGTTTAGTAGATCATTTGTATACAGGACGTATAATAAGGGGCCTAAAACACTGTCTTGTGGAACCCCTGTTAATATTTTCTTTAGTTTTGCGTATTTTCCTTCCTGTCTCACCCGGAAGTAATGGTCGTCGATGAAAGACTTTAGCAATCCAAGATGTTGTTTTGGTAAATCTCGTTGGAGGTTAAATTCTAGACCACGTTGCCAAACCTTATCAAATGCTTGTGCTACGTCTAAAAATATTGCTGAACACACTTCGTTTTATGGAATTGTGATCTGGAATTTTATGGCCAGCGGATGGCAATATATGTTTGCCATCAATAGCTCCTACACGATTTGGAAAATTTCATTTCGTGCGAAAATCTTTTGAAATTTTTTTCCATTCGTCAACTGGAACCAGTGAAAGAAATTAACCTTTTAGTGTCTCGTATTATAAGTATGTTTGTACATACCGGACATATTTCCTTTTCAGAGTATCGTGTTACGACTGTGCGGTCGCAACCACAATTTTTGTATGGTTTATATTTCCCCCCGGTTGGTGTCTTTATTTTCCATTGATTGCTCAATATTTGTATTTTATATTCCCCTCGGTTTGTGTCTTCGTTTTCGGAGTTGTTTGTTTATTGTGCGCTGAACGCACTCGCGACGTTTTGTTTTGTACCTGATCGTGTGGTGGCGCGGGGGTAAGAAGAATGACGAGAGAGCGAGACCAATGCGCATCGAGTGTGTGTAAAGTAAAACGTTCTAGAAAAATGTTTTTCTTATATGCTTCTCGTTTACATCAATGCGAATTGATGTAAACGAAAAACAGAGAAGAAAGACAATCTAGAACGTTTCTGCACGTCGTTTTCGGTGCGAGAATTTTTTTTTAATTAATTCAGTTTGGTTTACAATTTTGATTGGAGATAAAGTTTTTTTTTAGATTTAAAAAAAAAATAAAATAAAATGAGAATGTAGTTTGTGAAAAAAAAAGAAATACGTATAAAATAGTGGCGATAAAAAACGTACGCTTATAAAAAGTTAATTGTAAATCGATAGTATTTAAATGAAATTGTGATTATATATATATGGACATTTTTATTTGCCACAATGCCCACAAATGGTGGAATTTTCGGGTTCGACCTAGTTTCATTTTTTTTGGTTGTTATAATGACGTGATTTTGTTACGGGGTTATAATTGGTTGTTAAACCCAGTTTTTGTTCATAAAAATGGAAAACGTAAAATAGAACAAAATTGAATAATAGGAAAAACGTGAACAAATTCTATTGTGCGTCTATAATAGAAAATAGAGTCTAAAGATAATTTTTATTGTTGATCTTTAACGCGACAAAATTAACGATTCTTTAGTATTTGCGATAAACTTTGATACTCAACATTATCAACGCAACCGATCAGGGTCAACATTTTTTTGCGCATACTTTATTGGCGAGGGTGGCCAGGTGAGGCCACTCTTTTTGGCAACGGTCAATTTCGGTGGTCTGCCGCAGTGAACGGGTAGCCAACCGGCTATTCTGTTGTGTTTTTGTTATCGGGGAGAGGCCCCGCAACGGTACGGGTAGGCAACCGGTTGCCCATCCGGTGATATTTTGTGGTATCGGGAAGAGGCCCCGTTCGAGACGGGTGGCCAACCAGCACTCCCTTTTTTCCATTTCGCAACGGGAACGGCACCAAGCCGTAACGGTCTGGGGTGGCGACCCTGAGGCATGACGGCCACGCAAGGCTGCAACATTTTTTTTTTTTTTTTATTAAGATACGATTATTTTTTTATTTTATTTTTCAAAATTTTTTCTTGTTATTTTTAAATTTTTATTTTTCCGAAATTTTTTTTTGTTATAAATACAAATTTTGTAATCGAGCGCCGGATGGCGGCCGCGCGCTCGTTGCGCATTGGTCTCGATTTCTCCATTTTCTATAGATGATTTTGTTTTGTGATTTTTTTTTATATTATTTAAAATGATTTGCTAATTTTATATGGTTTTGGTGTGATGAGGGGGGAAATCCCATCCTGTGTCGGCGTAGGGTTGGCGATCCCTTGGTGCCCGCATCTGGGTTCGGAACCGGTGTTTATCACCGTTTGATTATAATTTCTTTTTTTTTTTTGTTTTTTTTTTAATTATTGGTTCGTTCCTCAGGTTCCGGCCGACAAATTTCGGCGGAACATCCGGTTTTTAATTTATTATTTGCGTTTTATTTTTTATTTCCAACTATCTATAATCACGGTGTAAGCCAGGAGCCACGCACGCCTCAATCCCCACGACCCTTCGCACTTCTTCCTGAGAATGTAGCCTGCAAAAATCCCCGTGGAGGCCTCTGCGTGCGCTTAGTGATATCTGCAGGTTGGCGTTAGCCAGCCTGTGACAATCGTTTAAGTTTCGACTTTATTAATGATAGGAAAAAATTGAACGTGTTGGTCGTCATACGCGTATATTCAAAAAATTGTTCTGGGTCCTCCTGCTTAATTATTAGAAAAATTATTTAAAAAAACACTTTTTTGTCCCTCGATTAATTTAATGGGCGAACACCTCAACGCCGTACACGTCGATTTCTTCTCATTTTTATTTTTTTTTATAAGTAAAAGTAAAAAATAAATAAAATTCTATATCCATTTTATAGGAATATTAATTAATAATAACAAAAATAATTTATAAAAAACAATTTATTTCTTCCGCGTCTATGTTGTATGCACACCAATAAAATTACCATAAATGTGAAAATGTCAAAAAACGATTTCATCAATTCGACTATACGAGTATAACCACTAGCTACTCTTTCGTCGTTTCGTTTCATTTCATTTCAGTCCTTTTCGTTTCCGTCTATATAACTAGCCCTTTAAGTTTACTTTAGCCTGGCCGCGATCAGTTGCGTACACATCTTTTGAACCTAAAAAAAAGAAAAATATATAATAATAAATTCAAAATGGTTTGGCTTTAAATTAAATTAAACTTTCTTTTAGGAGCAACAACTTCCACACTTTTCGGACACATTAAAAAATTGATTTCATCATCGTTGAAGATTCTATAAGGAACTAATTCTGTAGTTGTGTGAACCACCCCCTGATATTTGTTTCTGCTACTTTCTTATTAACACCGGTATGTTAATTCCGTCGTTTGAGGAAACTGTAATACCACTTATTGCCCAGTATATTATTTTTAAAGAGTTTTTTACGTGGTGAGACATCTGAAAAATTCAAATATCAAGCTTTTGGCGTGGAAATCCTTTTGCATGGTGGCTTAGCAGCCAGCTAACAATCTTGTGCTCTCCGTTGCTTTAATCAAAGTGAGTGATGGACCAAAAGTGGCTTTCTTTGATCTGTGTGCTCTTATTTTTATTTTCTGTTAGTCCATTGAGTCTCCAAGATGTCAGCTAATTGGCAAAATCTATTTAATATTTTTTTTTTTGTGGAAAATTAACTTTTAGTTATTTCTCGATTTTAGTTGTATATGGTATATAAGGGTAGCATAAATGGTATATAAAGCTCAGCATACAGGTTCTTGACTCAATGCACTAACATAAAATCGCAATGAGATTGTGGGCTTAGTTACAAAATGTTTTTTCGTAAAACATAAACTTTTTGTTACATACACGCACATTTTTCTTATTAAATTGCCAGAAATGTTAAATGAAGTTACGGAAATGTCCTGTTGAAGGTATTTGTTTGTTTCGTGCTTTTAACTTTAATTGTTCCCTTCGTTACTGGTATTTTAACTTGTTTGCAGTTATTTGCTTATTAAATTTGGGCTATTAGGTTCCTTTATAAAACTTCATATGTAAATTTAATTATCAATGTGCACTGAACTCAAATAATAAAACTATCCAAATTGATTTCGCGTTCCAAATTTTAAATTGTTTAAGAATGCAAGCACATATATATCTTCAGGTTAAATTTATTCCTTAAGAAAACATACATACACTTGGGTACAAGAAAATTGCACATTGCTCAATTTTCCACAAAAGTTCAAAAATATCAAAAAATTCCCATATTTGTTTAGTTTTTTTTAATGCAGATTCAAAGCATATGTCAATACCTATCCAGTAGTACCTTTTTTGTATTTATACGTGCCATAAAACTGATTTTTGGAAGTAAACATCTGAGGAACAGTTCTTTCTGAATTTGTCAGCATGAAAACTAGGGGTAAAAACCGAGTTAAAACATGGAAATAAACAAAAAAAAAAGTTTCATAAATAAGAAGTATTCCCTCCCCTTGGCTGAATGACATTCAATGCTGCATTGATTTCACCAAAGTATCACAAACTCTTGAGGTATTGCCTGCCATTCCTCTACGATCGCCTGTTGCAGCTTCTGGAGACGTTGGAGCAACATCGCTGGTTCGAACCCTTCTTTTCAACTCGTCCCATAAATGTTCGATGTGATTGAGGTCCGGGCTTAGAACTGGCCACTCCATTACAGACACATCCACTGGTATACTGGTATACTACACAAGCCGTATGCGATCTCGCAATATACTGCATTTCGGCCCGTTTCTGGCCTGTTTACAGTCAGATTAACTTCTCGAAGTCACCATATAAATGAATGGATTCCATTTTTTGTTTCCGTGGCTTTTTGTTGCGAATTAATATTTTTATTTTTAAATGTGTAATTTATCAAAAAATGTATATTCTGATTTTTTTTTCTCAAACATATAATTTATTTTTAAACAACAACTTTCAAAATATATAAAAACTTTTTTAAAAATACAGTATAAGAAACTTTCTTATATTACAACAAATAATTTAATTAAATTTTTTTTTACTTTTTTTTTTTTAATTTTTTTTTTAGGAAGACCGGTTTCGGAAATTCATCCTTCGTCAGCTCCTTTTTTTGATACTACTGGAATTACATGTTTTTTATATTGCTCTTTTATACTATTTCCATTTTATGTGTATCTAATTTTTGTTTCCACTACCGTATGTTCCACTACGTCGAATATTTTGTTTGTTCTTGTATTTGTTTTGTCGTTTAGTAGGTGTGGATTATGTCTTTGTTTATATATTTCTAGTTCCTCTACTCTATCTAACATGTTGCCTTTTTCTAATTTTTGTATTATTTGTAAATTTGTTGTGATGTCCGTGTACGTGTGTTGTTGAGTGACTAAATGCTGAGCGAAATTCGATTTAAATGTGCTATTTGTATTTGTGTTTTTCGTTTCTTGTGTGTGTTCTTTGAATCTTTGTAGAGGAACTAGAAATATATAAACAAAGACATAATCCACACCTACTAAATGACAAAACAAATACATGAACAAACAAAATATACGACGTAATCATACGGTAGTGGAAACAAAAATTAGATACACATAAAATGGAAATAGTATAAAAGAGCAATTTAAAAACATGTAATTCCAGTAGTATCAAAAAAAAAAAAATAAAAGGAACAGACGAAGGATGAATTTCCGAAACCGGTCTTCCTAAAAAAAAAAAAATAAAAAAAAAATAAAAAAAAAAAAAAATTTAATTAAATTATTTGTTGTAATATAAGAAAGTTTCTTATACTGTATTTTTAAAAAAAAAAATATATATGAAAGTTGTTGTTTAAAAATAAATTATATGTTTGAGAAAAAAAAAATAGAATATACATTTTTTGATAAATTACACATTTAAAAATAAAAATAAAATTATTATTTTTGAAGTTGTCTTCTAACTGACCACTTCTTGGAGCCGCCGTTTCTTGACATCTCTGCCACATTCGACGAAAAGTGAATTAGTTCAAATTTAGTTGTAGAGCCCCTTCAGTTTGGTGCTGCCCCGCACAAAATAGTGCATTGAAATAGACATTGAATCTGCATTAAAAAAAATTAAACAAATGTTGGATTTTTTTGATATTTTTGAACTTTTGTGGAAAATTGAGCATTGGCGATTGTTTTGCACCCAAGTGTATTTTTACTTTTTTTTGCAACGCTCCAGGACACGTTCAACTACTTTGAATTTAGAATTCTACTAAATTGTTTAAGAATAAAGAAGAGAATGGAATTATAGTTATTAGACGGCCTATTACTTCTCTCTGCTCGCTGTAATGTAATAAAAATCACTACTAAGAAGTATTTTATAATCGTCCATGAATTTAATTTGTTTAAAATTTTTTTCGGGTTTTCGGACAAAATATTATTTTTAATCTACAATTAAAAATAAAATTTCGTTCGAAAACCCGAAGATTTTTTTAAAAAAATCACTACATTAGAATTACTAAAATACAAGGTCAAGATTTTTAAAGAATCCTTTCCACAAAACTGTGTATAAACAAGTATTCTAAAATATTGAAGTTTTATGAGCAATATAGTTTCTTCTTTTGATACCAAAAATCTACACTTCGCTTATTTTAAGGTGCTAAATGTATTCAAATCGCTAGATACACATATTTATTTTATATTCATTCACTTACGGTCCGATAGCATATAACACACCCAAACCACTTGACGGAAGGGTAATATAAATTCATTTTGTATGCTCGAAATAATAAAAAGTTGAATTAGAAAATTATAATTAAAAAGTGAACAACAACTGATTGTATATGCTGATTAGAAAAACATGATATTGTTGGTAAGGGATAATAATATACTCATATGTATAATTGTCTAACAGATACTAGGATGAACTATATAATTCATCGTTTAGTTGTATAAGCTGTATATAGGGAAGGGATAATTATGAAGGTAGATTAATAGGCAAAACTTGTAAATTGTAAAAATAAACCTTTACAGCAATAATGTTGCATATATACGTCTATATAAATGTATTTAAGCAGATGCAGTGAATGTTGCGATTTCATTTGATTCATGATGATATCTTAGCCTTGGTTACGCAAATATAAAAATTGATACAGGCAGAGATGTAATCATATATTACTGTCAGAAGCCCTGTATAGCTCTATTTAATTAAAATTAACTTTAAGCCGTTACAAATATTGCATTGTCAATATCATAATCGACGAATTATATGGACGAAAAATATTAATTAAAAACCCACCAAAATAAAAATCTCGAAACGAATGTTTTCCAACATCTGAAAAGTTATGTACGGTTGAAACCAAAGAAAACAAATAGAGAGAAGTAAAATGAGAAAAAACCTTTAACATTACATGTCAAAAATGTCCCTAAGGGTTGATTGTGGTAGATTAATCTATGATTCCGTATTATATGTGTATCATATATGTATATACCTACTGCGTATACCATATATCGTACGTATATACATAAAACAGTGAAAGAAAAATGAAAATGAAACACGATCATCATCAACTACCTAACATTATAATATGCCATGGCATGATGTGCGTTGAGGTTGAGGCAATGAATGTTGCGATGATTAAATCGGGGTGCTGCGGCGGTATAAACTTGTTGGTTTTATCATTTTTATTATTTGTATTTTTGTACAGTAGGAGTTTAGCTTGGTTTGTGTATTCATTGAGCGGTTTTTGTATGCGCATTGGATCGAAATGCGGGATAAGATATAAATAGTTGAAAACATTTCAATTTTGATTCCCTCGTGGCCGCAAGTATTTTTGATGGATGTCATAATAAATCGGAGAATAACTTGTTTTCATTTGTTGATGCGTTGGTTGGTATTTACTGAATTTGGAAGAATCGCGATTTTCTCAATATGCATAAACTTACGATCAAAAGGAAAATCGAACAAAATCAATCAAGAATTTACTTTTGATAAGTATTGAATATTTTTGGCCGGCAGCAAATTCAAAAATTTTACATCCACACGAAATCGGAGATATCTAAATGTAAATGTTCACTCGAAATGTCAGTTTTGGAACATCGGTTTGGTTAGAATAAATGGATCACTACCAGCCGCGAAATGTGTAGAGCTCCTCAAAAATACAATGGAAGCAAAAAATTTATGTCTCGAGAAGGATATAGTTTCAATTACTACAGATGGTGCCACAGTCATGAAGAGCGTTGGGAGAATTTTGAAATGTGAACAACAGTTGTGGTTTGTGAACCCAAATTGAACCCAAAGCTAATTTTGTCGTCAATGAGATTAAAACCTTGAATAATGCTAATATAAATGCTTTTGACAATTCCGAGGATGATGAAGATGATTGTAATGAATCCGAATGTGAATTTACAATCGGTTTTAATAACCTTTGTGATGCAGATGCAGGTGAAAAATATCAAATTACGGAATCATATGAGTTGGCTTCAATTATTACAAAGGTTGGAAAGGTCGTTAAGTTATTTAGGCGTTCGCCTTCGAAAAACGATGATGTTCTACAAACATACGTTCAAATAGAACATAAAAAAGAGCTCACCTTAGTTTTAGATTCTCCTACCAGATGGAATACTTTATTGGATATGCTCAAAAGTTTTATTCTTTTAAAAAAGCATGTTCAGACGGCACTGATTGATATTCTTTCTCCAATATACTTTTCTGATACAGAATTCGATGTAATTGAAAATATGACATCAAATTTGCTTCCATTAAAATTGGCTGTTGAAGCAATATGCCTACAAGATGCTAACCTTTTTAACCGCAGATGAAGCGGCTACCTAAGGCTGCTATTACAAAAATTATTGCAAATATCTATCATAGAACGAGATCAGTTGAAGTTATTGACGCTGATATTGAATTAGTCGTGGACGTTAACTTAGATGACATCGAAGAAGTATCTCTAAGTAATGAAAACATGTTGAATTTGAATTCAAAATGTCTTCAAAAAGAACTACAAGCTATAACTGAGAAGGATAGTAATAGTACAGCCGTCTTAAATATTTCTAAGGAGCATCCATCTGCGCCGACTCTCCTGACAGACGTAAAAAGAGAAAGGAAATTTTTCGAGGCCAATGGAACTCGAGGACCGATACTCCAATTTGTGTATAATGATCTCCAAACAATTCCACCAACAAGTGTAGAGACTGAGAAGAGCTTTTCACTGGCGGGAAGTTTTTGCTCAAAAATTCGATCTCGTTTAGGAGATTCAACTTTCAGTGATCTTTGTTTTTTAAATTCTCATTTTATAAAACAAAAAACATTGAAAAAGTGATTGAATAATTGATAACATTAAATAATTTTCTTTTTTTAATGTCAATACTGAATTCTGATTTTTTTCTAATTCTTCTTTTTAAATTAATTCTAATTTTCAAAGAAACGTTAATATGACTGAATTAATTAAATTTATTTTAATATCATTATATGTATGTATTATTTTAATATACATATTTTATTTGTTTTATAATATTAAAATTAAAACTTCATTTAATGTGTGGACCAACACTCTCACGTGCAGGGTAGCAAAACAGGTTTGGCCAAAACTGGACCTGCGGCGCTCCATGCACTATAGTATCCCTGGGAAAAGAGAGTAAGGATTGGTCGTATAGGGATACTGACAGGACACTGCCTTTTTGGGGAACATTCAAGAAGGCTGGGTCTACAGACGAATGACGACTTTTGTAGAAGTTGTTTGGACGAAAAAAAGGAAGAGACGTTAGATCACATCGAATAAACAAATTTGATAACGATATGATATGATGAAAAGGTTTATTTTTTTACATACTATTTTATATATTTTTACATAGTATTTTAATAATGCGGATATAATTGCATTGCAATTTGCAATTTAATTGTTAACAATAACATGTTCCTTTCTTGATTTACAAAGACTGAATTATTTTATTATATTTTATTTTATTATATTATTATTTAAATATATTTTAATATATAGAAAAATTAAATTTTTTTGAAAAATCCCGGTATTAATATCGGTATTCCGGTTTTATCGAAATCCCGGTACTGACGTTTTCCATAAAATTTGCAATCCCTATAGTCACTGGTTCTATATCGTCATATTTGATTCTGTGTCTATCTAAGCGAAGAAAGTCATGATCGTTTTTAGTTGTCTACTTGGAACGCTTATTTACTTGACTTTAGCACGTAGTAGAATATTACCAATAAATGTACTTTTTGGTATGATAGACCATGTTCATAAACTCATCCCTCTTTGCAGATCAAATTGCGGATAAACTTCTTTTAAATTTTCTCAATACTTTGGATATGATCTTCTTAGAACGAATACCACACATTTACAGGACCTTAATTGTGTTTGAAGTTGACACCCGTCCAACGTTTAACAAAACTGAGCATGGAGTTCACCTTTGCGATGCACAATGTGCTTAGTGAAGCTATTTGTGTGTCTGATGTTTTCAACGAACGTAACCCTTAGGCCTTTAGATTCAAGTACTACCTGACGAAGTACTCGAAGTGAAAATCTTTCGGCCAACGTGAGAGACCAGAGAATCAACCTGTATTCCATTCAATGTTTTACCTCCTATTTCAATATATTGGATTCAATTACTCAAATAAGATTTGAACCAGGCTCGGAACTGGCTGGAAAATCTGAACTGGAAACTGTGTTCCATAGTTTTACAATTGCTGCTGGAGTCGAAAGCTTTTGCAAATTCGCTGTATATTACGTCAACTTGTTTTTGCTTCTCAATTTTTTAATAGTTATAGTAGAGATTTGTAGATGCTGATCTTTTAGGTATAAAATCATATTTTAGGCATATTATACTAGTTCAAATAATTTAGATATAGCAGTTATAGATGATGTAATACCTCTGCACGTAATAGTGTAGCACGAAACATCCAGTTTATCCAGTTTTGAAGGTAGGCTTTTAGTTATTTTCCACTTTTGAGGAATAATTGCCAATTTCAATGATTGATTGAACAACATGCTCAGAGGAATTACCAATTGTTTCGAATTGTTTGAAAATGAAGCTGGAGTACCATCAGGACATCCATCTCCGAATTGGCCTGATGTGTATCTTCTGGCTGGATGTGTGGAGTATATATGAATGTACTATATTCACTAGTGGTTGAATCTTTATAATTATCAATGTCTTCTGCTTTATGGTTATTACCAGTGGATCACAAGACTTTTGATCATTAACTTTCATCCAGGTTGGGTAACAATCAGTTTCGCGTTTGGTTTTAAAAAAATTCCAAAAGTGTCTGGGATCGCCTTTTATTTTATCCTTTACTATCCTGGGAACACAAGTTGTGGTTTTCTTTATAAGCCTTGTCTTTTTTGTATTTAAGATTGATAAATTGATTGTCATACCACTGAGGATATTTCTTCGGTTTGCTTATAGACACGAGAATTTATGCCATTCAATATAGATATGTGTAAAATTTACATCCATCTCATTGCTGTAAAACTCGGCATTCCAATTTATTTGCTCAAAATATTGTTTTCTAGTTATTCGAATAGGCCTTTTTGAAGTTTGCAGTATGGTTTCCGGTTTCGGTAATTTTAGAACCTGTTATGCACATTGGTTTCCAATATTATTTTTATTGCTTTGTGGTGGATATCATTAATTACGAAAGGTGTTGGTGATTCGTCTGTTTCTAATGAAACTGGTCCATTAGTAAAAATAAGGTTCAAGGATTGGTCTCGTTCGTTTTTTAATGCGCAGTTTTGACTCAAATTTGAGTCAAATATGGTGTCGATGAATAGGTACTCGTTATCCGAATTTTTTTTTTATTTAATGTTTTCCAATCTGTTCTGGGGCCTAAGCAATCCTAACTCTTTCGCAGTTCGCTTTTTCCCTCCTTATACGCAGTCGCCTGCCAAATTGAGGATGTACGGCTATATAGGTCCGATTTTCACTATCATCTGCACATTACATAGCTCCGTGCCAGCCTATACTGACATGGAAGAAGGATCGGCCCATGAGTTTTGCACTCCGACATAGTTGTGTTCCTTTTTATCCCAGATCGCAATCTGAAAATTTTCTTTTGCATCCTGCCCCTATTTTGATTCGAACCCGGTACTTCCCGATCCAAACGCCAAAGCTTTAACCACTTTGCCATTTGGTCGGTACATTTCGGGTTTTTGGCACTATATTTTCCAGTGATAAAATTTTCTACTGCATTAAGTGGCGCGTATCACAATCGAATTCTTTAACAAACAGTTGTGCTGGTCACGGAGTAGAGTTGATGGTGCTTTGAAAGCTTCAACTGGAATATTGATTTTTTACGTTATCATATTTCATTCCAAAGCTTGCTTTCGGCACCATTCGTTGGGTAAACAGATCGTCAGTATTCACGATAGTGGTCACTAGTTTGCGGTGCAGTTCATCCCGTACTGAATTATGTATGCGGCTAACAAAAAGCCACTTTCTAGGTTGCGCCACTCGAATCGAGAACTAATCCATTAATTCAATGGTTGATTGCGATGCTCCAGGTAGATTATTAATTCGTGTAGGCTTTAGATGATATATAATTTGTCGATTTCGGATGGTTCACTAGACTTGGTGATTTGGTCTGAGTGGAGGGTTCGTACCTGGATCTTGTGACCCGATTTTCCTCTATGGTTGAACAGAAGATTGGGAGAAGGCATGAACACTGTTTTAATGTTTCTTCTAATGGATTTAGTTTTTTGAGACCACTGTCGATTATTGTCTTCTCTGATTTTTCTATTTTATTGAGTGACTTGTTGATTTTGGATAGGATGTTATTCAATCCATTTTCACATTTATCACAGAACCACCGCAAACCAGGCAAATCGTTCATCACTATTTTCATATACCTATCCGAAAATCGTTTGGAAATTTTTTCAACAATTAAGTTACCCTAAGAGTTTCTAAAAATTATAACCTTAGATATATTGTGGTTAACAAAACATGCTCATAGTATATGATTATAATTGTTAGATGAATTTAAGATAAAATTTTAGTGTATGGAAAACTCGGGGGAATTTTGCTTTAATTTAATTTAAAGTCCATAAAATTTGTAAATTTAATGTTTAAATTTTATCTAAAAAACATTTAGCTATTCAAAATCACAACTTCATGAAGCGACACACAAAAAAATTATTTAAATATTCAGCTAAATTTCACGAGATTCCACATTCAAAACTAACCTGAAATTTGATATAAAGAGACGTTACTTCAGATCTTTTACATAACTTCTTATTAAAACTATATTATTATGAGATGAACATTTAAAATTCAATGTCTAAAACTTAAATTATCCGAAAGAAATTCGACCTTAAATTTTAACCAGAAGCAATAATTTTTAAAAAATTTCCAAATTTGTACTTTCTATCTTACTTTTCAGATATTAGAATATATATATAGTTCAATGTTTAATTTTTTTTTTACTTATTGTATTGTCAATTTATTCAAACAATTTTCTGGAACTTCTATCAAAAATTACCACGGCTCAGTTTTTAGGTTATATGAATTTAAACGTTAAACTTTTTTAAACTTAGTGTTATACTTGAGGGATTAAGGCGGTGATACATTTACAGATTTTGCCTTTAAGGCAAAAAAACATTCTCTTATACAAAATTGAAAACTGTTCGAAGGCGATTCAAGATGGCCGACTTTTAACCAATCAGCGCGCATAATTTTTATGCATTAAAGACAAAATCAGTACATGTATCACCGCCTTTATTCGCACAAACATTATTAATTTTTCTTAGAGCAAGGGTTACTCAATTGAAATAAAATGATAATAAAATTAATCAAAAATTTGCAGCATGTTGTGGTCGATATTTTAATTTTTTTGTTGGTTTTATATATTCGCTATAAGGTATCTTCAATTATTCCTTCCTTGATTATGGCGTATTCAATGTCCAAAATTAGGAGATATTCTAAAATATAAAATAAAATAATTAAATAGAAAAGCTTACAACGTTGGCTTGAGATATTTAGAAACACACACACAAAAATTACATCCCACATTATAGAAACACATCGCTGGGAACCAAATCCGTGACCAAAGAAAGTGCTCTATTTACTCTGTTATCAAGGACGTTTAGAAGTCGTAGTTGTGTTGAAATAAATTGAGGATTTCGCCGAAAGCCCGAAACTTAAATCTCGAAACAAGGACCCTCTCAAATATGTAATTAATAAAACACTGAAACACTTCGCACCCAAGCAATTAAAATCTTGAAATACGAAATACTAAATTTTAGTCAAAAGTTTTAACAAATTTACAATAAAATTTATTTATTCAAAATGTTTATATTGTTACGAATTTCGGGCGTTCATTTCCCCTTCATTTTCTGCAGATGCCTCACCACTCCTTAAAAATTCACTTTCACTGTTTGTTCTCTTTAACTGTTCAAATTTACTGTTGAATACTTTTTGCACTGTTTACTTTTTGATTTGCACTGTCCATTGGCTACATTACCTTTACTCTATTCTCGGCTATTCTCGGTCGCGGCCTTCTGTATCTCGCCCTCTTTATCAATCAACTTCACTGCCGGACTCACCCTCAACATCAGTTAAATCGTATCGATCAACAATCGATCTTTGCTCCATTTGCTAAGCCTATCCGTCCTTTCTTTTCTCTGGCCGTATACTTTCTATTTAAGCCGATTTGCACTATCCGACCTAGAACCAAACTTTTGCCTCTGGACTTGGTTTTTTCTTGAATTAACTAGAGCGATCATTCCATCGTTGTGTACATGCATATGTAGTATTGCATATGTAGTATCCTAATTCCTGCAAATAAAGCATCTTCTTTGACTTTTGATGTCAGCTGGCTTAACACTCTTGACTGCTGTAATTTTCTGTTTCACTATTAGCTTTGTGCTAGTTTCTTTAACCTCTCTCTTTTATAGACTTTAACTGAGTTCGAACTCGCTCTCTTTGTTTGACAAGTTACAGTTGGTGGTGCTATATAACCACTCGACCACATATTATAACACTACGAGAATATTATTTAATTGCCTTTATCATCCTAAAAAGTGACCCAATAATATTGATAGACCAAAATAGCTCGAGCTCCTTACTAGGTTCTTTTAATCGTTTTTCTATTAGTTTAAGGTTTTCAGTGCCATGTAGTGGTTAAACATGACAAAAATGGTCCACAACTTTTGAGAATTGTTAATAACATTTTAATTCAGAGTCTGTTTTCAACCTAGTTTTAAATTTCATACCGATTCAACCGCTTCCATAATTCCAGAAATAAGCAAGTAACAATCTGTTTCTTGCCATCATTTTCCGAAATTTAACTTTTATTAACTCAATACATTGAATACTAACACTTTTTTAATCCTATACTACTGGTTATTCTCTATTATTTCGAATACTGTTGAGATTGGGCTCAAGTAATTTCCATCCTTAAGCATCAATTGGCATAATCCTTTCAATTTTAAACTTTTAAGGAAAATTGAATTCAAGTGAGTATATAGCCCCGAAAGCTGCAGTTGTTTTCGCACTTTTAATAACTGAAGCAAGCGTTAAAAGCAATAACCACTTTTTTTGAGTCCTTGCTAACTGACCCGTTTATATTTGCAAACAACCTTTTTTGGTATAGTTTCACGTTTCCTGTATGTCAATTTTAACACATCCCGAAATTGTTTGGTACTTCCACTAGATATTCCTATTTTAGTTATGTAAAAACAAGTTTTACTTTTTTCTCAAATGTTTACAGGATACCAAGGATATTTTATTATAAGATAAAATAACTTTCCGCTGTTTTAATATTATCACGTCGAGTGTCTCGTTTATTGTAAAAACACACTTTAGTGGCATTCTCAAGGCCGCTTATCAGATCATTTATAGTTTAGGTGGTTTCTTAGTGTTACCAAATAGCAAATTTCGCAACCAAATAATAGTTAAGTGTTTTAACCCTCATGTGAGTGACGAAAATAATATTTTAATTTGAGTGACTAAGGTACCTACCCGGGTACCTTGCATGCAAATTTTCTGGAAACTAATTTTTTAATTTTTTTTTTTTGCAATTATGAAATTTATAACGAAGTTTGCTAAAACTACATAAATTGAAAACAGTTTTGTATTAGTCGCAACATGTCAGTTTTCGAAGAACATTAGTGAAAAAAAAATGATCGATAGCAATAAAAAAATGTTGTTTAGTTTTTTTGAAATAAATAAAAATATAAAGTTAAATTAAATGAAATAAATAAACATAAATACAAACAATGAAATACATTGACATATAACCTAAAACTATTAAATATTTGCATACTATAACTTTCAAATATACTGTAAAATATATAAAGGTTCTCGAGGGTACCTTTCGCGAGTACCTAAACTACTTTTTGCTGTCACGGGCGTCCAAGTTGTAAAAATTCTCATTTTTAAGTGTGATCGTAATGTAGCAATTGAACTAGAAGTTACCATAAAATTAAAATGTTTTATTATGACTGGAACATACAAAGCTAGACGTTTAAAAAAGCAAAAGGTACCCGGGTACTTGGTTACTCACATAAGAGTTAAATAGTTGAATCTGTTTAGTTTCTCGAGCTTCTATTTCTATTAAAATTTTTGTTTCTTTTCTTCTATCACTTTCTGAGGAAAACCAATTTAATGATACTTTATTTGATATGATTGATGCTTCTGAAATTTGTCGAAATTTTGAGCCTCATAAAATTTGTCATTATCGACATATTTTTTTCCATTATGCGGACATATTCTAGTACATAATCCTCATGATATTACCCGAAAATTTCATGTTGAATATGTCGGATGCGTACAAGTTGAAAACGACTGAAAAAGTCGAATAATTCTGAACAGGTGGGGCTGTAGGCGCACATTTCGATTTTCAGTTAAACTCAATTACAGTTCAACAGGTGGTTCGACCCTTTATAGGCGGTCATTCCGTTTGACAGCTCAAATCATTGATTTTTCGAGTGAAATCTGGAGATTATCTATTTCTGAGTGATATTATTGATATTCCGATTTTAAAATTGAGTCCATTGTTTTTGTTTGTGGCGAGAACCTAACCCCATTTTCATTTAAATAGATCTGTAATCGACTTGTTTTGTTTTTCTAGTTGATTTCAAAAATTTAAATAGTATTTTCTTCGTCCGTTTGCTTTATTTTTTTAGGCTATTTCAAAGGCGAATTATTGATTACTGGACTTGTTTGTGACGTTTACTTGCAATCCTAAATGGCCAGAGATTACGCATTCATTGCATCCCAGTCAATCATCAAGCGATCGTCACGAGGTTACAGCACTAGAAGCAACTTGTATACGCAGTACTGTTCGATGCTATAGATGCATTCAGTTCAGTGGCAGAAAATAGGTATGCCGCACAAATTTTTTTTTGGATATGTCGGACAAAATTACACCAGACCAAATTAATGATATTATTTCCGCAGAAATTCTTGATTCTGAGATAGATCTATACTTGCACAAAGTGCAATCCTACTATACGGTTTGTATGTTCGACAATAAATGCGCAAAACATTATCCAAGTGCTTTTATTTCGGAAACTCAAACTGGAAACGATGGATCTCCACTTTATCTGCGTCGCTCACTAGTACGATTATTTTGGTCCAAAAATAATGACAGGAGAGAAGAATTCCCGGAACGCAATAGTGTAGAATATATGTGTTTTGTATTAGTAACAAAAAAATTTGTTCGGGCGTCGCGCCACACCATTCGCAATGTTTTTATTTTAGGTTAATAATTTTATATTTTGTTAATTAACAAATTTTATATTTTATAAAAAAACAATTGTAAAACATTTCGTGTTCAGTAAAACGACACGTAAAAAATAAATTCATTTTCCTCAAAATTTAGCATAATTTTGCTTTCGTCAAATTCCCCATCTATATAACATTGGAAAATGTCACAAAACAGGAGTGGTAAGCACCAAAAATTTGTACCAATTCCACCCGGTTCGATAAATTTTGATGCATATGGTCACAAAAACAACACACATACATGCGTAACAAATGACAGCACACTTATTCAAAATTGTGTATTATACATCGAATGCGTATATACAAATTTGTGGATTCGACTCCCAATTCTGGATCAAAATAGGCGTTCAGATGACAATGGCAGAACATTCATCACTCAATTGATGGAGCCATATTTGCCAATATGGTCTTAGGCATTTAAAACACATATCTATGATGAGTATTGCAAGTCCGTGAAATCGATTGAGTATATGCTTGCAAATACGTCACGTTTGCAAACATGGCATTGAACGAGATTAAATCGGCAAATTTCAAATGGGCCGATATGTTACCTGCAAAGGAGCACTCTGAAGAATATTTTTGTTTGCGATTCATGAACGTGATCGGACTGGTGCGCATCTGTCACTTCATTTGAAGAATATCCAAAGAGTGAATTTCAACGCAGAGAACGCAGCACAGCGAGTGGGAAGACCACCTCGATATAACAACCAACAGTTAAAATTGCTTGAATACGACAATCACTGGAATCAAACGGTAGACGACTTCTCCGCCTACCAATCATGTCCGTACACGTTTCGCTATGATCATTAAACTGTTGAAAAATATTGATGTCAATGATTTGAATTGGAAGATTCAAAATCAAATTCTGGGAGGATTACATTCATACAAATCGATCGATCGCGTTAAAAACGAAGACAAAGTCGTCAACTATCTAGTGGAATTCCTAAACTCTTTGCACTGGCCTAGAATGCCGCCTCATCATTTGCTTCTTAAAATTGGATCTGTCATAGTTATGCTACGAATCTTTATGCCCAGAAAAATGTGCAATGAAACCCGACTGATTGTGACGAAGCTAATGAACAATGTGATAGTGGCAAAGATTTTTTAAAGAGCCGTTCAACGGAGAAGAATGCCTAATTCAATTTAACTCAAAAAGTGTTTCATTCAATCTATATAATTGAAATTATATTATTGTGTCACAGGTTAACGATCGATAACTTTTGATCAAAAACGAACAAATTTCGGGTGGTATCGTGAATGCTCGAAATTAGTTCAATCAAAAAATCTATTTTGGGCAAAACGTATAGTTTGCCGGATCAGCTAGTCACCAATAAAAATTGATTTCACATAATTCAAACGTTTAAATGTAGTATGGGGTGGGTGGAGTTAAACCAATTCGTTAAGGACTGGGCCCCATGTTAATAATTTGGGACAGGGAATTTGAAATGTGGCGCTAACAGTGAATACCTGTGCCAAATGGCATATTTTTTGTAGTATCATAACGAGCTAAATTAAAAGCTGGACGCATGTTTAGTGGTAATTTGGATTGGGTAAAGCTAGACCAATTTGTAAATGGCTGGAACCCATATTTATAATTTATCCTTAGCAATGAACTTAAATTTATATCGGCACTAAAAATTTACCTGTAAACCTGTGTCAAAAAATCAGAATATATTTTCTGTAGCATTATAATGAATTAAATTAAAATCTGGACCAATTCGTAAATTCATGGATACCATGTTTTTAATTTGTCGTGTTAATGGGAAATGCATTTAAGTTTTGGCAATAACAGCGAACACTTTTGTTAAAAATCAAAGTATATTTTTTTTATCATCATCTACAAATAAATTCAAAGCTCACCCAGTCTAAATTACCACTAAACATGTGTCCAGCTTTTAATTTATTTTACTATGATGCTACATAAAACGAATTGGTCTAACTTCACCCAGCCGTTATTACCTTTAAACATTCAAGTTATTTAAAATCAAATTATCATCTGTGTGCGCAGAAGTGCAAGAAACTTTTGGTATCGATTTTAGGTCTGCGGTCTCAAGCCAATTTTGATGCAATAAAATCAAAAACTTGAGTACTTTTAGAATGGACATTCTACACAATTACAACAAAATTAAAAATATTCGTTTATATATAAACGTATTAGTGTTATTCCCCTTAAATTTACCGAAATTAACAGGATTATAAACTGAAACTACTTCATCAAATCATAAATCGTTACAATATAATTCATCCATAAACGAGATGAAAAAATTATTATAAATAAAACTTTTTAATCATATTTCGATTAATTTCACATCAACGCGCATATTCTATGTAGCAATACACAAAATTCTAAAATTACACCGAATATCTAAAAGGATAAAAAATCCTTTTAATCGGATTTTCTATTTTTGATACAATAAATTACCCTTAATGGAATCGCAGAGTCGGGTTCTATGCACCCCATCATATCAAATCATCAACATCTTCATTATAAATTAGATATTTATATGATTATTAAATATTGTTATTACGATTGTTAACATTATTTTTTAGGTCCTTCAATTCATAAATGACTGACTGAGAATACGCATCAATTCGATATTAATTCATTTAAATGAATATTCAACAACAAAAGTTTCATTATTGATGGCAATGGCACTACACACTTTTACATATTCGTATTATGATTTGGAATATAATGGCAGTCATAAAAGTTGAATCAGAATATTAAAATACACGATGATAAATTTCCAATTGAGTAAAAATTTAATTGGTAAAATTTAATAAAATTTCATTTTGGGATATAACATGTGAAATCAGATTATGTAACAAAAGAAAGGGTTATGGTATATGTTTATAGTGCGGTGATGGCAAATATTAGTGAGGCGGGATTAACGACTTGATTTGAATTTAAAATATAATGGAGTTGAATATTTTTTAGATTTTAATGTGTATCTATATTCTTTTATTAATATATGGTTTTACAGGGATGTTATACATCAATTAGGAACAGCATTAATAAAAAGCAGGGGTTACAGGGTTCTTACTAAAAATTCTGAAAACACAGGGCTCTAACTGTCAAAATAATCAGATTTTTTTTTCTTATTAAAAATAAATTTGTTGCGCTGTTTAATGTGCTGAAGTAGGCATTATGCTTCAATTTTAACAAGATTTCCGTGCTTAAAACGATTGTTGTGCGTTTGCGCGAAATCTAGAATTTTCAACATTTTGAAGTCGAATGTATAATTAAGACAATTCAGTTTTGCGAAGATAATTTCGACAATTAGCAGAATATGTAAAACTATTGCATTTTTGTTGTTTCCAAACTGGTTTTTTGCGAAAATGCAAATTACCAGTATTGTGTAAGATTTTAGTTCAATTTTTACAAAACAAGTACGTCATAATAGTCTATGCTTAAATTAATTGGAAATGTTTTCCAATTTTTAATTTACAATACCACAAACCCTAGTGTCACATATCGCATGCGTTACTGGCATGTTATTATTGGTTTTATTGGTGATTTGTTTTAGAAAATAAAATAATTTCGAAGTCGAATTAAGCTAAGCAGTTTAAAGTTTATTTTCAAAAAAAACCGAAATTCAAAACCGAAATTATTTTCAAAAAAACCGAAATTTGAACTGCAACAAACTTAAATGAGTACCATTAATTCGAGATTAAATTTGTATTTCCAAAAATTGAATATTTTTTACGGGTCAGTTACAGCAAAATTTATATAATTATCAAATGTTTGTATTATTAATTATTTGGATTAGGCTTTCATGTATTTGTTGGAACTGCGGTTAATCAATTATTTTGAAGCAGTGATCTCGCGTGATTTGCTTATCGTTAAAAAAGCGTACACCGGTATCCACCTTAGCTTTATTTCGAGGTGATTTAAAACGATCCTACAACATATTTTAATACGTTATTTCTGGTATCGGTAAATTTTTTTGATGTAAAATCGTTCATTTGCAATGTAAAATTTTATTTTTATATTCTGTTCCACATTTTCTTTCGTCACAACATTCATTTGCAGTAAGGAAATCATAAATATTGATCTCTTAAAGAACTTTATTTTAAACCAAATCTTGGAATTGTACATTTATACGTTTGCTAGTAAATCAGAATGGCCGGTAACTTTTCTTATTACCCCAAACAAACATCATATATGATGAATTTGAAGCATTCAAAGAATACTATTAATTTAAGAACCATTATTCTCAACAACCATTTTATTGATTTCAAAATATTACGTTTTAAAGATTAACGCCATGTACAGTAAAATTATTAAATATAAGACCCGTTCTAACTACACTTAACAATAGATCACGATTTAACCATTTGGGATCTCACGGCAACGTATGTTGCCAACTCATATTTTCGTTTATTTTGCTCGTTTAGTTGTCTCTTTCTTCAATATAATATAAAATCGTTGTAGCTGTCATTTTTCCATCCAAATGTTCAAGAATTTAATGTATTAATGATTTTAAAGTGACAAAGACTGAAAAAAATTGTTCTGCTGAAAACCGTAAGTTTTATTGGCTATTTATGTTATTATAATTTAGTTTTTCCGAGTTTATTGTATAAAATTAGTTTTGTTAACAGTTTTTAGCTACATAATTGATACAATTTTGAAATATTTCTCACTTGCCTTTGAATAAATTAGAAAAATTGCCTTGGCCACGATTGTGTCATGTCAACATTCGTTGCCAAATCGAGTGAACGTAACAAGATCTTAACTTTAAATTAGATTTTAATTAGAATTATGTAATTTATACAGGTACACTGAAAGAAAAAATCTCTGTTTTTTTTACAAAACGGGCAAGTAAACATAAATTGTTAACTTAACGCATTTTTTGTGAAAATAACACAAACATTTGCAGAATTTATTAGGGGACATTTACGATTACAATGCTAATCTAGCAAAACGTGACATGTGAAATAACATCAATGAAAGATTCCACTACTTTTCTAAAATTTACGCTTCTGATTTTTAAAGTCCGCGCGTGCTTCGTAAAATATTGCAAATGAAAAGCAACAATCACACAGAGCAATGTTAATTTTACGTAATTTTAATACAATTGTTACAAACGTTTCGTTTTAAATCATAATGATCAGAGTTAGTTTGTTGTGAAATGTAGGGTTTCTTGAAAACAAAAAAATAAAAATTATAGTTTATTTGCTGTGTGTTCTCGAATATGATAAACAAATGAACATTTGCTTAGATATAATATTAGTACATAATGGTTTATGAGAATTCTGCTAGTTTCTTAGCTAAGTGACGCATTTCGAAGTAAATTTAAATTGTTACATGTTCAAATAGTTGATAAATAAAGAAATACATGTAGTTCATAATGTATATTACAACTGAAATCATTTTACAGAACAATTGGAACATCGTGTTTATATGTATATCCATATCACGTGATTTATCATTTATAGTATTTACCACGAGAAAAATAGATTTCTAGTTATAATTTTCAGGTGGTCATATTATTAAAGTATCAAATACAAAAACAAATTTACATTGCTCTAGTAAAGAGTGAGCAGCATTTTTACAGATTTTTAGGCAACATTAACCCTGAAGCTATGTAAAATTCAGGTTACCCTATGCAAATTTTACTTAGCTTAAGCATTATTTTACAAGGCATATACAAATTTTACAAAGCAGATATGTAATTTTTAAATTCCATTTAACATTGAAATACCACACAGCAAGCGGTTTGCTATTTCGGTTTTAGATAGTTTTCTGGAATTCACTTATCTGCTTTGTAAAATTGTTATATGCCTTGTAAAATAATACTTAAGCTAAGTAAAATTTGGAAAGGGTAAAGTGAATTTTAAATAACTTCAGGGTAAATGTTGCCTAACAATCTGTAAAATGCTCTTCGTACTGAAGTTCGTTAAATATTATATCAATTCGGTATAATTTGTTTACCTGCGAACTAGACTAGTCGCATAAATGTGCTGCATAGTTGAAAAAATATAATTATTATAAAAATATCTTCAAGTTAAGTTATTAACAAAAATAAAAATTAGTGTAATCAATTAATCATTATTTATGTGCTCCTCAAGGATTTACTTAGTAATTTATAACACAATATTATGGGTGTACAATGAAAAATGCGTAACTAAATTCTAAACATTATGAAGCTAAATGTTGGCTGTTAACTAAACGGTAAGTAGCGTGTCTAAAGAACAAAATTGGATATTCTCTAATTCATATAATTAAACTGTGTATCTAATTAATCTAATACTTTTATCTAATTATTTTAATTTGAATGTAACGCATAAAATACGCGAAAAACATGCAAGTTCTATTGCAGCTAATTCAGTTCAGAGTTAAATGTAGCCATTTTGTATATTGATGAATATTTAACTTTTGGATTGTACAGTAAATATTAAATTAATAAACTACATTTCTTTATAATAAATAAAAATGAAATTATTCCATATTATAAATTAAAAATTAATTGGTATATATTAATAATTAGTAATAAATTATAATTATAATACTTTTGAGTAGATTAGTACAAAATAATAAATACGAATAAATAAGCGCTTGTGTTTATGTACTTGTACATAACACAATATATACATTATCTAATACAAATAAATACATTTTTAGAAGAGGATCCACATAAATTATTAGAAGAAACACAAATTAAAAGTATAATCTTCCTGAAGTACTATGCGAAACAGAAGCCAACTCTTATCCACAAATTTGAATTTGTATTTGGCACAATAGGACAGGACAAACCTGCAAGCATCATTATAATCGGTAAATATAAACAAAAGAAACAAATTTCTTAGTAGTCCCCCACAAGTAATCCAATTCCTGATAATTTTTTGTACTATTAGCTTCTTGAAAAACCAGACCGCTAAACGTTTTTCTACAAACAGTGAACGAAATAAATCAATAACAATTTTTTTTTTCATTATAGATTCCTACAATATGTAAATTATGAACATGTTGAGTGCACTTCTAACTCCATCTTGATGTCAAAATAACGCGAATAATTAAAAAGTTAAGAAATTCTCAATTAAAGATGGTGAGAAAAGCTTTTTAATGAAGTTGATACCGTTGCTGTTTATAGAAGTAGACAAGTTGCAAAAAAAATTGTCAACAAGAGCGAATAATATACAACCACTGCTAGTTGTGATCGGCAAACCGCTTGAAGTGGTTCAGTTTGTTGTACTTGTCGATGGATTTAAATACACCTGCGGTAGCTTGCTAGAAGCGCTGAACGTTAGCTTCAAAATACATCAAATGTTTTAATTGGAGTATCCTGAATCGTGCTACAACATTTGGTCATTAGGCTGTATTTTTACAATATAAACACGAGATGAGACTAAATCATCTGTGTTAAACTATTTTTTTTACTAAATATATTTAGTTCATGAAAATTTAATTACCGAATTAATTAATTAATTTTTATTATTTACGATTTTTTGTCCATGTTTGTTAATGAATTGTTATCTGAGAAGAATAGTTATCTAGAATAATTTTTAAGTATATTGAAGTTGTGATTGTTTATTTTTAATGAAAAAGAAGTATGCATAAATTGTTCCTGGAAATTTCTTTAAATTATTTAAATGCATAATAAACATTTGTGATAAAAATAATATAAAAAAGTATAAACTGAATTTATATTTCAAAATGGGTATGAGTATTTTTAAGTTATTGCATTAAGTGAAGTTGTACCTGAAATTGATTAATTAAAAAATAAATAACTATTTTGAAAATATTTTTTAGTTATGATTTAATAAAAAACTTGAGAAATTCGCCCTGGATTAGAAACATAATAAACATAAAAAATGTGTATATATATATATATATATATATATATATATATATATATATATATATATATATATATATATATATATATATATACACATATATATGTATATACGACATGTTACAGTGCCGCTATGCTACCTGTACAATACACCTAAGCTAAATTTACAAGCTCGCTACGCTAATTGAACAAAGTAGCTTTATAAAATTAACAATATTGCTAAATCTGTTATTCGTTTTTCACATTGCGCTAAGTTAATTTCACATTCTTATTTATGTGTATGTAACAATACTCTGTGTAAATTTTACATAAAATTAAAGTAAACTATTACTTAGTGTATTGGTAAAAATAACAAATTAATAAGTTCAATTGACTTATCGAGATGTCAATCACACGTAAATTTTCAAAAAAATTTTGAACATATTTTACAATGCATTTACCTAAATTTACAAATTGATTTTTGTAATATTTACGAAGCGCTATTTAAGTTGTGTTTCAACTTTTTTTTTTGTAAAGTTAGCTTACTATTTATGTTAAAAACAGCATATCTTTTCATTCAGTGTATAATGTCGCGACAAAAAAAAAATTATTCATTGGAGGAAGCTTCCGATTTTATTATGACAAATAACCCTGTAATGATGTCCGCGAAATATTGGAGGTTGAGAACGATGAGTTTGATATTCATCTAGCAAATACTATATGATCGTCGCAGAGAGTGAAAGTTGCGTTGGTAATCAAATTGAATATCCGCTATGTAATAGCCATAATGAAATTGAATTTGTAGACCAACAATGTAATTTTTAAATAACCGAAAAGGCGGAATAGCTTGGAGACAACGTCCATTTGAACCAACACTTTTCATTTTCGAAATAATTGGTTGAATCCAGATCGCCTTTAGAAATATTTGAGAAATATATACCACAGCAAATGTATGAAGAAATTGCACTTTATACAAACATGTATGCTATACAGAAGGGCCGCTCGGGTTTTACACACAACATCGAATGAAATAATGAAACTATTTGGAATACATTTGCTTATGGGGGTAATGAAATTACCTCGATGTTGGATGTTCTGGGGCCGAGTGATGCCACTGAACCCATTGCTAATTTTCCAAATAGCAATGCCGCGTCCAGGATATAGATGTAAACAAAATGAGGTTGTTTTCCAATATTTTTATCGCAGATTTATTGTTAATTTATTTTATTTAATCAATTTTACGTGTGCACTCGTTCACGGTGTTTTTCAGAAGAATTTTTATTTTTTACAATTTTGGTTATAAAATTTTTTGTCTTAACAATAGTGACATCTAGAGTTGAATATTTAAACTTAATTTGCTATAATTAATAGTACATTTTTCTTCTCTTGATTTTTGCTTAATCTAGTACATCATGTATTTTCAAGTTCAAGCAAAAAGCATCTGTCAAAATTTTTAATGCAAACAAGTTGTAAGAAAAAATTTAAATTCGTAAAGGTAAGTTTATGTCTAATTTGTTACTAATTATACAATACAAATTTAATATATAATATCTAAATTACTTTTTATCTTACAGGTCAATTCCGAATTTAATACAAGATGAAGACGGTGTTTGGATTGTACGAGACAAGTTTGCGGTTGCACCTGACTCAGATAAGTATTATGTTGTATTTTATGTGTTCTACTGATTCTTTGTGGTTTTTCTTTCCATTTCTAGGTACTGCTGTGAACACGAGAATTACAAATACAATCGATTGCACCAATCATAACCAGAGACAGATTTTTCTGGCTTAGGTCTCACATCCACTTCATTGAGAACGAAACAATTCCGCGCGATTGTAATGATAAATTTATTAAAACGCGACCACTTATCAATTGTGTAAGACGATGGTGCTTAGAACTGCCTGTAGTAGAAACTGTTTCTGTTGATGAACAGATAATACCATTTAAAGGTCGTCGATTGAATATTAGCCATATGTTATTGGTAAACCATGTCCTTCGGGTCTCCCGGGTGTGGGAAATCAGGATACCCCTACGATTTTGTGTTGTACCAGAGAACACAAACTTGGCGCAGCAGTGGTGCTTCATTTGATAAGTCGTATTTTGTTGTCCTCGATAGCATAGTAAGTAGAGTACTTGCTATATAATTCGGGGGTCCCGGGTTCGATTCCTGGTGATGACAAAAAAAAAGTTACGACTGGGCGTTTTTAATGTGTTATGTGTTACATTGTACATTGTCTTATATATCTCAAGCCAAATTTATCGGCTTTCTCCATAAATATATTTTTATATTTTAAATTACCAGGTCATACGTTGTTTTTTGACAATTTTTTCTTTAGTTATCAATTATTTAAAATACTCTCACAAACACAAATTAATGCAGCTGTCACAATTAGAATTCACAGATTTAATAATCTGAACTTTAGCTCAGATACGCTATTGAAAAATCGAGGTATGCTGAAGAAATAGTTAATCGGGATGGTAATATTGTATTGGTGAAATGGCAAGATAACAGATTAGTACACCTAGCATCAAACTATTGTGGGATAGGCCAACCAGAAAACGTGCAACGTTGGGACTAAAAAAAATAAAAAGTATGCATAAATTAGTCAGCGTAAAATTGTAAAAGAAATACAATGGTGGGATGGGTGGTGTGAATCTCTTTGACCAGTACATGAGTTACTACCGAATATTTATTAAATCCAACAAACGGACACTTCGTGTAATGACTCATTTTATTGATGTTGCGCTATATGTGCTAGTTATCTATCTAATATAAGAAGCAACGCGAATATAATAAAATATCAATCAACGAAACATTGAGCCTTGTTCACTTTAAATTAAATGTTGCTCATGTCCAACCAACATAAAACTCTAAACAGGAAACGATTACACGCAGGTTTAGAATTAGTTCCGGATTGTTCGTTGTCACGAAATAAGACCAGTGGCAGATATCCGTTTCGATGGCTATAATCATCACCTAAAATTTGAAGAATCGCTTTCCGCATATCGTCGTGCAAACGACTTGGCTGTTCATCACGCTCCAGAATTGTCTGCATTAAATGTTAAATGCGTTTGTGTATAACTGGCAAAAATAATTGTTTTTTATTATTCCACACTAAATAATTTTTAAATGTAAAATACTTGTTACCTTTTATTTTATTTATGAAATTGCTGCTTTTCATTTATTTTATTTTTATGATTTTATTTATTTTTTATGCAAACTAAAGACTGATTTGAATTTGCTTTAATTGGAAATAAGTTAAAAACCATTTGATAACTGATTTTTTTTTTAAATAAAACTTGAAAAAAATATGTAGTACTAAAAATTATTTTTCTTATCATTTTGTTTTGACCGTTTGGTCGATTTGGCATGATATGGTGCTACGCCATAACTTTCTTTGATGAAACCATAATTTAATTTAGATGATATATTTAAATTCTACGACCCCAAATTAACTAAAAAACACATAATACATAGTCATCAAATATTTAAACGAAAGTTCGGGTCTTAAACTTTAAGAAAACTTAAACTTAAATTTTTAGCTCACAAGTTTTACTGATGAAAACTGTTTTTCCGGGAAAACTAGAAAAATTTGTGGACATTTCCAATAACATTTTGTTCTATGTCCACTTTTTAATTGTTTTTCTGTAGGTAAACCAAATGGAGGAGATACGCCAAAAAACTGCGTATAATAGAGATATGAAAATAGAAGGAAACATAGGAAATACACCAATTTTCCACGAATTATACACGCGACGAGATAACATTCAATATATTAATGATCTAATTAAAAAAGGAAATAGTTATTGCTTACAAAAAGTATTCGAAACTACCAAGACAAAATTTAGTTAAAACTGTTAAGTTTTCTAGAGTTTAACACGTAAAATCTAGACAAATTATACCAAAGCAACATTTAAATCATATTTTTGTTCCCATTTATGCTATTTATTGCATAGAAAAATAAAATAAAATTGAAATTATTAAGGTACATTTAATTTATTAATTCAAAATACAAATATTATCAAAACATTCAATTTCAAATTCAGCCTATTTTAGTTAGTATATTTATTTATAACAAAAAATTAATTAAATGGTTTAATTCTAATATATTTCATAAAATTGTTTATCGATTTCTGGTATGTTGATCTCCTTGTTTTCTGGTTGTATTTAAACTGGCAAACATTTATCTTGGCCAACTTAATGAAGAAGTTTTCTTGGCACTCTTTCGAACATAGAATTTAAATAATTCGCAGGTTTTCATATTCAACTCAGCATTTCAAAGTTGTTTACGAATTACATTGGTGGTATATAGGGTACGATGCAAATCGAGGAAAATCATTCCAATTGATGCGGCATTGTAATTTTTGAATTCGTTTTGCTTTAATTGAACATAATGTGTAAGCTAACATTAGGATAATCCATATTATTTAATAACCTGAAAAGTGATATTGGATTATAGATTTCATGATTCCGCAGATGCCTCTCAATAGCATCAATTTCTAGAACCTGAATATGTCCGGGCTCTGAAAATTTTTGTTCAATTTTTGTTTTGTTGAAACTATTCATAATGCAACGTGGTGGTTTTTATTTATATTATTTAACCACTTGATAAACACATCACCGTGCGCCACTAAAATTGCAGGTATTAGAAAACCGTGAGAGCTAGAACAAAATCGAATGATTATATTCCATCTATAAAATCCAGTGTAATTTTGTTCAAATGCATACAAAATATTTTTATTGTGGTGTGGATATACAACAAAATCGAATGATTCTAAATAATTGTGTTGAGCAGTTACACCAAAATGCACAGTATTGATTAGAGATTTAGAAAAAACTCGTAAATTACATATTGAATCGTTGAAAACCAAAAAATGTGATTTTTTGACTTACAACAAGATAGAACTACGGCGACGATTAGTCGTCATTCAAATATATATATAAGAAGCTGCAGTAAACAAAAACGATAGCATATCACGAATATACAAGTTATAGTTATTGAGAAGTATACTAAAAGGAAGTGCAGCACGAGTAATTCAACATATTTTGCTTACCGAAGCCAATTACGACGAAGCATGGGAAAACAGTAGAAAAGATACGACAATTAACAATTTTCTATTACTACGATTAATTAACATTTTATAGATCAGAAAACTATTCCGCTCATTTTATTCAGTAAGCTAAGGACATCAGCTGGAATTTCTGATAATGAGGGATTTGGTAGTACTAGGTCCTGATAGCGAGACCCGTGTTTTGTGGGTGTTGCAACTGGTGGTCAACAAATTGGACGAGGTAAGCAGACAGCAGAGTGCTTCATATTTAGTCGATACAAACATTCCGACAGTGCATTTCTTCTTGGACTTTTAACATCGCAGGTGTGATATACTAGGCGTCGCACATAGTCTACGCATAAACTAACGTTTGAGTTGTAAAAAAACCTCTTCCATGGCACAAGTAATATGAATCAATTGTTGTATAACGCTCTTTTACATATTTTAAGCACTATCGAGGAAACCCAGCTGAAACAATTTAATGTAATTAGCACATCTTGAAATTTAGACTGCTCTGAAAATTGGAATTGAATGTTCTATAGATGAGCAAATAAATTCAAGACTTCAATTTAATACGATTCGGATAAGTTCAGAAGATATACATACGATACTACAACGATCTTGATGGGAAGTGAAAGAAAATACATATATGGACGCCTGTCGAAGTTGATTCAAGTACGGTACTTTTTTGAGAAAGCAATAATTATTATAATTATTACCATTTAAAAATAATTTTAAGCTTTTGGGAAGTAGTTTGAAACAAGGTAAATCCAGAATAATGGCCCTGAAAAGGAAACTCTTGTATGAAAGAGTATGAAAATGTTGAACAGTTGATTATATTTCTGATTTAAAGATATTTGGAATAAAACACACATTATTTGATCCCTGCAAATTCAGGACAGGTTTACCATACGAGATGATCTGTTCTCTATTTTTAACAGAATCCAGTAAACGCAAAACGGCTGTGTTTCCGACATCGAAAAAATTGGCGATCATATTCTACACGAAACATTAAGGTTATCAGGGGATCGCATATGCTCCATCAGAGATGAGTTGTCATACCATGAATTCTACAAATGTGTAATGTTCGAACCATTTAATATCACGAATTTTGTAACGCGTTCAAAAGCGTTTATTCAGCGGGTGTTTATAAAACAGCTGTTATTAGTAACGAAGACGTTTTCGTTCATCTAATCGATTCTAAAACGAAAGTATCTTCTAAGTTATCAATTCCTCGTTTCACCAATAGAAGCACTGTAGGTGTGAATATATCTAAAATCTTGCAGTCATGGCTCCCAGATGTTCATAATAAATGGGACTCTTTGTTGCGAATCGGACCAGGTAAGTTAAAAAAAAAACTATCAAAAATCGCCGGCCAGTACCAATTAACATAAATCCACCCGATTGTACCAGTCAAGAGTTATCGCCTTTATAGAGCTGAGCAACGAATATAGTGAGATACCCCACTTAATTGGTGAAACTATAAGTTTAATGGTCTATAATAAGCACACCTTTACCAAAACCATTATCATCGAAAAATATATTGTTTTTACTGACTAATAATGAAGCTCTGATTCACAAACCACTTTGCTTGTGCAATATGTAATAAGCAAGTTTTCTTCCTATTTGACGATGCCTAACGTTAAATAATTGTTTTTAATTTTTCGAAATATGTCACAACCTTTAAATCCCATATATCACTAGTCACCATCTAATGAAAAGCGCGATTATTATTATTAAATATGTCCAAAAAGAGGTGTTTTCTAACAAAATTCACATGCATACAAATATTTAATCTATTAGCACAAGCAGCAAATTTATATCCCTTCACCAATTTTTAACTGAAAACAATGTGCCGCATTTGAGGAGAAGGTTACAGCATTCAAACTTGTGTAAGTGAAGAAAACATTCTACTATTTTGTCTGAACAACACTACTAAGTCGATAAAGATATTAACATACGTTGGTAAATATAACAAGAAAATCATTATGGGTACCGTCGCAAAACAAATAATTAAAAATATCCAGCATTTGTGTTCAATGTAAGAGAACTCATCCGAGGACATCTCAAAAATAATGGACAACCTGAAACGAGTGTATCTTTTATACGGAAATTTACAAATGTTGGAGTCGATTATGCTGGGCCGATTGCAATCAGTACTAGAATTGCTGGAGGATCCAAAGGACAAAATGTCTATATCTGTTTATTTATTTGCACGGTGTTCGTACTAAGGTGGTGCAAGCTGAGCTGTGAAAAATGTACCGACAAATGCGTGCGGGGGCAATACAATGATTTGTGAAAACAAGAGGCCTGGCAAAATCTATTTATTGTGATAATGTTACAAATTTTAGGAAGCAGTAGAACATTTGATGAAATGTTTTCTAATATTACATAGAGTTGTAGTCGAGTCAACTCCGTCGTCTTAGGAACAACAGATGTTGCTAATGGAAACCGTGGCAAACGTCAATTTCAGGCCGGTTAAGACCATTAAATGGTACGGAAGAGCATATTCAAAATTACCGGTGATGTCCGTTACAACATTTCTTTTTCAAGGCAAATTTATAGTGACCTTTCAATTATTGAAAACCATTTTTATTAAAAGTTTGATACAAAGTCAATGTGATATGGCACTGAGTATCATTGGCCAATAACTCATAATTAGGGTTGAAGGCTGATATTCCTGCCGGCAGGCAATCTTCAAGCCGCTCGTCGGAAATATGAGATCTTTATTTTAATGTCATTTTTCCCTGCAGTTCCCAGTTTAAAGTATTAACTTTTCCAATGATATCCGTGAAACCCTTAATCCATTACCAGAAAGAATCGTTCAGTTGATAATTTTTTTCATTTTTAGATTCGACGAATTTTTTGATCTCAGCTTAAAAATCTTTTGATCAGCTTACAATCTTTTAAGCACTTTACCTTTACTGAGCCATCGTACCTCGAATAGAATTAACAGTTTTCATTACTATTGTCATAACGTGAGCAAATGAAAAATTGAAAAATAGTTGACTGCAACCTTGTTAAAGTTAGCCGAAAGATTCCAGCCGAAAGATAATGCAGATAGTGTCTTGACTATTTTTAAGCTCTCTTTATACTCTCGCCCCTATCGATTTTTAAATTCCTATAAACTGAAATAATTTCTCCTTCACCCGAATGATGTAATTCAATCCTAAATTCTCCTAAATTCAAGTTCATAACTGATTTTTGATGTATTCAAGACACTATCTGCATTATCGTTAAACTGGAAACTTTCGGCTAACTTTAACAGTATTTGACTGCACGTAAAACTTTGGAAATCATTCATCTTTCTTACATAGGGCAACAAGTCCGTTGATACTGCCCTCAAATGGTTGGTGCTTCGTCAGTGTTGATCACAGATAGTTTGTGGGGAGGCATATTTATTGATTTTGCATATGTTACGAATGTATGATGATAATATTCTGGCCCTTTTGATTGGCAATATTTTCGCAACAGCTCTTCTTTGATTTCACATTCTAAATAATGACCATTTTTACCATGACTGCCTAATTTTGTTCTTTATCATAATGTTGCTAACATTTAAAGGTTTTGACAGTGTTTCTATTACCCAACTAAAATCATGATAATATTACTTAAATTGGTGCATTCAGTCAGAGTCACCATTATGAAAATTGTGCATTTTGATTCTAATCAATCATATTAATATTACATAGTGTTAAAACCATTTCGTAAACTAATTTCTTATATTTATATCTTTTTTTAATTAAATTTCTCAATCATATGCGCGATTTCATTACAAATCTTGACCACAGTTGTAACTGCTGCATTGCTTACTCGATGATATAAAGCTTAGTGCCAGTGTATCAAGTTTCTTTCTGACTCTTAGTGCAATATGCTGAGATCAATTTCTTTGTTTTAGTTTATATGCAATAGACGGGGGTTCTGTACAAGTATACGCGGGTAAATTATTTTTCCAAATACATTTTCATACTAGGGCTATTGTTAGTTGATTTCATTTGTGTCTAGATTTATCGTCTCACCAAAAACGTCAATCCGAGACCTCATCAAAAATTTGAGTTTCCTTTATATACCTGGTCCGAACGATTAATAATACATATTTAGCTTTATTATAATGGATACCAGTCCAACAGTTATAGGTCAACTCAGATTTTTAAAAGCAACTCATTTCTTTCTCAATATGCTATTTCTGTTCTATAAAACAATTTGCCAAATTCAAAGCTAAAATTTCTCACGACTACATTTTGCACTGGATCGTGCTTTTTCATTTAAACTTTTCACCTCTAAACTTTTTACGCAAAAACGATGAAATCTATAAGTGTACCAATTAGTCTAGCCGAAAAATCACATTCCACATGGAACAAGTACCTACAAACCCCGATATACAGGCAAAGAATGATAATCGATTAATTATACACCACATAAGATAATTTAAAACATTTTGCTTTCCCATTTGATTAATTTTAACAAATTTGTTAAAATCCATACCTCAAAAATAAAAATTTTGTTTAATTTTAATTAGTTTTAAAACGAAAATAAATTATTTAAATCTTGTCTTAAGTGAAAGAATATAAAAAAAATGTAAACAAATATTTATTTTCTTCTTTCTTATATATGCCAGTACATCACCAGACCACAGTCATATTCTAGTGTATGGTAAATGAAACATTAATCACCCGCTGGTTTCTGTGAGTTGAGGTTTGTTTTTGGTACACAGCAATGTTGGTAAAATATTTTTAATTTTTCCAATTCTCCAAGTATAAAAAAATTTTCATTTATTCATTTATGATCTCTTCAAGTTGTGTATATGGATGTGATTACAACAGTATTGTTGCTATATAAATAATAAACAATTTCTGTTTCTTAACAAATCCAAAAAAAAAATGAATGTCTCGTGTGAGGTCTTCGTTTAACAATGTCAATCTGTCAATCAAAATGTTACAACAGAATTCGATTTATGTTTCGATAAAAAATAATTTATCATAAGATTAATTGGTTGTATTTATTTTATATGGCGAACGAAATTACATTATTACAACGTGTTTTTCATGTAACACTCATCATTTAAATTTTAATGTTTTAGACGAATGACTCATCTAAACTGAACATTTTTTGAAATGAATTAACTATCACCCTCTAGACAATGGTTCACAACTAAATAAATTACTTTCACCAGCTATTTAAAGACAATATGTTCTATATCCCTTAACCATGTTACCTTTTTGCTATTTTGGTTCAAATGTGTATTTGAAATTATATTTATAATCTTTGTAAAGCACTCTTCCCGTCAAATGGGAGCAGCAACACCGAATTTTAGTGCAATCATACTGCGCATCGAAATTATTACCTCATCAACTTTGACGAATCTTTCACGATGAAGGGTCACCATACTATCATTCTTGCAACCGTTTTGAGGATTAGGTTTTTTAATTATCTGTAGATAAGCATAAGTGTCTACTTTTATATCAGTAAATAGAAATCACATTATGTAGTAGTGCACCTAGGATAGTAGCACTCGCATTTTCATATTTGTTAAATATACTCAAACATAGTTTCTAAAATTATTTTAAAACAACTTTATTTAAAAAGACAATGTCTTCTTCATTTAAAATACTCATTTGGCAACATCCAACAAAATAAAATAAAACATTCTAAATTGTATAAGATATGATCAAAATTGATTTTACCCCATATTCAGGCTAAGATTACATTTAATACATGCAGGAAGTGCATCTTCTAATTAAATTAGATATTTATTAATAAGAGCTTAAATTTAATTAAAAAATATGCTTGTATCAAATAGTGTGCTTAATAATGCCAAATTTTGCGATGGATTTAAATATTTTTTGGCTTATTGAATAAGCAATTTATTACATGCAAGAAGTGAATATTAATGTTTATTAAGCAATAAAAGAGCATATCACTTACTATTTTATTTAATTATTTACTACATTATTTACATAAATAAAACAAGATTACAAATTTTTACATGCAGGAAGTGAATCATTCCGTTTCATCTAATATTTATGAAAACAACGTTTAAATTAAAATATAAAATCCATTTATTTAATATCTAAATTCAAATAGATGACTATAATATTCTGTATATTTTGAATGATCTAAATTTGTTTCAGCTTATTAGGTAAGCTAATTATTACATGAAGGAAGTGAATATTAATGTTCATCTACATAATAATAATCCACAATTTTACATATCATTTAATTATATCTATTAAAATTTTTCGCAATTATTATACAGCTTAAATACAGCATTAATGCAGCTTAACTCAATGGTTTGCGACATTTTTACGCGGAAAACAAGTTTAAACTAAACAACGAAATGCGTTTATTTTATAATTTAATTCATAAAAAAATGTGTTTTAATTCATAAAAAAATACATGCACTAAGTGTCTCATTCCATTGTTTAGAATATTTTAATAGAATGGTGCAATTTTTTCTTGTATTTATTTAAATTATTTATGTTAAACTGCAGTATATTGAGTGTGCATATTTTTTTTAAACAAACAAACTACTCCATGCCCGAAGTGAACATTACAGGTATTTTAATAAAATTAGCGCATACGAAATACTAGATATAATAATATACGACTTAATAAATAACTACATTATTTACACAATGAAGTGAGATTACAATTATTACATGCAGGAAGTGAATCTTTCAATATAATTGGATATTTATTAATTAGAGCTTAAACTTAATTAAAAACTGTGTTTACTTCAAATGTTGTGCCAAATTTTGCTATTGATTTAAATATGTTTGGATTACTTTACAAACAAATTATTACATGCGCGAAATGAAAATTAATATTTATTAAGTAATAAGTGTTTATTAAGCAATATCTGGTAATTTTATAATTTCATGCAAAAAGGATATAACTAATACAATTTCATTTAATCATTTACTACATTATTTAAACAAATAAAACAAGATTATAATTTTTACATGCAGGAAGTGAATCATTCTATTTCATCAAATATTTATGAATACATGTTTAAATTAAAATACAAAATGCATTTAGTTTATATATTAATACAAATACTTTACTATAAAATCCTGCATCTTTTGAATGATCTAAATATATTTTGGCTTATAAGATAAGCAAATTATTACATGCACGAAGTGAATATTAAGGTTCATTTAGTTAAAATTAGAACAATTTTTAAAAATTATATATATTTATTATAATTTTGCGAAATCATGTTCAAATTTATTTATGAAAAAAAGACTATTACATTTATTACATGAAGGAAGTGCGTATAATATATTTGAGTTGAATATAATATTCAATAATGATAATAGTAAGTAAAATAAAAAAATAAGGTAATTATTAACAAATTCACTCTTAATAATATTAAGATATACGAATAATCCCAATTATAATAAAAAAGGATTTTATTTGTAACTTATTTCAAATAGTTTAGTTCAAAAAACTTTATTTTTATTTTGCTGGAAATCTAACATTTCTGGATTATCTTATTGTTCAGTTAATAAAATTAAGTAAAACTACTTTATACAAATCATTTATTACATTGTTTACACAAATGAAATAATATTACATGCAGGAAGTGAATCATTCCTATGCAATAGATAACTGACAATTAGTTACAGTTTCATTTGAATTACAAAATAATTTTTTTATATCTTAAATAAAATCATTAATAAATAAATGTACAGAAATATAATTAGTCGAAAATTATTAAATGCACTAAGTAACTCATTCCATTGTTTATAATAAATATTTCAATTGCATTGTGCAATTATTTTATATATTTGATACAATTAGTTTCGTTAAATTGCTTTATATTATGTATATAATTTTTTTTTAGAACACAAATTATTACATGCAAAATTAGCAAATATAAAAAGCAGATATAACAAAAGATGACCTAATCATTAACTATAGTATTTACATACATAAAATGATATTACAGTTATTACACGCAGGAAGTGAATCATTCTATGGAATTAAATATTTATTAAATAGAGTTTAAATTTGATTAAAAATTTTTACTTCAAATCATGTAATTAATCAGCCAATTTTTGCTATTGATTTAATTATTTTTTTGTTTAAATAAACAAACAAATTATTACATGCGCGAAGTGAATAATAATATTTTTTAAACAATAGCTGTTAATATAATAACATTCAAAAAGGGTATATCTAAAACAGTTTCATTTAATCGTTTACTATATTATTTACATAAATAAAGTAAGATTACTATTTTTACATGCAGGAAGTGAATTATTTCCTTTCAACAAATATTTATGAATACATGTTTAAATTAAAATACCAATGCATTTATTTTGTATCGTAATCCAAATAATTTACTATAGTATTCTGTATGTTTTGAATGATCTAAAAATATTTTGAAAATTAGGTAATTAAATATTTGCATGCACGAAGTGAATATTATTGTTCATTTAGTTAAAATTAGTGCAATTTTTACGTATTAGTAGATTACATCTATTAAAGTTTTGTCAGTCATATTTTGCTTTATTTATGAAAAAAGCAAGTAAATTTAACATGCAGGAAGTGTGTATATATTTAAGATGAATATGATATTCTTTATTAATATAGTGTACTATCATAAGCTAAACACTGCCAGAAAGATGAATATTTTTCGAATTTATAAAAACATTTTATTACATGCACGAAGTGAATGTTAATGTTCGTTTAGTAAAAATTAAAACAATTTTCCCATACAAGTATATACTACTATATATATATATATATATACTATATATCTAATAAAGTTTTACTAGGTCGTTTACAACACTAGTTGTAAACAGATATTTATTTATGATATGCAGTGCCCTAATCCTCTAAGCAGTCAGATAATTTGTAACCGTGTAAGCGATACTTTATCTTTCCTTTTTACAATATTCGCATTCTCTAATTGCACTTCAACATAAAATTTGAAACTGTTACGATAAATAAATGTCAAAACTTAACACACTCGTGAGATTTATATAGACTCACATATAGACTTTGAGGGCTACCGTTCCCATTTAAATTTCAACATTATTTTTTTGAGTTGTTACGTGTGTGATATGGATAATTCTACATGTGAAAATTTTATACAATAAATTATCTTACGAATAAATCGTAAGATAAACATTTTTTTTATCCAAGATGAAACATTGACGTCAAGTAATTAATATAACATTAAATGTAAAACCGAAATTTTAATTATTTTATATCCTTAATAACTCAAAAAATACAATCTCTAGAAACGTAAAATCTTAAAAATACATCAAAGTCATCTAGAATAACACATAGCCCAAAAATAATATTGAAAATTAGATAAAGAAATATTTCGTATGGTAAAGACGTGTACATTATAAATCTTATTTACTTATTAACTTATCCGTTCAATTTTGATTAATATTGTTTATCCAAAATTGTTTAAAAATTATTCTTTATTCTAAATAAAAAATCAAATTATTCTGTAATTATTATTTACGATATGTTTTTTTTTTAAATTTAATCAAATCTGCTTTTTACGCTATTTGCCGTAGGCACTTGGCGAAACACACTTATACTTAATAAACACATTTTTATTAATCACTTGTTTTTTGTTTCGCAGAATATTTTGAATATTTTCCAAAAAGTTTAAAAAATCACTCGATCGATTTCGACTTGTTAGGAGTATCTATCAGGAGTATCTACTCTAAAATATTCAAAATATTCTGCGAAACAAAAAACAAGTGATTAATAAAAATGTGTTTATTAAGTATAATCAAATCTGGTTAAGCAGACATTAATTTCAGTGTATTTTATTGTTGAAGACGAAATGTCCTTTCAAGCACTTTCTGATCGTGCGAGTTAACAATATCTGTCGGACCTTGGAGTCTGGAATATTTTCTTTAATTCCGGGATGGTACTAAAATTTTAGAATTTCAAGTAAACTACAAAAAAATATGCGTTTTAAGCAAGGAAGCTCATTTAACTATCAAATTTAGTTAATCACTGCGAGTTTTCCGAACTCTTCGAGTTGCTCATCCAATATTTGTTTTTTTTTTGCCTGAGACTAAGTCCTTAATAGCACCGAAAATTTATTAACCGAAACCATTTCTATTATTTGATATAGGTCTAGTTATGGTGGGACGTGCTCTGTTGTGGAGTTTTAGCATTTGCTTTTTACCTTGAATTATTTTTTAATGTAGTAAAGTAGGAGGTGAGATTTTAATTAATTATATTGCGTGCCGCGTTGAAATGCAAAAGTGAAGCTGGAAGGCAAACGAGTTTATACAAAGCTTAGCACTTGTTAAATGAACAATAATGTTAAAAAAATAAAACTACAAAATTTAATCTAAATTTTAAAAATTAATAAAAAATTTTATTTTAAGAAAAATTATTTTAGTTTGTAAGTTTGAGAGTTACACTCTACAATTCTTTCAACTGACTGAACAAATTTTAAAATTTTGTATGGCTTATATACAAAATTTTAATGCAAGCTGGATGCAATAAAGTCATTGATCCAGTGCTTTCGCATTTTGGTAAACAAGGTAATAAAATATTGAATTGCAGCAATAAAGCCTGGTCTCTTGCCCTTGATTCAATATTGTTGCGTTTTGGTAAACAAGGCCATAAAAGTTGGTTGGTTACCAATTTGTTTGGATACTAGACGTACGTACGCCTATGAACACTATTGCAATGTTAAATATACTTTGTAGTAATTGCCACGCCATCATGTTACTAAGCATTAAATAATTGTGTCATTGGTTATCACAATCATTTAATGATGATGGGGGGCATCTATAATATAATTTTAATAACTACCGAACCATCGTTAAATTTAAATATTCCGTGTCTTAGTTATCACATAAATGATGGTGGCATCTATGCGACAATTGCAATATCGTTCGTTTCAATGATAATTGAATATTGGTAATGATTTTGATTGATATGAAAATCGGTATATGATAAAGAAACTTGTCGATTTTGTAATGAGTACCAAATCGTTTTGTTGCATGTACCGATTTTGTATGGAAAGACTGTTATTGTATATTCGTTTAGAATATAATTATTTAAACGGAGACGTCCGTTAATAAATAGTTCAGTCAGCGGAGGATTGCCCGTTTGTAATTATGTGTATTGTGCGGCGTTTCTTGTAATTTAAGAAACAGGCCGCTACAATTAACTGCTTCTTTTGAAATCGATTTTATCAAATTGACATCTTGTTTGACCTTAGTGCTAATTAAAAGTTAGTTTTAATGCATAATATAATTAAATTTTGTACTCGTTCATTATTGTTCGAAATTTGCCCTAATTACTATTTTGTCGAACACAAGATAAATAAATAATCAAAGATTAAAGCATAAAAGATCTTAAAGATTGTTGAGAGATAATAGTGCCTCTACATGAAATATTAAACAACAACAAACTGAAGTATGTAAGCTAGTTTAGATTTTTTACTGGCCGTCACATTTATTGTACTCGGCGGTTTCCTGTGCAAGTATAATGAACAAGTTAGATGCAACAAATTGAGTGCACACCAAGTTGAAACCTTTGCTTTTCATGTGGAGATTAGATGTTGTCAAATCAGACACTTCAAACACTTGACATTTATATTAGAGAATTGAGATACTAAATGGTTTTTGCGATAATCTACAGACCATCTTACTCTGGGACATTCTACCACTTAAATCTTCTACTTCTAGGCACATTATTTATTTCCTACTTTAAACATAAAATGTTAAATAATAAATTTGTTTGTTTTGTGGAAATACTGGAAATAAAAATAACCAAAAATGTAAGTCAAAGTGAAGACGACCGAATAAAATATTCGAATGTTCGACTTTACCGAAAGAATATTTTCATTTCAACGATAACAGTCATTTTAAGTTCACAAATTTCCATTCTAAGTTGAATTAGTTTTGCAACTTTTTATGTAAGGTTTCGCAAATAATTAAATTCTAAAATAAAACTATAAACTAAAAAATCAAAAATTGTAATTAATTATTAATAATATCCAGACGAAAGCCTTTAACACATTCAATTATAGTTATTTAGCAATAAATTGTTGGTGATACTTTTTAAAATAACTTATCTTGCCAGTTTATATTTTAACTTGAAAAAAAAATTAGAGAATGTGAATTTACTAAAACATTTCGATATCCAATATCTACGATAATTTTTTTGTAAAAATTAAACAAAATTAAAAGTTATCCCTTTTACACATTGCAAGTTATCTTTGTTTTTAAAGAATTAGGGCACAATAAGCGACTGATTTCATTGCATTAGAAATTTGTCGTTTAAATTTAATTACAAAATATACTTGTTTAAAATATTACTGATAAACATGTCAAATTTTGCGATAAATTTAAATATTTACTCACTTATTTTAAAATACATAAAACAAGAGTCTATAAAAGTTGTAAAATTTCACTCACTCGTTTTCTACATAAGTTATACAAATAAAATAAAATTACAATTAATTCTTGTAGGGAATAGTACACAAGAATTAATTTTTAACTAAAAAACAAGTTTTAACTAAAAAACAAAATGCATTTATTTGGTTCTTAATTCAAATGGGATATTATAGACTATACAGCCGTCTATCTACCGCCGAAGACTCTGCTGTATACTACAACTACTTGGCTGTATATTTCCGAGTATTGTAAATATATTTTGGCTTATTTGGTTACGAAATTATTACATGCTTGGAGTGAATATTAAAGTTCATTTAGCTGGAAGTGGTACACCCTCAATAATCAGATATACGAGTAATTTAAATTTTAAAAGCCAAGGAATTTTATTTATTACTTAATTCAAATAGATTAGTTCCAAATGTTTATTTTGCTAAAAATCTAATATTCTCTGGCTTATCTGGTTCATTTAATAAAATTTGGTAAAACTACTACAAACAAATCATTTGTTACATTATTTACACAAATGAATTAGTATTACATGCAGGATGTGAATCATTCCATTGCAATAGATAATTGACAGTAAGGGTTTCAATTGAAATAAAAATAAATTTTTTTGTCTTTACTGAAAAATTAATAAATAAACTTATTTAAAAAAACTATTTATTGTTAAGAATAAATATTTTACTTGCATTATGCAATTATTTCGTATATTTATTAAAGTTGCTTACGTTAAACTGCGTGTATGTAACTGTTTTTTCAAAACAAACATCTTATTACATGCACGAAGTGAACATTAATGTTTTCTTTTAATAAATTTTTATAAAATTAGCATATACAAAAAAAACAGATATAATAAAATATGACTTAACCATTAACTACAATATTTATAAATAAAATGAGATAAGAATTATTACATGCAGGAAGTGAACCATTCTATAAAATTTTATATTTATTAAATAAAGTTTAAATTTGATTAAAAAATGTCCTTACTTCAAATAATGTACAACCAAATTTTACGATTGACTTAAATATTTTTTGGCTTATTAAATAAAAGAATAGTCACATGCGCGAAGTGAATATTAATGTTTATTAAGCAATAATTGATAACATAATTAAATTTAAGAACGTTATATCTAATACATGTTTAAAATAAAATACAAAATGCATTTATTTTATATCTTAATTCAAGCAGTTTACTAAAAAATGCTGTATGTTTATAATGATCTAAATATATCTGGCTTATTAGGTAAGCAACTTATTACATGCACGAAGTAAATATTAATGTTAATTTAGTAAAAATAAGTAAAATTTTCCCATAAAAGTGTATACTTTAATTTAAGAAAGTTTCGCTCGATAGTTTACTATATTAGTTATAGTTCAATTAAAATACAAAATAAGTGTGTCATGATTAAAATTATGTACTTCACTAAAAAATTAATTAATAAACTTGCAGAAATATGTGAGTCGATTCAATTTGAACCTTCTATTTTTCTATTTTTCTGTGCTGCTATTTTTACTAGGAAAACTCGATGCATTTAAACAGGCAAGCTATAAATTTAAATCAAAAATTTGAAATAAATATCGAGTGCCTTTTGAAATAGTAGAAAAATAGAAGAAAAGATAAATAGAAGATGTACAAGGAATCGACATCATTATTAGACGAAAATTATTACATGCACTAATTCCATGGTTTAGAATATATATTTCAATTGCATTGTGCAAATACTTCACATATTTATTAAAATTACTTACGTTAAACTGCTTTATATTGCGTGTATATAATTTTTATTTTAAACAAACCAATTATTACATGCACGTAGGGAATGTTAATGTTTAAAAAAAAAACTGATAAAATTAGCACATACAAAAAAACCAAATATACTAAAATATGAATTAATCATTTAAGTAGTAAGTAAAATCACACAAATAAAATTTGATACAATTATTACATGCAGGAAGTAAATCATTATACTGAATTAGATATTTATTAAATAGACCTTAAATTTAATTAAAAAATGTGCTTACTTCAAATTGTGTACTACAAAATGCCAAATTTTGCGATTGATTCAAATAGTTTTTGGGTTATTAAGCAAACAAATAATTAAATGCGCGAAGTGAATAATAATGTTTATTAAGCTTTAGTTGATAACATAATTATATTTAAGGTGGTATCATATAAGGTTTCATTTAATCATTTACTAAATTGTTTACATAAATAATATATGTTTACATTATTTATTTCATCTAATATTTGTACATGTTTAAATTAAAATTCAAAATGCATTAATTTTATATCTTAATTTAAGCAGTTTACTATAATATACACTAAGTGAACTTAATTGTTTATTTATTAAAAATTAGTACAATTTTTACTGATTAGTAAATTATAAGATCTTTTGAAGTTTTGCGCGATCATTTTCTACTTTATTTCCAAAAAAAAGTACCATTACAATTATTAAACTAATCTAAAATAAGACGCAAATTATTACATGCACTAAGCGTTTGATTTCATTGTTTAGAATATATATTTTAGATTTGAATTTTTGACTTATAGATGGCTAATGTGTAAGAATGACAACAATCAGTTTCGAACAAATGAGACTATTGATTTGAAAAAATCAGTCTTCTCATCAGTTCGCGACGACTGAAGTTGTATTATTACATTTGAATATTGTCTATATATATAGAACATACCATGTAGTTGTACTACTAGCGAATTACTGCTTAGCGTACGCAATTTGATTCTTTCACATTTCCATCTATATTCTATTTTAACAACTAACTTTTCGCATTCACGAATTTTATTATATATTTTACTTTGGTTTTTGCAATTGTAATGGTGTTATTGTGATTGTTCTGTATATTGGTATATTTCAGCACTCTCGAATTAAATACACAAATATAGTGACGCTAAATGGAAGAATTTCCTACGATTTGTGTATTTAATTCGAGAGTGCTGAAATATACCAATAAACAGAACAATCACAATAACACCATTACAATTGCAAAAATCAAAGTAAAATATATATATTTTAATTGCATTGTGCAATTATTTCATATATTTGTTAAAATTATTTACGTTAAACTGCTTTATATTGTGTATATATTTTTTTAAACGGACAGATTATTATTGTCATATAAAAAAATGTAGATATAATAAAGTATGACCTAATCATTAGCTTAAATATACAAATAAAATTAGAATAAAATTATTACATGCAGGATGCGAATCGTTCGAAATAAGATATTTTTGTTAAATAGAGCTTAAATTGATTAAAAAATCTGCTTACTTCAAATAGTGTACTTAAAAATGCTTCTTAAACTAGCAAATTATTGCATGCACGAAGTGAATATTAATGTTTATTAGACAAAAGTTTGGCAACATAATTATATTTAGGAAGAGAATATCTAATATTTCATTTAATCATTTACTACATTATTTATATAAATAAAATAAGATTACAATTTTTTACATGCAGGAAGTGAATCAATCCATTACATCTAATATTTTTGAATACATAATTCAAATGTAAAACGGAGTTAGTTAATATCTTTATTCAAATAGTTTACTGTAATATCATGTATGTTTTAAATAATCTGAATATATTTGGGCTTATTAGGTTAGCAAAATATTACATGCACGAAGTGAATACTAATGTTCATTAAGTCAAAATTAGTAAAATTTTTAAAAATTGGTACAATATATCTATTAAAATTTTGCGCAATCATGTTCTACTTTATTTATAAAAAAAAGCTCGCCTACATTTATTATAAGCAGGAAGTGAATATATATTTAAGGTGAATGACAAAGATAATTTATTTTATGTCTTTATTAAAATAGTTTACTATCAAAAACTAAACACTACGAGAAATCTACATATTTAGAATTAGCACATACAAAAAAACCAGATATATTAAAATACGACTAATTATTAACTACAATATACACAAATAAAATGAGGTTACAATTATTATATGCAGGAAGTGAATCGTTAAATTAAAATACAATAGATATTTATTAAATAGAGCTTAAATTTAATTAAAAAAATTGCTTACTTCAAATAACTTACTTAAAATGCCAAATTTTATGATTGATTTAAATATTTTTTGGCTTATTAAATAAACAAATTATTGCATGCGCGAAGTTTAAATTAATGTTCTTTATTAAACAATTGTTTGTAATATAATTACATTTGATAAGGGTATATCTAATACAGTTTCATTTAATCATTTACTACATTATTTATATAAACAAGAGAAGATTACTTTTATTACATGCAGGCAGTGAATCAATCCTTTTCATCTAACATTTATGATTACATGTTTAAATTTAATAATAAAATTATTACATGTAAGTAGCAAATAGTAGTGTTCGTTTTGTAAAAATTAGTAAAATTTTCCCAAATTAGTAGCCTATATCTATTAAAGTTTTGCGCAATCGTGTTCTATTTTATGCCTGAAAATAAAATACGGTTACATTTACTTGCATTCCATTGTTTCAGATATTTATCAATTTGTGTTTAAATTACTACATTTACTTATTTCAAATAGGGTACATCGAAATGTCAAATTTGCGATTGACTTAAATATTTATTGGCTTATTAAACAAATGAATTTCTACATGCTCAATGTGAATATTATTGTATACATATTTAGTAAAAGTTAGAAAAATAATAATTATTTATAAGCACCGTATAAACGAATGAATCCATTATTGTGTTTTATAGTGGCTTTTTGTTAATTGTTGTATATGTTGTTTTTTGTATTTTTATTTTGTTAGTAAAATTATAATTATTTTAACTAATTATGAAAAGTAACAACAACATTCAATTTTAATTTTTTTTTTAACTTTCTTTATAACAAATATTTAAAATTTATACTTTGATGATTACGTTAAATTAAGTCTAACATTTTAAAATAATTTATTTTACGTCGAACTATAAAAGTATTTTAAAAGAAATTTGGCTAAAGATATTCAGAACCAAATTTAAATATGCATGACAATTACCATGTTTTGATTTCTTACCTTAAGTTAGGTCTTTCACAATGATTTCTGAAACAACTTGAATTTGAGGAAAATTTTAACATAAATTTTACAATTTTTAAATCTGTATATCAAAAACAAAAATCTGTAATTATATCACGTTTAGCATGCACCTGTAGTGACAGACTAAATAAATCATAAAAAAACCTAAACAAACACATATATAAAAATTTAAGATAACGGTAAGGTTAAATATAACTTTTCTTGTGTACTGAGACGATAAACTCAAAATAGTACGTTACTGCAAAAGAATTAAAATCAAATATTTACAAGTCAAACAAATGTCACACTTCACATTGGTTTACCACTAAATTATCATATTGTGCACGGTGTTTAATTTCCGAATATATCAGCAGAGCAATTTAATTAAATTACGATGAATAAATAGAGTCCAATGGTAATAAAAATCCCATTCACAGACAATGAAAACATAAAATCGAGGGAGTGTATGGAACCCTCGCTCCACCCTTGCACAAATGAAATAAATTTAATTTCATCGTTTTCTGTTGTCTCTTCTCATATAATATTTCGATAATATCCTTTCGTTCGATTCGTAAATCTCCTTTTTATGTACTTTTACAATCAATACATAAAAAAACATCGCAGTGTATTATTGTTCCTATATATATCGTAAAACCATCCGTTTTACTTTCATTAAAAATTATTTACAAGAGGATTATTGCTCGACTAGATTTTTTCGAGATTTTTATACTCTCGAAACAACAACAGCAGCTACGCTATAACCATATATACATGCATAATAAAATAAGGAATCAAGAAATTATGCAAAATTATGACATTGAACAATTACACCCCTACAATCCGACCATGGAACATTTTTTTGATTTTTTTTTTTACAGATCCCATATAGCGAGTAAAAGGGTTTACTTATAAGTTTAACACTTAAGAAAAATTGTATACAATTTTTTTGAGATCCGGCAAACGAACACCTATAGTGACTTATTATGGTATTCCGTTTATTTCCCATCAAATTTTATCTGTATATATGCTACATGGAAAAACAACGAAAATCCATATGTTATCTCCCTGTTAAATGGGTGGGACAATGAACGTAATATCCGTATTATATAAATGTCACATAAAAAAGGATATTCGCATAAGACTTGAAGCAAGGGGTAGTTTGAATAAAATTAAAATGCAACTGATAACAGTAAAAAATAAAGGATTTTTAGAATTTTGTCTTGAATTGTAAACAAACATATATCCTTTTTTATGGTCAAAAGCAATGTACAGTCATTTCGTTTGGATGCATGGGGCGATGGTAAATCGGTTATTTTCAATTCCTTTGGCATTCGTTTTCCTTATACAAGAAAATAATGGAAGTATTAGTGGATTACGGGTTTTTATGAGATACTGACTTAAATTTATATGTAAATCGAATATCGTTAACTTACTTTATGGTTAAATATGGCATCGCTATAAAAACTTGATTTGCTTTTTGAATGATAAAGTGTTCATATATTTAATTCGTCATATAGAATCTGCATGTAAAATGTTATTTCTAATATTAAAAATGTAAAACTGGCTACCATTAAAGAAGGCAATTTTTTATATTTTGTTTTATTAATACAAGATAATGTACTAAATATTTTTAAATAAATTTCTTAAAACAAACTGGTTAAAAAATACAAGAAGCAAATAAAAAAAATCCAGTCATAAATATCCATATTTATATACTTTCATGGTTGTGTCTATGACAACTTTCATGAAAGATGAACTTCCTTACACATTTTTGGCTAGAATATCATAAAACATTTTTTTTCGTTTGTTTTTCCAGACGAGATGTGCCGATACCGGTGTTGGGTAATTAATTATGTTAATATTCATTATATATAATGTTTTCTAGATTCATTTAAGGATGTGTGTTCAAGTTTCACTTACTAAAATGAGCCTGCCCTTCTAAACTATTACTAAATCAGCCATTTTATCCTGTTTTGCATTGATCTTATTTAATTTAAAGCGTGAATCCGTTTGTGAGATAATCCAGCCAAAAGTTACAAAATTCAATTGTAAATAGTCCCTCTATCGCTACTTGACAGTAATTATATAAATTTACCATTTTAATGGCCAGCGTACCACAAACTACGGCAGGAAATACATATTGTTTAAATCAACCATAATCAGCGCAAAGAATGAAATAATTCAAGATAATGAATTAAATGTTACAATTGTGCATGGCATTGAATCGAGCTGCGGTATGGTTTGATAGAAGTACTTACTTTTGAAATTTTCGGAGCTGGGACAACGATATTCACAAGTAAAGTTGATCCATATTGCACATACACGACACAATAATTTGACTTAATCATTGACATTTTAAAACTGAATATGAAAACTGATTATTTTTCCACACGCGACATAATCCCATTATTCAAGTATTCAGAGTACTTCATGAACGACTGAAATGTAGAATAGCATTCAAGCGAACATTTAAAATGAGAAACCCACTGTGCTTTTACGAATTGTCTGCGATGAAGCTAACTGGTTTTAATTAATGATTTTGAAATTAAGAGGTTCTAAAGACATGGTCCAGTTTTGGGACAACATTGCATCAGTCCTAGATAAAGAACGCACCATTCAAGTGGAATATACCAAAACATGACAAAATAGTTTATCACGTAAAATGAAATTAACAGTACAGTTGCCGATTTGAAAAAAAATCAAAACGAGAACCGCCCTCGTATCGTCCAATAAGCTTGCCAGATATTGCACTTATTTCAGTAAACAAAATTTAGAAAATAATTTTTCTTCATCTTTTTCAAAAGGCAGTCATTTGTGCTAGAAACTTTTTAGAACGCACGTATATGAGCCGATGAACCAAAAATAAACTGAGATTACCGAAGATGGTATTGAACAAGGCGAATAGAACAATGACCAGATTGACCATACCCCCTGAAATTAAATGAAGGACGGTGTGCTCTTCTCTGACATTTCTTGAAGATCACATTACAGTATTGCTTGTCGTAAAATAAAAGGGGGTTATAATGAAGCCAATAAGAGTGCGATTGAGCAGAGAATTAAGATGCTGCATTCGGAGCTAGAGTCGTATAAAAAATTATTATATTGAATATCAGTGCTTTGTGATTAGTGTGGACATTACGAGCAATATCTACGCTTCAATTAATTTACTGTCTAAAGATCATAGCCCAAAATCTGCCAGGCCTATAAACAATAACAGAGTATTGGAAGTGTATCTGACAACCATCGATGAGCTTACTACTAAACTGTGAGAAAGCGTCTATTCAAATAGCTGCCATTGTCATAGGGAGCCGATTCAGTGAAAATTATCGTAAGCAAAAATTCTCTAAAAAATGTACAGTATAGTTTCGTCGATTCAAACCCATTAACGATTGGAATAGGCTTTGGCCATATTCATTGAAGCTATTAATAAAACTAACTATATAATCAAACAGTATTTTGAAAAAGTTTAATTAAATTGAATTAATGTGAAAGTTTTAAATTCACTGAGGGTCAGCTTCAGACTAAATAGCAAATTATACCAAGGCAGATTACTTGGTCTCACTTAAGGATTCAAAGTTGAAGTTTATTATACCTAATTATGTATAGTTTATTTACCCAGTTGTCCTGGTATTGCATTTAAAAAAGTAAAAAGTTCTACATGCACGTTTTGCTAAATAGGTATTGTGTTGCAGTAAGTAGAAGTAAGTGGCAGAATGTTATTCTTTGTGAAACTAAGGGCCAGTTATTGGTGTTTTCGCACCCCACTACCATTTTTTACAACCTATTTCGTCTGGATTACGGCAGTTATTATTCATTTTATATATTAGTAGGATGCTGGGGTATAGGACATTTTAAAAAACAATACCGAGCCTCTGGTACCTTCTATTGGACAATCGAGCCTTGGTGAATCGGTCTATATGTTACGGTTAAAGTATATAATTGGTTATTATATATAATTACCGGTTATTATACATAACTACCAACTACGCCGATTAATATGATAATTTTTTTAGAATTATTGAATTTTACCATTGATTATATATAATTACCAAACCCCTTTGGTTAAATTGATAAATATGAAAATTTAAAACTATAATAATAATAATGAGGGCTTAATTTTACTTTACGTATACACCGAGAAAAACACATAACGATGAAAAATTTAAAAATTTAAATTTTTCGTTTCAAAATAAGATAACAGGTTAATTTTTTGATAATTTTTGTCGTTAGGATTGTGTATCTTACGTTTTAGAAAGTACAAGTCAAATTTTCCGAGAAAATGTATCAATTGCCGTATTTTGTTGAGAATTAAAATATTAGAGGTCAGGTTTCGAAATAGAGGTGTTTGGATCTGAATTTATCATAACAAAGGAAAAATTTTCATCATTGTTGGCTTACTTATCAGTAGTAATTATGATTCCAATTCGATTTATATAAACCTTCAATTTTTTTGGATTTATATGCAAGCGAACTCGAAATTTATTACTTCTGATAAATACGCTAACTATGATGAAAATATTTCCTTTGTTATGATAAATTCAGATCCAAACACCTCTATTTCGAAACCTGACCTCTAATATTTTAATTCTCAACAAAATACGGATAATTTCTTCGATAATTTTACCTTTTCAAATTTTTTTTAATAAAAATCATGTTTACTCAATTTTCGTGAAACAAGAAACATGCAGACATTCCAAATCCAGGCAACCTACATGAAACTCCTGACGCGGATCACATACCTTAATACAAATGAAAATGAGGATGAAGAACAAATTGACGATAAATTCGATTGAGACAAATTAAAAGTGAAATTTTGAAATTTTAATTTTATTTTTATTAATAATAACTGCTTCGTCAACATTGCAGACACAGATCAAAGAGTTTTTTTCTTCTGATAGTGTCACAAATGTTAAAAAATCAACTTTTGTAAATATAATTTTTTTTAATGAAATTTTAATTCGTTGTATACCATAGAAGGTGGGGGCTGCTCCCAGACCCCAGCTGGCAATTCTTAAAAATTCGAATTTTATTTATAATTTTAAACTAAACACATTTTATTCAACACTTGTTGTTTTAATTCGCAAAAATTAGATTTTTGATATTTCTACATTTACCAAACATGTTAATGCCATTATTTTAAAGTCGCACATTATGCTTGATTTCATTAAACAAAACTGCAAGTCTTTGCACGGGTCACCGTTAACTTTGACATCATTATACGTCTGCTTTGTTCGCTCTATTTTGGAGTATGCACCTCCTGTTTGGTCACCCTCCTTCCACTGTCATTCTGAGAGGATTGAGAGTAGCCAGAAACAATTTCTTTTGTTCGCGCTACGTCGTTCACCATCTATGTGTGCTGTGAATTACGTTCTTCCACCTTATCAGAATCGGAGCAATTTTTTAAAACTGTAACGTCTAGATAATCATCAAGATATATAGCTTCCGCGCTGATTATGCGTGAAATCTTTAATTCCCGTGTCGATTGTATCGAGCTTCTAGCACGTATCAACTTGTATACTTCCGAACGTCAGCTGTATCAACGCGATGAAGCTTTATTCATCGACCGAGCGGTAATGAACTACGGTCTTTCTGATCCAATTCCGAGGATATCACGGGTATTTAACAATGTCTACGAAGCTTTTGATTATCACTTGTCGAGAGGTTCATTTATGAAAGTTTTATATAGTCTTTTGTAGTCGAGCACATTAGTAATTTTTTACTAATTGTTTTATTGTGCCGATTATTGTTACTGTAGGCAACATTTTTAAATAAATACATAAATATTTTAATACTAGTATATTGATAAAAATCTTAAAAATGGCTGACTCAAATATTGACAGAAATAAAATGGTAGAAAACGCGTTAGGCTTTCGGTTTATTCCTTCAAAATATTTTGTACGAATTTGACACTTTAAAATATCCTACTTGATAGGTTTTATTTAAGCATATACGTTGTATACTAAACATGCAAAGAATCTCCATACTGATTCAATAAAGAATGAAAAATGTACCTTCATATTAGTCGTTCATTGAAGAAAATGTTGAAACGAAGCTGGGATTGCAGTAACTGTCAATTTATCTCAATATATCGGAATATGACTACGATTTTTTTGTTTAACATATAGTAAGGTATGGATGTTCAGAATATGTGGTTTCAGCAGGACGGCAAATAATTACTCAAAGAAGGAACCATTTAATGTTGCCTAGATCATTCAATCTAACGCCCAAAATTTTTTTCTATTAGTATATTTGAAGTTAAAAGTATATGGGAAAAATTTTCAAACAATTAATGACCTAAGGAAGAATATTATTAATTGTATTCAAAAAATTGAGCCGCAGTTATGCCAAAATGACATAGAATTTTGGTAAATGAATGTAGCTTGTCTTACAGCAGCGTGAGGTCACTTACAAAATATTATTTTCCTTTACTAAATCTGAACCGTTGCACTATCATTTGAATCATTAAAAATTAAAAAAGTAAGCTCAAATTATAGAACACCATTTATATGAGTTCATTTAACTTCATTCCGATGTAATAGAGAAATCATCACAAGAAGTCACAAAGTACCTACAAAAAATTACTAAATCCGATTTGAGAGCATATGTCGAAAGAGTTACGTAGTCTAAGCAAATTTAAAATATTTTAGAGATTGAATAAATTAAACATATAGCAGGATGTAATCAGGAAGTGGAGTTTAATAGATTATAATGAAATTACTGCCATCAATAATCTGATAATTTTATCGATTTCTACAATAAAAGTGCCAAAAAGCTATACAATTTCTTCGATGTAAATGTTAGTCGTAGTATACCGTTAGCCGTAGTAAGAGATATACTCCAATACAAGTTTTTAACGTCTTTATAACAACTTTTCATAAATTTTATTTATATGTAGTTTTAATCCAATATACAAATTTGAAACGTGTGCTTTCAATATTTGATGGACATTTCATACGATTTTCTAATTGTTTTGACTAGTTTCCATATCCATCCCATGATCGGATTTTGATCATTCTAAGGAGGGGATGAGTGGCTCAGTAATATTCAGTAAGAGTAAGATTATTGATAAAAATGACTCAGTTTTGGCTAGTAAGAACAATTTCTAGAACTTCATTTACAATTGTAATCAAAACGAAAGGTCAAAATGTCACGACAGTTGGTTAGAAAATAAACCAGTTCACTCCGTTAGCATGAAGGGTGACCAAAATCTGATGACCAAAATTAGAAACGTTTTATTTTTTTCATCATAACTAGGTTCAAAACTATGTCGAAAACCAAATTTAATCACAATTGTTTGGAAGGGTCTTATTAAAAATCATTCCTTTAGAACAACATAAACCATAAAAAAAATCGACAGCTATTTAATTCATGTCACTGAAAGTTAAAATTTTAAAAAAATCCACCGGAAAAGTTGGAAAACCCGTAAAATTGAATTTCGATATGAATTTTGTAATCAAAATTTTTATATGACAGTTTTGTAGTGGTTAAAGCTTCGGCGCTATGGATTGAAGATACCCACTGGAGACTACATGCAATTTAGTATTTTGTTATTCATCCAATATATTTATTTTATCTATATATTTTATCTATCTATCTATATAAACATCAATTGCCGTACGTTAGTCTCGCAAAAACTCGAGAACGACACGATCGATTTGGATGATTCTTTTTTTTTCGTCTCAATACAGTGGAGGTTTACGAAAAATAAAATAAAAAACCTTTTTTATTTGAATTGTATGTCTACATTTTGTATGTGGTAGGTGGTGCAGTGGTTAAACGCACAACGCAAGGTCACAGAGTTCGCAGACCTATCTAATTATCTGATGACATTCTCGACATCGTCGCGGTTTCTCGATACGCTTTGGGAAATGGGCCCCGGTCGTGGAAGGAACACTTGGCAGAACTGATAGTTTTGAATTCTTTTTGGCGGTATAATTTCTCAAATATAATGTATAGCTACAGCTCGTTGAAACGAGAGCAAATCATCGCTAGAATTTGTGGCTACTTTGTAAAGCTTCCAAGCGTTCACCAGAGTTGAATTCAACATGATTGTAAAAGCGGCCACCACCATTTCTTGCCTCGAATTTTAGTTTTATATGCATTGACGGCCTGATCGTGCAAATCAACGCCACCCATACTTAGATTAAAATCTGCAATCATTTTCGGTTGTTGTATATTAATCTTTATTTTTTCGACAGCTGACCAACGCTTGACTGAATGTTATGGTTCAATTGTGTCAAAAATTGAGCAAACGGTAACGACACTGTTATCATTCCATTTAACAAAAATCAGACCATTGCTTGATTCATATTTATACTCGAAATATCCCCGGCTTTGTCGTTTTAGTTATTTGCTTGACTTCAGAGGGCATTTTTTGATACGATTCTCTCTAGCTGTACCAGTAGCTCTAAATCCTTTTGTTCTCAAAAGTGAGAAAAGACCATGTGAGGTGAAGTAATTATCGCAATATGATATGATTTGTTGGATGTTTGACAGTTTCCGGCAGATCAAGGACAACTCTTGATCCCAATGGTAATGTTTTTTGATGGAAGGTTCTACATTTTTAGCACCACAATACGTATCAAAGCTATATAAATAACCGCAGCTGCTCGTTAGCATCCAATTTTTAAATCCAAATCGTATAGGTTTTCCTCTAATAAATTGTTTTGACGAATGTCTTCCAAAATACTTAATCATTGCCTCATCGATTGACATTTTTCATGCATGTAACCCCATTGCTGAAACGTTTGGCATAATTTGTTCATTAGAGGTCGAACTTTAGCCATTTTGTCCTGAGTGTTTATTTGGCTGTTGTCAACTAAATGAATGTGTCTTTTTATGTACAAAAATCTATTTTTAGACATATTATTAGCCACGATCGGCATCCGTGTAGCCTCAGCCATCATCCAATACATTCCCTCTCACGGCATAGAGTGGTATCCACTAAAAAACATTATACCCATAAAAATCTTTAGATCGTCTTCTTCGATGACAAAACCATGATTATTTTTTTGTGCAGCATATAACAGGGTTTGTTCCAAAATAAGATTCACAACTTCATCATCAAAAATTACCTCAAATAATTCAACAGGAGATTTCCCATCAAAATGCTCAATCATATTTTGTAACTTTTATGTAAAGTTATTTGTAGTACTCATTGACATATCATTGATTATACTTGACCACTGTGGAAGTTTTGGTACTGTACCTGGAGAACCAGGCCGCATCCGTTTTCTAACTTCTGCTAATGGAATGTCGTCCTCGCTGCTACATTGATCATCTCTGAAAAATAATTCAATATTTCTCGGAACCTGTTCTGGTAGTAGGTCCGTATCAATGTTTTCGTCGTCAATCTCATCCACATCTGTGTAGCAGTCTACATCAGTTGGGATAATCACAATATCGATTTCATCTGGATCTTTAGCCCATTTAATTGCATCCACAGCATCAGCTAAGTTTCGAAATCACTTTCCATAAAAAGAGGTAGTTGGAATTGAGGGGAAATCCATTCTAGTAAATAAAAAAATTAAAGCAATTTTTATATTCATATTACCAGTGTACTCAAGTGAGCACAGACTATTTTAGATATACATACATCGATGATTCCCGAATATTATAAGTTTATTGTAATTTATTTCACTAACACTATTATATTTTAGCAATTTACAGATAACTTTAATAAATTATACGCAAACACATTTATGTAATACTGCCGAAATGAATTGAACTACTGAAATAAAAAATTAAAAACTATGTATTACACAAATAGATCGGAAATTTTCCATTATACATGTAATATCTAAAAAATGACAAAATCCTGTAGTCAAGAAAAAGACAAAGGAATATTAGCAACAAAATTTAAAAAAACAATAAATATTAACCGTTAGGAGCACTATTGATTTTATAAATTTTCTGTACTCATACGGGTACAATGGTAATAAATGGGTTAATTCATCATCAACCTAAATTTTAACTTTATGTAGAACAATTTTTTAGTCTTAAGTAGTTTAATTTAAATTTAAAAAAAACATTCTGCCAGTTTTCAAGTAAGCAAGTTTTAGACCAACTTAAATAATAAAATTGTAATGAATTTTTTGCAAAAAATTAAAAAACACACAAGAAAACGAGATAAAAACATTAACCATAACAGAATTTGCCTGAGAATCGTACGAAAAAGCAGAGGTTACAAACTAATCTAAAGGGAGCAAATATATTCTTTTGATGTACATATCATGAAATATTACTGCTAGAAATAAAGAATTAAATAATTTATAAAAAAAAAAGTTGTGAAAGTTTCGATGCTTGGGCCAGGGATGTACTGGATTCGAATCCCATCAGAAGCTGCATGCTTTTTTGGCTTTGTTCGTCTCGAACAGTGACATGTTAGGAGAAAAGTATATTCGGAAAAATTCAAAGAGAAATCTGAAAACTCGAAAAAATCGGAAAATCGAAGAAAATTCGACAAAACCCAAAGGAAAACCTAAAAATCAAATAAAATCGGAAAATCGAAAATTGTGTTTTGTGTAGGAATTTTGTATGGAAATACACTTAACACCACTAATGAAAATTGTATTGCGACAATGATCATTCATTTATATAGCCAATTCGGATTATTTTCTATAGATGGCGTTGGTGGCGGACTACTATAAATAAAAAATGTGTAGAATTTTGGTAATCTATGTACAAAATTAAAATCATAATTGTCTACATTATAGGATATATGTCAAATAATTGTAAAAAATAAAATAGAAGTTCTTCTTGCATCAACCATCAAAGCAGTAACATCAAAAATTATTTATAAAATGGTGTAAAAAATGTATAAACGAACATCAGTTGAGAACGCCTGAACCGATTTGGCTTAATATTTTTTTTTGTTGTGTTCGCAATTGCCAGGAGATGGTTCTTACAAAAGAAAATTTTGAGAAAATCCACCGGAACAATCGGAAAATCCGGCAAAATCGAAAAATGATGCTATTGTACGGGATTTCGCACGTATTCGATCCAGATGGTCTTTTAGAAGAGAAAAATTGGAAAATCTGAGTGGAAACTCGGAAACTTACGGAATTACCCGAAGAAAATTGAATTTTTTTCTAGCGCATCAGTTGAGAACGGCTGAATCGATTTGGCTCAATATTTATTAGTTGCATTCGCAATTGCAACGAGATGGTTCTTACGAAAGAAAATTTTGGGAAAATCAACCAGAACAATCGGAAAATTTGGAAAATCTAAACATGATGTTTTTGTACGGGATTTCACACGTTTCAAATGGTCTTTTAGAAAAGAAAAATTGGAAAATCTGAGTGAAAAACTCGGAAACATACAAAAAAAACCGGAAGCAATTTTTTTTTCTAGCGCATCAGGAACGGCTGAACCGATTTGTCTCAATCTTTTTTTGTTGTTGCTTAATAATTTAAAAAAATATAATCATCATACTAACATAAACTCTTGAATTGGTAAAGAGCATATCAGATGCTTCATTAGGAGCAGAAATCGCGCTAGTGCATTAGCTCGCGGGTTTCATTCTGCTGGTAGCCAATCAAAAAAAATTCTTACTAATAATATTTATGGGCCTGAGGCCAATATATTCCTTCTTTTTAAATGAAAATTTAAACCCTCAATATATTTACAACCTCGCTTAATTCGATCCACATAATGGGTTGATGATTGCGGTTAACAAAGCCACTACCTGAGCATCCCAACACCTACGCTATTACCTCTTAAAGAATGAGCTGCGGGAGCAATTGCCGCATGGGAAGCATGACAAGTAGCTGGCAGTTCTATGAAACAGATTGGCCTTCAACGTAAGCTAAGGTTTTTCTTTTTCAATGTTTTGATGATTTTGGACGCTGTAAAGCATGGAAAGTCGACGCAAGGCAGGAAAATTCTCAGAAAATCGTGAGGTTAATTGATAAAAGAAGAATGTTAATGAGATAAATAAGAGATGGCGCTGAGGTATGATCAGTAATGCCACAACCCAGTAGATGGCGTTGTACGTTGACTTAGACATTGTGCAATTTGACAGGTGTCGTTTTCGTTTTGAGCGATTTCAGGGCACCCAACATTTGGGAACATGTTGAGTAAAATCGAACCCATGGATGTTGACAGTCTGAGTTACTTGATTCAAAACCAAATCGCTGGGGAAATGCATTGTTACAAATCCGTTGACTGTATGACCAATCAAGACGAGGCAACGAACTATCCGACCGAGTTTTTGAATGCGCCTTATTTGCCGGGAATACCATTGCATTACTTGATGCTGAAGGTAGGCTCTGTGATAATCACGCTGTGTAATCTGAACCATCCAAGGTTGTGTAACGGAACGCGATTAGCTGTGAAGAGTGATATTTGCCGTGTTTCTTGACAACCATTGATCCGGATCAGTTCAAATTTTATATGGAAAACTTGATCAGAATTTTGTTTCAGATCCCAAATTTTGATATGAAATCTAGTAAGCGCGTTTACTTTGTTTCATGAAACATGAACTGAACCTGAACCTGTTGTCCTTTGAATTTACATTCAAAGTATGTATAATCACAGTGCTTTAGCGAATTTTATTGATTCGCTAGAATTTAAGTCTTAGTTTATATGACAAAACTTATAGGTCAAAATAACCAATTAAGATAAACCAAAATACTTGGTTAGTTATAACAAAAATATTGTTCAGCTAACAAGTTTTTTTTTGGATAAATTAAACAAAACTACGTACCAACATCCTGGTAAGTCAAATTTCACTCACTTTTTGTAGTAACCAAGTATGAAAATACCAAGTTTCTAAATTAAACAAGAGATTTGGTTTATCTAGCTCAGAATTTTGTGTTAAAACAACCAAATTAATTTAACTAAATATTTGGTAGTAATCTTTTTTCTGAGTGAACGATGCCGGTGTTTATCGGATTTTACTAGGCTCTAGAACTAAAATGAAAGTGGTCCACTTTTATAGATTACGATGATACATCGAGAATTGTCGAGAAAGGTAAAGGTATTTTCATAGCTAAAATTTGTAATTTCTTTTTTTTTTTAAATTTTTTTAAAAATTTGTAAAGGTTGTTTCATAATTAAAATTTGTGAGTATTTTATTTGCAAAATCCAGTACCACTCCTTGTCGAACTTCCGAAATTCTTGAAGACCATGAAGATTTAATGGTTGTTTGGTATAATCGAAATTAAAACCTCATGAAATCTTTAGTAAAAATCAGCTGAGAATATTGACTGGAGCAAATTTTTGAAGTAACTTTAAAAAGATCTTAATCTGGGCAGTATTATAAAAGTCAACGTTGTGTGACAAATACACTAAAATAAAATACCATTATTATTATAGAACTAAAACTAGTGATTTAATAATTCAAATAAAAATATGTCTGAATTTGTGGACAAATATGAATATGACATATTTTGGTGTTGTTTCGCCCCGCTCTACATTGTAATGCATAACACTCAAGTTAAAATTATTAAAAATGTCACATCTGTACTAAAAATAGCTTAACTCCAATAATCTATAACCAAATCCAAAAATATATAAATACAACTGTCAAATTATCTAAAGGTTATAACCGGTAACATCCTTTTTATTTTGCTACGAATAAAAAAACTTTACGGGAATATAATCCATATACGTAAGTACCAGGCAACCTCTATACATATGTACGTATGTGTAATCTTGATGAATTTATGCAATTAAAATTCTAAATATTCTGGTTGAGAACCCCTAAACTAAACCACATTTTTTTTTAAAAAAATGTCGTCATTTCAAAACTTCATATGCGACGGTTGTATTTAAGGAAATTCATATGCAACGCACAGTATATTTTTGTTGGATGACCTGTAAAGCAGAAAAAATTAACCTTTTCGATTTATTTTTTAAATTATTAAAATATTTTTTTGTATTTTCAATATCCGTTTCCGTTTAGAAATTAACACACAACTGCAACTGCATTTCTATATACATTTCTATATAAGAACCGTCAAAAATTACGCGATTCACAGTAAAAAAAAAAATTATGGTTCAAGATGTTTAACAGTTTGCACACAGGTTAATCTTGTTCAAATATTATTTTATTGCTTACCGGAAATTTAATTTCGTTAAGGATGTTAATCTTAAGTGCGTGCGTGTTTTATGATTATGAAACAAATCTTAAGTACTTCATTGTTTACAATGTAAATTTAGTGCCCCTTATATGTACCGATTTTATATTGCTTGCATAACATAAGATTCCGTTGACTTTTTTATCCCGAAAAATAAAAAAAAAATTGTGGATTATACAAATGTTTAATTTCAGTTTTTTTTTCATTTTATCTGGGGACGAAAATTGTATTTGCATATTTTTTTTATAAATAATAATAATAATTAAAAAGAAAATACATGTCTTAAATAATTGACTTGACACTTCGGGCCAAAATTTATATATGTACTTGAAAAGCGATATATTTTGTATTGTTATCAACCAGTTTGCATTTATGTCTCCCGTACACTAAATAATGTGTTTAATATACTAAATTATGCAGACAGTTAAGCCAACCAACCTAAAATTTTGTTTGTCGCGAAATGATATATTTCGTGGTTGTTCTTCTCGATATATAAATATACATATGCGCTATTATATACAATAAGACAACGCGAATATTCAAAAATGTATTTTCAATAACTTCAAGCAACACAAAATGTACATAAATCGTTTTGCAAATAATAATTTGCTTCCTAGCACCATACCAACAAATGCGCATACAGCAGAATTCAGAACCAGCAAATTCCATAATTTAAATATTTAATATATACGTAAAAATAAATTTTAGAAATAATTTTAATATTTTTGAAGCGAGCACAAGAATACAAGCAGAAACATACCACCTTCGAAGATGACAACAAAAATATTAAAAATTAAAATAAATCAGATTTAAAAGTATTTTATGTCGTCTACTTCAGAGTTTAAAATAAAAAAAAAATTACCTACATATCTTGTTATTACACATCTTTCGTTCGCCTTGTTAATATACCACGATATATAACTTTGTAAATATATATATATATATGTAGGTATATACGGTGTTCAATTTGGCACATAAGGTTTAACCAACGGTACACGAACCGAACGAAGATCCTCTTCAAACACAATAAACATATCGATACATCATTCTTAAACAAATATTTACATTTGACTTTTATTGTTAAACTTGTAGATTATATTATTGTTGGTATTTTGCATACAGACAGTATCATCTTCCTATGTACATAAAAGCGAATAGGCAAAGAATAAATTTTTTGTTACATACTGGCTGGGTATAAGGCGAACCTTAAAATAAACCATGATAGTTTATCCTCATCGTATAAATTATATTAGGAGTTCAAGATTTGTTTGCTTCCGGCAAATATTGAAAACTATACTTCCTACTGGCGTTTTCACGTAATATATTAATAATATCAATTGAAAATTCAAGTTAGGTACATGGGAATTGAACCTAGGGGTATCATATAATTTAAATTGCAATAAATCAGTATTGCATTCATTATATTTTCGATCATTGAAGCGGGAATTACGCTTTCTTTAATAATTTCGAAAGATCTAACAAAATATTGTAGAACATGACTTTTAACGGTTTATTTTTTGTTTAATTTTTGTTTTTATATAATTTTTTAAAATCTGTTTTTTGACTGGAAGCACTCTCGACTCTTTTGTGTTACGCTATTATCTTTTAACTTTACCTTAATAGCTATGTAGATTATTCATAGACAATGGAAAACTATGTTATTTTCTGTGTTTTCCAATTAGTTTCCCTCTCTATCTCTGTTCATCTCTCTTTTCCCTCCCTCTTTCTCTCTCTCTCTCTCTCTCTCTCTCTCTTTCTATATTTCTGCCTCTCTCTCACCTATTTCTCACTATATCTATATCTTTATCTATCTTTCTCTGTTTCTCTTTCTCTCTTTATCTCTTTCTCTCTCTCTCTTTTTTTTTTGATGTAATTACAATTTAATAGTTTAATCAAAAAAGACGAAACATACAGAATCTGTGACAATAAATTTTATCCGTTCAAAATAAGTAAGGCTAACAACAAAGGGATTTTTAATTTTTTTTTTATTAAATATTTTATTGTTGAAATTCGAATTCAAAATGATTATCGGCAATGTAAATAGTATATTGAGTAAGAAATTAACGGTTGGTTGCATCTGGAATTGCTTTAACTGTATTGGGCCAGCGTAATCAACGCCAAAGTGGAAAAATGCTGGTGCAGGGTTTATTCGATACTTTGGAAAATCTGCCATTAGCTGTTTAATAGCTTCCTGTCGATACCGACAACAAGTCACACAAAGATAAACCAACGATATTCCGATGTCAACATCCAAAGACGACTGGATCGTGACAACCTTTTACCTCCTCATATTCTACCGGAAATGGTTGTTTTTGTGAAACAATCAACTAAAGTTCAACGCATTGTCAATTTCACTGACTGACACTCTTGGAACTAATGCCCTCATACCTCCTTTATCAACAATCACCACGTAGCTATTTCTTGTTTCTGGGAGTTCATGACCGTCCAACAGACTATTCGCGCTCTTCACAAAGTTCATCTTTTTCTACTAGACCCACCGTATACGACTTATCTTCTAATTCAGGTGCCAATCCTTCATCCGAAATTATTCATCCAAAAGATGTAATCTGAGCTAATAACCCAACTGAGTTTTAAGTTATGCCCTCTTTTATATGACTCGCCAATACACTTACTCCAAAAATTCCCTCTATAGAACCTTGCTTTAAATATAATGGATCAGCCAAATTTCTACTCGTACTCTCTTCATATTTCTCCGGTTCAAACGATCTCTGAAGATGATCAGGAATCAAATCGGATAGCACCACAAAATTTGCTCTTACTACTAATTTATCTAACTGGTTGTGTCACAATTCCAATTGTACCTCTCCTTTAGTTTTCACTTATTTTCATTAATACCCTTGATGCTGGTTGTGGCTGCCAATTTAATCAATTTAAATTCCATCACAATGGAGTTAACAATCACGTTTTTCTGTGACCCAGATTCACAAATCATTCTTATTACTCGCGAAAACTGGTCGCCAATATTCAATTGAAAACAAGCGGTTGCTAATATCACTAGTGGTGATGAATCCACTATGCTATTTACCGATTGAATCTGTTGTTCCGAGGCCTTCAATCGTTGCTGTAGTGTTAATTGCTGTTGGATTATTTCTTCGTGTGCTCCTAATACAAGATTCTCCATCTTATTGTTGTGTGTAGCTTAATAGCACAATCTAAAATGGAGTTTTTAGGATCATTTGGGCAGTTAGTACATCCATTCTGCACACATCTTGCTGCTGCATGACCCTGTCTCAAACAGCACTTGCACAATTTCTTTTCATAAATGACTGCCCATCGATCTTTCATATTCATTCTCTTGAACATCGCCCATCCATCGTCGTGGTTCCTATACCATTTAAGATGTTTGGCTTTTACATCTATCGTTAGTTTTATTGAATGTTGGCCTGTTATATGTAACAATTCGATCAAATTTATTATATGGTATATTACAGTTGCCTCGATGATTTCTGGCTGAATAACTACTAGTTTGCTCCTTATGAACGATTAAGTCGAATTCATGTCTGCCTTTTGATTTGCAATCCAGAAACTTCTTAAGTTGGTTAAGCGTAGGTAAACTACCTGCAGCATCGCAATTACGATGCTGTTCCCAAGAATCCAACGTGTGCTTAGGCAAACGTTGTTTCGCATAATGAATCCAAATTTGATCCCACAGCCGACTGGGAGTCGCAATTGTTTCTAATTGATGTATCCCACTATTTAATGTATCTAATTCTACCCGCAATGAATCATGGCTCTCTCGATCCTGCTTCTTTAGCGTATACATTCTCCCTAATATTCCATGGATAACATGATAATTATCATTGTATGCGTTCACCAAAATGTCCCATGCTGCCTTATAACCACCTAGTGGTCCATGGCAACCAACGTCATAGCCGCCTTTCCCACACAGACATCCTGCAAATAAAGCAATTTCGTAACTAAATCATAGTCATTACTATATGAACCTCAGCTAAAAACAAATCCCTAAATGCCGGCCAGTCAGCCGGGGTTCCATTAGATGTCCCAAGTGCTGGAGGCCTGTTCGTTTCTACCTTGATCACAATTGGCAATCGGCCCTCGGGCTCAGCCAAGGCCGACGCACTACAACCCGGCTCATTACTACCTATAAGCGCATCTAATTTATCCTGAATTCTAGCCATGGCCGACATAAATCTATTCTCAATTTCAAGATATACACCATTCGTGATCAAGATGCTACATTGACGATACAGCATATCTATTTTCTCAAACTCGAAATGCCGCTTTAATCTTTCTTTTCGCACTCGTAAATCAGAACCTGACAATAGCTCAATAGTTTCAATATGTTGTTCCCGAACGATATGCAATCGTTCTTGATTCAATTGCTCATAACCTGAGCCTTTATCTCCTTCAACCATTTCATAATCTTCCGATTGGAGGTTTGATTCGTCCTCGAAGTTCATATAGTTCCTCTGAAAAATTACAAATCAGATAAAAAATTAGTGCAATTAATTACTTAACGTGTCGACCGCAACTTCTGTTATGACCACAAATAAATTTTAACTATACATTCATTAAGTCACTCAGCATATACAAATTCTGATAAAACAAAAGATCATTGAAACCCAAGCAACCCTATATCATTAACTTATCCCGAATGTTAATTTAATCATTACTGTATGGTTCGTCACACCATCGCTAAACGGCGTTCAACTTTATGTACCCCTCACAGTGCGGCTCTTTCAGTCACCAATAAATGGCGTACAACAATATGTACCCAAATCACAGTGCGTTCATCTGGTATGTAATTTATCCGGCTCCCTGAATTAAAAAAAGTTGACTTAAAAATGGTGTTTTTTCGGACTTAAAATCAGCGCTTTTATTTCATTTTAAAATTGACTTAAAATCTGTAATGAAAATGAAATAAAAAATCTGACTTTATTTATGCATATCAATATCAAGTATGTTTATAAATGCTATAAAATGTGTATTTTTAAGTCACTTAGAAAATGAAATAAAATGTGAAAATGTTAATGATCGAAATAAAACGTAAAAATATATAACAATAAACGCCCGATTATCCGACATCCAGTTAACCAGAACACTCAGCTAACCGGAATTTTATGTTTTAGGATTTTTTTGCTTTTTTCTCTTTCTTTTCTCTTTCATATGCATTTTTTAATTCATTTTGAAATTTGCAATTGTTTTTTCCACACTTTCATTAATGAAAGCATTAGTTGAAAACTTTGAATGGCTTTAATTTTCTTATTCCAGTAAAAGCCTGATTCTCCGACATCCAGTTAACCAGAACACTCAGCTAACCGGAATTTTATGTTTTAGGTTTTTTTTGCTTTTTTCTCTTTCTTTTGTCTTTCATATGCATTTTTTAATTCATTTTGAAATTTTCAATTGTTTTTTTCACATTTTGAAAGCAAGAAAATTTTGAATGGCTTTAATTTTCACATTACAGAAGAAGCCCGATTATCCGGCAGCCGATTAACCGGAACACTCAGTTAACCGGAATTTTAAGTTTTAGTTATTTTTGCTTTTTTCTCTTTCATGTGCGTTTTGAAATTTGCAATTGTTTTTGGCACATTTTCATTAATGAAAGCATTAGTTGAAAATTTTCATATTACAGTAGACGTCCGAGTATCCGGTTTGAAATTAACCTGAGAATGAACACTGAGTTAAATTTTAATTTGATGGATTTTTTTAACCTTTTCTTTTCATATGCATTTTTTTAATTCATTTTGAAAGTTGCAATTGTTTCTTTCACATTTTCATTAATGAAAGCATTATAGTTGAAAATTTGGAATTGCTTTAATTTTCATATTACAGTAAAAACCCAATTCTCCGGCAAAGAAAGAGGAAAAAGCAAACAATATTCCTAAAAATTAAAATTCAGGTTAACTCAGTGTTCCGGTTAATTGGATGCTGGATAATCGGGATTTTACTGTAATTTGAAAATTAAAGCTACTCAAAGTTTTCAACTAATGCTAACATTAATGAAACTGTGCAAAACGCAATTGTAAGTTTCAAAATGAATTAAAAAATGCATATGAAAGAGAAAAGAATGAGAAAAAAGCAACAAAAAATCCTAAAGCTAGAATTCCGGTTAACTAAGTTTTTCGGTTAATTGGATGCCAGATAATCGGGTTTTTACTGTAATATGAAAATTAAAGCCACTCAAAATTTTCAACTAGTGCTTTTAATATTGAAAATGTTAAAAAACTCAAAAATTCAAAAAACAGTTGAAAATTTCAATATGAATTAAAAAAGTGCATATGAAAGAGCAAAGACAAAATTAAAAATTAAAAATTACATTTCCGGTTAACTGAATGTCCCGTTTAATTGGATGAAACTGTAATTTGAAAATTAAATTCATTTCAAATTTTCAACTTATGCTAACATTAATGAAACTGTGCACAACACAATTGCAAATTTCAAAATGAATTAAAAAATGCATATGAAAGAGAAAAGAAAAAGAAAAAAGCAAAAAAAAATCATAAAAATTAAAATTCCGGTTAACTGAGTGTTCCGGTTAATTGGATGCCAGATAATGGGGCTTTTACTGTAATATGAAAATTAAAGCTATTCCAAAACATCAACTATGCTTTAATTAATGAAAATTTCCAAGAAACAATTGCAAATTTCAAAACAACAAAAAAAATCCTAAAAATCAAAATTCCGGTTAACTGAGTGTCCTGATTAATTGGGTGCTGGATAATTGGGCTTTTACTAAAATATGCAAATTAAAGCCATTCAAAATTTTCAACTAATGCATTCATTAATGAAAATGTGCAAAAAACAATTGCAAATTTCAAAATGAATTAAAAAATGCATATTTTATTTCACAATTAATACACAAATAATATTCACAATTGAAATTTATGAACATGTATTTCTTCGTTTTTTAGCTTTCTCTACAATACAACAAAAAACTGTAAAAAGAAAAACAAGAAATCGTTTTCTTAAAAATGTGAAATTACGCAAGCATTTCTATGTGTGTAGACAAATGTAAATTTTATGTTTATAATGTGAAATAAAATAAAACATGCCTTTTTTAAGTCAATTTGAAAATGAATTAAAAAATATTTTTGTAAAATGACATAAAATCTCAAACCACAACCTGGCAGATTTTGAGAAAGGATTTGGGTTTGCATCCGTATAAAATTGTTCCCACTCAAAAACTGAAGCCATTGGGCCACCGTAAACGTCGTGAATTTGCTGATTTTGCCTTGGAACAACTTGAAAACTATAACGATTTTTTTAAGAAAATCATCTTCTCCGATGAAGCTCACTTTCATCTGAGTGGTGCGGTAAATAAACAAAACTTTCGATTCTAGTGCGAGGAAAATCCGCAAATTATTCATGAAAAACCATTACATTTACCTAAATTGACAGTTTGGTGTGGTTTTTGGTCTGGTGGAACTTTTTATGGCCGAAACTGGAAGAAGTTGATCTCGACAACATTTGGTTCCAACAAGACGGGGCTACGTGCCACACAGCAAGTACAACAATTGAATTATTGCGAGAAAAGTTTGGAGATTCCATTATTTCAAGAAATTGTGATATTGAATGGCCTCCACGAAGTTGTAATTTAACACCATTAGACTATTTCTTGTGGGGTTATTTGAAATCATTGGTCTTTAGCAATAAACGAAATTCTCTTCAAGCTTTACAAGTCGTGCTATTCATGACATACGACTTGATTTAGTGGAAAAGGCGCTCGAAAATTGGGTTCATCGAATTCGTTCCTGCAGAAAATCTCGTGGAGGCTATTTGAATTACGTTTCATTCAGAACTTAATTGTATCGATTGTACTTCATATTAAGTAAAAAACATTTCAATTTCCTTAACAATTAGTGTGTTTTTTTTAAAGAAATCATAAAATCATATCACTCTTATTGGAAAACCCTGTGTTTTCTGTTTTCTTCCGTTCAGAACACGATTTTATTTTATAATAAAAACAAATACCTACATTCTTCATTTATTCCAATTATCGCTCGCATAGTTTTTGTAAATTATTAACTACATATATAATTTACAACAAGTAATATAACGCGTTCCGTTGATATCCATTACGGTGGCCGTAACACTGACAATTACATCATTAACGCAAAATAACCGAAACATACAGAATCTGTCACAATAAATTGTATCCGTTCAAAATAAATAAAGCTAACCGTCAGGGACTTTTGCAAAAAAATTGAAAAAAAATTTATTGTTGGGATGTCATCTGTTTTAGCGCCTAAGTTCTCCCTAATCTTTTGCTGTTTATTTTTCCGTCCACACTTAAAGCGTAAAAGTGTCAATTCAAAAAGCCAGGAAATTCGAGGACGTACTGATATAGGTCCGATTTTTATCACCATCTGCCCATTGCCTATACTGTCATGGAAGATGGGTTAGCCCATGAGTTTTGTACTCGGGCAGTGGGTCGTAGATGTGTTCTATTTCATCACAGAAATAGTTCATTTGAAAGAAATGAATCGAAATTTGGGCTGAGCCAAACAAGAACAAATTGGTTATTTTTATGTTATCGTGTTGCCTGATTAATTTTTTTAATTTACTGGAATAGGATCAAAATACGTCAAATACGTTTACTGTTATTTATTAAAATCACTATGGCTTTTAAGTTAAACCCAAATTTTATCAGTATAGTTTAATCAATTTCAAGACTAAAAATTATCGCCAGTGGTTGTACTTTATTGATGTATACTCATAGTTTACTTGTTTGCGAATAGGAATACTTAATAATTTACAACTATTTGTTAATAATACTCATACCTTATGAATATGTATTAGGTCTTGCTGAGCACGAATAACACAATTTTAGTGAAATTGCAACGATCTTATATTTATACACAAAACGATTATCGCCTGAAAATATATCTTAAATTATCATTAAAGACGGTTACTATATGGATGCACAGCATTTTATGACAGAGTCACTGTAAAAAATGTCAAACATGTCAAAGTGGTTTTTATCGTTTTAAAACGATATATTACCAGGAATATAATACAGTGGTCGTCTTTTAAAATAAAAATTATTTTATGTCTTTTCGGTTACTATAACTTTTTCCAAATTACAATCATCTCTTGTATTATTTTACGACACATATTTTATGTGATTTCAATTTACATACATTAATTAAATCATAACATAACTACACACGATCTAATCATAAGAGTGCAGTGATTATCGCGCTCAATTTCTTTTGTTTGCAATTATTCGTTTTTAAAGGTTTAAGAGGTGCGAGTTTAGCAAACATATTTTTCCAATGTAATAAATCTTAAAATGCGAGACACAAATCTATAAATCAATTGAGAAATTATTACCGAGTTGGGAATGAACAATATTTTTGTTATTTTTAATATTTATATGTTTAACGCGCCCATACGAATGATGGCACATAATGTGTGCAATTGAAATTTGTTTGTTTTATGGATTTGTATACGTATATTATCGGAGGACAGTGATGGATGCTTCAATGTATTTTTGGTTCAGATGTTATTCTCCACATCAATCTTATAGAGTCGCAAATCGTCATTATAGGTTCAGATTGTCACAGCACAGTGCAAGTCTACTATAATCACAACTATTGTTTAAAAATTTCAGGTTGTACTATATATAAAAATTTGCGTATTGTAGCCAACAACCGCATTTCTTGATTTACTGCGAGAAATTAAACTTACCGAACTTCATAAAATGTCTTGTATAATTAAAAATCATTATTCTTCTTGCTTGTATTTCTGAAAACCAGCAAGGTAAAATTTTGATGAAAATCAATTAATAAATTTATTTGAATGTTTTAATTCATTGTCGTTTTTTCTACTATTTATGTACCGTGTAGTAATTTGTGCAAGGGCGTCTCGTATAACACAAATAGCCACAAAAATATAATTTTAATAATCAAAATTCACACGATGGTCAAACATAAAAACTTGTATAAATTTATGCAAGTACATGATATAACAACAAAGCAGTGAAAAGGTGCGCTTACATACATATTTAGATTCCTTCCTTACCGATATAAACAAAAGGTAAGTCGTCTTAAAATATTTCTTATGTCAAAAATTTTTGGTGCATAAAATTCTATTATGCCGCCGAACAAAAGCCAAATCATGCAGATTTTTAACATAAAATAATCATAAATATTGAATTTGTATTAACATTTTCTCGACGAATATCCTTTTCATATAATGCGTGTATATACCGGAGAGAGAATATATCTTAATGTCCCTTTTTTTCGATGTGTATATTTTCATGGTAAGTCGAATTTAATTTTTGTCAAATTTTTTTCTTCCTTTAGTATTTCAAGGGTCCGATATCATCGTATAACAACAACAACGGTAGTTTACTATGCCAAGGATACCCGAATTTAATTTTTTATATTTTATATTTTGACCAAAAATTTTAATATTATTAATTTAAAATATTTTATCCTTATGCGTAGCTATATAAATTTATAACATATACAGACGTACTGGTTTACAAGGATATATATAGCATTATATGAAAACAGGATATCGTAAAATAAAAATTTAAGGGATTTATTTGTGATTTTTTATTTTTAAGGATATTTTAAAATTAAATTAGATTAGAGGCCGTATTAAAGTTGATGTAATATTTTTTGTTGTGCACGGATATTAAATAGGAAAATGTTAGATTTTCAGTAAAATTGCTATTTAAATTTAAAATGTACAAAGACCATCGTAATAAGGATTTCAGTGTTTATAGTGTCCAATATTATTTTATTGTATTCTCTACCCAGAGATATCGATCATCGTTGTTTGGATGCATTACTATGCAATCTATAGACTTACAGTAATTGCATAATGCACAGTAATCTGACGTATGGCTAAGAAGATTAAGCGTGCTTGATCAAAGAAATTATATGCTCGTAATAGGAACATTACGGCTGTCAGATTATAAAGAGCCACTAACATAAATCAACACATGAATATTTTTGATTATTTTATAAAGGCTGTGAAATGTGCCGAAACGCTGGACTATCGGATAATTTTCTACTGATACAAAAACTTTATGGCCAGAGGCAATTTGTAGTCAATATGTTTAATTCACCTTTTCGGCCTTAAAATATTTTTACAAAAGGATTTACCCTATACAAGCAACTTCAAAAGCCATATTTTAACTGAATAATCTTCATCCTTTAAGCCATGATAAAAAAAACATTTCTTATTCGCCTGTAGGCAATTTATTAAAAGGATGGTAGAAAAAGCAGAGATTGGGCTTGGGAGATGGTAGGGATGGTAGAACACCCAGAGATTGGGCCCATTGTTTTTTTTTAGAAGAACGTGTGACTACCATAATCTGATTCACGGTTTGCACACCACACGAGAGGTTTAGGTGCGTTTGCTCTACGTATAAAACATTTTCAAAATTACTAGTAAACTCTTGGATTTTACCTAAAATTAAATAAAATTGACTCAATAAACTTTAACAGTATTAAATTAAATAATTAAATGATTGGTCGGGATTGCAACTTGGTGCCATAAGCGGCATACGTGGCGATTATTATTATTAATGAGACGGGCTAAACATCCAAAAAATCATATTCGGTTATAATAAATGATTTCAAAAATTCCATGAAGGTTGTGATTTATAGTTGGTCTACACTAGCACGTGGTCTTCTCAAATTTCAAGAAACTAATTTTGTATAATGTTATTTGACAAACGGCACTGAACGCTGAAAACCATAAACGACGAACCACCATCACGGTTCGTCGTTTATGGTTTTTTAATGTTCTGATCGAAATTACTTTTATACTTTGTGGAATTGCAGGCAAATCATAAAATTTATGTTTTTACACCAGCTTTCTTCGACCGAAAGCAATGGCACCAAAGTTCTATCGTCTTCTTTTCTAATTTGTATATCCTTGTAGCTTTCCTAAAGCTAAATTGATCCTTGCGTTTCATGTTTTGTCGTAGCAAAATAATCTTCCACGATACTATTGCTTAATCGTGTTTTATGAAATACTTGAGACCAAAATGGTAAATCATGGTCATGTATTTTTAGTTTACAGGTTAAAATAGGAGTTGGTAGCATTGTTAGCTTGACACGGGTGCATATCTTTGATACTGCACAAAATATTTTTAAACTCCATGTTTTGTCACATATTTGAACGTAGTCACATATTTGGATTTTAAAATAACAGAAAAATGTTTCTAAATTATTTTTAATTCGTTGTAGTTATCTACTAAAAATAGTGAAGCAAACACTTTCTTTAATAGTTAAACATTTTTATTGCTCTTAATTCAAGGTCATGCATTATGATTAAATAATTTACGAAGCCTATATTAATAAATACCTCTAAAGCGAAATTAATTTGGCACCGATTACGAAAGTTTTAATTACAATAATTTATTATTTGTTAATAATGTGTTATGACGAATTCTAGTTCAGGCTGAAAAGCCAAATCTAAAACTATTGCACACTATGTCGCAGATAAAAGTAATTCTGCGTTAAATCTCTATAAATTCAAATTATCTATCACGTTTCGTTTCGATTGCCAATTTAAAAAAAACCAAAAAAATTCCGGGTCCTTTCGTTATTATCAGGTTGCAGTTTCATGTGAAATGTTAAGAGCTGAGATATGGTTTTTTTCGTCAAGCTGAAAACATCATTTGTATCAAAAATGACAGTAGAATATATTAAAACGCAGTTTTAGCTAAACTTTAAGACATTGCAAATTATTTCAGGACATTTATCAATAATAATTTTTATATATTTGAACCGCCGTGGTTTTCATTTCACAATATTTTATTGTATTTTTTTTAAATAAAGAGTTAAAAAACACCTTTTTTAAAACCACAAAAATAAAAATAAAATTCAAAAAAAAAAAAAAAAATTTATTATTTTGAAATTTTTAATTTTATTCTAAAAATAAAAACTTAACGTTTTCGACCAAGGTATATGGTCATCATCAGAGTTGAAACAAAACACTGATGATGACCATATACCTTGGTCGAAAACGTTAAGTTTTTATTTTTAGAATAAAATTAAAAATTTCAAAATAATAAATTTTTTTTTTTTTTTTTTTTTGAATTTTATTTTTATTTTTGTGGTTTCAAAAAGGTGTTTTTTTAACTCTTTATTTAAAAAAATACAATAAAATATTGATTTATCAATAAAATAAAATAAATAAAACTGACTGGCACGTATATGTCCCAGAAAAAATAAAGGACCCGCACCACCCTATAACGCACCACTCATATTATCACCCTATGACACCTCCATACGCACTTCCACACACACACACACACCACCCACGCAAACCCTCATCCACCAAATCCCACATTCCCATACCAAACCCAAAACGCCTCATCAGACCCCCTCCACCTCCCATATCACCACTCCTACCACCCCCATAAGCACACTACCCACACAAAACCACATCCAAACGAAATATATTTTTATTCCACATTCACTTGCTCTATGAAATTAAAATAGAGTAGAAAATGAAAAAAAATCTATCAATTTTAAGGAGCGGGGTTAACAACACCCTACTTATCGCCGAACACCAAACCACAGAAATGTCCAAATCAATAGGGATCATTCCCATGAATTGATTGAACTTTTAGTGAAGAAATTAAGTTGATATCTTCATTCGCTCTCAAGTTATCGTGCACACAGACGGACAGACGGCAAACCAAAACCATATAGCATTTTTTTTTTAACAAACAATGCTTAAAAATTCTTCAATCGTCATGAAAATGCACATGGGTATTATGCCATGTAGAACAATTACGCATACAGTCAATCAATAAAGTCTACGTACACCTACAAAAATTTTCATATTTAGAAAAATAAGAAAGTAAAAAATTTTCTTTTGTTATCACAGATGGTTCAATTTAATAAAAAATTTAACTTAACATAGTAAAACCAAAATAATTCTGCTTCACATCCCGGCAAAATCCTAATCTTTAAAAATTCTTGTCAAAAAATTCTATATACACTTATGTATGCTACTATAAAAATAAAACATCTACAATAAATGTGTAATACTTTGTTTTAGAATCCCGTTATTTTTTCAAAAATTACATAAAATAAAACTATAATGTTTTAGTTTCAGATAAAAAGAAAGTAATTACAGCAGAAATTCGAAACTTAATTATAAAACATCGATGTGAAGATAATTTATCGTATAGTAAAATATCCAAAATAACTAAATTACCACGCTTAACAGTGCAGACTATAATAAGCAATTTTATAAAACAAGGCTCGATAGAAAATAAACATAGATCTGGCCGCCCTAGAAATCTAAGTGATAGAGATATGCGATATATTTGGAGACAAGTGGAAAAAACTCTGAAATAAGTGCTCCAAAGTTGGCCATTTAAATTGAAAATTCTACAAATTAAACCGCTCACCTCGAAACCATAGGTAAAGTTCTGAGAACGGCTGGTTACAATGCTGTATAAGATAGCGAAATTTTGACAGCGGAAAATAAGAGATTACGCTACTCGCCGCAAGTGACAGCACTATCACTAAAGATAATTTATTTTGTAATGTAATTACCAGCGGAATTTTTTTATTCATTATGTATATATTTTTGCACTAAATAAAACATCTCAGCGGAATAAAATATTAGAAGTGATCCTTAAAATGGCAAATAGATTGATCTCCGAAGTAAAGGAACTCGATATAAGAAATGTTGAAATTTAACAATATTTCGTCTTTCCGGCATTTCTTCCACTAGTAACCAATGATTTCGGTTATTTTTCTAATAGCTTAGGTCATATTAAGATTATATGGAAAATTTTGGGAAAATTCATGGACTAGAATTTTCACTAGAATTTTTTGATTTTCTGCGGCCATATAAGTTATTTTAAGTTTCTGGACGATATCTCGAAAACTTCCACTAGTATCCAATACTTTCGGTGGTTTTTCTAATAGCTTAGGTCAGACTATAAAACTAAAAATAACTTATATGGCGGCAGAAAATCAAAAAATTCTTGTGAAAATTCTAGTCCATGAATTTTCCGAAAATTTTCCATATAGTCTCAGTATGAGCTAAGCTATTAGAAAACCAACCGAAAATATTGGTTACTAGTGGAAGTTTTTCAGATATTGTCCAGAAACTGAAAATAACTTATATGGCCGCAGAAAATCAAAAAATTCTTGTGTAAATTCTAGTCCATGGATTTTCCCCAAATTTTCCATATAGTCTTAGTATAGCCTAAGCTATTAGAAAAACAACCGAAAGTATTGGTTACTAGTGGAAGAAATGCCGGATAGACGGAATATTGTTAAATTTCCACATTTCATATACCGAGTTCCTTTACTTCGGAGATCAATCAATTTGCCATTTTAAGGATCACTTCTAATATTTTATTCGTAGCGTAATCTCTTATTTTCCGCTGTCAAAATTCCGCTACCTTATACAGCATCTGGTTACAATGGTCGAAAAAACCATTGATTCCTATGGAAAACCATAAAATGCGATTATAATTTGCAAAGGAGCATATTAATGATGATCAGCAATATTGGAAACTGTTTATTTTCACAGATGAAAGTAAATTTAACATATTCGGGCAAGATGGGCGTTTCAAAATTTTGCGCAGACCAAATCACAAAATGAAATTAAAACCTTTAGTCCCCACTATTAAACATGGTGGTGGGAAAGTAATGGTCTGGGGAGCTATGGCTGCAAGTGGCGTGAGAAACTTAGTGTTTATTGAGAGAGCCATTGATAGATTTATGTATTTCGATATTTTGCGTGAAAATCTGACATAATCAGTTGAACGTTAAGGACTTGGAAAATGGAATGGATTTTTCAACATGGCAATGACCCGAAACATACGGCTAGTATTGTCAAAGAATGGTTATTGTATAACGTGCCTAAACAACTATGTTCTCCACCTCAATCACCTGACCTCATTCCAATCGAACATATTTGGGACGAATTGGGGAGGCGTGTTTGAAAATATGACCCGAAAAACCGTCAATCACCAAAAGAAGCACTTCAGAAGGCTTGGGCAGAAATAACTACCAGTATAACGGAAAATTTAGTGTTTTCAATGCCACGCTGGTCTTCAAGCGGTAATCGATGCTGGTTAATATTAAAAAATTTATGTTATGTTCAAATGTCTTATTTGTAATTACAATTTTTTTTAAGTGTACGTACTACACTTTATTGACTCATTTTTTTGTTAATTTTTTTAAAAATTTTGAATTTATATGAATTTTTATTATAAAATTATTTATAATATGTTTAATAATACAAAGATAAAATAAATTAAATATTATCTCTAAAATGTATGATTTCATATAAATCTCAAATTTTGCAGGTGTATGTAGACTTTATTGACTAACTGTAAATAATTGTTGCCTAAAGTCGCGAAAACTACTAATATCCCGGCCATTATTTGCGGCCTTTTTTATTATGAATATTTTCTGGGAACTCAATATGTGAATTTTTAAATTTTCATGACGATTGAAGGCGGTATAAGATAGCGGAAAATTGACAGTTGAAAATAGGAGATTACGCTACTTGCCGAAAGTGGAAGCATATGTTACGGTAGTGTATGATACGTATAATGAATTGAAAATTCCCGCTGGTAATTTTTTCATTAAATAAAAAATCTCAGCGGAATAAAATATTAAAATTGATCCTTAAAATGACCAATTGTTTTAAAATTTTGTAAAATTTGCATCACATACAGGGACAATGCGGAAAAAAATTGTGGAATTAGAATTTTAAATATATTTTTTGATTTTCTGCGGCCATATAATTATTCGGTTTTGGCCAATGATGAAACTTTTCAATCGTTGCCCAGACAAATGGAAATGCAACTGTCGTAAACAAAATAAGTAATCTTAACATAAGATATGTAAATGTAAAAAATGAAATCGAAAATAATTTAAACATCAGAGACATCAGGTTATGACTTAATTACTGGTCAAATTGTGAAAGCCATTCCCAAGAAAGGCTTGCATAAATTAGTTGAAATAACTTATACAATCTTCAGGCTGAAACATGTTCCATGTCATTGTAAGGGGCTGAAATAAGTATGATTCCAAAACTAGGATGCAACTATTTCGAGCCATATCAAAAATATTTGATAAACTGCTTCTTAAGAGGCTCACACCTATAATAGAAAAAAGACATTTAATTCTCAAGTATTTTATTATATAGATGGTACTGAAGGTTTCGGTAAACTACAGCGAACCTTGCCTTATTAATTTTATCAAATTTCTAAATTCTACATTGCAGATCGACGCTTTCGAGTCAAACTAGAAAACGATAGTTTGACTCGAAAGCGTCGATCTGCAATGTAGAATTTAGAAATTTGATAAAATTAATAAGGCAAGGTTCGCTGTAGTTTACCGAAACCTTCAGTACCATCTATATAATAAAATACTTGAGAATTAAATGTCTTTTTTCTATTATAGGTGTGAGCCTCTTAAGAAGCAGTTTATCAAATATTTTTGATATGGCTCGAAATAGTTGCATCCTAGTTTTGGAATCATACTTATTTCAGCCCCTTACAATGACATGGAACATGTTTCAGCCTGAAGATTGTATAAGTTATTTCAACTAATTTATGAAAGGTTTTTAATTTTACTGTTAATGTGCGGAATATATACCATCCAGCAACGAAATTTATTCATTTACTACTTCCGCTATTTAATCTGGTGTTATCTAATATCTGCGCCATTGGCAGAACAAGTAAAACCTGTTGTCGCATTGGAAGCTTTTAAATGATTTCACGGGTGTTAAATATTCAGCCATACACTTTACCTATTGTGGCTTAGGCGCCGCCTTTCGTCCTCACACCAAATTCTCTGTTCCGATTTCCATAATTATACCATATAATACTTTATTTGTTGTGATGTTGACGTCACTAAGTCTGACATCAACATTGAATTAATGTGTCAAATGAAAATATCTCAAAAAAGTTTCATATTAGATTGCAAATTTTCATAACTTCGAATTGCCACCATGGCAAAAACTGTTCTTGTTGCTTACGACATAACAGGTTTATCAAATTTGCCATTTATTTGTAAAAATTAGAAAAATAAATATGTTTAATGACAGGTAAACACTATTTACTAAATAATACACTTTTCCAATGATTTTGTATTTACACCATATGCAAAATTTTGAAAACCTTTCAAATTATTTTAATCGATTTAAAAAAATTTTATCTCTTACTCTATAATTTAGTTAGAAAAGTTTAATCGACTTTAACGACTCTTCTAATCTATATATAAACACCAAGATAATTACATCAAAAACAACAAATTAGTCACTCAGTGCGTAATGTAATTGAATGAATCCTTTTTCCATTTCATTACATTTCAAAATCCTAATTTTCATATTTAATCTTCGAAATTATTAATTTTTTGTTTCCGAAATCGTTACTTCAGATATACAGCTATAGAAAGCTCGCAAAAAGGGGTAAACCATCATCATCATGAATTGATACAGAGAAAACGGAGTAAAGATTATTAATATTTTTTTTTTTACAATTTCGTTCCTTTATCCTTGCGCTGTGTGTAATCATCATAAAGTCTAAAAAATCGTGTTTTATTATAACCATCATATTTTAGTGTGCGTGTAACATCATTTGAATAGCTTTTGTTACATCATGCGATTTGGATGATAGAAAATTATTAATTTACCCTGAAATAAATATTATTACTGTACAAAGAGATGAGACATGAAAATGGAAACTCTTTCGATTCATAAATTTTTGTATGTCTCTGTGATTGGTGGTGCGCGGTTAGTTAATTATTTTTTTTAATGTCGTCCTAGAGATTGAATTTCTGTTAATGGCATGGATAAGTTTAAATGAAAACTGTTTTTTTTTTTGGTATAGCCGTACTCATGGTTTGGAAACCTAAGGCTTTTTATAGTGTTTCCAAAGGACATAATTTTCATGGTAGTGGAAAAATAACAATTTGTATACTATACAATTTTCCTTAAATAAGATTTCTTGTTAAATGAACTATATGAAGAGTCAGGCAGCAATGCTGATTGCTATGCTGCAGGTGTTGAATATGATCACATCAACAGTAATTAAATTCGAAACAAGGTCGGAATCAGCATACGCAGTACGTTAATCACAGCTTCGTGAAGTGATCCAGTGCTGTCATCGCGCGTGAGGAAATTTCTACTTATAAATTTAAAGCTCGAGAAAATTCCAACTTAAGAACCTAGTTTATAGACGTTGGTAAAAGCACGTACTTGAGGCTAATATAAATTTCCATTTAGTAAAGTTTGAGTTGAAAAACTTGGACTGGGAAACCAGAATATTATGAGCTCAAGATTCGATTATTTTAAAATATTCCACTGACACGGAGTTCCTTGATTTCCTGAATAAACGATGCGATTCATTATAATGTGCACTATTCTACACAAAAACCAAACCAACTGGTGCAAGAGCTTAAGTAACCGAAACTGAATTATCTTTAATTCTCATCCTAATTTTTTTTTTACATCAGCATACTACAACAATATTTTATTTCACAAGCCAACACGAAAAAATAGAATAAAATTTAGAAAATAAAATACAAGAACCTCGCTTAACGAGCATAATTCATTCCAAAATCTTCCTCGTAAAGCGAAACACTCGTTAAGCGAAACAAAATTTCCTGTATAAATTAATGTAAAATACGATAATGGAACGCATTAAAATATAAATTATTAAAAAATAGTGAAAAATTGTCATGTCCATACTATATCGTTTATTCGCAACTGCATAAGCTCCTTGGTGGCTGTGCTCTTCCACAAGCTCATCGATATCATTGTTATCTACCTCCAGTCCCATTATAGTGGCCAAGTACACAATCTCGTTGACAACAGGATCCATGTTATGTGAGAAAACGTCAAAAAAATCCAACAAATTTTTTGGATTTTATTTTTGATCCAGAATCAAAAAATAAAAAGGACAAAAAATGTAAACAAAGAAGCCATTTTGGATCAAAAATGGATCAAGATTTTTGTGCCACAGAAAATAACATTAGTGTGATGCTAAACACATTTTTATTAATCACTTGTTTTTTGTTTCGCAGAATATTTTGAATATTTTTCAAAAAGTTTAAAAAATCACTCGATCGATTTCGACTTGTTAGGTCATCATCAGGAAGTATCTACACGTAATAAATCTTTAGAGTAGATACTCCTGATGATGACCTAACAAGTCGAAATCGATCGAGTGATTTTTTAAACTTTTTGAAAAATATTCAAAATATTCTGCGAAACAAAAAACAAGTGATTAATAAAAATGTGTTTATTAAGTATAAGTGTGTTTCGCCAAGTGCCTACGGCGTAAAAAGTATTAGTGTGATGAATGATGCAGCAACAAGTTATGCTACACAAATATATTTTTTCATTTTGAATTCTTTCATAAAATTGTTGACGGTTGTGGACTTTCCCTCGTTATGCGAAACGTCGCTCGTTAAGCGAGTCGTTTTTTTACAATTTTTTTTGCTCGTAATGCGAATTACTCGTTATGAAAGGTGCTCGCTAAGCGAGGTTCTACTATATGTTTATGAAAAGCAAATTTACTGACAATTTCTAAAAATTAGACTGTATTCAAAATACGAGTATAAGGTTATTACGTAAGATTCTGAAAAAATTACAACGCATTTTCCTATGAGACGGTATTCAGAAAGATTGCTTGAGACTTCGGCCGCTGCTAAAAATTAGTGTAGGCCATCTGGAATCCAAATATTGTAGCTGTAGTCCTGACTACTTAATCCCTTATATCAAGGAAATTTAAACTTCAAAATACATTTTTAATAAAATTTTTGTTCATTTTTGCGATGTTACAGTAAAATTTACGGCTTTAAAAATTAGACAGCAAATGTTTGTGTTGTTCTGCTGTGCATTCGAAAAAAAAACAAAAAGCCTTTTTGAAAATATAATTTGAAATTTAAATTTCCTCGGTAAAATGGATTGAGTATAGTCAAAATTTTTGCTAGCAAATTGCTTGTTTGCTAATCAATCGAGTATCTACCCCATTTACTTTTTATTCATTAAATTTTATTTAATTTTCTAGTGGTGCCTTATAAAATAAAATCTTGTTGTATGTATAGTATGGTGATGAAAAAAAATCGGAATAAGAATTAATGGTAATGCCGAAACACCAAAACATTACAGGCAACACCTATAAAACTGAAATGCTCAAAGTAGGTGTAGGATATGCCAAAGAAAACTACACAGCCTGATACACGATGAGTTGAACACATCCCAGTAATATCACATTTAACTCAAGAGACGAAGGATGAAACTAAACGCAAACCAGGGTTGGATTGATATTAAACAAGCTTATCAACAGCAACTGTCCGAGTGTTACATAGAAATGATCAATTAGAAGTATCGCGAGCACTTTTAGATTCAGCTTCACCGGTTACGTATAAAACAAAAGCTTCTGCACAAAAATTTGGACTTGATGATTTGATTGCAAGTGGTCGTTTGTTGGGAGTTGTTAAATTATCGATCATGTTAGGATCTCAAGTAAAAACAAAATTACTTTTTGCCGAAAGTAATGACACTACAATCTGCAACTAGAATAGGAGAGTTGGAGCTAATTAAATAGAAAGCTATTAAAAGAAAAAACTCAACAAAATTAAAAACTCAATAAAATGACAAAATTGCCTTATTATTGAGGTTGAGGTATTTTCTCAATGTGGTAAAGTCAAGATATCTCCATTAATAATTGCTAAACAAACCAAGTTTGATTGTGAAGTTAGGCTTTGTGATTGCACAAAATAACTGGTAATTGGTTTCAACGGACCACAGAGCCATGATATCAGGTTTGTGGTGGAAGTATCTACAAAGTAAGATTTAGCGTGACTGGGTTCTAATTATAAGGTAGCCGCGCAACACCTTAGAGCAATGAAAAAAAAATTCAAGCGGGATGAAGCATTCAAGAATTGTTATATAAATTGTATGCCAGATTCAGACCAATTTGGATACATGAGACAAAAGAAAGACAAAGAAAATTATTACGTAATGATTTGTTGATGACCGGTCCTTCCACTAAATCATCGCTGGAATTTTGATAAGATTTCACCGATACCGATACCGATACGTAACATCTGCCGATGTGAAGAATAAGAAAGAATAGCTTGGCGTATTTTGGTCAACAAGAATGTTGCGAAATTACAAAGAATATTATGGAGAATAAATATCAACAAACCAATAAGGCAATAAGAATTAGGAACACTGACACCCAACGCCTTACGCAAGAAAACTAAGGGCAATAAGTAAAATATCCTGAAGCCATATTCATATGGACGATATCATAACCGGCATTCGTAATGAAAATAAAATTACACCAACTCAGAGCACATATATTACCGGGCATCCAATAGTTGCATGATAAGAGAAAGCCAATTAAACAACCAAGGTAATATAGTGGTTAACATTTCATAACCCTACAAGAAACGATCAAATTACGGGGGTTACACTGGAAACTTGTAGAAGATGTGAATTGGCATATAATACTGCGGAATATGCTAATACTAAAAACTTTAATTATATAATTGCAGCAGAACCAAAGTATTGTCCATTTAACAATAGCGTAAAATAGTATTCGATTAGCTATACCATCAGATTCACGGAAATGGAATGCGTTTGTGGCCAGTCGTGTTTTGATGATCATCAAACAATACCAACAGAAACAAAAAACATTATGAAACCGCATAATTGGAGAAAACAAAGATGCTAATCCAAGTAGAATTGTTAGAAGCTGAAACGGTCAATATAAAATTCGTTCAAAACCGGCATTTAATGACAAAAATGCAATGCTTACAGGAAAGCTAAGAAGTCCGAATAAGAGAGCCATAAAATATACCTGGTGTTTCTTTTAAACTGTCTCGAATATCTCGAAAAATAGCCACTCTACGGAAAAAATGTCCATAATCAAAATTTAATCATACCGCGGGGGAAATACATCAATGCAAAAAAATAGACCCCTAGGATTATGAGGATTATGAGCCACTGCTGCCAATACTGCAATTTCATTATTTTCTTCAGTGACTGTTGCTCTACGGGTCCTCTTTTTCGGTTGAACATTTCCATCAGTAATAAATTGTTTGATAGTACGGCCAAATGAAGCACGTGAACGAATCCTATCCGGAAAACGTTGAGCGTAAATACCAACAGCATTTTCAAGGTTTCTGCCAGCTTCTCCATAAACCAGAACCATTTCAGTTTTCTCTGGCACAGTTAAACGGTCCATTCTAAAGTATTTTATCGTTTATTTTGCAATTACGAAAAACATGAAGATAAGAAATAACACAAACGTTAAATAAGATTTACTAAACTGAATAAATTGTTTTGATGACGAATTACGAGTATTTCCAATGAAAACGTGATGTTTTTTATTTCAAACGTATTGCAGAATCGAATGCGTGTGTTCTAAGAAGAAGAAATTGAAAAAATTGAATTTCGTCGATTACAACGCCATCTATCATGAACCGAACAAAATATTTCATACAAATCATACGTACTTTTAGTCGTAGAATCCGTATCTGCAATAAAAAATATGGCTTCCTATCTTAGTTTAAAAGTTACCCCCGCCCCACCTACAAAGCGGGGGGTGGGTGACAATTTTTTTGCACTAATGTATTTCCCCCGCGGTATGATTAAATTTTGATTATGGACATTTTTTCCATAGGGTGGCTATTTTTCGAGATATTTGATCGTCTCATTTTAAAAGAAACACCCGGTATATTATAAACGTCTATGTCACTGACTTACTCGAGAACGCACATGTTGACCAAAAATATTTTTTTTATTCTATATTATAATTCTAAAAATGAAATATCGAAAGACTACGACAATCTGAAATGCACCATACATTTCATAGAATTCGTACCGTTCTCGCAAAAGTAGCAACGACAAATCCTCCATTCAGATCCAAATTCAGAAACACATCCAAATACTACACTTTATTGTTCATTTTTAAACAAGTTCCATTAACTTTGGTTGCGAATTGAACAGCTGTGAATTGAATGCTCCAACGCTGACCTATCGATAAATTCCCACATTAATTCAATTGGCCGATCTAATGAGTATTAACCCGGTACAATTGATTTGATTTCAGAGCAGAAATATTTTTCCGCTTAATAGGCGACAACCACTGGCTTCATGTGAACTATGTCTTTGGACAATACCACAAACAAAATTATCGAAAATATCGCTGATTTTGGAATGGACATACTGAATTGGCGAAAAACTTAGGAGTTTAAAAAGCGTGGCCATTAAATTAATGTCAATAAAGTCCTAAATATGTAAACATTTTAATAATAACAATTTAGTTCTGTCAATTTGGTTATGTATAAAACAAAGGTAATTGAGATTTTTTTCGAAATAATTCAAATTTTTTCAAGAACTACTTAAACAGAAATAAAATGGAAATATTTATAAACGTCTATTTCACTGACTGACTCACTCGAGATCGCACAGGGTGACCAAAAAAGAAATCGTCCTTGTGATTTTTTTCTGTTTTAGCTTGGAATATTCTTCTTCATATTTCACCCTAACGTATGATTTATTTTTGATTTTAAAACCAAACTATTGTTTTGGTAAATCTCTATGTAGTTTGAAGAGTAAAAACCTTTGCCACACCTTTTCGAAGGCTTGCGTCACATCTAAGAAGATACTAGGGCAAACCGTTTTCCTATCTAATGTTTTTTCCATGACATCTGTAAGCCTGCTCAATAATTGAGTGAAACTGATATTCTGGGATAAGGTTTCTTGGTTCTATGGGGTTTTTCAATCTTTTGAGTAACATGCAGCTCTTATTTCATGCAGCTCATGCCTATTTCAGGCAGCTCCTTTATTATTTGCCCTGTTATCAGAACGCGTATTTTGATCCTAAAATAATAACAGGAGAGAAGAATTACCGAAACGCAATAGTGTAGAATATATATGTTTTTGTATTAGTAACAAACAAATTTGTTCGGACGTAACGCCACACCATTCGCAATGTTTTTATTTTAGGTTAATAATTTTATATTTTGTAAATTTACAAATTTTATAATTTATAAAAAAAAAACAATTGTAAAACATTTCGTGTTCAATAAAACAACACGTAAAAAATAAATTCACTTTCCTCGAAATTTAGCTAATTTTGCTTTTGTCAAATTATGTTAAATTTTGAGGAAAGTGAATTTATTTTTTACGTGTCGTTTTATTGAACACGAAATGTTTTACAATTGGTTTTTTTTTTTATAAAATATAAAATTTGTTAATTTACAAAATATAAAATTATTAACCTAAAATAAAAATATTGCGAATGGTGTGGCGTTACGTCCGAACAAATTTCTTCCCCATCTAGATACCATGGGAAAATGTCACAAAACAGGAGTGGAAGCACCAAAAATTTGAACAACACACATACATGCGTAACAAATGACAGCACACTTATTCAAAATTGTGTATTATACGTCGTATACGTATACACAAATTTGTGGTTTCGTCTCTCAATTCTGGATCAAAATAAGCGTTCAGATCGCAAATAGGAGCCTTTTTTGATTTTATGTTCTCAATTTTAACTTTTTGTTAGTTCAATGTTACAGGCCTGATATTTTCGAATTCAGATGTTCTGGGCGTATCAGCAGTATTTTGGTACCTGGTCTGCCGACGTAGAGGTTGAAATGTTTCTTCAAGAGTTTCAGCAAAGAGGTCAGATTTATCTTTCACACTTCTAGCTCATTCGCCATCGTTTGATTTGATTGGGGGATCTGCGTGGTTGGCTGTTTTAACCCTTCTTCTGCTTTCCAGAGGAAATATATCTTTAGATGGAGCTGGAGAACAAAGGTATTTTCCCGGATTCTAAAATTCGCTCTACAAAATATATTATTCTTTTTTTACTGATCGAACAAATAATTTTTACTACTGATCGTCTCGAATAGTGAATAGAAAACAAAAAAATGTATTCTATATTCTCACTGTAGTGGAATATTCTATTATCCACTCAAACAAATATGAAAAATAAAACAAAAGTAGAGAATAAAAATTTGTTTTAGTTCTCGCAAACAAAAAGTATTGGATAGTAAACTCAATTGCCTTGCCTCATAGAAAAATTTTATTCTAAAATATAAATTTATAAAGTATTCGCCAACTATTCGTTTAGCCCGGAGTAGACAGTATATAAATATAATTTCAGATCTATTTATCTATTCAGATCTATCTTAACATCGATCTCCTCGTTTTTTTTCATATTTCTCTCACTATTCGCTGAAAACTGAATATTATTCTTAATCTTTTATTTTACTATTCACGATCGAAAAAGTGGGGAAAAAATGAAAAAAATCATCAATCGAGAGAATATAAATGGAATAGAAGCAACGTGAAGAGTATTTTTGAACGCTGGTATTTTCCAATGGTTTCTTTTTCCACTGCTTTTATGTACCTTAAGTCTGATGCACAAGTTGTTTAATGTAGTCTGCCATTTCTTTCGGGCTTTTCATTTTTCCTGCACTAATTCTCTTACTTCTATTGGGTAAATGACGGCATTATTTACCTTGATGACAATTTGGGGTACATTCCCAAGCCGGCCATTTTATGAGATCAAAGAGTCTGTCTAGTTCCTCTTCTATTTCATTTTTGCTTTTGATTGGCATAATTGAAGTTCTATTTTTTCCTGCTTAAACATTTCCTAATTTGGTGAATTTGTTTTTTCTTTTACATTTTCACTAACCGTCAGTATAACTGGAGAATGATCGCATATTAAACTATAATTTTCTAAGAACACAGCGCTTTAATATGTCTTTAGTGATGTAGAAATCTATAAGGTCTGAGAGGTTAATCTTGAACCACAGAACGTATTTTTGAATTAAGGTGACCTCCGAATATGAAGTTACTCCCTAATTTCTGGAACAGGTTAATGTAGTCTTGTTTCTTAGGTTATACCGTGTGGGACATTATATTACAGATGTATATTACAGGTGTTGTGATGACCAAATTTAACCGTCACGGTGGTTACTTGGATGGATTCTTTTTCTACGGAATGCGTGGTATATGGTTACAAGAATATCACCGGATTGATGCATAGGAGCTGCTGGTAAAATCTGTTTCTGATATTGAGCAAATATATTTTTTCAGTTATTAAAATAGTTCAAATTGTGCTTGCTGCTGTGTTACGCCGTATGCATTCCATGTGGCTTAGCTATTCTTAAGGAGTGCTTTTGATGTCTGGTTTCTGCTCAGGAATTATGAATTGAACTATGAATTGCAATATGGAAAATTTGGGGAAAATTCATGGACTAGAATTTTCACTAAAATTTTTTGATTTTCTGTGGCCAAATAATTTTCTAATAGCTTAGGTCATACTGAGACTATATGGAAAATTTGGGGAAAATTCATGGACTAGAATTTCCACCAAAATTTTTTGATTTTATGCGGCCAAATAAATTATTTTCAGGCCAATATCTCAAAAACTTCCACTCGTAACCAATATTTTCGTTTTTTTTTCTAGTAGCTTAGGTCATACTGAGACTATATGAAAAATTTGGGGAAAATTCATGGACTAGAATTTTCACGGACAAATTTATGGGCTAGAAAATTCATGGACTAGAAATTTCACTAGAATTTTTTGATTTTTTGCGGCCAAATAAGATATTTTCAGTTTTTGGCCAATATCTCATAAAATCAAAAAAATTCTAGTGAAAATTCTAGTCCAATAATTTTCTCCAAATTTTTCATATAGTCTCAATATGACTTAAGCTTTAAGCTATATATTAGCAGCGCTTAGGTCGGCGCTCAGTAAAATGACAATCGCCTTGACAAATGAGAGGTGGACCAACACCCTCACGTGCACGGTAGCAAAAGAGGTTTGGCCAAAACTGGACTTGCGGCGCTCCAAAGCACTAGTATCCCTGGGAAAACGAGAGTTAGGATTGGTCGTAGGGATACTGACAGGACACTGCCTTTTTGGGGAACATGCAAGAAGGCTAGGTCTACAGACGAATGACTTTTGTAGAAGTTGTTTAGACGAAGAGGAGGAAGAGACGCTAGATCACTTTCTATGCTCGTGTCCGGCACTATCATACAGAAGGCATAAGTATTTAGGTGTGTACGGTATGGACAGCCTTTCGGAACTCGCGGGCTGTGGAATACGAGATATTTTACGCTACATAAGTAGCTTTGGATGGTTTCAGCAGGAGTAAAGGTGAGATAGGATCTTGTGGTATCACAATGGGCCAATACTGGCCTAAGTGTGCGATAGCAGCCACTCTAACCTAACCTAACCTAACCTAAGCTTTAAGAAAATTAACAGAAAATATTGGTTACTAGTAGAAGTTTTTGAGATATTGGCCAAAAACTGAAAATAACTTATATGGCCACAAAAAATTCTAGTGAAAATTCTAGTCCATGATTTTTCCCCAAATTTTCCATATAGTCTCAGTATCACCTAGTTTACTAGAAAAACAACTGAAAGTATTGGTTACTTGTGGAAGTTTTTGAGATATTAGGCAAAAACTGAAAATAACTTATATGGCGAAAATCAAAAATTTTTGGTGAAAATTCTAGTCCATGAATTTTCCCCAAATTTAGTTACTAGTGGAAGTTTTTGAGATATTGGCCAAAAACTGAAAATAACTTATATGGCCGCAGAAAATCAAAAAATTCTAGTGAAAATTCTAGTTCATGAATTTTCCCAAATTTTCCATATAGTCTCAGTATGACCTAATCTACTAGAAAAACAACTGAAAGTATTGGTTACTAGTGGAAGTTTTTGAGATATTGGGCAAAAACTGAAAATAACTTATATGGCCGCAGAAAATCAAAAAATTTTGGTGAAAATTCTAGTCCATGAATTTTTCCCAAATTTCATTACTAGTGGAAGTTTTTGAGATATTGGCCAAAAACTGAAAATAACTTATATGGCCGCAGAAAATCAAAAAATTTTAGTAAAAATTGTAGTCCATGAATTTTCCCCAAATTTTCCATATAGTCTCAGTATGACCTAATCTACTAGAAAAACAACAGAAAGTATTGCTTACTAGTAGAAGTTTTTGAGATATTGGGCAAAAACTGAAAATAACTTATATGGCCGGAGAAAATCAAAAAATTTTGGTGAAAATTCTAGTCCATGAATTTTTCCCAAATTTCATTACTAGTGGAAGTTTTTGAGATATTGGCCAAAAACTGAAAATAACTTATATGGCCGCAGAAAATCAAAAAATTTTAGTAAAAATTGTAGTCCATGAATTTTCCAAAAATTTTCCATATAGTCTCAGTAAAACCTAAGCTATTTGAAAAACAACCGAAAGTATTGGTTACTAGTGGAATAAATGAGGATTATTGTTCAATTTCAACATTTCATATACCGAGTTCTTTACTTCGGAGATCAATCTATTTGCCATATTAAGGATCACTTTTAATATTTTATTCCGCTGAGATGTTTTATTTCGTGAAAAATATATACATAACGAATAAAAAATTTCCGCTGGTAATTACGTTACATTAGTGCTGCCACTTGCGGCGAGTAGCGTAATCTCTTATTTTCCGCTGTCAAAATTCCGCTATCTTATACAGCATCTGTTTGATGTGGTTTATGTGCTGGTGGCATTTTGGGCCTTTTTTCTATGAAAACCATCAGGAAATGCCCTTATACAGTGAATGGGGAAAGTTATCGCAACATCTGAACTGTTTCTTGTGGCCCAAATAGAATGAATTGTTGGTCAATGACCTTTGGTTTCAACATTACGGAGCGACATGCAACGCAAGTCGTGCAACAGTTTATTTATTGTCAACGCAATTTGCTGATCGCAATAAGTTCAAAAAATGCCACCAAGGCCACCAAGAAGCCCGGATTTAACACACCTTGATTATTTTTTGTGTGGTTATTTGAAAAGTATTATATATATGTGATAATCATCTGTAAACAATTCAACAACTTAAAAACAACATTCGAGCTGAAATTGAGATCATTGATCCGCTTTTATTGGAAAGTCATCAAAAATTTTGTTGTTTGTATGCAGGACCGTAGACGAAGCCATGGTGGGCATATGAATGATGTTGTTTTTCATACATAAACGGCATGAAACTACCTTTCCTTATCAATAAAAATCTCTTGACTTTTCATCTCAAGATATGTGTTTTATTTAGAAATGAAAAAAAGGACTACCAGTGTACTAATATTAAGCAACTTTAATACAGTATTGCAAACATTTTCCGTTAGATAGCGCTTCATCCGCTTTACTCTTGGTCAACTTAGATTTTAAAATTGTATGCGGTTCTTAAATATTATTAAAAAAAGGAGGACTACATATTAAGATCGTGTTAAGTTATATTTATCGGATGCTTGTCGAGTTTTTCGCTGTATTAAAAAAAAATCTACTTTGCATTTTTGGTACCATAAATACGATATAAAGTAACAACACAAAAAAGTGAACTGTAAAGAAAACAATTTAAATTTGTGTCGTGTGGGTGGTATAATTCCTACACGTCAATTATAATTGGCACCGCATCAGAAAAAAAAATATATTTTGTGAAATCCGCGTAACACGGTCTGATACCGCACTACAATTATAGTAAAATACACTTTCTGGATTTATTTTATCGCAAACCAATTTGATTGACTTATCACTTTTATACATAATAAGCAAACACAACTAAATCGAAATCTAATTTTATGTTCACTTATTTTATTTTTTTAATTAATTAATTTAATCTTTTGGCTTAATTTATTACTGTTGCACTTATGACCGCTTCTTGTTTGTTTTCATTTTTCGCGATTTTATTTTATTTCTGTTGCATTTGTTTTTGCTTTTCAATTCAACATGTTTAGTAGCTTAAAACAAGTAAATTATTCAAATAAAAAACTGGGGGACGAGATTATTGGCGTATAGTAATTATTAAACCGAGCACTATACATGTACACGAGATAAGTTAAAAAAAAAATCTTTGATTTGAAACTAGCAGAAGTTGAACAAAATTCAATACGTGGAAAAATATACAAATAAATTGCACGTAGCGCGAGCGAGATAAAACATTGTTAAGGTGAAGAAATTTTAATAAACGACCTACCTCGTTGATAAATGTTTCTTTCCTGTATGGTAATCTTGCATTGCTGATTTTTTTTTGTTCGTTTGTGTCTTGGTTATACTGTGGTTTCTTAATTAAATTTAAATTAATTCAATTTTTATTTTATGTTGATCGATAATTAAATTTAAATATTAGGCGCCTTTATTTAAGATATCTGTATTTTTATAAGACATGTGAGTGCCGTGGGGATAAACACTATGTTTGAGCGTAACCACAGGTATCATATTAAGTGACATCATACAAGTTATTTAGAATATTGATTAAGTACAGGCGGTTCCTCAAATTGTGGAACCATCCATTGGTGGGATGTAATGGAAATACAATAGTTATTGTGTTACATAAATCTAAAAATTAAACATTACAACAAACTTCAGTCGTCGATGATGATTGCTTATAGACACCACTTGTAATGATTTAGTCAAACCATCTTAGAGATTTTATCCAGTGCAGACAAACCAAAGTCGTTTATTATTAGCCTATTTATAAAATTTTAGAAGACATTTTCTCCCTCCTGGGAAAAATATCCGTATTTAATATTTAACGTTAAATGTCATTTAGCGTACATTGAACTATACTAATTATTCGATGGCCTACAATTAATTTAGAAGATTGTCCAACAAATTTTACAATAATTATATATTAGCCTGATGCGAACTGATCCCATAGCTAATTCCAAATGGGTTTGAAATGTGTTGGAGTATAAGAGGATCTATTTTAATATCGTTGATGGGACACATATGCCTATAGAGTAAAGAATTCCTTCTAGTTCGGCCAGGAGAGTATTAATTTCATCAAATATCAAAATTGTTTACCCTATCACCCTGTTGAGGTGAAATTTGTGTGTTTTGTATAGGAAACCATACTGTTTTAAAGCATTCCTTTAACAAGTTCAGGAAAATGTCGTGGATTGACACCTTGGATTTTGATGCCATTCTAAAAAAGCATATAGAATGTAGGAAATTAACTTTTGCAATTTAGGGAATGATGAGTTGATGGTGAAAATTTTGTCGTACAATTAAATTGAATATGGGCGGCCGAGAGTGAATGTAAATGTTTTCTCACACTCACAAAAATCGATCATTATGTTTCGAATTACCTTTCTGTGCAAGAAACTGTTATCGCGGAAATTATTACAACAGCCCACACCCACAAAATATCGATCACAAGGCATTGAACTTCTTTTCTGTGCAAAACATAAGAATCCCTAGATTAATCACAACAGCCTATACACAAGAAATCCGAAAACCCACACCCACAAAAATTCCAAATATTGGCCACACCCATAAAAATTTATCGAAATGCATCGAATTACTTTCCTCTACGACAAATAGGTTTTATTACAAGAGCCCACACCCGTGAAAATTGTTGAAGGGTTTTTGTGGATATTGCCAATAACTAGGATTCTAAGTATATACCTAGGGTTTATGATCGACCTTTGTGAGTGTGTTTTGTTGTAATAAATTCCTGCATAGGAAGGAACCAATTGGTACCAATTACTGGCACAGGAAGGAACCTCGACGCATTGAAGTTTCCACCATAATCAGTGTTCTGTCATAATAAACTTTCCGTTACAATCAGGTTTTTGTTATAATTATATTTCCGTTTTAATCAGGTTTCCGTTAAACGTTTCAGGTTTCCGTTTATTCAAACCAAATGGCACAGTGGTTAAAGCTTTGGCGTTTGAACCGGGAGGTACCGGGTTCGAATACCGATAGTGGCAGGATGCAATATGAAATTTCAACAATAGATTACGATCTGTGATAAAATGTGACACATTTCTCGAGTTGGCCGGGATGCGTAAAGTAAGGAAGTAAAAAGCACAACCGCGGAAGAGCAATGTGAGCCTTGATCCACAAAACAGATTGCATAGTTAAAAATAAAAAAATAGCAATGGGTTCCGTTATACGGAAGTTTCCGGCATATGCAGGAATCCATTATACTCTAGTACCCGTTTACGCAAGATTCCAGTGTACGCAAATCCCTACACGTACGGAACGGATACTATAAATAAACTAGAGTCTCGAGTTGCGTCGGTTTGACCTGCGCCGTTTCAACTTGCGCCGCAAAAATATTTGGTGCCATCTTTTCAAGTTGCATCCCATTTTCCACACAACCCGGGCAACTCGGGAATATTATTATTTTCTTCTTACCACATATTTACTGGCCCGTTCCACATTGTGTTTCTTTAAAACATTGCTTCACGCCTCAAAATAAGTCGTAATATATTTTTTATTGCATTCGTGATGCAGTAAAATTAAAGCATTATCTAAGGAAACATCAGAGCCGCAATTTAACCGCACTGTAATCAGCAGAAGTGCTAGTGAAAAGCAAATCTCTACTTTTAATTTGGATTGAGCAGCAAACCCAAATGAATATGCTCTTTAGCAAAACGATAATCCAAGCTTGGGCTAAAAATATTTTTGAAAATCTACAAGAAAATGTGTCATTTATTAGTGAAGCAATAAACGAAATATTTAATGCTAGTAACGGTTGGTTGGCACGAATTAAAACTAGAGCAAAGCTGCATAACATTCAATTAAAAGGGAAAATGGCCAGTGCAGATCATTCGCCTGCAAAATCCAAGCAAAGTCCAAGACGGTGGTTATTCCTCTAAACAAGTCTTTAATGTCGATGAAACGGTTTATTTGGGAAACGTATTCCAAAACGAATTTACATATCGAAAGGTGAATCTGCTGCACCCGGCTTTAACGCAAGTAAAGATAGATTAACGTTACTTTTACCCCTATTGATTACAGCGTTTTTAAACTAAAACCTTTATTAGTTAACCATACTGAAAATCTAAGGGCTATCGATAAATCAACGCTTCTCGTGCATTGGAGAGAAAATAAGGAAGCATGATCACTGGGCTTTTGTTTTCCGATTAGATAAAAAAATGGCGCTATACCGGCATTCAGGAAGTACTGTGTTCACCAAAATTTAAATTCAAATTTTGGTATTGCCCGACAATGCACCAGGATACCCAACTTACATATAGATGATATCAGCCAAAATGTGAAAATTCTTATTTATGCCTAAAATTCCACTTCCATCATTCAACTAATGGACCAGAGTGTAATTCCAACTTCAAATCTTATTATCTAAGAAGAACTTTTATACGCCTATTAAATGCTACCGATGGAACTACAATGAAATCGTTTTGGAAGGAATACAACACCTTTAAAGCTGTCAAAAATGTTGCTGATTCATGGACAGAAGTAAAATCTACGTGTAATCTGCATTAGAAATTGACGAAGTGCCACTGGTTCGTAACCAAATTATTAATTTGGTGCAGGACGATGATTTCGATGGAAAAAGTCTTCACTATGAAGATTTAAATATTTTAAGAGAGGAGTAAATGGAAATAGCCGGTAATTTCACAGAAGATACTGACAATTAATTAGAATTTTATGAAACTAAAACCTTATCAGCCAAAGCGCCTTGCGAAAGCGACAAAATTAATATCTGATGGGCTTAATATTTATTTAATGAAAATCCCGATGAAGAACGATGCATTATCAAGCAATTTAATTTTTTTTTGATTATTTGAAACAAATGTTACCGTTGTGATGATATCAAATAAATATAATTTTAGTATAAATAATCTCATTTTCCAATATTATTTTTTATTTTAAAAATTTGAAAAAAATGAGAAAAAGCATTTCGATTTGCGTTGCCTTTTCTGGAACGCATTACTCCTGTAGAAAATACGTTTCCGCTTTACACATATGTCCGTTATACACAAGTTTCCGTTATATAAGAGTTTCTGTTAGACACAATTTTTATAATCAGAATTTCGTTTTAATAAGGGTTCCGCCATAATCATGTTTCCGTCATGAGTACCTATTCCTCAGACAGGAAGGAAGTTCGACACATTATGATCGATTTCTGTCTGTGTCGGCTGTTGTAATAAATTCAGGAGTACCTGTTTCTCTCACTGGTAGGAAGTTCAGTGGATTATATTTGATTTTTGTGGGTAAGGCCTGTTGTAAAAAATTCATGGATACCTATTTCTTGCATAGGAAGAAATTTCGCTGTATTGAGGTTTCCGCTATAATCAGGTTTATGTTATAATCAGGTGTCCGTTATAAACCGGTATTTGTTATAATTAGGCTTCCGTTATAATCAAGAGTCTGCTATACGTTAAGTTCCGTTATACGCCAGGTGCCGTTAAACTTAAGTTTCCAATTAACACAATGTTTCGTTATATGCAGGTATCTGTTAAACGAAATTATCCGTTATACGCATGGTTCCGTTGTACGCCAATTACCGTTAGGCGGTAGTTTCCGTAAAATTACGATTCCGTTATACGCTTGTTTCCATTATACGCAAGATTCCGTTATACACAAGTGTCAATTAGGGTCGATTTATATTATCTGTTCTGTTCAGTTCCTAAACGTGTTCAAATTCAGAAGTACCTATGTTCCGGGCACACGAAGGAAGTTCGGCGGATTATGATCGATTTTTGTGGGTGTGTCCCGTTACAATAAATTTAGAGATACCTATTTCTTGCACAGCAAGGAAACTCGATGTAATATAACCAATTTCTGTGGGTGTGGGCTGTTGTAATACATTTAGGGGTAGATATTTCTTTCGTATCTCTTCTATCTTGCTTCTTATCTCTTCTATTGGGTGTTGTAATATTTGTATGCTTATGTTTTTTTGTACACAGTGAGCTGTTTCATTATAATTCTTTCTAGAAATTCCATAAACTATTCAGAGAAATATGGTTTTACAGCGCTTAAGAAGAGTTAATCGTTGACAAAAATTCTAAATAGTATTGGTGGAGCATATTATCGATCCTTGGGCTACACCCTTAGTTAAATCTTCACAATACTTCTTTTACTAGCGACCGTTACATATTGCCAGCGATTGGTAATGTAACTTTGGAATAAATTGGTTTGGATATGAGAAAAACCTACCTTTTTTAATTTAAAGCTATTTCTTATATCTAAACATACGCATCCACAGAAGAATCTCTTATCTGAATGTCTGCTTCAAAATCAGTTAAGTTAACATAAACGGCAGTCTTAATCGATGATTTTATAAAACCAAATTGATGATTAGAAATTATATTGTGTGCTCTCAGGAAATGTTCTAAACTGCTTAAGATAACTTTCTCTAAAACTTTAGAATGACGAAAGAATTAATAGAGGTCTGAAATTGCTGATATCTGACATATTACCAGATTTATAGATCGAGATCACTTTTCCAATTTTGAGAACTTCAGGTTCAATGATTCTTTTATTAGCTTAACCGTTTTGGTTACTAAGCAATTTTATGAAAATTTGTGAAAAACATTGAGAGATAAATTCAAGAATTTGAGAATTATTCGACACAAATTTTATTCATTTTATCTAAAACTATTATCGAGCCAAATGAAAAAAACATCTATTTTTGCAAAACACCTACAAATTACATGACTTGGTCCACAACCACAAACAAAACAATCTAGATGCGGGAAACTTAAATAAAATTAAAATAAAAAACACAAAAAATTGTGAGCTATAATACGAGTATACGAGTAACTAAATATAACATCCACGTTCGAGTAAAACTGAACCCCCAAAAAAAAAATTTGTTTAATATTTAATATCCATTATAATTTTTCGAAAAAAACTTTTATTTTAGTTTAAATAAAATATTAAAATACAATAAAATATTTATCATAATTTAAATATTAAGATTATAAATATTTTTGTTTGATATAATCTTTTTTAATTATCTCTCATTGACGAATGAATTACATTTCATGAGGGTAAATTATAAAGACGAACATTTTCAGTATATAGCAATCAAAAATTTATATATTAATAAAATTGTCATTAAATATTGAAATAATAAAATCAAAAATATAAAAAATATTATTGTTATGATTAATAAATATGCTGGCGCGAGTTTTCCATCAAAAACATTTTTTTTTTTTTTATTAATTAATTAATCCACTAAAAACTTTTTAGTGAAATCTAAATAATTTCAGTTTATATGTTTACTGTTTTCGGTATCACATTGTGAATAGAGAAGGAGGGTACTCACTCGGTATAATAAAATTGTCGCGCATCTCAAGTGTTTGGTAATTTGTTACATCTCATCAATTTCTAAATTCGAAACTGTATACTCGTATATATTCAAGTTTATTGTGCAAAGTAGAAAATAACGTAATAAAACCGTATAACAATGAACGTATATATACAACTAATGATAATGATGGTCGATAGGGTTGTTTTGGTGGTTTATATTTTACTTTTATATACGTTCATCTTGTGTAACTTAAACTAACGAGCATAATATTCATGTACTTTTTTTTTCGTCTTATATATTATTTCGCTATCTTTATGGTACTTTTTGAAGTTTTCGTCGCTCGAACTTCTTTTTTATTATTATTATTATTATTATTACGATGAAAATGATTTTCCATTATCATTCCTTTGTTTACCGCATAATATAGGAAAATGTACAAAACAATACACAAAAGAGCATCGCCAATATACTAAACTATATATACCAAAATAGTAATAAATGACGTCTATACAGGTTTTCACTCACTTTGATTAAGTGAAACGGAATATTATTGTGAATAGTGATGAAAGTACGTTCGAGATAATTAATTACAATTCGTAATACAAATTTAATTAAATTAGTACTAATCTGTAATTTTAATTAGCTAAAACCCACCAAATGAGTTCTCAAATATGTTTACATACGGATTCGATGTAATAAATTAGTTCTAATATTTTAAATGAAAACAAGTGTTTTTTATTAAAAAAGTATTAAAATTTATAATCCAAATGACAAATTTTACATCCCTCTTTCAGTAGCGGATTGAAAATTTTATTATAATTGTTCAAATGGGGTGAATATTTTCTTTGTGACTATGTATTAGTGTTAATATAAAAAATAAGTTTTGATATTTCTGAAAAAATTTATGTAATGATTTTCGCATATTCTAATAATTTTACTGAAAAAAATAATTCGTGATATTCACAAAAGAGAGGAGAAATGTTTACTGAAAACTCATTGAGCATGGCCCAATATGCAAGAGCGCTTTGTACTTACTGTGATTTTAACAAACCAATTTTTTCAACTTGCTGAGTAAATTTTATTATTTTTATTTCACGGTGGATAAATAATATTTGATATTGCTTTGATATATTTACTCTGCAGTTTGTAAAATAATTTAGAAATTATTTAAAGAGCGCTGGCATTATTTACGCCAGCAAGGTGGTTTACAATGCATTTTAAAATTGGTGGATCGAGAAAATTGCAGCGCATCAACTATTACTCTGAACAAAAGCAACCACTCGTAACTCATATATTAAAAACCAATTTTAATGAAACATATTTTTTATAATTAATAAGGGTGATAATTAATTACATCTCCAAATTGACAATAAACGTACGTGTAAATTTGGATCAAATATATTTTTCTTTTATAGCCTTCAAAGATATTGAATTGTGTTAATTTTGCTAATAATTAAATTCTCCTCATATAAGTAACCATTTAAATTTAATGTTCAGGGAACTGAGTTGGTTCGGTCCTCTAAAATTGTTTTATAAAATTCTGAAATTAAAACTAAAAAGCAACAAATATAAGTTAATGCACATAAAGTTTTGTAAATTTAATTTGTGTTTACCATATATCCTTTCAGCACTTTTACGGTTTAATACTCAAGGTTAGCGGCTTTTTGTTGCGCCGCGCAGTAAGGTTACAAAAAACTGCAAATGAAAGATAAAATTAAGTTTTGTGGCAATTTGTGTACTGCTTTAAATTCACTTTAAGATTAATTTTTGATTGAAATTTTAAATAAAATTTGGAGAACAAAATGCAAAGTCGGATAGAATAAGGCCTTTATTCCACCAAAAAAACTCTGTAAGTAAAAAATACTAAAAAATCAGAAAAAGCAAAATTATATATAATTGCGTTAGAGTAAGCAAGACAAATTTTTCATTTTGTTTAATAACAAAATTTTTTAGTTAAATTTTGACAGCTACAAAAAATATAACAAATAAGTATTCCTCGTAAACGGAAATTTTGGGTACGTCCGTATTATTTGGAGCGAACTTCAACTGGCAGCTATAATTGTATATTCAAGCAGTTACAAGAAGACCCACAACTCTTTTATGAGCTCTTAGCTATGGTTGGTCCAATAATTATAAAAGAAACTCATTTTTTTGGTGACGAGACAAGATTCTCATAGGGGTGCATATACCATTCAACATACTATGGTATATAAATTTATCAAATATAAAAATTCGTTTTTATCTATACATTAGTTTTTTGCAGTCCGTAAGGTTGTTATGTCTAATGGAAGTTTCTACAAATATAGTCGATTTGAAAAACTTCCATATGTGGTTTTCCTTAATAAATGAATTAAAAATTATTTATTGCCGAACCCTTTTTCCACTATCCATGTATCCCCCCCCCCCCCCCCACAGAAAGTCAAGTAGTGCTCTCTAGAGTTATTAAAAAAATTATTAACATTTTGGGTGAACTCATTTTGATTTCATGTTTGAATCAAGTCTACATAATATTTTGAGCAGTTTATTGAAGCCACGGGACGAGTAAGGGAGAAGAGGGGAGAGGAGGTCAATTGTAACAGGACGTCACAAAACAGTAAAATGTACATTAGTGGTACATTAGTGGATTATCTGCAACTGTTAGGTGAAGGCAATTTTTATTTAAATCAGCCTAATAATATAATTTAATTAGTTCAATAAATTTAAATAATTTAATTTAATTAATGAAAATTTAATTAATTTAATTAATTTAAATAATTCATTTTCAATCTCTAATAAATACTCATAAAATCAATTATTGTACAATGTACTTGTTTTTGATGTACTGTTCCGTGCCATATACTTTGTGATGTCCTGTTTTGTTACATCTTGTTTTGAAATATGCCATAGTGATCGGATTCGAGTCCGACGATAACCGATTATGTAATTTGAAGTATGAGATGGCCAACTGAGAGGAGCTTACCATATTTTCTCTTTCAGCAGTTTTGGAATTGATAAAAAACAGATTTCTAGATTTTATAATTTACCAAGGAAAAACCTTATGGAAGGTTAAGGAACATTCAGGGGAAAATCTTCCATTATAGCTATAAAAACCTCAAAAACTATAAAAAAAACTCAAATTCATAGTCAAGATATAAAATTTTAATATTATTATTAATTAACGTCCTTGATTGACCCATGACGACTGTCCCTAAGAGAAAGAGTTCAAAACGCAAAATAAAAAATGTTTGGCACGATACTTCCTCTTATTAAATTTGCGATCGGCTAAAACGCGCGTTTTCCGGCTCCATAATTTAGGTATTTTCCTGTAACTAATTAAACACCTGAAATCTTTAAATTTGTATCTAATCGAGGTTCCTGCTTTTCGAATGTATCGCTAATCATATTCTAAATATCCTGCTGTGCCAGAAGCCCATCCCACAAAATGATTCCAGTTCATTATCGACAGAGTCACCTTGCTGTCCTTTTAACGTGCTGATATAACGACGTTTCAATTCCTGGTTCTCCACCTGATAGCTTTGGTGTATTTTTTTATTGTTTTTTAAACTCTCGTTGCCTCAAATTGACCTACAAATTTATAATAATTTAATAATTCAAATTGTACAGTTGTTTAGAAAATATATATTCCTTTACAGAGCCTCCTGCAGAACCACTTATAAGTGGCTTTCATAGAATCCCATACTGCTTCCGGACCACTAAAACATTTAAAAGGTTTACATCAATATCTGTTAACATTTATAGAATGTAGTTAAATCAATGTAAAGTATGAGTTACCTCCTCCCATAATCTATTCTTATAATTTTTATTATTAAACTCAATGCACCGAATGTTCCACATTGTCTGTTTCGATCTCACGGCCTCAATTGTTATCTCTAAGTTAATAAATAAATTTATTTCTTGTATATATAAAAAAAATCATTAAAATAAAGAGTATACCTTGCCGTAATTCGGGGAACTTCGACTCGACAAAATTTCATTAGTTGTATTGTAATGTTGCCATAAAATTTACTTTTGTTAGAAATATTTTAAATTTTTTATGGCAACAAGACAACCACATATAGAAATATTCTGTCAGTAAATTTTATTGCTTTTATTTTTTGTTTCATTCTATTAAGTAGGCCATCTATATTTTTATCTCGTTTCGTTTTTACTGACAGTAAATTTTTCTTGGTGGAATAAAGGCATAAATGATTTGATTGGTTATAATCTTCCAACAAAAATTATATAATTAATACAAAGTACAAATTAAATTTTGAAAAGTACTTGAACATTTTTAAAACACTTGGTAATTTATTCTCAACGAATAAAATCAAAAATTTTAATTTTTAATATGTTTGTATTGAAAATGTTAATTTAAACTGCGCAGCTCTAATTTACCTAGCAGTATTGCAATATATCATTAATCTAATTTGTCATCAGACGCGGCTTGGCAATAATTTTAATATTCAAAAATGCACTGTAAATATTTCATTGCAAGTTTTAATCGTACTTTATTAAAATATTATTGGTAATAATTGCAAATTTGGTATTATACACAGCAAAATGTGTAAATATCTCCGCGCAATTTCTTTCAGTGTTGTAAACGAATTTCTTAATTAAAACATTCAACGTTTAAGTTTTCAAAACTTTATTATTTTTCGCCATTACGTAACAATATACAGGGTGTTCCAAAATTCGCGTATTTAATGAAACAGGGTAATAGAAGAGAACTTTTTCAACCAAAACAGCCGAGTAAATTTTTTTCAAATTGTTGATGGTGCAAAAGTTATTCCACTTTTTGTGTTTTTTAGTAAAATCACGCGCCCACCAAAACCCGGCTATTCACAATAAAATGTTTTTTATCAATTTTTTTCCACGCAGTAAGTCGTATTTATTAAAAAACACACTTACCAAAATTACGAGTTCTAAAATACATGCTTTCTCAGAAATAGAACAAATTGAAAAATAATTTTAGTTTATTAATTTTAAATATTATCATACGGATTTCCTTCGAACTTCCCGGATTTCCACAAAATTTCCATGATTCTCCCCCAATTATCCCAAGGTTTTCCGGATTGTTCCATATTTCCCGGATTTCCACCAAATTTTCCCTGGTTTTTTCCAGATTTTGCTCCAGTTTCCTCACATATTTCCAGGGTTTCCCTCGGATTGTTCAGGATTTTTCTGAGTTTCCCGTTTTTTTTCGGATTTACCGGATTCCAAATGGGAAATCCAAATCCGGGGGAAACAGGGGAAAATTCGGTCAATCCGAAATTAGAGGAAAAACCTGGAATAATATTTCAAGTTTATTTAAAACAAATATTTTTGATGGTTTCAATTTTTTTTCACAAAGTAAGTCGTATTTATTAAAAAACTAAACTAAAACTAAAACTTATTAACAAATTTCGAGTTCTAAAATACATGCTTTTTCAGAAATAAAACAAATTGAATAAAATAATTTTAGTTTATTAATTTTAAATATTATTATACGGATTTCATTCGAACTTCCCGGATTTCCACAATACTTTTAGGATTTCCCCCCAATTTCCTCTAGGTTTCCCGGATTTCCGCCAAATTTTTCCCGGTTTCTTCCGGATTTTCTTCAGATTCCCCACATATTTCCAGGGTTTCCCTCGAATTTTTCTGGATTTCCCCGTTTTTTTTCGAATTTACCGGATTCCGGGGGAACCCGGTGGAAATCCAGTAGAAATCCGGGGAAAATCCAAATCAGGGGAACATGGGAAAATTCGGAAAATCCGGGAAATTCGAGGAAAATCCTGGAATTATATTTAAAATTAATTTAAAAAAAATATTTTTTATATTTTGTTTTATATCTGACAAAGCATCTATTTTAGAACTCGAAATTTAGGTAGGTGCGTTTTTTAATAGACACGACTTACTTGTGTGATACACGTGTGATACCATTTTAAAATCTGCATTAGTGTGGCATATTTTCCTGATAGTGGGTCAATTTTTTGTAGTACATTCTTTTTCCGCCGGCGTCACTTAAACATTGACATAAAATTTTGAGAAACGAAAAAGTTTACAAAACCAAAGTTTTCATTTGACAGAAGATAATGCAGCTTACAAAAATGATTTTATTGGAAAGCCACACTATTCTAAATCGTATTAAAAAAAAAGTTAAAAAAAACTCTTGATTTATTTTCAATTAATTTTTGGTGGGTGCGCGCGCGCGCATGCAATTTAACTAAAAAACACTAAAAGTGGAAAAACTTTTGCACCATCAACAATTCGACAAAACTTTACTTGGCTGTTTTATTGGAAATGAGCTCCCAATGACCCTGCTTACTTTGAATTGCAAATTTTGGGACACCCCGTATATGTTACAGTTGAAATTCGAAATCAGTAACTGTGCTAAATTAAACATTTTTAACACATTGTTGTCGGGCGCTTCGCGTCGGAGCGATATGGAGGGAGGGGGCGATTTTTCGAAAAATCTTCGCGATTTTTGTCGTTGTACGTAAAAACATTAAAAATTAAAAACTACTCTGAATTTTTCATGAAACGGATTTTCGCAACTTAGAATGCTTTATCGTTATTATGAAACATAGGCACTTTATGTATAATATACAATTGAAAGTAAATGAAAAGAAAAATTTTATAATTTTCGTTAATATTATTTATTACCAAAAATTTTCAATCAAGAAATAATGCAGTAAATAATGAACACTAATAATGTTTTATAGTGTGATAGCGCTCAAAACATTTATCTCTATGAAGGGGTACGCCGCAAAATTTATAGATAAAACAACCTTCACTTCGCGCTTTTTGAGATGCACACATATTTTTGGTTGCCTATTTATGACGTTACCGTCTCATACCTAATCTATTGTGGGAATGTTTATACGTGCGTAGTAGTATGTGTAAATAAACGGCATAATAAACACACATGTAGTAACCCGTATTAGCTACGTTTGCCTCGTTCTACCACCAGTCCATAAAAAACGTATTATTACGTGATCTGCTCTCTATGCATAGTTTGCGAAAAACGTAATTTTACGTGTCCCGCATACAATGTGTTAAAAATGGTCACACAATTAAAAATCGGGTTGTAAATAGAGCCTATACTGCCGACATATTTGCAGATCCCTTTACCAAAATGCCCGTAGTATTATTTATTAAACTTGAAACGATAAAGTTTTGGAAAGATGGCACTTTCTGCGTGCCCGTGACATTAGAGTTGTGTGGCTACGCTTATTTTCGATTTTTCTACATGTTGGTGTCGAAAATAGCGTATATAATTGATTTTTAATTAGATACTACTACTACTACGTTTTGTTAGCTTTTCTATTTTGTAAACGTGACTTTTATACCAACCGTTTACACGATCCTGTAACATTTGCTGGTTTACTGCAGTATTGATTCTATATTGGCGTCGTTGTAATCCTTCGAAAAGGAAGCCAAAAAATGAAATAATTTTTATGATTTGTTTTAGTATGCAGTGAGCTTTATAGAAATTAATATTTATTTTTTATTTATTTATTTATTTAATTATTTATTTATTTATATTTACATTACATGATTTATTATAATTTATTTAGAAAATAATGATTTTTTTTTATATTTAAATTTACTTTATTTATTACAAGAAAAACTTAATAATAATCTGCACAAATTCAAACGTAAAAAAAAAAAGAATTAACATTCAAAAAGAAGAAATTCAATTCAATATACTTGCAGTAGAGGAGCTCGAATGAATTTATTGTTCTTTGAATGAAAACCAGTACCACAAATATCTTCTCACTCATTCTGTAATCAGATGTTCTATTTGTATTTTTTCCGTTTTTTAATTTAAAATTTCAAAGATATTAAAAATAATCCCGAATAATTTCTTGAAAATGACATTTTAAAATTTTTCTAAAATGATTAACATTAAATGATTGTTTTAACGATTCCGGTAACTTATTATACTTATTAATAATTTTCATTGTGGTTGAAATCGATTTAGTTTTTAGCGAGATCAAATAAAATGTCGATTTACGAACTTAATCGAGACTATATTCAGCTATGATTTAAAAGAAAATCTCTGCGCCAAAGAAATTCTCTGTCTACCATGAACTTTTTCGAAACGAATACTTCATTCCTGATTTTATCGTCTGTTTCTTGAGCAACGTAGTTGCTTATAAATATGGGTAACTACTTACTTGGCATGCCACTATGTCTAAATCAGCAGCCTGGTGGCTGGCTAGAAATAAATGGTTCAATCATTCGTTGAACCAATCAAAATTATTACAGAAAGGAATAATAGAAGATATAGTATAAACTGGCGCATCCGATTTTACTAAAAAACACAAAAAGTGGAATAACTTTTGCACCATCAACAATTCGAAAAAACTTTACTTGGCTGTATTTCAATATTTCACCATTATACCTATTAAGATTTTAACACTTTAGTATTTTTATAATGTAGTATTTACTGATTTAAGTTTGATGATTTAAGATTTTTGAAAATTTCTTCCATTTTTGCAAAACACATTTCGTTTGGTTATGTATTTTATGCGGCAGCTGAATAGGTTATTCATTGCTGATAAATTATTCAGATGTGTTTTATTGGTTTAACTGTTCAGTCATTGTGATCCCCGTCTGATCGGTAAGAAAAATTAAACTGAGAAAGTTATTCAAAAAGGAACAATTTGTTTCTGATTGTTTTGTCTTTGTACATTTTATTGTTTAAACGTAAACATTTTAAAACAAAGGAAGTCAAAGGAAGTAAATGTAATTCTTGACATTTCCAAATGGTTTAAAAACATAGAAATGAAACATTTTTTCTTTTGGTTTTTTTCAATCATTGAAAATTGTTTGTTAAAAATAATTATGTACATCAGGGTCTGTATTCTTGAAATCGGTGGAAATTTCCCCAATTGGAATACAATTTGCTTTGAAATTCTTTTTACTATTCGAACTTTTTGCCGGCTACTTTAAACATTTTTTGAAATTTGTTTTCAAGTTTACTGATATTTGTCTCCCTTACTAAGAGAATAATTTCGAATCTATTTAACTAGTAGGAATTTTTTCGTTAGTAGGAAAGAACGGTTATGTTTCGAGAATTTCAAAGCAAATTGTATTCCAATTGGGGAAATGTCCATCCTATTACAGCCGAAAGATGTCGATAATGCAGATACAAATTTTATGCCGGAAAGTAATTATTTATATTAGAAAATTGTATTTTGTTGTCCCTAAAATTTTAAAATAAAAAATTTTCATTCGAACCAATTAAAAGTAACACACCTAACCAAATTCCTCTAAGTGCTGTACTAGATGTTTGGGGAGGTAAGACGGGAAACATTTATAGTTACATGTTTGGAGATTATTTTAAATGAAGTGCCATCTAATAATTATCATTTAAAAACGTCAAGTCAATTGTTATGTAGAGAGTAGGGAAATTCAATTGAATATATCACACACAAAATTTGAAAATTACTAAAAATTGACCGTTTAAAGTGTCATGGCTGGAAATAGATTCAAATGATAAGTCTGAAAAAAGTTATTTTCCACATAAAATTTGTATCTGCATTATCGCCATTATTCGGCTGTTGTTTAATATTTTTTTTAAATTAATCTGAATTTTTTGGATGGGTATTTCTGTGCATTTTTTTAACCATTTTATATATTTTATTTAACCGAATTTTTAACTCTCCACATGAAAATTGACTGAAAATGTTTTTCAGGCGTGAACATCATTTGAATCTATTTTCAGCAATGACACTTTAAACGGTCAATTTGTTAGATATTTTCGAATTTTGTGTGTGCGATTCAATTAACTTTTTCCGAACATCCAACAAGGAAATCAACCTGAAAAATTTTCCAGGTGTGAGCACCATTAACACCTTTTATTTGACTATACTTTTAGCTATGACACTTTTTAACGGTCAATTTTTAAAAAATTTCGAATTTTGTGTGTGCGATATATTCAATTTCATTTTTCCCGGACTTCTGAAATGGAAATCGACCTAAAAAGTTTTTCAGGTGTCAGCGTAAATAAGACCTTTTATTTGAATTTATGTCCAGGCTAAGACACTTTAAACGGTCAATTTTTAGAAATTTTCGTATTATAAGTGTGTGTGATATATTCGATTGAGTTTTTCCGGACTCCCAACACGGAAATCGATCTGAATTTTTTGTGTGTGCGATCTGTGGAGATCTGCTTTATAGAAATTATTCGGACTCTTTACATGGAAATTGACCTGTAACTTTTGAATTTTTGCTTGATTTATGCCCTGGAGTTGTTTTAGCATTAAAATAGTTTTTTATTATTGTTTTAATGAATTTAATAAAAAAGTTTAATTTTGAATAATACACGTTACTGATCCGAAATAAACATTTTTGATTTAAAAAGATTTACATACGAAGCTGCCACACCGACGTTTACAAGCGAACATTATGAGTTGTTTTTGAATATGCATTATCGACGCTTTCGGCTGATATTTTTATATCACATCCAAATCTGCATTATCGGCCCATTTCAGCTGATGTCTTTTAATTGTTACTGTCGAATCTGCATTATCGTCATTTTTCGGGTGGAGCGAGTCGACTAACTTTAACTGTATGGGATTTCAACTGATTTCAAGAACACGGCCTCAGATGACTATTCATGCTTGTAAAGTTATATAAGAGTTATAACAGCCAGCTCCCTTTATCGTAATATTTTTGATTTTAACTACAGATGTGTTTCAGCCGGTAGCTTGAAAATTCATCGAAAAGCAATTCGCCGAAAAAGACAGATCATTGATAACATCAATTCACCGACAATTCGTCGAAAATGACCACTAACCGAAAACCAAAATTCACTGAAAATATGTGAACTGGGAGTTACTCAGGGTTGGTATTTCGTATTATTATTCCTTTTGAATGATGACGATAAAAATAGAGATCAATAATTTGAATTTGAGGGGAATTTGCTTATGAGGCTCTACGTTTTTGCACAGGTTTATTTATCGGCCAAGAATTAAAAAGAAAATATTCAATTATAGGTTGTGCGTAGATCTTAAAAATTCGTAGAGCTATGTTATTTCAGAACCGATCATGGTAATTTTTTACGAAGTTCTGAAATATAGCTCACCTGGATGAAACTAGGTCATTTATAATCGGCCAAGTTGAAATTTCGGGTACAGGATAAAAATGGAATTTTAAAAAGAACTCACAAAATGTTGAATTGGAACTACGCGACTCCATAACCGATTATGATAAAATTGAGTGAGTAGGATGAAGATAAAAATCTAAAACGATTGTAGGAAGAATTTCGGAGTCATAGCTGTGTATAGGATTGAAATGGAATTAAATGATTTTCTTAACAAGTTCTTTGATTGGAAAATTGAATTGCAAAATTGGGTATGTTTGATCTAAAACGAACGCTCATATTATTTTTGGAAAAAATTCTGGAATATAATAAACTGCTGCTGACGCGGTCGATATTTTTAACAATAAAATTGTCTATTTTGGAGGTTGATGTTAAAATTCGTTGGAGTGGTTAACAGAAGCTAAAGATTATTTGTGATCAATAATTCTTTTCTTGGTTGTTCACATCTCATCTATTGCTACTTAACCTAATCATTCAGGTTATGTTTGCTCAAAAAGATACTTTTGAGCTGTATTTATTAATTTTTTAGTGACATTTATAATTACCGAGCAAAGAGATTCTTGAAGAGAGAATTTGGTTGCACACAGTTATCACGGTATTGTGACTAACTAAAAATCCAATATACAAAACCCGGTTTAAACTTCAGTCTAAAGGATTATTTTCGCCACTTAAATAGCGGGGTTCATTTCATGATATTTCTCCGTATTTCTAGTCAATTTGAGTACGTGTCATACGGCACATCATGGCAACATTAGGAAACAAAACTCTCACCAGCTTTTTTTTGGAAATTTTCCTTTTCGCCTTCATGATTTTTGTGAGCGAAAATTTTTTAATCTGGATATCCTAAGTAATGACTCGTTTTTGTGAGAATAGACAATTTTAAATCAAACAGCGTTGTCAGTTTAATACATTTATGAACAAACAGTATTTTTCAAACTCCAGTCTAGTCGATTATTAAGCTCCCACATAAATAACGCGGTCTGTACCAATGAATTTTCAGCCTTGATTGTATGTAAAGGGTTTTTGAATTTGGGCCGGTCGATGTTGGCAGCCTGGGGCGACTATGTTGTTTTGATGGCATCTGTCTTATCTAGAATTTTTTTCAGTCACTGATGCCAAATCACTATGACGATGAAACGCATACGTACAAATCCAACTCACCCAGGAGCTCGAAGTTATTGACTATAGGCAACGCCGTTTGTTCGCTGGCTTGACTTCGAAGCGTTTGAAAGAGGACCTCAAATTTTGGCTGAAAAAACATCTTTAGCGACGAGGCGCATTTTTGGATAACCAGCTATGTTAACAAGCAAAATGTCCATACATTAGACGCGGTGGCCTTATTGGTCCGTACTTTTTTGAAAATGGCGTTGGTGATGCCATCACCATAAACGACGTGCGCTACAAATCGATGCTAATCGATTTTTTTGGCCCAAATTGAATAATGACCATCCGAGCTATGTGGTACACAGCAGTCGCAACGTAAACATCGACCCGCCCAAATTGAAACCCTGTTTGTGTGTATAACTCCATCTTTTCAAAATTCTCAAACAAAATATTCACCAGAATTTTTTGCAAATTATTTGCCTTCTTGATTATTGTGAGCGAAAATTTTTTATTCCGCATTTCACGAATTTATATCATTTTAGTCTCGTTTGCCTCTAATTTTCTTTTGAATAAACAAAATTTTCCAAATTCCAGTCGAAATGATTATTAAGCTCCCACACAAATAACTCCTTGCTTGTACCAGATTTTCCAATATGTTTCTGCTCTTTGTGATTTTATACCTGTCACACGGTACATTCCTCATCTCATTTAGCTTAATTTTTTTGCTTGTCGGACGGCGAAATAATTTATTTGTTAACCGTATTTGAGGTGCTTTGTCTTTAAAGAGAAACCAGCTACGAGTTTGGTCGCTATTCGGCTTTGGTCACGGCCATTTTAAATTTCATTTATGATGAATGTAGATTGTTCGTGACTCTTTATTTGATGATTAAGGTCGACGACAGCATTCTATTTGTACTCTGTTGTCCAGTCTTCCGAGATTAGTTAGATCCCGAATTCTTCATGACGGATCTTTAAAAATTGATCACTTATTCTCACTGCGTAGGTTCTAGATTTTGCATGTTGACAAGGCAGCGGAGCACGAATGTTAACTTTTGCCATAACTGAAATAATTGTTGAGTGATTTTATTGCTGATGTTTGGAATAACGCAAATGGTGCTATATTTTTATATAATAAATTAATTTCGAGATACCAAATTTACAGTTTTTTTACAAGCAACGACCCATCTTAACAAAAAATGAATTGATGCCTACACAAATGTGCGGGTCGATGTTAAATTATCACAAAATTTATCTACGAGATCTACGAAAATGTATCTAAGATGAAAATTAGAGCTCAGTTAGTTAGTTCGATTTGTAACTGCATACACATTTGTGTAGGTTGGTCTGTAACCCTGATCCAAAAAAAATATTTTATAAACATTTTTGAAACTAACATTTGTAATTGGGCAGCATTAAATGAATTATTGGTAATGTGAAAGAGCAAAGTATTCCGACGGTGTTACAATCACAGTAAAATCAGGTGCGTCCTAGATGTAAATAAAAAAAATTATTTTTCATTGTCAATTTAGTAATTTGAATTTAATTTAGTAATTTTTTCTGATTTTACAATTTCTGTAAAATCCAACAATAAAACTGTCCTCTATTCATTTAAAGTACATTTTTGCGAGATGAATCTTCAAGAAACTTAATTTTATTTTTTACGTCGTATCAAAATCGATTTTGACAAAAGCCCATTAACACCATCACATAAGTGTATAGGGGTTGGGGATATATTGTTATAAAAGACACTTTACTGCTATGTTTTGAATTTCATTCGGTCATTTATGACAATTTGATTTTTCATTCCATTCATTTTCATCTCAAATTTATATATAGAGTGAGAGACGAGCATGCCGAAAGAAATAAGGTTAAAAGCTTTTCTTATCACTTTTAAGGTTTTCCCTAAACATCCAAAACAACAAACATATAATCAATCGTGATAATAAAAAGAAAGGAAATGTGATAAAGTGAAAACTATTTTTTATTGTATTTGGTGTTTACTGAAAATTAGGGGTTATATATTTTCATCCTATATATGCGTACTCATATTATATCCTTGCCGCATATACTAAAAGATGGTGCGGTGTGATATTTTTATTTATTCTGTTGAGACGTACAATCAACTTAATTGAAATGACATCGAACACACTCATGTACATAATATCCAAGTGACACTCACGAGCCAGAAAACTCAAAAATCGTAAAAGTCAATAAAATTGAAATGGATTTTATTGCCTGGGAAAGGATCTTAAATCAAATCAGGTTTTATTGGTTATTTGTAATAATTTGATTGGATGTTCGATTTTAAATTGTATAACGTATATATAAAGAATAATATTGTGTGGGATATTAAAATTTAACACCCGCTCTTGTATCTCTTTATGTATATCACCACTGTAAAATGTATGTCGTTTATTTCTATATAGATACATCTGACCTAATCGTGCATAAAAATCGGTTTTATTTAATTTTCATGCCTTAATTGAAATGAATTAATATAATTTCATTTAGTTGTTGCGTTATGCAAATTTAATTTTTTTTTCTTTTTGTTGTTTCCAGTTGCCATGGGTGGGCCAATTATTGCAAATTAAAACATTCAATTTAATATTCAAAATAAAATCTCTCGTACATGCAAAATCCGAAAAATAATATACACTAACCACCGGCTCAGTCACATACGATTATAGCGTGTTAGCTGTATTGAATGTAAATTTGATCAGTTTCTGCTACTGTACCCGGGCAGCGAATGTATTTTTTGGTGTGTTATCGCTAATAAACGTATATATATAGACATCCCATCCCGTCTTTATTTCTTGTATTTCTGGAATTTATCTTAATAAATATAAATGCAGTAAATTGAAATAAACCACACAAAATGATTTCTTCTTATTTTTAGCTGTTTGTGCATTCGTATATTGATTTTATCATGAAGAATATTGTACTTTGAGTGCAGTGATATAATTGCTGGAAAGTGTTAGGATATCGTAAAACGAAACTTAATTTCAAAAGCTAAGATATACAAATCTTTCTAATATTTATATAAATTTAACCATATTGGGATTAATTAGCTACACACATTCAAATTTAGACCTTTATTTTATGAACCCCTCCATTTTATGGAGGGGTAGTCCCTTCTACTACTCGGGTCTTTACTATAATCTTTATTTCATAGGAGTAAGTAGGAAGTTGTAATTGTTGTACGACACTAATTGGTATGATAACAAGCCATATATAATTAATGTTGAAATATGCTTAATAGGGTCAAAAACACAGAAACGCGACACCAATTGGTGTCGCGTTTCTGTGTTTCGAATATTCGAAACTGTCTATACATATGTATAGACAGTTTCGAATATTCGATTTTTCATTGGTCTTTCCAGGTGGTAACATGCATCAACGGCTAAATAGAATACCATCTAACCTTCTTTTATTTTACGTTATCAACGTTCTTGTAATTTATCAAACAACAAAACTAACCCAAAGCCAGGTAAAACTTATGATCAACAGCCTTTAACATTTACAATATTTGCATACTTTGCAAGGATTAAGATTCAATGGACTAACGGAGACGGCATTCAACGAGGCAGTTTTACTGAGCTCATTCACCGGAACAATAACATTTGTGCAACAATAAAAATTTCGCATTTTAAATCACACAACAATCGACGAGACTTGCGAACAGGCTTGGGGCTTCCGCAGTCAAGATACAGGGTGGGTCATCTATTGGTTTGTTTTTAAATAATAGGCTATGGCAACATTTTTTTGAACGACTTGTTTGAAATTTTAATATTCGGAAATTTTCGAAATATGAATCTTGAAATAGTGCCAAGCAGAACCGCAGTAGTAAAATTGATGAAGAAAGTTTCGAAAAAGGCTCTCAATTGGATGGCAGATGTGGTTCCCGAAATTGGATAGTGCACACACGAGAGAATATTGCCCCTGTGGTCCATAGTGCAGGACAGGATCATTCGACCTCAACTCGACACCGAAAGTAGCAACTGGCCATTCGACGCACCAGCCTAGAGGGAATACTGCACAAAGGAATCGGATTATTCGCCTACAAGGTTCAGATGACTATAAGCAAGTGAAAGCAAATGACCATCCGTATCCGTAAAAATCATCTTTGCAGACAAAACGCATTTCTTTTGGCGAGGTCAAGTGCCAAGTTCATAATTTCGTTAAAAATAGTTATGAGGATAATCCAGAGACAATTCCAGATTTGAAACATATCTTTACGACAGTTATTCGCAAAATAGGCGCAAAAATCATCGTAAAAGTTCTAAAATACTTGAGTCCCAGGATGGCTTACTGTAAAGCTAGCAGGATGGCTTACTGTAAGGCTTCCATTTTTAAATTGGAGACTTCGGCTGTTTTCGAAACGAATCCTTATTTATGGAATCTAATTTATTCAAATAAGTGTGCTGGCGAGGTAACTTATTACTTATTATTATGTTTCCTTTGCGCAGAAAATCTAATTTGGTTGTCATTTTGTGTTGATATTTACAATATTTAATTTTTTTAGATTTAAGATGATATTTCTACAAAATAAATGGATCTTTGTTGACTGCAAAATATATATCATAATTAAAATAAAAATGTATACAGAGCCAGGTTATATAATTTCGTATATTAAAACGTTTTTACACAATGGGTAGAACTATGGAACATTTTAACAGACGGATTTTTTTTTTGTAATAAAAAAAATCTCGCTGGCCGATTTCAGTGGAAGTGGTATCCAAAATTTATATTTTTCACAAAAGAGGCACAAATGTGGCGTTAAACTATTTTTTTATAATTTTGAAAAGCTTGATTACAATTTAGTTTGATTAATTTAGTAATGAGTATTTCTCCCGTGCCCTTATTACAGCTTCCTTTCTTCTGGGTATACTAAGTAGAATGCTTTATGTCATTTCTGGCCGGATGAGATTCCAGTCATCTTGCGCTGCAACACTCAGCTTTACTGTCGATTCTGGTGCGGGATTTCTAGTTTCGATAAGGCGTTTTAGAAGTTCCCATAAGTATTCGATCGAATCCAACCAGTTAAGTGCACGAATGCCGATGTCTTAAAGATATTGATGTACCATTAAAGCTACCTTTACTGGAGCGTTAACACTAAACTAACATAACATATGAAGCCCACAAATGGCAAAATGTGATCGCCAAGAATCTTGCGAACATACCAGTATCCAGCATCCAACACTTGAAGAGAACATCATGGCTTAGAACAATACAAAAAATGTCAACATTATATAGAGTAAGGTTAGTGAATGTCTGCCGTCACTGCGTACGTTGTCTCGCCCAGCATAAAAACGGTCTGTGCAGATCGACATCGTGTATTGTTTGCAATGAACATCATCATATGCTTCTGTATTGCAATAATGTATTGTCTTGAAGCATGGATACAACTCAAGTTCACCTTGTCAATCAGCCAGGAACTACAAACACTGGACTGCTCGTTATTTTCGTAGATTTGATTGATTCAAGGTCTCAAGCCATCTTAATATCATCAAAAATTACCAACCTATTGAATGTAAAAAAAAGAAAACTTCCAGATATATTGCGGGCATAGGTTAATAGCCTATAAGCACCATACTGACAACAAGGTTTTTTGGAAACTTTTTCAGCTGTGTTAAAACTGACACACGACGGCAGCCCGCCTTATCCAACAGCAGCTAGAATCCTTTTCAAATGATGTTTACATCGTTGATCTGTTAACTGGAAATGACAGTCTAGAGTAAGCATTTTTACCTGTATCACAGCAAGGAATTTTCACGGAGACAAGCAGTTTGAAACTCGGAAAGTTTATAATTAAACGGAAAATTAAGAGCATCGCGAATTACATCATATGAGCAACATACAAATCAGATTAAATGATAGCGTTAAAATCTTAGGAATTTTGTATCATCCCCTCGCCGATACATTTGAGTTTGATCACTGAAGTTTGCAAATATCAAACGGTCATCTAACTAAACGAACATTATTATGGATTTCATCCAAACTATTCGACAATTTAGGATGGCTGTACGTACCAATAACGATAGCCATGATCAACCTTATGGTGAATGGACAATTTGAAGATTGGCTATCAGTTACACCTAACGCTAAATGGATGAAGAATAAGAAAAAATGTCTATAATGCAGCAGTTAACAATTCTTTGGTGAATTGCCACAACAAAATAATCACCAACGGAACTGCTTTCGATGCATCGAGTCATCGAATGAGTCACGTATAACAACATGTTTACTAATGTCCCACGCTTAATGCAGTCTTGCTACTTGTAAAACTTATAAAGCATACTCATGATGCCATGAAACTCGACGACATCAAAACGTATACTTGGTCCGAACAAACCATTACACTGGGTGTATAACGAAATCTCGGTTTGTCAAAATCTCGTTTTTTTTAAATCTCGGTTTTCAAAATCTCGGTTTTCAAAATCATGGTTTTGTTTAAAAAAACCCCAATGTTTAGGAAATCCTAGTTTGAATTTGTGGCGGCTCAAATTCTTTTCGTTTCGTGGCACTCCCCATAGCAAAACTATTTATACACCGCGCGGCTTAATGACGAGGCATAACTCGTTTTGCTGAATACAACTATTTTACCACCTACAAATTATATCGCGATTCTAGATAGTTGTCGATAGCTAACTTTTTGCCAAAATTTGGTATGTGGGCAAATGGGACTCTTAAATGATTTATTGAAAAAATTCTAAAATAAGTTTGCGATAAAGTTTTAGAAAATGGCTAATGGGGATGGAATTTGGATGGAAGGCTAAGTCCCCGTCAGAGTTATCGAAGCCATCAGCATCTACAATTATTGCATTTCAAAATGTTGCATTGACAAAACATTGTTTTTTTTTAATAATCTTGCAACTCCAAAAAGTGCAAGTACCAATCTTGCAATTAAAAAACTTTATTAATTATTTTGTGCAACTAGAACAAGAAGAAAAGAGATTTTGAAAACCGGGATTTGGAAAACCAAGATTTTGAAAACCGAGATTTTAAAAACCGAGATTTCGTAGTACACTCCATTTAACTATATGTTTAGTCAGAAGGAAACCAATCCAATTCCAAAGGGAATTATTAATTAAAACATTACCAGCAGTCAGAGTACCACCAAGAAGAGCATTGCAAAAAAAATGAAAAGTTTTACCGGCCTCATCCAATTTAAAACATCCGGCATCCAAAATCCGGTATCCGACATCCGGCATCCGACAGCCGGCATCCGGGATCCGGTACCGGGATCCGGTATCCGGAATCTAACATCCAGCATCCGGCATTTGGTATCCGCCATACGGCATGCAGCATTCGGCATTGGACATCCGGCATCTGGCATTTGACATGCGGCATAAGGCATCCCACATCTGGCAATTGGCATTCAGGATCCGGCATCTCGCATCTGGCATCCGGCATGCAACATCTGTCATCCAGCATCTGGCATCCGGCATCAGCGATTTCCCATCCAGCATGCAACATCCGGCATCGGACATCCGGCATCCAACATCCGGAATCCGGCATCTTACATATGGCATTTAGTAATTGGCATCCAGGTCCGGCATCTCAAAAAAAAAAAAAAAAAAAACCTGAAATCGTACATGTAAATTACCAAATCGATTTCTTACTTTAAATAAATAAAATAAATAAATCTCGGATCCAGCATGCGACATCCAGCATCCAGCATCCGGCATCTGGCTACTGGCATCTATCATTCGGCATCCGGCTTCCGGCAGACATCAGACATCAGACATCAGACATCAGACATTAGGCATTTAACACGGGACATCAGACATCATATGTACTTCAGACATCAGAGACCAGACATCAGACAACAGACATCAAACATCAGACATCAGACCCTACCTATATATATATCGATGATCGAACACATACACCTCGTTCAGTCCAAAATGCAGCCCATGTCATAATGTTGGCAACGTATAAATACATCGATTTTATTATAATTCGAATTGAATGTTCGTAACCATAAAAATTATCTATATTACGACACTGGTATAAAAAAAAAAATAAAATGGTATATCCATATAAATCCGTTACAGCCAACATAAACGGGGACCAAGAACATTACATAACAGCATATACAGATGACATCAACACAGTATAAAAACAAAAACAAAAAACGTTCTAACATGGAACATATCACGGAAGAAAAGGAAATAAGATTTATTACGCTCAAAATATAAATTTATGTTCGAATGAAAAAAAAACTGTAATATTTTTTGTGTGGATCGTATTGCGTCTGGACCAAACATTTTTTTTTATTTATTTAATGTTTTTATGATAAGTTTGTGTATAATATAGTTGCTGGTGCATGTTTTAATGTTGTGTGGTGCTGTTCATTTTTAATTTTAGATATGGGTTTTGTTTTCTCGGGGTCGAGTATAATTCTGAATTAATTTTTTGGTGTACGGCACATTGTTTTTTTATCATTTTTTTCGAGGGTTTAGATATGCACTATATTATATTTCTAATCACTAAAAGATATTGTGATAAGATTTATATGTTTTCTTACGTCTATGCAGAGGGAAGAAAATGGAAATTAGTTTGTTTTGAGTATATGAACCATCGTAATTTTTTTTTTATACATGTAGATAACCACCTTAGCGTGACTCAAGCATAAATCAACGTGTATAGCGAGTACAGAATATTCTAACCTAACGATTTTTTACTTATTTCTATTAACTTATTGTCAAATGAATTTTAATCACGTGATGCCCCGTTATACACATATACATATATCTTCTTAACTATAGCAAAGCGCAAAAAAAAAATCAAACGTTTCAAATCGTTAAATAATTTTAATTAATTTTTGATGCAATTTATATTTTTATATTCAGGTGAGATTTTTTTTATTCTGTTGTTATTGTTGCTTTTCTTTATATAATCGCATAGCATGCATCTATGATCTTTAAGTTAATCCATGCTAAACCAAATGAATTAAAATTGCAACAACAACAAAAAAAATCTAAACAACAGTATAATTTAACGCGAACAACGTATTACATTTTGGTTAATAATTTTATCGGTCATGATCATGCGGTAATAATTTTTTATGCTGCACAAAACACACTCCCAATAACAACACTGTGCATATAAGTATGTTTTGGTTAAAACATATGATTATGGTGTTATTGATGATTATCGTAATTTAGAAATGTGTGCAGTGAATGTGCAAGATGCAAGGAAATTATGCTGCGCGCTAAGAAACCATAACATATTCTAATAATTTTCTTTTTACGTAGACGGGGGGTTGAATGTGTAAAAAACGAAGGTGCGTTGGAATTATATCGTATCTATAGACATACGCTAATTAGCGCGATGACATTTTATTATTTCATGTTTTTCAGGTTTGTTTCATTATTTTGATATGATCTGTGCAGAATAACCAGATAGCGTGAGTAATATTCTCATCAGATCGTTTTGTTTTCACATACTTTTTTGTGAAGTAAATATTATTACAATTATTGATATGAGAGATTGTCTTTAAGTTACGGTAAAAAATGACAATTACATTTTTTTCTATACTATTGCATATTATTCTACTGACATATTGGCTGACTTTTAAGTAAAGTATTTACTTCAACAACAGTTTACCTCAAACATTTTTAGAAAACTGAAAGAAATTGAATTATCATATTTACTTTTCAGTAAGTTTTCCATTTTAATTAAAAAGTTGAAAGTGTAGAAATTTTCAAGTTTCATTATCGACAATTCACGAGTTTTAATTTTGAAAAATAACTATTTCTAAAAAAAATCACATTTCTCAATCGCTTTTACAAAATTTCGAATCGAAAACCCAAATCTTCATTATTTCAAATCAAGTCTAGTAACTTTAGCAATTTCTAAGTATCTTATTGTCTAACTTAATAACGTACCTATACTGTCGCTATATATTATGACTGAATTTAGTCGCTATCATCAAAACCGAGTATGGGTAGATGCTTTTTATTTCGTTCATCCATCAAAGGTGGTCTCCAGATTTCGTACAATTTTCAATAACTATCAGTTAGACAACAACAACATTTTACAATGTTTTCTTGAAACTAGGTGTTTAAATAATAATAAAATAAATTAAGTAGCATATGTATTTCTTAAGTATCATAATCGGTGTATTTTTCCTACTTCGCATATCGTTAACGTATGACTTTTTCAAGTTTAACCCAATTTTTCCCTATTTCACCCACATTTTATTTTACCCTGCGCACGTGCCAATCACAGTACACACCTGTATAATATATAAATACTTTCAATAAACGTCCTCAAGAGGCACAAATGTGACTATCCGGGCAGGTGTCTTACGGAGGATTAAATAATAATTATAAATCAAATTCGCATTTCATTTTGACAACAAAAATTTTTTATGACAACCATTTTATGACAGCTATTGCATATTTCTGTCAGGTATGTTCATTGCCACATGAAAAATATACTGGCTGAATTTGTGCTAATCCAGAGTTGGCCCGATACCATTGAACATTAAAGCCAGTTGAATGAACCATTTCCTGACAAAAAGTGTTCTAGAAACCAATAAAGTTGGAACTTCTCATTTTTAATGCACTTCATTCAACGCTCTATAATGTTTAATAAAATTGTGCCAATTTTGGCTTCTGCTAAGCAATGCAATGAACATTAGTTCATTGGTTACGTTAATAAGACAATCTCTGTTATTCAATGGAACTGGGCCATGGAATATGCAATCAGAAGTGCCGAGTTCATCGGTTTCTCGAACACTTTTTGTCAGAAAATTGTTTATTCAACGATCGTTGTTGTTCAATATAATTAGGGCAGTTCTGGGTTAGCACAAATTCAGCCACTATATTTGTTATATGGCAGTGAACATACCTGACAGGAATATGCAGTTAGAAGTGCCAACTTCATTGGTTTCTAGAACTCTGGTTTTTTAGAAAATCGTTCATTCAACGGTCTTTGTTATTCGATAGAATTGGACCAGTTTTGGAATAGCACAAATTACGCCACTATATTTTACAGATGGCAATGAACATACCTGATAGGAATATGCATTCTGAAGTGCCATTTTCATTTGTTTCTAGAACACTTTTTGTCAGAAAATCGCTAATTCGCCAGCCTTGTTTTATAATGGAATTTGGCCTATTAGCACAAATTCAACCACTATATATTTCGGGTGGCAATGAACATACCTGTAGCTTGATTCTGGTTTTTCCGATAGGAAAAGGAATTAGGAAAAATATTTTCATAGTATTTTGGTCACAAAATTTTTTTTTCTTGTAAATATTTTTCCTAACCAATTTCGATACGGAAAAAATAATTCCTAAATTATAAAATTTTAGATCAAACATGATATCTCAGTAGGCCAGAAAATGATATTTTTGACAAAAATACTATGAAAATATTTTTCCTAATTCCTTTCCTATAGGAAAAACCAGAATCGACATGCTGATAGGAAAATGCAATCAGAAGTACAAATTTCATTGGTTTCTAGAACCGTTTTTTTAAGAAAATTTTTCATTCAACGGTTTTTGTTGTTCAACGGAATAGGGTTAGTTCTGGATTAACTCAAATTCTGTCACTCTGTTTTTGGGATTGCAATGAGCATACCTGATAGGAATATGCAATTAGAAGTGCCAACTTCTTTGGTTTCTAGAACACTTTTTGTCAAAAACTTGTTCATTCAACGGTCGTTGTTGTTCAATAGAATTGAGCCAATTCTGGATTAGCACAAATTCAGCCACTATATTTTTCGGATGGCAATAAACATACTGAAAAGGAATATGCAATCAGAAGTGCCAACTTCATTGGTTTCTAGACAACTTGTTGCTAGAAAATTATTCGCATTCAACGGTCTTTGTTGTTAAATGGAACTGCGTCAATTTTGGATTAACACAAACTCAGCCACTATACTTTTAAGATAGCATTGAATTTACCTGACAGGAATATGCAATGAGAAGTACCAACTTCATTGGTTTTTAGAACACTGTTTGCTAAAAAATTATTCATTAAACGGTCTTTGTTATTCAATGGAATTTGGCCAATTCTGGATAAGCACAGATTCAGCTGCTATATTTTTCGGATGATACTGAACATTCCAGATAGGAAAATGCAATCAGAAGTACCAACTTTATTGGTTTCTTCTAGAACACTTTTTTTTAGAAAATCTTTCATTCAACGGTCGTTGTTGTTCAATGGAACTGGACTAGTTTTGGAATAGCACAAATTCAGCCACAATATTTTTGGGATGGCAATGAACAAGTATGACAGGAATTTTTTATTTGAATTGCTTATTCTTGGATTTTATAATATTTGTTTTGTATTTTTTAGTTCGTTGTTCAACAAAAATATTATTGAAGGATATCATCTGTAGTTTGTTTGATAAATATAGTATCTTGTAGGGGCTAGTTTGTCTTCTCTCAATTTATGAACGAAAACTTGTGAAAATCCTATTTCTATGATAAGCACAAATTTTGTCAGTGTAGCCGCCATCGCATTCTAGAAATGGGGGTTTTATTTGTTTCGTCTTTCAGGTGAAATTTGAAATTTTCTTTCCCCGTTTTTTTGGCTCCTGGACCAGCACTACTTTTTTCCGTGAGTACTAATTAGCCCAAAGTGGGCTTAATCGGTATGCAGAGTTTCATTTTGGCAATTCGGAAGTTTCCCTGCTACAGTTACCCACACGGTGTCGACGTATTTTCTCGTATCCGTAAAATTATCATTTTGACAGCAACAACTATTTTTGAAAATAACAACATTTTCTAAAATTTTCTTTGAAACTAATTCACATCTAATTTTGACAACAACAAATATTTATGACGAATCAACAATTTTTGACAACAACAACATTTTTTAATGATTTACTAATAATAATTTTAATCATTTCCAATCAAATTCATTTATTTCCGTTCCAATTACCAGACAAGTGGTGCAATGATGAACGCTTCGGCACTTGAACCGGGAAATACTGGGCTCAAATTCCACCAGAGGCTGGATGCAAAAGCAAATTTTCATTATCGATTACAATCGGCGATGTTAATAAAAACAACTAAAACCCTCTGTTGGAGTGCAGAATTCAGCGCCAACCATCGTTCATGCGTCGGTGTAGAGGTTGACATGGAGCTTGGAATGTACAGGTGGTATACTGTAAGTGTGTGAATGGGTGGTTAGAAAAGTAAAATTATGTAAAAATTAAAATAGTAAAATTATTTAATCTTTGGATTTCTTACCAGTATCGTTACCAACGTATTTTCGCTAATCCGCAAATTTTGATTTTGACAACAACAACTTTTTTTGACGACAACAATATTTCGCAATATTTTTTTTAATTCGGTATTTAAATAATAGTTGTAATTATTTCAAATTGAGTTTTCAAAACAACATCAAACATTAAATTGAGGAATCTTTTTTTTCGTGGAATTATATTTTGATCAATATTATAAATTAAATTTAACAACTTTTATAATGGGTTGGGGAAAAAGAAATCCAATATTTTTTCGCAAGATATGGCTTTGAAAAGGGATTCCTTTTCGTTAGAATGGGGTTTCAGTACTAAAAAATGTTTTTGTCATTGTTGAGTTATATTGGGTCAAGGATGGAAGAAACCAAAGAGAACATTCGCTTTATTATACAATTTTGCTTCGAAAAAGACGAAGCGCAAGTTAGGCGGCTGAAATTGGGAATGGTGTCTATGGTCCCAATACGGTAACACCCAATCATGCGTGATTTTGGTTTCCCAGTAATTTCGATATCAAAGATGCACCACGCACAAAACGGCATACGGTCACAAATGTCGATAAAATCCGGACAATTTCCGAAGCAAACCGACATCCATGCTGTCACCGCCCAGGCGCTCAAGATCGACCATAAAATAGTTTTAAACCATTTGATTAAGCTATTCAAAAAGAATCTCGATGTTTAGGTACCGTATATGAGTTGTCGCAAAAAAAACTTGATGAACCGTGTTTCCATCTGCGAATCCTTAGCCAAACGAAATCGAGCCATTTCTGAAGTGAATTGTGATTGGTGACGACAAATGGGTCCTATACGACAACGTCAAGGGCGAAAACCATCATAGTAGGAGGGCGGCGAAGCGGGCCAAACCAGAATTGACAACCAGAATTAAAGGTTGCTGTTTGTTTGGTGTAATTGGAAAGGAATCATCTATTGTGGTCTGCTGCCCAATGGTCAAACGCTCAATTTGAACGTCTACTGCCAGAACTTTTATCGACTGAAGGCAACAACCTTATAGTCCCGACCTGGCACGAATCGATTATTATTTCTGGCAAACGCAATTGGTGGTGTAAAAAAAACTTCAATAGAATCTTGCGAAAACTGGATAACTTCTAATTGGCAACGAGTTATCGAAAAAAATGCGCATACGTGAGCCAAAACGAATGATTTTAGTAGCCATGTTAAATAAATTTCCGAAATTAACCTAAAAGTAATTTATTGATTTTTCCCCAACCTAATATTTCTTAATCGTGTTGGTGTATCTTTGGTTTGCTAAATTGCACATTGAAAATAACAACTATTTATGACAACAACAATGTTCTTAACGATTTCTTTCCAAATCGGCATTAAAATATTAATTTAAGTTATGTTCAATCAAATTGTGTGTTATTGGTGGCACCAAGCCAACCCGCAGATTTCATCTAAAGACACAGAGGCCTTTCTCACGGTTGTAAGCAAGTTGGCCTACACCGTGAAACAGACCAGAATAAAAATAAAGGCGAATTAGAAAAAAAAGAAAACTAAATTGAAATGCCACCAGAATCCGTTGACCGAAATTTGAGGAACGCGAATAAAGTCCATAATAACCGAGTGTGTCTACTCAGGAACGACCGGGTCTCCCCGAATTCACACTCCAACAGCTTGAGACTACCGGAGTGTCACGGGGAGACGGTGTAGATTTTACGGTCGTGCTCGAATTGTCGACACATATGCTGGTCGCGCTACTCCAACCCTGTGGATGTCCTGCCAAGGGGATGGCGAGGAGTGGCAATCCCAGCCTGCAAATATAGACCCGTGACGAAATGAGAAACACCCTCCCAACAAACTGAACCGAAAAAAAAATTAGTATTTCATCTTATTAAAAAAGCACAAAATAAAAATAGGTAAAGTATACAGGTTAGTAACGGAACAAAAATAAAGTGAGGGCGATAAGAATAAAAATAAGACCGATTTCCAGGAGTCATACGCACTGAGGTTTTGTTAATCAAATAAAAAAAGTAAAGGGTTAAACGTGACAAAGTTCGAAGCGAAAGATAAAAAAATCAAGCTGAAACTTGTCGAGACAGAAAAACAAATCGAAAATATAGTCACCGACGAGAATTATTTTGAGGGCGAAGCCAATGTGCATCAAGTGCGCCTCAAACAATCGCTATTCCCACTCGATAACTAATATATTAAAAAAATCAAAATTGGAAAAATGAAAAATAAGCCGGTTTGCCACCTGCTTAGCCGCAAAAAATGATGCGTCCACCGGTAAAATAAATTGGGTAACTGCGAGCCAGCCACCCGTTTATGTAAGAAAATACACTTTATTTAAATGCGGTATCCGCTTGAATTGCGGTGTTTTCACCGTTAATCATATCGCCCGTAAATCAACATTTGCAATGGCCACTTAAATGTTGCAGCACTTTCGCCGTTGACACAATTATAACTGTGAGTAAGCCTCTCGTCTCCCGCCCGCAAACATGAGAACCCTTCGAAGAAACCGAGCCACTCACTACACTCAACAAAATTTTCAATTTTTCGATAATAAGGCACGTCTAGTGTCGAATTCACACGAAATCACTATAGAAAAAATAAACTGAAAATATCAACCACAGCCAAAAATTGCAACAACTAGTCAATGAAACACTAGAACAGCACTATTTTTTGGTGGTATTGTTGTATTTCATATTGCATAATTTTTATTTATTGGCTTTCTAATTTTTTTGCGTCACTCGCTTTTCACACCACATATCAATCCACACGACAAAACGTAAGACGTACCACTAAAATACTCTTCTATATTCATACTCGTCGCACACACGCAAAAGTGGGTAAAGCGTTAAACAGAATATAAAGGCCAATTTACAATTAAAAAAACTTTAATGTCAATGTCATGGAGTAAAATGCCTCAATCATTCTATCACAGCGAAATTTTTAGAAATAACTATAAAAAAACGGAGGGGAGCGAAATGCTTTGACCCCGAAAGAAGCGTAACATGTGTAATCTTTGGAATCCCTTAGTATCTTAGAATTTTTGATAATTGTCCACCTACAATTTATTTTATTAACATGGAACCGGTTCTCAGGCCAAAGCACTCCCAAATCTTTGTCGGTTCGCTTTTAACACCCTAACCTTATAGCCAAATCGAGGAAATACGGTTATAGGTCCAATTTAGTTAGAACCTTCAGCACATTGCAATGCTCCATAGGGTCATAGTTGTGTTCATTTACATTACATTTTCCCCTGTCGTGACTAGAACCAGCTACTTCCCGATCCAAACCCCAAAGCTTTAATCACTGTGTGCCGTTTGGTCGAATCAGGATTTTGACATAAATATTTTCCAATAGTTTGGTAGTATCTTTAATTTACGTAGTACATTTTGTATTTCTTAAGTATTTATTCAGTTTATTTTGTAATTCGCGTTTAAAAAATTTTTGGCAACAACAAATATTTATGTCAACAACAACTATTTTTGAAATCAACAAAATTTTTCAATGATTTGCATACGGTGGATTTGAATTAATAATTATAACTATTTTAAATCAAAATAATAAATTTTTGGAATTCTCAAATATTTTTACTGGCGTATTCTCGGTATTTCTCAAATTATCATTTTGACAAAAACAACTATTTTTGACAACAACAACATTTTTCAATATTTTTCTATAATTATATATTAAATAATGATTATAAATCAAGTTTAGAAACTTTTATATTTCTTAGGTATGGTCGTAATGTATTTTTTTGGCAATAAAAACTATTTATGTAAACTAATTATTAATAGTTGTTAACAAGTATTTTTGACAACAACAATTGTTTTAATCACAATAGTTTTAATCATTTCAATAAAATTGTTTAATCTTTGCAAATTATCATTTCGACAACAACAACATTTTCCAATATTTGAATAGTATCTGTAATTTAGTATCTTTTGTATTTCTTAAGTATTTTATTTGGTGTGTTTTAGCTAATTCGCATTTTATAATTTTGACAACGACAACCATTTATGACGTCCCAAGAGTGTACCTCTATCATTTTGACACCAACAACTTTTTTGGGTCACAACATTCTTAAATATCGTGAACGATAAATTCAATCTATAAATATTATCCGATGTTCATCTCCTCTAGCAGCTTCCTCGATATTAAAGTTTTATTTTTTTACAGCACTCATTGTGTACCAATATGCCGAATATCCAACTTAAATATAGATTCAAACTGTTTCCGAGACAAAATCAACAGAAAGCATTCTTGACTTGTAGCATACTTGAGTCATGTTATTAAGATAGAACACGCAGATTGCTCCTTGCCATTATAATCTCCTACGTCAAATAATTTTATCGGTATGACAATAGCTTGCTCATCAACAACTATAGTTTTTCGGATAAAAAGGATCGGTATCTTTGTTCTTTTCTTCGTCATTGCGGCTAATAATAGCGCAGCAATATGAAACAATATTTGGACGGACCTCTAAGCGTTTTAGATGGAAAGCTGACTCAGTGTAACTGTCAAAAAAAATTGTTTTAATTCGATTATTTAGAATTTTTAAGAAATTAATTTTGCCCATTAGGATCCAATGTACCTTACCGATCAGTTTAATACTAAGTAAATCATCAATACTAATTATGAAATATATAAGTTTATTAAAATCGAATTATAAAGCAAAATAATGTATGGTCCTCAATGTTCTATAGAGTCTATATATGTTATACCCACAGGTAACAAACACTAAGCCATGTCGTACATAACCAAACAGAACATTATTTATATATAAATTTATCATATACGTACATAATATGCATATAAATAATAACATCTAATAAATCATTTAATAAATTATTATTTTAAATTAATTTTGATGTCAAAACAGAAAATCTCCAATTTTTCCTTCTTTTTTCAATTTTCAATCCTTTATTTTTTGTACACTTTGATTATATTCTCATAATATACAGAGTCATGTGTAATACATACTTTCATATCACATTCATCTTTGCCACAACTTTTTTTTTTGTTTTGTGTTCATCTTACTCTCGTATATATGCTAAAAACTCCCTAAGGAATGGAAAATAGAAAATAAAAAATAAATTTTCAATAATTTATTTTAGACAAATTTATCTTTTCATTAAAAATCTTATGCTCATATGTGCGAGAGTCTGTGTAAAATATTCGGTATCGTATAAATGATTTAAATTATTCGACTAAAAAGGATTTGTTCCAGATGGAATTGTATATATATATAGGAAAATGAATGGAAAATATTTTAAATTAGGTATTGTTGTTGTCTTTGGTAATTTTGTTTTCAAAATTATGTTTAATCCTTTCGCTTTGTTACCCATAAGCATCACAGTAAATTCAATTACGTATACATAAATTTTATAGGGCCACACATGACATTGAGTTTTTGGAAAAGGGATATGGCTAATTATTTAAATTAAAGTAATCGGGGCAGCCTTTTCACGAACATATAATACTCTATATATAATTAGTTCCTAGTTCGTAAGTATTTTGTGTAGTCAACAAGTGACTACAATTAATTCTAGTACAATTTTTAATTTCACTAAACGTGCTTTATACTAAAAAAGATATACACTAAACAATATTCAGAGCTACAAATTGCGCTAAACAAGCAAATATATGATATGAGAAAACACCTTGCTATAACTGAAACCCCCTTATAGTGTGTGTTGTTTACAATCAATTTGAATAAAACGTAGGATCGAAAGTGGCATTAGCTGATACCGACATCGCATATTTGACATAAAACGCTCATGTCCATATTTGCTGAAAAAAAAAACAAAATTGGGTTAAAATCTGGTTTTTGTTTGAAGATTGGTGCTCGATTGAATCGAAACAAAAAAACAAAAAGTTGTGCCAATCTTTATTGAAAGTGAGTGTGTCATGTAAGGTCTCCTAAATCTCTATTCCCATAGAAATTAATAATTAAATCACATAAGTCACAAAACAGGAAAGAAATGTACAAAAACAACACAACAATAATTATAAAATATTAAAATATGAACAAACAAACGACTGAGAAGACTATACTCCACATTTAAGAATTATTAAGTATTTGGAACTACCCATAATCGTTTAGTCATCTATTTAAAATATCTACAAAAATAAATGATCAAAATCAAGCATCATTTCCCATCCCCTGGGTTGTATATACTACAACCTTTTTTTATAAAAATCGAGAACAAAAATTAAAAAAACTCACTCTTAAAAAAACATAATGAATACACAAATCTCGATTAAACTGCAATTGATTTATAAAGCAAAAAATTAAACTAACTTGACTTTGGGCAAAATTGTCTTGTAAAATTTCCAAAATTATTTAAACTTTTCAATCTTCCAATTTATTTAAATTTTTTAATTCTTTGCTGTTTTTTGTAAATTCTAAACTTTTCAATATCATTGCAAAAATTGCACCAGTTGCTACCAATAATTGGAACTACTTGAAGAATGTTTTATTCCGAATGGTCAATGCTCCTGGACTGTAGAGATGCTAAACTTTGATGAAATCACGTTTTCTTTTATCGAAATTCGCGTCATTTACGGCAAAATCTAATAAGTGATGTGAACTAATTTTGCGTGCAATTTTACAATGTTTTTGTATTGACTCGTTTTTCTTTGTAAATGGTATATACTTCTCAAAACAATAAAAAATATTGTGCAAAATTGTGGTAAATCCGTTGAACCGATGTCGTTCAAAAACCACTGAGATCTTTCAATTTATGGAAAAAGTAAAACCTTCATCTCGATCAAAATACTACAAACTTAAGAAAAATTATTGTTGAATAATTTTTCGGAAAGTTATATATAAATAAAATACGATAAATGGAAAATCAATTGATTATTTTTTTTGTACAATAGTGATAAACAGTGTTGCAGTTAGGTATAAGACACTTCAGTTTGTTTCCTTGTTGCAAATATACCTGGTCCGAAATAAGGCTCGTTGTTACATTTTGTGCATGTTCAATATAAAAAGAAAACGAGAAAATTCATTTTTTACAAAGAAAAATTGCGATTTCAAAATTTTCTTGCACTTCGCTTAATTTATTTCATCCGCGGCGTGGACGAAGCCATTTTGGTGGTTGTTACGGTTACCTAAGGTACTGCAACCATAAGGGGTCCTGCAGCGCGTATATAAGTGGCTTAATTGCACGGAAGTGGCAAGGGACCAAATATTTACGGGCGTCCAACAGAGACGCGCCACTTATTTTAACGAGCACCGCAATTAATCAACGGGTACCGAATATCTTATCGGGCGCCACATTTGAGCGAGTGCAGCAAGCATCAACGGGTGCCGCATAATTTTTCATCCGGTGGTCAGCATCCATAACGTGGTCATTCACCATTTATGAATCGGTAGGAAGACCCTGAAACGGGGCATTAGGATCATTAGCACCTGTGCCGGTTGAGCACAGCGGCAGAGATGAATACCGCAACGTACAGGTGACCAACCGGCCGTTTGTAAATACAAATTGGTATTCGTGAAATGCACCCAACATTCTGCGGTCTTTGGCGAGACAGCGCTCACCATTCTTCAAGGTTAGGCGGGAAGACGTCCAACGGTTTTTATTTTCGGTTAAATGCGGAAGACGCCAAACGTTTTTATTTTCGGTCAAAGGTGTTAATTTGCCCAACCCAGTTATAACAGGTAGTCATCGGTCATTAGTAAAATTATTTAACGGCGGTTAGACGCCCAACATTTGCAGACCGGCAGCCAAGGACGCTGCAACATTATAGGGTGACCTAACCAAAGGTCCAAAGGCACAATTTTTTCTTTTTTTTATGCAGATTGGTGGCCTTCAAAGTTATTCTCATTTGGCGACCACATTTTTTAGCTTGATTTGTTTGCTTTCGCTTAGGAATTTTTCACGCTTAACCCTTTTAGTTTGATTTATTTTTTTTTTTTTTTTGATTTTTACTACCTACTTCCGTCTCAGATTTTTTTCCGTTGGACTACAATTTTTTGTATTTGAATAAAAAACAGCACTGCATTTGATTCCTGGCATCCAGTTCTATTTTTTTTTATCATCGGCTTCACTTTGTTTTTGTTCCATTATTAACCTAGTTATTTGGATATTTTACCTATTTTAGTTTTGTTTTTTTTTAATAAGCTGAAGTACCAAAATTTCTCAAATTTTCTCAAATTTCTCAATTCAATTTCCAAAATTTCTCAAATTTCAGCCATCACAATTTCGGCGTAATTTAATAATTCAATTTCAGTTTTTTTAGTTGCTTTTTATTTTTAATCTGTAGGCGAGAAGCATGCAAGCCTCAACTTCCCCACGACCGAAAAGCACCGTGAGAGAGGCCTCTCCATGTTTAGAAGAAAGCTGTACACAAGCACAATTTTCATTGAAAAGCAGTTTTTTGAAAATATGAATGTTCAGCGGCGAAAAATCATTGAGACCTCCAAATTTTTGATAAAATTTTAAGTATGAAGATTCATCAATTTGTATGGGCTATGTTAAAACACCGTTTTAAGCCGATGTTTTGTTAAAAACCGTTTTAGTCAAAAACTGTAACTTCCGCTTAAATTTTTGACAACTGTTCTAGACCCGGTGGCAAAGTGTTCAGCATGCTTGCTCCAGTGACCGGAGGTCCCGGGTTCGATTCCCGGTGGTGACAAGGAAAAAATTTCATGGCTGGTTTAGGATCAATGAATTAATTACTCATTATCCGAAACGAAAATATGATTATGAAACCTCATTTGAGGCGGCCAAATCCCTTGATGGTATATAGTGCCAGAGAGAGAGAGAGAGAGAGTTCTAGACCGTTATTATTGAAAAATTAATTTAGAATCTTTTAGTTTGTAATGGTTTTTCTTGTTTGAAACGTTTCATACATTTCATAATCAGGTCGATTCAATATAGATATTCTATTCTCAATATCTTCTATTCTTCTATACTTGTGTATGAAAATTATTAAATGTCGAAATAGAAGAAAAAATAGAAGAAATGCTATTCCATATTAAAAATAAACAAATTTTTTGATTTTTTCGCTTACAATTTTTTGCTAAAAATAAAAGACATAAAAATGAGATTTTAATGACAAGAAGAAACAAATTTGTTGATTTAAATCAATTAATTTAAAAATGAATTTTTGTTTAATGCGAAGTGAAAGAATCCACTAAAAGAGTATTGCTATCTGTATAACTTAGTTTTTTGGGTTTTCTAAGAGACGGCGTAACTTTAGTACTAAACATTCTTTTACAATGGCAGCTACGACGTTTTAATGTGTTGACCTTCCACATTAAAATTTAATTAGTCATTATTCGTGAAAGCGTTAACAACATATTTTTTAATCCCGTTTAAACATGTCGGTTTTCGTACTAACAAAACAGCATTTGCGGGAACCATTACTTTTTTGCTTTAATCAAAACAAAAAAAAGCTACTGAAAGTGTTCGTTTGGTCCAAGAAACTTATGGTGAACATGCACCAACATAAACCATTCAAAAGTGGTGATTTTGATGTCAGTGACAAAGAACGTTATGGTCAATTAAAAAAAACGAAGATGAAGAATTTTAAACATTATTAAAGGAAAACTGTGCTCAAACAGAAAAAGAACTTGCAGAACAGTTAAATGTTTATATGCCATGAAAATGATTTAAAAAGAAGGAAATTGGGTACAACATGAACTGACTAAGCCAACATTGAAAATCGTTTAATGGTTTGCAATTCTTTGCTTACAAGACACCGAAGTTGGCACTTTTTGTCTCAAATTGTGACTGGCGATGAAAAACGGATTCACTATAATAACCCTAAACGCAAAAGATCATGGCTTCATCGAGGCGGACCATCCACAGCAACAGCAAAACAAAACATTCATGGAAGTAAGTTTATGTTGTGCATTTGGTGGGATCAGAAAGGAGTGGTGTACTATGAGCTGCTTAAACTGAGTGAAAATATTACTGGTGAACGTTACCAACAACAATTGATATATTTGAACCATGTATTGAACGAAAATCGTCCGATGCCAGCCAGAAAACAGCGTAAAGTGATTTTGCTGCACGACAATGCTCGACCACAATTAAAAAATACGTAGGACGTACTTAAGTCGGAAATTCTACCCCATGTTCCTTATTCACCAGATTATCCCCAATCAGATTACTATTTGTTCCGATCAATGCAAAGCGATCTTCAAGACCAGCACTATACAGAACCCATGAGGAAATCAAAAATTGGCTCGACGAATAGATCACACCAAAAGACAAACAATTTGTTTCGATCAAATCCGATGGAAAATATTTTGATTAAAATAATATTTAGCATTTCTTAGAAATAAACGTGTTTTTTCTGCAAAAAATCCAAAAAAACTAAATTTAACTCTCAATAATTAAATAAATTTTTTTAGACAAAAACTAAAAATGAGATTGAAGGATATAAGAATAAACGAGGATCCCTTTCGCTTCCTGATAGTGTATTTCACTAGTACTTTCGATTGCAACTCAATACCATTAAATATTTTTACATTTTAATTTTTATTTAAAATAAAAATATTTATCACAAATTACGTGTGGTCAGTTTTGTTTTTGAGTAATAAATACATTTTTGATATTACAGCAAGAGCAAATAGAAGAAAAACAAATCGATTTCCAACTTTCGATATTAAAAATGAAAGATTAGAATCTCACTGTTTCACTGAATAGCAAAATGGAAGATTCTTCTATTTTTGATTTCTCCTGTTTGAGTGAAGAAGTTTTATCAAGAAGAATAGAAGAATTCATTGAATCGACGTGAATATTTGCAAAAAAGCGGAAAAGCTTCTATAGAAACTGCCACTTTTGTCAGACCGATTTCAAAGAGAAATTATTAGGATTTATGAAAAATATGCAAAATGTTACAAGTCAAAATTTTTCATGATACTCGTACCTTAGTTTACTGCATGAAAGAAAATAAAATGGAACTTCGGCTGGACTGGATGACAACTCCTGATACTAATTTTCTCGAAGGCAAAACAAAATAGTTTTGCCATTTTCAGCAAACACATATAATCCAGATGGCTTTCCGACGCAAGAACATGCAACATAAAGTTGGCCCTGAGAGAAGCATTGTGATTCCAAATCAATACAAATCAATGTTTGGCCTTGTGACTTGTTCTCCTTCGAATTTTTCTGTTATAATTGTCGCTTCAATAACATTGCGACATTTTTTTTTTTAATCACCAAGCGAGTTCCGTTACACAATTTGGGCAATTGATAATATTGCGCAATAAAATAATTGGAGAACCAATTTTTAATTGCAAATGATGTGGTGCCAAACCTGGTTAGGGAAATTAAAAATTCCGTGGGATAGTTAACTGCTTCACTTTCTTCAGTGACAGTATCGATTGATTTAAAAGACATTGTTTCTGTATCCAACATTTCTTGAATTTTTAGATTCAAAAATTGTACTAAAATATTTTTGGGCGCAAAAATTGCACGATTTTGTAACCAGTGAATTTGCTTATAGTTTTGTAGAATGTTTCGATATACATTTGTTATTAGTTCTTCCCGAGAATTAACAATTGCACAGAAATTTTCTGGAAATTTGATTTCTTTGGTTATTTGATCAGCAGCAATTTGATTTCTTTGGTTATTTGATCAGATAGTAAAATTATGGTTCCACCAAAAATACTTGTGTTGTTCTTGAAATTTTTTAATGTTCGATCCAATGTCTCCAATGAATGTTTATGAGCCATTGTGCATTCGTCCCAAATTATAATGCCATGTTTGATTTTTTTTTATATTACATGTTGCGTTTTCATTAGTTTGAATATTTAAAGTTGCAGCAATTCCTGACGAAGCAACGGCTTATACAATGTTACCTTGGTAACGAATTTCTGCTAATAAAAGTGAAATCATGCAAATTTTTCCAGTTCCGCCCGGAGCATGTTTGGCTTGAACTGCTTGTAAAATTCTGCCGTAAATAATTTTTTGTTAATCTATCAATTTTGGCTTATTAATTTGAACAAATTCAAGTAAATCAAGCGTATTGTATGATTGTTCTCGTAAAAGAATATAATTAATTAGATAATTTGCTAATCTTGAATGTGATGGCAATCCTAAAGTTTGACGATTTTGATTTGAAATAGTCATGCAGATATCCTCAGTCATTGCATTTTTGAATTTTTCCCATAGTTCATTTGGATTGGAAGGACTTCAAATTGTAATGAAAATGGCGAATAATTTTCATATTTGATTTGGAGATGAGGTAATGACTGCATCGTTTAATGTGGAATCTCAATGTAAATCTGCTTCTACTAAATTCAAAGCCAAACATGCTGCGTGAAATGTTGCATGTTGGTGTCCATTAACTGTTTTTAAATTATTGAATGATGTAGGTTCTCGAACATTAATTAATAATAAACGTAAATAGAAACATTCTTTTTGATTTGAATGAATGGTGTAAATTCTGCCTAAAACATTTGATTTAAAAATGTCAATATATCCATCGACAGGTGTATCTCGATTTCACACATTGTCTATTTTGAAAATGTACATCTGATGAATAACTGCTGCATCTCTTTCGTGCATTGAAAATGAAAAAATACGCCAAATTCGCTGATGCTTATATATCTTCCAGTTAGATATCTTGAAATTTTGTCATTTAAATTGTCTTAAAACTGTCATGTCAGTTCGTTTATTGATATATTTGCAAATATATTTTATGGATTTTACGGATCAGCATAGTTCAACATTAATGTGTGCCTTAAATGTTTTTGATAAAAATGGCGAATAAGGACCAATCCATCTATTGTCAACTTCACATTTATTTCTGTGAATATTTATCGTGAATGACTTTTCAGAATTCTCAGTGGATCTTCAACGATATAATCGATAGCCATCAATTCCGGTAATTGTAAGCATTGTAAAATCTTTAGGAAAGCTTTTGGAACATTTACCATTAATCATACATGGTGAATTCATATTAAATGTTCCACATGGACCATGAACCATATTTAATTTAACAATTTCAAACAATTCTAGATCCGTGTCTTCATCAGAAATTTCAGCGTTTATTACGTTGTCGATATCGATTGAACTTCTTTTATTTGTCAGCCAAATTAATATATAAGCATGCGCAAGTCCGCGTTTTTGCCATTCGATCGAATACATCCAACAATTCGTTTTCCCATAGATATGATACTTTGTAATGAGATACATTAAGGATTTTAGATTTTGTTTAAAAACTCGTGCTTTAATGTCATGTCTATCATGCGATTGTTGACCATGCTTTAATAATTCTACAATATCGTCCATTTTGAATTGCATGTGAATATTATAAAGAAATCGAGTAGCGACTTCATTATACTCTTATATATGACGCAGACTGCCAATCTATGATGAAGGAAGAATAACAGTATTACCGATGTCTGTTGTCCGAAGAATTAAATATTCATCGTAATCGGTATGTGATGAATGCTAGGGCAGCCGATGAAATTCACACATTACGAAACGCGGAATACGAAGGTGGCAGGCTACCATCTCATCAGGTCAGGTAGTCAATCTTTTAAGGCAACAAGTACTACGCAATATCTACCATATGAAAATTGCTGTCCTTCCTGTGAACGACATATGGTCAAAGAAAAATAGTCCCCAGAGTGCACACTGCCCTTAAGCCAAGTCTCGTCGATTACTATTTTATAATTATGGTTTATAATGAAAAAACCTTCTGGTTTTACCTATAATACTAACTGGTTTCACACACAATATTGGGACCATTTTCCGTAGACATAAGAATTCCTTAAAGATCAGCGTTGACTCATCTTCAAAGCCCGCTAGTTTACGCCCATTTGAAATCTGTTTGGTTACCTATACGGCATTCGATATGTTTAACATTCGTTATCAGCGTTTACGGAAATTTTCTACTTCCAAGTAGAAATCAAATCGTAAATTTATTCATTCACCCAAAGAATCATCAACACACATAGAACTCGCAAATTATCGACATGTCGTGTTTAGTTCCTACATGGGCGATTACGGCCAGTAAAATTCATGCTTTGCATATAACTGGTAAACCGATTCTACAGCGTATCAATGCAGCCCATCAATATGCTCTTTAACTTCTTTTCTATGCGTATACCATGCATCCACAGCACATATGACAAATAGACTGACACAAAAAAAATGGTTTTGCCATTCCAATAATTAAACCGAACATAGGGTTCTATTTTATTATTATTTAATCAATGTGTGCACCAAAAGTTAAATTGTGGTTGCAGTTAAGATTATTATACCATCAAAATAGTAATCAGGAATAACAAGATTAGCAACATATACATTTAGCATCGTTTGTAAGTATAAAAATTCGTTTGTGTGTAACGCTCTGTACTCTACAGCTAAGACGTATTTACTTCCGTAAGCCTTTTTCGTAAATTGGGAGGTCCCAATGACTTTTCCCAACGAAAATATCATTTACGTAAAAACGGCTATGAACTAAAAGATTCTGAAAAAAAAATTGATACAATACCGGTTCAGGCCAGTTTTTCAAAATGTAAGCGAAAATGGTGATTTTTGACAACAAAATTGATTTTCAACAAATATTCGGCCCCTGTTCAGCCCAGATGGATTGATTGATCGTAATAAAACTTGATAAATAAGCTATTTTACAAATTGTCACTGGAAGTGGGAAATTTCATAAGAGGTCTCTCGTATTTTACAAATATTTTGAAAAATCTATAACATTTACGACAAAATGAACCAAACCGTTTGGAAATTAAATTTCAAGCAATTTGTTCAGACAGTTTGATAAAAAAAAAACATTCTCCATAATTTTGGAACACCCTCGGCGAATTAATCGATAGGGGTGAAATTTCATACTTAAGCTTTTTCCATAAATTTTGAGATCCTTACCAAATTAGGAGAAAATCTGGTTTCCGGTTAGCTTAATATTTCGTTTAAGAAATTCAAGTGTGTTGTATTCGAGATCTAATGATTTTATACATTCATGGTAAAGGAAAGTCGTGTGTTGGCCACAACATGTTCACCTCTTCGTTATTTGTTACTTAACCATACATTATTTCTCCAATAATTTGCGCAAAAAGGAAAAACTACTGAAAAGTTCTGAAAAATGCATCCGTAATTTTTTGACTGGAAAATGCTTGTAAGTTCTGCACACAATAATATACAATCTGTTACCTCTGGCAAGCTACCACCATCTGGATAAACAATTCAGTATTCTAAGGTTTAAGATTATTGGCATCAAATAAAGAATGATGATACAAATCTTCAGATCATCAGCAAGCAGTAGACCAGTACAATATTTAAAAGACCGATTACAACAAAAAGTTCATCAATTCTGCCAAGGCATACAATCTTAAAATATTGAACAGCTCACACTTTAAATTGTAAACTACATTACATCGTCTTTAATATTTTTTTAAATAATTAATAATCTACCCATCCCTTGTATAGTAATTAAACAACTCATAAAGCACAAAACTTTAAAATCTATTATAAGTTTTTTTTGGTATCAAAACCCAAAAGTCATTAAAGACACATTGTGTGCACGTCTTAAGTCGAAAGCAAATATTATTTTCTAATAGCAAACAGACCATAATTTTTAATATTTTTATAGTTTTAACGATTAAAAAATTTGTGTTGTTCTGTCTTCATTTTATAAAATATTGAGTATAAAGCGATAAGGAAATGTGTGATGGTGGTATGTTGTATCATTTTATATCGTACGATACACCATCTCTAAGTACACCCCCGTGTCGTGTGTAATGTTATCAGGATATAAAGAAAACATATAAAGTTTTTTTTTGTATATATTGCATATACGTTTTAAACTATATACAAACACTAAAAAAACTATTAGTTGGAAAATGGTTAATTGTTGGCTATTAAAATTCAAAGGATATGGTCATGAAATTCATGAGTATAAGGATTCGCCTTTAATATTTTCTCTTCTTATTGGGGATTTTACTTTCCAATTAGGAAATGAGGAAAGTATTGAAATCATGCTATACTCGAGGCAAATCCTAAAAATTTCTAAAGAAAGCGCTTTGATGCGAGTAATTTGAAAGTCATGTCCAGTATTCCACACCAATGTTGCTTTTTAAATGTAATTAGAAATTCATGGTGTGATATTATAATTTCAGCCTTTCATTATATTCTATATCGTCTTGTGTTATTGTTGTAACATTTTTTTTTTTGCTATATTTAAGTGGTTATGTGTACACAATCATTTAAAACCATAAAATTTACAAGACGAAAAAAATTTATTTTTTATGTAAAATTTATGAGATCTTAAATCAAGTAATTTAAAAAAAAAACGAAAAGATGAAAACAAATGGGTATGATGTTCGCTTTCTCAACATTAAATGATTTTAGTTTTTAATGTGTGCATATCTTGTCGTATAAATATGCTAATTCTTATTTTTGGAGGGTATGTATGTACATGAGTATCGTATGCAAAATTAAATTTCCTTATTAGAGAGCTTAGATAAATTGCTATATCGATACTTACTGCATATGATAAGATGGTATAGTACTTTAATCAATATTTTAATGGTATGTACCTTGGCATTTATGAAAAAATAACAATTATTATTAATAATAATAAAAGTAAATGAACTTTTTTTTTAATTAAAAATATTATAAATTCAATGCTAGCAACAAAAGTCGTAAATTATCCTATATATCTATATGTAAAGTGAATAGAATGAAATTTATAATCGTATATATCTAAAATTATTCATGTCATAATATTTTTGTTGTTGGTGTATTTATGACATTTTCATATATAACATAAATCAACTGTTCCAAACAAAATGTGCTTTCGCAAAATATCTTTACAATTTGCAATACACATTTATTGGTTTTTATGTCAAATGATATCAATAAATTGTGAGTCATGTATATAACTACAATATATAATAATCTAACAGCTTCTAATTTTAAAACTGTAATTTTATACAATTTTAATAGTTGGCGGGAAATAATCTAAATCCTGTATCCTGAACCCATACAGCATAACATTGCAATATAGTAAGGATACATAAAGGCTAATAATAGACAAATTAAAAGGCAAATTAAATGTAATATTATTTTTTTTTTATTTTCCTCACTCTAGAAAAAGCATAAAGCTTTACCACTTCAATGCTAGCAGGACCCAAATCAAAAACGTTATTGATGTAATTGTAAGTATAGATCAGAGTTCAATTTGTTCCAGTATGTCGCCCCATTTGCCTGTAATCCAGTTTCGAAAATGCAGCACAAATGCAACCAACCGTTAATTTCTTACTCAATATACTATTTACATTGCCCATAATTATTTTGAACCGGAATTTCAACAATAAAATATTTTCAATTTTTTTGCAAAAATCCCTGCCTTACTTATTTTGAACGGAAAAAAATTATTGTTACAGATTCTGTATGTTCCGGTCATTTTGCGTTAATGAGGTGATTTTAAGTAGATCAGCGTTTAATTTGTTCCAGTATGTCGCCCCATTTGCCTGTTATCCAGTTTCGAAAACACAATATAGCCGCAGGTTTCAAAATGTGAAATGTCCAATAACCGCGCTTTCCAAATGCAACCAACCGTTAATTTCTTACTCAATATACTATTTACATTGCCCATAATTATTTTGAACCGGAATTTCAACAATAAAATATTTTCAATTTTTTTGCAAAAATCCCTGATGGTTAGCCTTACTTATTTTGAACGGAAAAAAATTATTTTTACAGATTCTGTATGCTCCGGTCATTTTGCGTTAATGAGGTAATTTTAAGTAGACCAGCGTTTAATTTGTTCCAGTATGTCGCCCCATTCGCCTGTAATCCAGTTTCGAAAGCATAATATAGCCGCGGGTTTAAAATGTGAAATTTCCAATAACCGCGCTTTCCAAATGCAACCAACCGTTAAATTTCTTATTCAATATACTATTAACATTGCCCATAATTATTTTGAACCGGAATTTCAACATTAAAATATTTTCAATTTTTTTGCAAAAATCCCTGATGGTAAAAAAAATTATTGTTACAGATTCTGTATGTTCCGGTCATTTTGCGTTAATGAGGTGATTTTAAGTAGATCAGCGTTTAATTTGTTCCAGTATGTCGCCCCATTTGCCTGTTATCCAGTTTCGAAAACACAATATAGCCGCAGGTTTCAAAATGTGAAATGTCCAATAACCGCGCTTTCCAAATGCAACCAACCGTTAATGCTTACTCAATATACTATTTACATTGCCAATAATTATTTTGAACCGGAATTTCAACAATAAATATTTTCAATTTTTTTACAAAACTCCCTGATGGTTTTACTTATTTTGAACGGAAAAAAATTATTGTTACAGATTCTGTATGTTCCGGTCATTTTGCGTTAATGAGGTGATTTTAAGTAGATCAGCGTTTAATTTGTTCCAGTATGTCGCCTCATTCGCCTGTTATCCAGTTTCGAAAACATAATATAGCCGCGGGTTTCAAAATGTGAAATTTCCAATATCCGCGCTTTCCAGATGCAACCAACCGTTAATTTCTTACTCAATATACTATTTACATTGCCCATAATTATTTTGAACCGGAATTTCAACAATAAAATATTTTCAATTTTTTTGCAAAAATCCCTGATGGTTAGCCTTACTTATTTTGAACGGAAAAAAATTATTTTTACAGATTCTGTATGCTCCGGTCATTTTGCGTTAATGAGGTAATTTTAAGTAGACCAGCGTTTAATTTGTTCCAGTATGTCGCCCCATTCGCCTGTAATCCAGTTTCGAAAGCATAATATAGCCGCGGGTTTAAAATGTGAAATTTCCAATAACCGCGCTTTCCAAATGCAACCAACCGTTAAATTTCTTATTCAATATACTATTAACATTGCCCATAATTATTTTGAACCGGAATTTCAACATTAAAATATTTTCAATTTTTTTGCAAAAATCCCTGATGGTTAGCCTTACTTAATTTGAACGGAAAAAAATTATTGTTACAGATTCTGTATGTTCCGGTCATTTTGCGTTAATGAGGTGATTTTAAGTAGATCAGCGTTTAATTTGTTCCAGTATGTCGCCCCATTTGCCTGTTATCCAGTTTCGAAAACACAATATAGCCGCAGGTTTCAAAATGTGAAATGTCCAATAACCGCGCTTTCCAAATGCAACCAACCGTTAATGCTTACTCAATATACTATTTACATTGCCCATAATTATTTTGAACCGGAATTTCAACAATAAATATTTTCAATTTTTTTACAAAACTCCCTGATGGTTAGCCTTACTTATTTTGAACGGAAAAAAATTATTGTTACAGATTCTGTATGTTCCGGTCATTTTGCGTTAATGAGGTGATTTTAAGTAGATCAGCGTTTAATTTGTTCCAGTATGTCGCCCCATTTGCCTGTTATCCAGTTTCGAAAACACAATATAGCCGCAGGTTTCAAAATGTGAAATTTCCAATATCCGCGCTTTCCAGATGCAACCAACCGTTAATTTCTTACTCAATATACTATTTACATTGCCCATAATTATTTTGAACCGGAATTTCAACAATAAAATATTTTCAATTTTTTTGCAAAAATCCCTGCCTTACTTATTTTGAACGGAAAAAAATTATTGTTACAGATTCTGTATGTTCCGGTCATTTTGCGTTAATGAGGTGATTTTAAGTAGATCAGCGTTTAATTTGTTCCAGTATGTCGCCCCATTCGCCTGTAATCCAGTTTCGAAAGCATAATATAGCCGCGGGTTTAAAATGTGAAATTTCCAATAACCGCGCTTTCCAAATGCAACCAACCGTTAAATTTCTTATTCAATATACTATTAACATTGCCCATAATTATTTTGAACCGGAATTTCAACATTAAAATATTTTCAATTTTTTTGCAAAAATCCCTGATGGTTAGCCTTACTTAATTTGAACGGAAAAAAATTATTGTTACAGATTCTGTATGTTCCGGTCATTTTGCGTTAATGAGGTGATTTTAAGTAGATCAGCGTTTAATTTGTTCCAGTATGTCGCCCCATTTGCCTGTTATCCAGTTTCGAAAACACAATATAGCCGCAGGTTTCAAAATGTGAAATGTCCAATAACCGCGCTTTCCAAATGCAACCAACCGTTAATGCTTACTCAATATACTATTTACATTGCCCATAATTATTTTGAACCGGAATTTCAACAATAAATATTTTCAATTTTTTTACAAAACTCCCTGATGGTTAGCCTTACTTATTTTGAACGGAAAAAAATTATTGTTACAGATTCTGTATGTTCCGGTCATTTTGCGTTAATGAGGTGATTTTAAGTAGATCAGCGTTTAATTTGTTCCAGTATGTCGCCCCATTTGCCGGTTATCCAGTTTCGAAAACATAATATAGCCGCAGGTTTCAAAATGTGAAATGTCCAATAACCGCGCTTTCCAAATGCAACCAACCGTTAATTTCTTACTCAATATACTATTTACATTGCCCATAATTATTTTGAACCGGAATTTCAACAATAAATATTTTCAATTTTTTTGCAAAACTCCCTGATGGTTTTACTTATTTTGAACGGAAAAAAATTATTGTTACAGATTCTGTATGTTCCGGTCATTTTGCGTTAATGAGGTGATTTTAAGTAGATCAGCGTTTAATTTGTTCCAGTATGTCGCCTCATTCGCCTGTTATCCAGTTTCGAAAACATAATATAGCCGTGGGTTTCAAAATGTGAAATTTCCAATAACCGCGCTTTCCAGATGCAACCGACCGTTAATTTCTTACTCAATAAACTATTTACATTGCCTATAATCATTTTGAACCGGAATTTCAACAATAAAATATTTTAAATCTTTTTGAAAAAATCCATGATGGTTAGCCTTACTTATTTTGAACGGATAAAACTTATTGTCACAGATTCTGTATGTTCCGGTCTTTTTGCGTTAATGAGGTAATTGTCAGTAGAGCAGCGTTTAATTTGTTCCAGTATGTCGCCCCATTCGACTGTAATCCACTTTCGAAAATCTAATATTGCCGCGGGTTTCAAAATGCGAAATTTCCAATAACCGTGCTTTCCAGATGTAACCGACCGTTAATTTCTTACTCAATAAACTATTTAAATTGCCTATAATCATTTTGAACCGGAATTTCAACAATAAAATATTTTCAATTTTTTTGCAAAAATCCCTGATGGTTGGCCTTACTTATTTTGAACGGATAAAATTTATTGTCACAGATTCTGTATGTCCCGGTCATTTTGCGTTAATGAGGTAATTTTAAGTAGATCAGCGTTTAATTTGTTCCAGTATTTCGCCCCATTCGCCTGTAATCCACTTTCGGAAACATAATACAGCCGCGGGTTTCAAAATGTGAAATTTCCAATAACCGTGCTTTCCAGATGTAACCGACCGTTAATTTCTTACTCAATAAACTATTTACATTGCCTATAATCATTTTGAACCGGAATTTCAACAATAAAATATTTTAAATCTTTTTGAAAAAATCCATGATGGTTAGCCTTACTTATTTTGAACGGATAAAACTTATTGTTACAGATTCTGTATGTTCCGGTCTTTTTGCGTTAATGAGGTAATTGTCAGTAGAGCAGCGTTTAATTTGTTCCAGTATGTCGCCCCATTCGACTGTAATCCACTTTCGAAAATCTAATATTGCCGCGGGTTTCAAAATGCGAAATTTCCAATAACCGTGCTTTCCAGATGTAACCGACCGGTAATTTCTTACTCAATAAACTATTTAAATTGCCTATAATCATTTTGAACCGGAATTTCAACAATAAAATATTTTCAATTTTTTTGCAAAAATCCCTGATGGTTGGCCTTACTTATTTTGAACGGATAAAATTTATTGTCACAGATTCTGTATGTCCCGGTCATTTTGCGTTAATGGGGTAATTTTAAGTAGATCAGCGTTTAATTTGTTCCAGTATTTCGCCCCATTCGCCTGTAATCCACTTTCGGAAACATAATACAGCCGCGGGTTTCAAAATGTGAAATGTCCAATAACCGTGCTTTCCAGATGTAACCGACCGTTAATTTCTTACTCAATAAACTATTTACATTGCCTATAATCATTTTGAACCGGAATTTCAACAATAAAATATTTTCAATTTTTTTGCAAAAATCCCTGATGGTTAGCCTTACTTATTTTGAACGGATAAAACTTATTGTCACAGATTCTGTATGTCCCGGTCATTTTGCGTTAATGAGGTAATTTTAGGTAGATCAGCGTTTAATTTGTTCCAGTATTTCGCCCCATTCGCCTGTAATCCACTTTCGGAAACATAATATAGCCGCGGGTTTCAAAATGCGAAATTTCCAACAACCGCGCTTTCCAGATGTAACCGACCGTTAATTTCTTACTCAATAAACTATTTACATTGCCTATAATCATTTTGAACCGGAATTTCAACAATAAAATATTTTCAATTTTTTTGCAAAAATCCCTGATGGTTAACCTTACTTATTTTGAAGGGATAAAATTTATTGTCACAGATTCTGTATGTCCCGGTCATTTTGCGTTAATGAGGTAATTTTAGGTAGATCAGCGTTTAATTTGTTCCAGTATTTCGCCCCATTCGCCTGTAATCCACTTTCGGAAACATAATATAGCCGCGGGTTTCAAAATGCGAAATTTCCAATAACCGCGCTTTCCAAATGCAACCAACCGTTTATTTCTTACTCAATATACTATTTAAATTGCCCATAATTATTTTGAACCGGAATTTCAACAATAAAATATTTTCAATTTTTTTGCAAAAATCCCTGATGGTTAGCCTTACTTATTTTGAACGGAAAAAAATTATTGTTACAGATTCTGTATGTTCCGTTCATTTTGCGTTAATGAGGTAATTTTAAGTAGATCAGCGTTTAATTTGTTCCAGTATGTCGCCCCATTCGCCTGTAATCCAGTTTCGGAAACATAATATAGCCGCGGGTTTCAAAATGCGAAATTTCCAATAACCGCGCTTTCCAGATGCAACCAACCGTTAATTTCTTACTCAATAAACTATTTACATTGCCTACAATCATTTTGAACCGGAATTTCAACAATACAATATTTTAATTTTTTTTGCAAAAATATTTCTTCTTTATTTGTAAAGGAAGATAGATATATAGATGAAATGGCCAAGTTTAGTCGAGCATGAGCAGGTCCTACAATTCTGCCCAAAGCTCAATTTAGAATCCCAAACCAATTTTATCAAAATTCGTTAAGAAGTGGCAGAAAAATTTGGAACATTGTAATACAGAGTTTATTTTTACTTCGGAGGTAATTGATTAGGCATTTTAAGAAACGCTTAGAATTGTATTTCGCTGGGTTTTGTGGAAAAAGATGTACTAAATGAATAACAAATATCCGTTGGATACAAACTAACCACAGACATGTTTGTGATGGTGCTACCACCAGCAGTCGTAATGTAATCTCTTAATGTTCGCTGGCAAAGTTTCGCTCTCTCATATGCAGCATAGAGAAAAGTGGTTTCTAGTTTGTTACAATTCGAATAGTTAACTATTTCACTCGTCATAATTTGGAATAAAAAATAAACTTTAAAACATATAAACATCAAAAACTATACCACGTACGAATTAAAACTGAAAAAATCCTTGGTTAAAGTTTTGATAGTAAATTACATTTAATCAGCAAAAATATTTGCATAAAAGACTCTGTTACTCCTGAAAATCTAATTCTCAGTTTTTCTATGTTTTATTTTATTTTAAATTGGGCTAAAATGATGTTCATATTTCTTAAATTGGGCTAAAATGCGGTTCATTTTCAATATTTTAATAAATTATTTGTTTTATAGTCTCACCTCCGCGTCCTTTTTAGTCTACCCTGACGTTAATTTGATTTAAGTGGTGTTTATTTATTTACACCATACCAACCATCAACATGAATTCTTGTTCGAAATTTCTTTAAGTATCAACAAAACTACATCAAAGCGATTTTATCATTACGATGAGCAGCTCTAGCCTGTATTTGTTTAAAATTATTTTCGATTTTTTTTCTATATTACTAGTTTGCTCGCACTAACTTTATATTTATTTACAAATAATCAACAAAAAATCATATAGAAACCGAAACATGACATCGCATGTCAAACCGTGCACACCAATTTAATTACCATATAAAAACAACTTAAGTCAATATACATAAAGTTAAATAATTCAACATATCGAAATAATTTAATTTAAGTTGAACACAGAGCAAAAAAAAAACATATTTTGTAGATAGGGGTTGCTCGCTAATGTATAGATAGCTATAGCTTTCTAAATTTTCAAGTTCACAAAACATCATTTTTAGAAATTTTATATATTTACATGGTACTCGTACTACAAAACATCCATCCATCTCTCGCACTATAATTGTACAAAATTTTATAAAATGAAAATAATCTAGAATTGCATGTCGCGGATGGGGCGTCGGGGTACACGGTACACACATGACGAATAATTAAACAACACTTGGAAATAACATTTATTTATTTTTAATTTAAGAATATCGTGTGTACAATGTACACATACACACACAAACCATGACAGTACCATAAAGGGTGGTAGGTAGGTTGATTATGATAATGATAACGTTGACAATATAATGTTGATGATTAAACACATGTCATTGTGTAACATAATATTTAATGAACGAAATATTTGTTGTTGTGTGTGTGAGTATAATGAATTAAAACAACAACAAAATACTTTAAAATTAAATTAAACAAATCCTTTGATACACACAAAAAAAATCCCTTAACCACAACCGGGTGATTTTTTGTTTAGAGTTTAAACCCTTGTTATATTTTTGATTTCTAATGTTACTGAAATATGTATTTTGGTATATATCTTGGCAAAGACAGAGACGTTGACAAAAGTAAAATTTAATTCATTATGAACAAAATTGGAAAGTAGATTGCGTATATGATGGAAGTAAGAAAATAATAATTAAAAATCAACAAAAAGTTTAAGTTTAAATTTCACCCTTTTATATGTAAGGTAGATGTTTTGGTTTTCTTTATGTTGATGATTTACATTTCTTATATTGTATAGCATTGATGTAATTAAAAGTAAATTAGAAGTTTCCCGTTATTATATTTTTTAAGATATTTAAATATGTGGATTTAGGTTTTAATGAAACACATTTGTTACCCTTTACTTATCAATATGATAAACAGTATTCAACTCGGCGATATTCATACAGGCGATGGGCAACTGGACGGTGGTCAATTTGGTCAAGTTTAACTAAAAAAAAATAAAAAAAGGCTTATGAATTTATAGTACAGAAATTATTCATCATAGTTGGCTGTTATCTCTGGCAGTAATTGTAATTTGAATTCGATTTATTTAAATTTATTTTTTTTTTTTAATTTACATAAATTCAACGAGAATTTAGTTACTGTAAAAAGGCCGACTTTGATGAATAATTATTTTTTGCTAAGAAAATTCTATAAACAAACACAGCTTAATTCAAAACAGGCCTCAATTAATTTATTTCCCTATTAAAAACAGCTATTATATAAGTTTCGCTCAAACAACAGGAATTAATACCATTTTTAAACAAATATGATTTGCTCAAAATATTTACAAGCAGGAAGTGAATACTTATGTTCTTGTTCCTAGCAAAAATAAGTTAAAAGCATTAATAAAATAATTAAATTGATTTATTGGTATTACAAATGTATCAATGTGATATTATGAAATCAGTTTTATAGCCTCTAATCAAGAAACTTATTGTTTTATTAAAAAAAGTTAAATTTACATACAGGAATCTTGATATTTAATTTGCAAAATTTAGTAACAGAACCACAAACTGTATGAGAAATTATACACTTTTCTAGTTTTGCTTAAACACATGAAATTAATACAGTTTTAAAATAAATATAACTACGGTAAATTAATTACATGCAGGAAGTGAATACTTTCTTCATGTTACGGACAATTAGGTTTAAAGATTTAATTAAATTATTAATTGCATCTATTGGTTTCCAAAGTGGTATGATACTCATAGCCTGTAATCTAAAAATGTATTGTTTTGTCAAACAAACTTGTTATTACATGGACGAAGTAAATATTGGGAATAATTAATCAAAGTTGTATAAATTAACACAAGCAAGATGATATTATATAAATTTCGCTCAAATAACAGAAATAAAAACCATTTTTAAACAAATATAATTAGCTCAAAATAATTACAAGCAGGAAGTTATTACTTTTTTCCTGTTCCTCGCAAAACAGGTATAAAGCTTTAATAAAATTATTAAATTAATTTAGTGGTATTACAGATGTATCAAGTTGATATTATGAAATGAGTTTTATAGCCTGTACTCAAAAAATTTATTATTTATTCAAAAAAGTTAAAATTACATAAAGGAGGTTGCAAAATTTAATAACAGAACCACAAACAAAACGAGAAATTACCTACTTTTCAAGTTGAAAACATATGAAATTAAAACATTTTTAAAACAAATATAACTACGATAAAATAATTACATGCCGGAAGTGAATACTTTCTCCTTGTTGCAGATAATTCAGTTTAAAATATTTAAGTAAGTTATTAAATACATCTGTTAGTGCATCTATGTGATACCGTGGTATAATGAATACAGCCTGTAATCTAAAAATTTATTTTTTTATCAAACAACTTGTTATTACATCCACGAAGTAAATATTTGGATTAATTGATCAAAATTTCATAAATTAACACAAGCAAGAAGATATTATACACGTTTCGCTCAAATAACTGAAAATAATACCTTTTTTTTACAAATATAATTGGCTCACAATATTACAAGCAGGAAGTGAATACTTTTTTCTTGTTCGTCGCTAAACGGGTTAAAAGTTATGATAAAATTATGAAATTTATTTATAGGTGTTACAAATGTATCAATATGATATTGTAAAATGATTCTTATAGTCTATAATCAAAACATTTATTGTTTTATTAAATATAAATAATATTACATGCAGGAAGTAAATTTTGATATTTAATTTGTACAATTAACCAACAGAACCACAAACAAGGCGATAAATTATATACTTTCCAAGTTTTGCTTAAAAAAATGAATTTAATACAAATTTAAAACAACTATAACTACGGTAAAATATTACATGCAGGAAGTGAATACTTTCTGCATATTACTGCATCTATTAGTATTAAAAATAAAAATGCATTGAAGTGGTACTGTGGTATGATAAATAAAGCCTGTAATCTAAAAATATATTATTTTGTTGAATAAACTTGTTATTACATGCACGAAGTAAATATTGGGAATATTCGGTCAAAGCTGTATAAATTAACACAAGCAAGATGATATTATATAAGTTTCGTTTAAATAACAGGATTAAGTACCATTTTTAAACAAATATAATTAGCTCAAACTAATTACATGTAGGAACTGAATACTTTTTCTGGTTCCTTTCAAAAACAGGTTAAAAGCTTTAATGAGAAATAATGAAATGAGTATTATACGAGAAGACGAGAAATTATATACTTTTCAAGTTTTGCTTAAATACATCAAATTAATACAATTTTAAAACAAATATAACTACGGTAAAATAATTACATGCAGGAAGTGAATACGTCATAGATATACCAGTTTGATGGATTTAATTAAATTATTTAATGTATCTATTGGTTTTAAAATAAAAATGCATAGATGTGATACTGTGGTATAATGAAGACAGTCTGTAATCTAAAAATTTATTACTTTGTCAAACAAATGGTTTTTACATGCACGAAGTAAATATTGGGACTAATTGATTAAAGTTGTATAAATTAACACAAGCAAGATGATATTATATAAGTTTCGCTCAAATAACAGGGATTATTACAGTTTTTATACAATACAAATATAATTAGCTCAATATTATTACAAGCAGGAAGTAAATACTTTTCATCTTGTTCTTTGCAATAACAGGTTAAAAGCTTCAATAAAATTATTAAATTTATTGATTGGTATCTCAAATGTATAATTGGGATATTGAAAATGATTTGAATAGTCTCTAATCAAAAAATGTATGGTTTTATTAAAACAACGTTAAAATTACATACAGGGAGTGAATTTTACTATTCAATTTGCAACATTTAGCAACAGAACCACAAACTAAACGAAAATGATATATTTTCAAGTTTTGCTTAAACACATTAAAATAATACAGTTTTACAATAAATATAACTACGGTAAAATACTTACATGCAGGAAGTGAATACTTTCTCCATGTTACAGATAATCTAGTTTTAAAGATTTAATTAAATAATTAAATGCATCTATTAGTTTCCACTGTAGTATGATGAAATAGCTTGTAATCTAAAAATTTAATTAGTTTTGTCAAACAAACATGTTATTACATGCACGAAATTGGAATAATTTAGCAAAGTTGTATAAATTAACACAAGCAAGTTAAAATCTTCATGAAATTATTAATAATTTTTGGTATTGGAAATTTTGTGGCTTTTATTTTTTGGCCAGATATTTCTTCTTTAACGCCTTCTTCAGTGGCACTCTGATTATTAAATTATTAAAATTTTATTAATACTTCTTTTTAAAAAAACCTATATATAAAAAAATCATTACCATTTTAAAATTTTTGTTTAAATTGTTCTATAACAAAATTTTAATGTTCCTAATTTATCTTAAAGTTCTAGTGTGTGTTCAACATTTTTAAGAGGCGTATGTGACCTTACTAAATATCTAATATTAATAATGTATTTTCAAAATTTTTTTAAAATTTCAAATACGTAATTTATGAAAATTTTTTAAAAAGGTAATGATTTTTTTATATATAGGTTTTTTTTAAAAAAAAAAAGTAGTATTATAAAATTTTAATTATTTAATAGAAGAAGGCGTTTTAAGCCGAAATATCCGGCCAAAAAATAAAAGCCACAAAATTTAAAATACCAAAGCTGTTTTATTGCAAAAAACACATATACGATTCAAACTAACAGTAATGCAGCGAAAACATCATGATATTTACAATATTTGGTATTACAAATGTATCAATGTGATATTGGAATATGATTTTTATAGTATATAATAAAAACCATTGTTGTTATATTAAGTAAAGTTAATATTACATGCAGGAAGTGAATTTTACTATTTAATGCAAATTTAGTAATAGAACCACAGACAAGACAAGAAATTAATACAATTTCAAAACAAATATAACTACGATAAAATTATTACATGCAGGAAGTGAATACTTTCTGTGAAAAATTATTAAATTCTTCTTTTGGTTCTATTATTAAAATGCAACGAAGTGATACTGTAGTATGATGAATATAACCTGTAATTCAATTTTTTTTTATTTTGTCGAATAAACTTGTTATTACATACTCGAAGTAAATATTTGGACTAATTGATCAAAGTTATATAAATTAACACAAGCAAGGAGATATTAAATACAAGCTCAAAATTATTACGAGTAGAAATTTTTTCTTCTTGTTCCTCGCAAAAACAGGTTAAAAGTTATGATAAAGTTATTAAGTTTATTTATTGTTAATACAAATGTATCAATGTGATATTGTAAAATAATTTGTAACAAAATTATATCTAATTCTGTTACTGACCAATAACAATTCATCTTTCCCGTAATAACATGACCTCGTAGACCATATCTTCAACTATTTCCAATTCAACGTGACCGTCATGTCTTTCGACCGTCACATTTTCTTTTAAGTTTCATTTAACTAGAGGTAACATAATTCACTCACGTTAGAATCTTTTATGTACCAAGGTTAAATGAGCAAAAATATGTTCATGAACGTAATTGGATTACGTCGTTTATGCACATATGGGAATGCATTTTTTTTTGTTCTATAACTTGTGCATAGGTATATAACATGACCAATGCAATAAATAAAAGACTGCATCCGGGATTGTGCCAAATTACCCGAAAACGCAAAAAAAAATTTTACTTTGCGTAGTAATTTGATTTCGTAAATTGGTTGAGGTTTTCAATTTAATTACGAAAAAAAACTTTTTTCTCCCCTCTAGACCAACTGATGAAAGATTAGAAAAAAAAATAACCGCCTATGGAATTTTGGGAAGTCAGTCAGTTTTGGTGAGACCAACGAGTGGTCATAGTTTATTTTGAGTAGTGAAATATAAGTTTGTTTTTTGTGAGTTAAATTTAAAATATAAGTTTTTCTTGTGTTTTTGATTGTGTAAAATCAGGGTTCTTTTTTTGTTGTGCGTTTAATTATAATAATAAAGAGTGATTGTAAAAACAAACTAGAAAAGAAAGGAGAATTTTTTTATCTTTTTATTCCGATGCGGTTAACAAGGCCGATGCCTGTGCATCCGCATCCCCACGACCAAGTATTAACCTCTCCTGACTGAGCTACGGGTTAATATCGCGGGGGATATAACAACAGGTAACGGCAAACATTTTCTTAGAAACCGGATTTGCTGTAGCAATCGCTAAAGTTTAACCCGTTTCAGATTCTTATAGTCTGTAATCAAAACATTTATTGTTTTATTAAATAAAGTTTATATTACATGCAGGAAGTAAATCTTGCAATTTGAAAAATTAAGCAACAGAATTACAAACAGGACGAAAAATTATATACTTTTCAAGTTTTGCTTATACACATGAATTTATTACAAATTTAAAACAGCTATAACTACGGTAAAATAATTACATGCAGGGAGTGAATACTTTCTCTATTTTTTTTTTATTAAAAGAAAGTATTAATCATCCAATGGATTTAGTGTCCTTTCGAGGCCAATTAATACTCCATTTTTCATTCACGCACACACCCACCCATTCATCTACTCACTCAATTGCAGTATACCACCTGCACGTTGCAAGCTCCATGTCAACTTGCACACTGACATAAACGGTGGATCGCCGCTGAATTCTGCACTACAACAGAAGGTATAAGTTGTGTTTATTATCTATCATCACCAATCGTAATCGATGAAGAAAATTGGGGGATTCGAACCCAGTACCTCCCGGTCCAAGTGCCGAAGCTTTAACCACTGCGCCACTTGTACGGTTGTACAGATAATCCAATTTTCAGGATTTAAGTAAATTATTAAAAACATCTATTGGTTTTAAAAATAAAAATACATTAAAGTGGTACTGCCGTATAATAAATATAGCATGTAATCTAGAAATATATTATTTTGTCAAGTAAACTTTTTATTACATGCACGAAGTAAATGTTGAGAATAATTGGTCAAAGAAGTATAAATTAACACAAGCAAGCTGATATTATATAAGTTTCGTTTAAATAACAGGGATTGAGTACCATTTTTAAACAAATATAACTAGCTCAAATAATTACAAGCAGGAAGTAAATACTTTTTTTTGTTCCTCGCAAAAACAGGTTAAAAGCTTTAGTAAAATTATTAAATTGATTTATTGCTACTACAGATGTATCAATGTGATAATGAGTGCATCGAAGTGATTCTGTTGTATGATGATCAAAGGTCATCGAAGTGATACTGTGGTAAGTTGAATACAGCCTGTAATCTACAAATTTATTATTTTATCAAACAACTTGTAATTATATGCACGAGGTAAATATTGGGAATAATTGATCAGAGTTGTATAAATTAACACAAGTAAGATGATTTTAGCTGTATTTCATTAGGAAATAAAATAACCTAATCCAGTTTTGAATTTAGGTTTGCTTGCTTATGAATTTATCGTACCAAAAAGAATTTATTCATCATAGTTGGCATCTCTGGTAGTAATTGTAACTCGAATTCGATTTATTTAAATTTAATTTTTTTTAATTTACATAAAATCAAAGCAAATTTATTTACTACTGGTAAAAAACCGACTATGATGAATAATTATTGTTTGGTATGGAAATTCCATAAAAAAACACAGCTAAGTTCAAAACTGGGGCCCTATCCCTGAATACTATATGTGAATGATACGAAAATGATATCCGTTACGAAAATACATTGGTATTCCTGAATACGAACGTACGTAATTGTTTGATGTGTGTCCTAGCTATAAGGGAAATTTATTTTAAATGGTTTTACCTGCAATAAAATTGTACAACTTGGACACTTTTTTGAGTTTTGACGTTTTAGTTTGTAATTGAAATGGATACAACAATACGAATACTATTTTTCTCCTAGGTTTTATAATAAGCATCACATAATTTAAGGCTGATTATAAGTTGTAATATGAATAATGAATAGTGAAATAAAACTAGAGTCTTGTGCAAATAAAATATTTTGTATTTTTGTGTGGCCGACAAAATTGTTAGGATCGAAAATATAATTCAACCAACGAGTGACTTCTTGTGCTGTGATAGTGAACCAGGCGTCTTTCAACTCCAACCTCTTAAGTTTAAATTTATTGATTTTATAATTAAATATAAACTAATTGTGTTTTGTTAATATTTCAACATAATTTTTTAATTATGGTTCCCGGTGTTTTTAACAGTGCTCTTGACCCCGTTCTACATTCGGTTATTTACTGTAGTACGTATATATTACTGACTACGAGTAATTTATATTTGTATTTATGCTCATATAGGTTTGTGCTCATATTTAAGGTTTGAAATAAAATATATTCTTTAAAATTATTTTAAAACAATGTCTTTTATTTAGAACTCAAATATATTTTTGGGTTTTCTATGGAGTTGTTAAATAAATATTCATCGTACAAAAATTCGTTTATGATCGTACAAAAACTGCTCGAATCCGTATTGCGGAATAGAGGAAATTTTTGAACGTATCGTGTATTTTCGTATTCGTATTAGAATCGTACGTATTCGTATACAGGAATATCAATTATACGTGTTCGTTGATTTTCGATTCATATTCGTATTCAGGAATAAGGGGGCTGGCTTTGTTGTTGTAGATTTTAAAACAAAATGGGAAGATTAGTACCTTTTTAATAATTAAAAATATTCCACAGCATTTTCAAAAATTTTATTGCATTCTGAATTTGTTTTTTTCATTTTAAATTCTAACACAACTTTTGTGTAATTTCCTTTCAAACTTATAATAATTTTCATAAACTGTTAAAAGTTTATTTTTGAAATTGACAGTGTTAACCTATAAATAAAAATCATGAACCTCCATCTGCAACTACATGGCTACGACAATCATTCATATTGTCTCAAGTATGCGCCGTTATTTCGATAACTCGTTGCCAATTAGAAAGCAATTTCAATATGGCGCGTTCCCAAAACTGATGTATTCAGCTTTCACAAGCCTCTCTTGAAACCAGTTTAACACCACCAAAAGCGTTTGGACAAAACGAAATAATAATCGATTGGTGCTAAGTCCGTACTATAAGGTGGTTGCATAATAACTTCCAAAACAAGCTCCCGGAGCTTGTAGTGGGTCATCATTGATACGCGAGATTTTGCCACTTCTGGTCGATTGATGCCCTCAGTCCAATTTGTGGCAGTAGATTTCATTCCAGTTGCACCAATCAAACAGCGAACGCTTCGTCGCCCTCCCACCATGATCGTTTCCGCCCCTGACATTGTTGTGTGTGGCCAATTTATCGTCGCAAAACACTAGCCGCTTCAGAAATGGCTCGATTTTGTTCATTTGGCAAGGTTAAGAAAAGGTTAATTTACTGAGCTTTTCACTTCTCAAAAAATATAACTTGGGTGTAATAGCGTCTGAGCGTTATAAATAAAAATATAAACAAATTAACAAATCGCCGTCGTATAATATTCTCCTTTCACCTATAAACTTTCGTGTGGAAGGGTAAAGCACAAAACAAAAAATTTATAAAACCGCAAAATAAAATTTTTCCATTCACTTGCTCTCACAGATGATAGATGACTTTTCTCATAGTTTACATTCCCAGTTTTTGTAAAATATATATTTTGTGTATGTGTGTGTGTGTGTGTGTTTGAACATAACATAAGAATTTAATCCTTTAATGGATCGTAAAAAAAAAACTTTGGAAAAAATAAAAACAAAATTTATTATAAATAATTTATTAGTTCCATAATTTTTATTTAAACTTACAAAGGGTAGGAGTTAAAATTTTATAATGGATACAGAACTAATCCAAAAAAATCGAGACCATCCTCCTACCGGAGATAATTAAGTAAACATCAGATGAGTTTTCTATAACATCAACACTTCCAATTTTTTTTTTTTTTAATTTTTTTAATTTAAATATAAGAACATTGAAAGCTCACACTAAATAAAATAAAAATTCTACCTCCCATCAAGTCCAATTAACTTATCAGCAACAACAAAAGAAACCACCAACAACAGTATTGTATTTCAATCTTACAGGAAAAAAAATCACACACCACGGCAAACACGACAAGATGATCGAAGAAAAATATAAACTTTTGAATGAATTCATAAGCAGTCGCATACACACACATACAACAAAGTATGGATCCCGCGCGAACAAAATACATCAATTAACCTTTTCCTTTTTAAGATGCTGTTGTGGTCTTAACATTTTTTTTTTTTTGTTTATGAAGTATTCTTCCAATCATTATTATTATATTGTTTGTTTGTTTTTAGGTCTTTTATTTATCCTAAGTTTTGCGCATAACAGATTCCAAAAAAACCAACAACAGTAAAAAAATATTCAATTCACTCGATTTATTTAAATCAATTTCATATAAAGATTGAATACATTCGTATATTCGTAGATGATAAACAGCATAAAAAATCTCATTTAAGAAATTGTTTTTTTTCATCTTGTTCGCGATTTTTATTTACTTAAAATTTTTCTACTCAATCAAGTCAAATTTTTTTTTTTTTCGTTTTTTGTTCCGTTTTCGGCAGGGAAGATTTATTATGCGAAATTTATCATAATCCATCTCATCTGTTTGAATACGCATAAATATATTATTTAAATACCTATATTCGTTTACGCATTCGAGATGAGATCATTCCACACCGTTAAATATATTTTATTTAACGTCTTATCATTATGTAGTGTGCGAATTTAATTTCCGCAGGTTGTAATGTCGGCCAAATTGGAAACCGTCACATAATCTAATTCTGTTCAACTTATCATTAAATTTTAATCTAAGCATATTGTTATAACATTCAATTTTGAATGATGTGTTCTAGGACAAACATTTACAATTATATATGTTTATCGTACAACACTATGGTTTCTGTAGAAACGGCCAAAAAAAAATTAAACAATACAGAGAAATTACATAACACTCTAAAACTCAGTTCAATTCAATTTCCTCTTTATTTTATTTACAACGATTTTTTTTGTGTGGTGATGATGTAAAGCTCCTTCTACATACAAAAAAAACTTGTATTTCCACACCAGTTATTTTTTCCAACAGAAAATATAAAAATAAAATGAGTCGCGCATTATCTAGATATGTTGACTAAAGTATCTTTGATATGTAAATAGGTACTCGGTATGTGATACATAATAAACTCGTTTACACACATCATTATTTTAACAACAGACAGATTTCGAACAAAAGTTGTTGAAATTTTAATTTTACTTTAGAAAACATATAAGCACACCATTTATAAAATGCTCTATGTTTCTAATTTAAAATTGACATAAGTTTTAATTTTCAAGCTAAAATGAAGCTTTTATTGTATTAAATCGCATTCGATAAATTAAAAATGTCTGAAAATATTGTATGTAAAAAATTCAGCATAAATTTGTATACACAATCCAGACCCGAAAAATGGGTACAATAAGACTCGAAAGTACATATATTGTCATTCCCATCTATTTACGTGATATTTGTTGGTTTTTCTGGCGCCACATTCCATGGAAATATTAGCCCGCCCTCAGTTGACTTAGGATTAAAATTTCGGAGTAAACACTGATTATTCCATTTAATCTTAGCCAAACTATATGGCGATTTTTGATTAACCTATTTATCATTTAAGGATGAGCCAAATTTTAATATTTGTAACTACCATTTCGGAATCGTACATTTGAAAATTTAACCTTTCTCAGCACGAGGTTCGATCGAAACTGCCCACCAGTTTTTTTGAGGGCATCACACAATTCGCCAAACTCTTTCGTTTTTATTTCACTTATAATCTCTGATATTTATTCATCCGTTTATTTCAAACTATAAATTACATCTCTGGAATAGGGCTGTATCCTCAGCGCGGAGAAGTAGTTTACGCGTATAGAGAATGTATATGTAGACAATTAAAATATGATGTCGACAATGTAGAGAATGTAAACAAGATAACAATTAATTTTTCTGTTAGCAATCAGCAAAACTCTAGGAATTCTTTGGCGCTTGAGTTTTACCTCACATTTGAAAAATTTCACTCGGAAAACTGGATTATAGGAAGAAATTGATGTTTCTTGCATTTACTTTAACTGTGTGTACAATTATGAAAAAACTCAAAAGCTATGATAAAAGTTGAATTTTATTTTCAGCAAAATTTTTAAACCAAATGCAGAGCTGTCAAAATAAACTACTTTGAGCCTCAGTACTACAATGAAAAAAAATCATCTACACTCTGCATTATTGTGTGCCAAAAAAACAACAAAATTTCAACTCTTGCTTTGTACCTATAGTATTAAACAAGGACTTATCGATTTGGCGAATTATCAGAACCTTCTGGAAAATCAGAAACTTGTGGTAATTCTCGCTATGTATGACTCGTCGCATTAAAATTAAAGTATCACAAAGTGAAATGTGGCAGATTTGTGGGGTCCCTCCCTGGTATTTAAAAATGTGATGTATACTTTAAACTTTCTCCGTTATAATTTTTTCATCAATAAATCTATTACAGAATCATATGTTCTTTTTTTTGGATTTTTTTGTATTCTTACTGTTCTAAAGGACTATGTAATATTTATGATCGGATAATTTTACGAGATATGCATTAATGTAAAGTATTATGAAATGTTTTTTTTTATTTTTTTTGTAGATTAGATATTCTTTGTAATAATACTTTGAATAGGAAAAATCGATTTGTGATTGTGTTACCACCATTTAGTTATAAATTTAATTGGAATATTATTTTGGCTATAAAATTTGTAAGGTACTTTTTTGATGTGTTAAGGTTTAGTTTCTGCTTGATATTTGAAGGGACAATATGTTAGGTGTTTCTACAGTAAAAAAATGTCTTCAAGAGCTAAACAAATATTGAAATTAGCATTTAAAAAAAATCAAGAAAATTCAGGTAAAAGTTGGTTAATTGTATTTTTTTTATTTTATAATAGAAAATGGACGTTTATTCCAATCTGTTTATCATATTCAAGAGCCGATAGAATTATATAATAATATAGAATGTGAACTACAAATTACATTAGAGTCCGTTGGCAATTTTACGAAAGAAAATGACATTTATCCAACTCGACCAATAAAATCTGTAGATCATAATTTAAATCCGGCAGAAGTAGTGGATAATTTCACTTCTGAATTTAAAAATTCATCGGAATCCGTTTCTAGTTTTTTAAAAGAAAACGAATGTGAATCCCAACTCATAAAATTTATGAATTATTTAATAATAATGAAGAGAAAAACGATTTAATGGATAAAGCGTGTGATGAAAGTCGATGAAGTTAGCCCGAGCCCGAATTTTTTGGTGGATTTATTGGATAAGTGTAGCCATCCCGAAAAAGTGCAAATACATTAAAAATGTAGCACCATCCCGAAAAACAATTTATAGGTGAGAAAAACAAAGAATATAGAAAAATAATATTATTGTAAAGAAAATTACTGGTAAACAATTTTTTTTTAATTTATTTAAGTCGAATAGCGATTTGTGTAGTTGTTATGGGTCCACATTAAATTCTATACCATAATACCTGAAGATAAGGCCACCAAGCGACATATATGTTCAGATAGGCCACGATACTAGCTAAGATGTAGAATTAGCCTCAAGTCCTTATCAGGTGAAAATAACCTTTTTATAAATTTATTTGTTTAACCCGAATAATTTGTGTAGTTAACTATGAGTTCAAATTAAATTCTATACCGCAATACCTAAAGATAAAGCCATCAAGCGGCATATATGGTCAGACAAGCCACGACCCTATCTAAGATGTAGAAATGGCCCCAGTCTATATCAGGTGGAACTCAGATTTTTAAAATTTTTTTTTATTTAACCCAAATAATTTGTGTAGTTACTATGGGTCCACATTAAATTCTTTACCACAATACCTGGGGATAAAGCCACCAAGCGGCGTATTTGGCCAGACAGGCCACGTTATTAGCTAAGATGTAGAATTGGCCCCAAGTCCATATCAGGTGGAAATAACCTTTTTTTAAATTTATTTGTTTAACCCGAATAATTTGTGTAGTTAACTATGAGTTCAAATTAAATTCTATGCCGCAATACCTAAAGATAAAGCGATCAAGCGGCATATATGGCCAGACAAGCCAGACTACACAAATTATCGCTATACGGGTTAAACAAATAAATTTAAAAAAAGTTATTTCCACCTGATATGGGCAGGGTCCAATTCTATGTCTTAGCTAATAACGTGGCCTGTCTGACCATATATGCCGCTTAGTGACTTTACCTCAAAGTTTTGCGGTATAGAATTTAATGTGGACCCATAGCAACACTGATAAAAATTATTTCCCACAGAGATATGTTTTACATAGATTTTTAGTTATAAAATATATCTCGTTTTGGGACAAGAATATTTTATATCTGTAAAAACGAAAAATATATCTAATTTTTTATAACGTTTAGAGACATAAACTTATCTCTCTTAGCTCGGTTATATACTCCTCAAAGTTAAAAACAAATACTAAATTCGTAATAAAATATATCGATATGGAATATATGAATTTTCTCAATCTTATATAATTATAACTGGATAAGATATTTTTTTATTAAAGAAAGATTTATATTCATCTTAAATTCATTATTTGTTTTAACCATTTAGGATGTCTTACATATTCAGTTTAGCTATTTTTATAACTCAATTGAATGTGAAATTTATCATTTTTTATTTTTTTATTGATAAATTTTAACATTTATCCATTAATTCATTGGTTCAATCCAAAACCAATGCAAAAATTTATTGTCTCAGATCAGATAAGTTATATCTGAATCTGATATACAGAACTCTGATTAGAGTTCGTCGTAAAAAAATTTAAATTCGATATATATATTTCTCATGTGCATATTGAGCTAGTAAATTTTAAATTAATGACTAAAACTAACAAATTATATATAACTTTTAGAAAAATAAATTAATTCTTACTGTGATATATTTTATTTCGACTTGGGTTAAAATATTTATCTCTGTTACGCATAAACTGTAGAACTGAAATAGCTAAATATGCATATACAAAACAGATAAAAATATTGCTATTGTAAAAATTTGAATATCTCATTGTAATAAAATTTACGAGATACGCATTAAGGCTGTTTGAGATATATTTTATATTGAACTTGGTTAATTTTAAAACACATGCTGTTATATTTATTTCCAAATCGGTAAAATGTTGCAGATATGTCATTATATCTATATTGACAATACATTTTTTTTCAGTGAACTGAACAAACTATTTGGGTTAAATAAGTAAACCTAAAAATAGGTTATTTCCACCTGATGTGGACCTGAGGCCAATTCGGCGTCTGAGATAGTATCGTGGCCTGTCTGGCCATATACGCCGCTTGGTGGTTTTATCTCCAGGTATTGTGGAACAGAATTTAATGTGGACCCACAGTAACTGCACAAATTATTCGGGTTAAACAAATAAATTTAAAAAAAGGTTATTCCCACCTGATATGGACTTGAGGCCAATCCTACATCTTAGCTAGTATCGTGGCCTATCTGACCATATATGTCGCTTAGTGGCTTTATCTTCAGGTATTATGGTATAGAATTTAATGTGATGGTGCTACACTTTTTATTGTATTTACACGTTTTCGGGATGGCTATACTTATCCAATAAATCCTCCAAAAAATTTGGGCTCGGGCTAACTTCATCGACTTTGAAAACAATACATCTGATTCTGATTTGTACGACAGTGGCACAGAATATTTGCCAAAGAGTGATGATTTATCGTCAAATAATGAATCTGAAACTATACGTTTAGATAACTCATCAAGAAACAAATCTCAGAAACATGCATTTAATGAGTCTAGTCCGATTCGTGTGGAGCCCGATTACTAAAACTTCTATTCGAGAAAAAATTGCGAGAAAACGGCAGGTAAAGGCGACTGTTCGAGTGCGAACTTTAGTGCGAATATTTAGAATCACACTTTTAGTAGCTCACAATTTTATTTTTTTTTTTACGATTAGGTTGATCGTCTGCGAATATTTTTCTTAATGTTAAAAATATTTCATATTTTATGGGCGTAATTTGATTATTGGAAAAGTGTGATTCTAAACATTCGCACGAAAGATCGCACTCGAACAGTCGTCTTAAATGTTGAATTATGGGAATCGACTATTGCTGAAAAATATTACAACCATGGCATAGCATACATACTAATCCCGGTGGTAAATATATTAAAAGAAGAGCCATTTTCCAAGCCTGTAAATTTTGTTCAATGAAAATGTTAGAAAAAGATAGAACAAAAAATTTTCAACATTTCTGGTCTCTTGGGGAAAGGTATCGACGATGGAATTTTATTATTCAATAAACAGAAAAAACTAAGAAAACTAGAGCCGTTTTAATGCCACAAATACAAAAAAATCTCAAGCTTCAATATTTCTTATCGACCTGGAATGAAAATGCAGTGCTTATAAGCAAAGAGAGAATTTACAAAATATCATTTTATATGTCTTTGTTGCCAGCATTCATAAAATTTTTTAAATATTATTTTTAGGTTTGTAAATTGATGCTTTTAAAAACGCTTTTGATTACCAATCAATGGATCACTACAGTCTATAAGAAAACAAAAATCGGCAATGGTGTTTTAGAAAAGGATCATCGAGGAAATTATAAAAGAGAAACAATTCCTATAAAACTAATTACATATGAAGCTGTGTGTGATCACATTAAGTGCCCTCCCGTGCATTGATGCACATTACACTCGAAAAAATAATAACAAAAAATATTTAAAAAGCAATTTCAACATTGCTAAAACGTACAGACTATTTTTTGAAATACACACACGTTAAAAAACGACAATATAGAGATATCTTTAATAAAAATTTTATTTTGGAATTTCAAATTGAAATTCTCTTACTGACGTCCCCTATAGTATACTGACATAGAAATGAAGATTGAAAAAAATTACATAAGTTTAGAGAAAAACGATTATTTTTAGGTAGTTAGTAACCTGTTAAACAATAATCCAATCTACACCTAAACGGAATTTTACTAACCAAATTAAAGCAAATATCTTTGATTATGGAAATTTGAGAATGATTAGGATTTGGAAAAGTATGACAGCTGGTGTGTTCAGTCCGACCAAAATGATAAAATTTACCATGATATTTTTTGTGACCCTAACTTCACTCCATATAATTTTATGTCAAACCCGAGTGAACAACCAAATTGAAAAACTAATTATAAATTGAATCTGCACGTCAAAACATTGTTGGCGCTTTCATAACAAAAATTTACTATTTACTAATGCCTAAGTGTATTTCACAATAGTTTAATACTTCACATATTTTCTTAGCTAATAAAACAAACCCGGGGAGTACACATAGTAATTCACTCATTTAAACATTCATTCAATTTACGGCAGAGATTTGAAGATAATTTATTGCGCTAAAAACTTTCAAAAATTGTTTTTAGATGGCATTTCTATGTGTAAAGGAAATCATATTCTCGCCAAATTCATGAATACACGAATAATTTTAACCACACAACGTTGCAACTAATCAAACATTCAAGGCGGCCGCATAATCTCGAGCCGATCCAACAAAGTTAAAACTTAAAAATGCGTGATCTCGAAAAGGCGGTACAACAACATTTTCATTACAACAACAATAATTTACAACAACAATTTGCATTATATCACTCATTTTTAACTTGAGCTGAGGTTCGAGTCGAGACACATTTCATGCGACCGCCATCAGAGGAAATGAAATGGACATTGAAGATTGAACAAAAACACAGAAAAGAAACTACAAACACAAATCATACACAAACAATATATTTTTTTGAGTTTACTCCAGACACTGATTTGAACTACATTGTTTTTAATGTATTATTGTTAATTCGAAAATATAACATTAAAGTTGAACAAAATGTTGTTCCTGTCCATATAAAATCATAGCGCAATAACATTAGAAATAAAATGTATAAATTTTGACAGCCAGAATCGAAAATATTTTTGGTTTTTTTTGTGCGTTTTATGACAAACGCAAATAAAAAACATCATGATAATTATTATCATTTTGGTCGGACTGAACACTAGGAGCATCACTTGCGCATGTCAGACGAATCCCAAATGAATTAAGTATGAAATACTGAAAATATGACGATTTTAGTCGATGGATTTCAAAAAAAAAATATATATTTATAGGAGATTTCAGCGCAAAACAATTTAAATTTTTAGCAAGCAGTCGGGTTGTTGCCGTTGACAAGTTGTCATTAAACAAAATAAATTTTCAAATAAATAACATTTCTAAAATGTACAGGCTTTTTTTGAAAAAAAAAATGGAAGAAGAATCTACAACACACAAACGTTACAGAACGGCAATATAGAGATATCTTCAATCAAATTTTTAATTTGGATTTTTTTAATCCTAAAAAGGATCGATGCGATATTTGTGTCACCTACGATAATTTATCCATCGAAGAAAAAGAGATACAGGGAGCCAAGAGCAACATCTAGATAATAAAACGGAAGCGCACAGACTGAATGATTTGGGCAAAATTGAAATACAGCAAAACCGAAAAGTTGCGGTATTTTATTTCGAAAAGTTATTGATTTTGCCACAATCAAAAGCTTCCATTTTCTACTATAAACGAATATACTTTGTATACAATTTCACTGTATATTGTTAAAACGATAGTAGTTATCGGGAAACGTGGTGATGTTAAATTTGCGATTTCATTGAAGAAATCCATAGAGTTGTATATCCAAATAGCACCAATTTCCGCTTTTGGTCCGATAACTGTGCTGGCCAAAACGAAAATAAATTATTGTACTCATTTTACGCATGGGGAACAAATCATTACGGTTCACATCATTTCCTACAAGTACCTCGTAAAAGGACATTCTCAAAATGAAGGGGACATTAAACACGCGCACTCAGAAAAAAAATATGATAAATACATGATTGCATTTACCATAATATCATCATTGTATGTTAAATACAATTATTTAAATTATTTATTTTTTTTAAATTAATTTAATTATTAATTTATTTATTAATTTAGTAACAATAAAAATTTTGAGAATCACTCATCCCATTTTGAGCATATCATGCTCATTCATATAGGGTAAGAAATTCTTGCTTCGTTCCTAAAACAGTGCCCGTGTTTTTCTACTTGAAATTATTTTCTCTCGCAGCAGATATTGTTTGTCCCATCCGGCAGTAATATTTTGTGGTCTAGAAACTATATTCATCTGAAGTCGAATCCACTTTTGGTATTTTTCAATTTCAAGTTGGTTTCGTAATGTTCCGTATTTTGGCAGGCCATAGATTTCCTGCTCCACAATATTATGGTAAACATTATTCTAACGATTCCTTTTATATAACATTTAATAAAAAAATAATATTTCGGAAATAAGGACGAAAAGCAAAATACAAAACTGTTCGACACGAAAGTCAAAGGCCTTATTATTGATTTTATCATACTCTGATGAATTTTATCATACTATGACATTCTTGATCATTTTTCTTGATCTTCTTCATCATAACAATGATGATCACTAAAAACAATTTTTTTGAGTGATCATCATTGTTATAAAATATTAAGGACAAAGCCGTAACTATTATGGCTGTAAATCTGAAAATTTGAAAGTGGACGAACATATATAAATAACATATGACACGTTGAAAACACCCAGTCGCAACTTTTTTGCTGGTCACCACCAGGAATCGAACCCGGGACCCCCGAATAACAGAGACGACACTCTACTTACTAAGCTAACGAGGGCGACAAGAAGAGGGCGATGAAGAAGATCAAGAAAAATGATCAAGAATATCATAGTATGATAAAATCAATCATTTAAATAATTGTATTTAACATACAATGATGTTATGGTAAATGCAATCATGTACATATTTATCATATTATTTTTCTAAGTGCGTGTGTTGAGCGAATGGCTAAACAGCAGGAAGTTTCTGTACCCGAGAAATGATACTAAGGCTGCGGGCCAATAGTCGGGTAAAAGTCAATTTTAAGTAAATTTTTCGGTAAATTCATTTATTTTTCAAAAACTCTATGGCAAACTGATCGAAAAATCTGGTCTAAATCCGATTTTTACAAGAGTAAACGATTTACCTGACTATTGGCCCGCAGCCTAAATAATAAAATGTGCTAAAGTAAAACTACCACAATATGTTATTACAGAATTGAACCAGGCAGACTTCATAGATTTTAATACACCTTCCACAGTTTGAAATTTAAAAAAAGTTCAGAAAACGAAATATTGTATGCCAGTAAAATCAAGACGATTTTTATTGATAAAAATAATCCAATAATACTACATCATAAGTATAGTTTGGAGGAATCTTTTAAGTGAATGGCGCTAATAAATAATTTAGATTCCAAACGGAGAGGAAATGTTTATAAAAATATTCCTTATGCTGTGGAATGTTCGCCTAGTGGTTATAGCACATCAGATTCAGAATTGGTGTTCAGATAATTTATAAATGAGTTAATATTTTTTACTTCATATAATTTTTATTTCATTGGAAGTATGTACTGAATTGAAATGTGATATCGTTAAATTTTGTGATAAACAAGAAGTCCGATAAAAATAATTTTACATTCCTTTGTACTAACTTTGTACAACATTTTCCCTATGAACACTATTCCTCATAAAAATTTTATTAAACGGTTTTTTTTATTCACCGAAAGAAACTATTACAAATATACTTTGTATGCATAAAAAAAATCGATTCTCCAGTGTAAAGTATTACATATTTTTATATTTAAAAATTTCATATTAATAAAATCATTTAAGATAAAATTAGTAAAAATAAAAAGAAAATTTACCTGTTTTACAATAAATTTTAATTTATAAGAAGTTTTAAAATTGAATTCAAAACGAAACTATAGATTGTCCCAACAAGAGCGCCGGATTTAATTTTAAAGAAAAACACATTTATTTTCACCATAAATAAAAATAGTTCCAATTGAACTTGAAACACAACATCAGGCAAATGGCCACCACGAAACGTCTGGCACAGGGTTATTCTTCTGTTGAAATTTTCAATAACGTTTTCGCATAGATCTGGCTGTATTTTACCAATAACGCGCCTTACTTCCTCTTTAAGATATTTAACCATTTCAGGCTTATTCGCACACATCTTTTGCTTCACATACCCCTAAAGTAAGAAGTCCATCGGCGTTAGATCGCACGATCTTGGTCACGGCCTATGGAAACTTAAACTTACGTAACACCATTGTTTCACGTGCTATGTGGCAGGTCGCACCGTCTTGTTGGGAAAAATATGTCCTCCACATCATTTACATTTAGACTTCGGGCTACAAAAACTCCGTTAACTTTTAGCGACACCGCACTCCATTAACAGTTAGTGCATTTCCAGCTACATTTTCAAAGAAATACGGCCCAAATACACCGCCAGCCCAAAATGCACACCAAACCGTTACTCGCAGTGGATGAATTGCTTGTTTGAGTATCACACGAATTTGGTCTCACATTGACGTGTAATTGACGTGAATCGCTGTCAATCAATTCATTTGGCGCAATATTGCGATTGAAAACTTCATGTAATTTGCGAACTGTCTTCGCAAAATTTCGTAATTTTTGTAATGTGTTTTTATAATAATTAAACTTTGTTGGTTTGAATTCTTCCGCATATTCTTAAATCGCCTGTACAACTGCACCGTACAACTCGTATTAACAAAATGGCGGCAAATTTAAATCCGGCGCTCTTGTTGGAACACCCTTTAAAATCAATATCTTTAATCGGCTCTACTAAAAAATAACGTTTTATAAATGTAATAGTTTAATTTGGATGCAACGGTGTACCAAGCCAAGATATATAATTAAATAATATTTTCCCGAAAAGCAGAAAAAATCTTAAGTAAATTATATTTTTTTTCGAAAATATTGAAATTTTTAGCAAGTCTTAGTTTATATGACTATGTTCGAGGTAAAGGGTAACTAGCTATGAATTAAAATATTACACCTTTCCACACAATTATATAACTTTATTTTATATTTTATTTAACAATTTAATCATTTAACATTTACACATTTTATTTTTTAGGCTGCGTGCCAAACTTAAGGTAAAAGTCAATTTTAAGTAAACTTTTCGGTAAATTCAACTATTTTTCAAAAAGTCTATGACAAACTGATCGAAAAATCTATCCTAAAACCGGTTTTTAGCGTAGTAAACGATTTACTTTAAGTTTGGTACACAGCCTTAGTTGTGAGTTTATGTAATTTTAATACATGAATTGGTTCGCTGGATTTTATTTATAATTACTTTAGCGAACTCTATTGAGTTTTTGTAAAACGAATTATATATCAAATACCGACTTTTATTTTTCTCGTCGCATTGTTTTTATAGTTTAGAACAAAGAAATTCATGACGCTCTATCTATATTCCGTATTGCATAATTCTACAATTTTACACATTCTACACGAATATCGAGGACATAATTAAGGTTTGAAACTTTACTATTATAAAGTTAATTTTGAAATTTTACTATTTAAAAATTGATTTTGAGTGCAGTGGTCAACCGCCACATTATCCTTCCCCCAGTGCAACGATACTTTTTATTTAAAACGATTTGGTTTATTTATATTACGGCCAGATCTTGTTTTAATTGGTTCGTCTATCTCTGGGTCGAAAGTGCCTTGTTTACGAGATTTAGTAAATTTTGATTCAACTGTCGGAAGTGTTGAACATGAATTTAGACTTGGTGTGTTCTGATGCTTTAGAACTGAATCTTCGTTGATGTTTGGCTGTGGTAATTCCTCAAAGCATGATTTAAGTCGATTGATTGATATATTTTGTTTAACGCCTTTGATTGACAAAGTAAAGTATTTCTTATCTTGTTTAATGACAGGGAAGGGTTCATCATAAGGTGGTTGTAAAGAACGCCGAATTGCGTCTCTTCTGACAAACACTGCTTTACAATCGTATAACTCTTTAAAAACAAATATTTGTTCGTGCAGCTGTCGATGGTATGTTGTTAAAATGTTTTCGAAGTTGATTTACCAATTCTGTTTGACTAACGAGTTTACTGGTGTTAGAAAATCCGGTGGTAGTCTTAAATTTTGTCCGTAGACTAACTTTGCCGAAGTGCGTTTAAAGTCTTCCCGGAGCGCCGTTCTTAGTCCTAATAATACGATGGATAAGGATTTAGTCCGATGGGTGATGATTTAGTTTGAGGTGAATACCTAGGACTCGGGTAATGTCATCGAAGAGTGGAGACTCGAATTGAGCACCTCTATCGATCACTATACTTACAGGCACACCAAATATAATATCTGCAATTGGAACTGCCTCAGTCCAACGAGTGTATTTGTCGATCATAGTTAAACAATAATTCTGATCTGCAGATGGTGGGAGAGGTCCAATGAGATCGATATGCAATTCTTCAGACCGATTGCTGGTTGTTCCGTATGAACCGACTTGACTATGCACGTGTTTCGTTACCTTACATTTTTGGCATATAATGCAACTTTTTGCCCAATGGTGTATTTCTCTGTTCGTAGATGGCCAAATGAATTTATCCGAAATCTGTTTCACCGACGCTCGAATGTTAGGATGTAAAGCGTTATGATAGGCTTCGAAAACTTGCCTATACGAAATGCTTTTGTGACAAACGGTCTTTGTTTGCCATTTGAAGTTCCACACGTTAAAAGATTGTTTGATCCAAAAATTCGAATTTTTGCACATTTTAAGTTTAGATTTGATTCTACAAGGGCCGCTAATTCTGAATCACTAGTTTGTGTTTGTGATAAGGCTTCAAAGTCGATTGTAGTACCTATATTGATTTGCTCGATTCGAGATAAAGAATCAGCTATGACATTTGAAATGCCCGCAACTTGCTGAATGTCTGAAGTAAAGTGCGCAATTAGGTCCAGATGACGTCGTTGTCTCGGTGAAGTTTTGACTTTTGATGAAGTGAAAAGGTCAAAGGTTTGTGATCCGTAAATAATACAAACTCTCTTACTTCCAAGAAATTTTAAAGTGCTTGATTGCCGAATAAGCCGCTATTCGCCCACGATCGTATGTGCTGTATCTTATTTCGGCGTCATGTAATTTTCTCGAGAAAAAGAATAATGGTCGCCATCCTTCTGTTGTAAGCTATTGCAAAACTGCTCCCACGGCTATCTCGGACGCATCGACAAAAATTGCAAATTTAGCATCCGGAATTGGAAATGCTATAGTTGCGTACAATTTGCTAATTTTGACTTTCAGATTTCGAAACTCTTAATTAACTCGTCAGTCCAATAGATTACTGATTCGTCCTTCTTTATTTTGTCTTAGATTGCTTAAAATAATCGTAAGGGCGCCTGACTGTCTGCTGCTCCTGGTATGAAAATCCGGTAATAACTGATCATTCCAAGGAATCTGAGCAATTCGTCTGCCATGTTAGGTCGCGGATAGTTTAATATTGTTTCGACACTTTGTTGATCTGGGCCATCTGGGGTATACCATTTTTAGACATTTGAAAGCCTAAAAATGTTAGTTCATCTAACGCGAACTCACATTTGTTTTAGTTAATAACTAGGCCTGCCTCATCCAATCTTTGCAAAATATCACCACACAATCGCCAACTACCATCCTTTTTGGGTGTCAAGTGGAGAGGACTAGCCAAATTGCTTTTAGATGGTCTGCAGATCCCTTGAGAAAGCCATGTCTCAATTTTTGCTTTTGCAATGGCCATTTTTTCAGAGCTCAATCGTCCAGCTTTTGCATATTATGATGAGTCACGTTATGTTTTATATTATTCAAATGTTGAGATTCTCACGTTACCGAAACAGTAATTTTCTCTTGCAGTAATTTTAAAATTTCCGCTGGATAGGTGTTTGCTCTTACAGTCGTAATACCATAAGATTGCATTTGTATAAGATTTCCCGATGTTTCGCACCTGGTATTGGTATCAATTATTTTTTTTCGTATGACATCAACCATTAGCCCATACTAAGAAATCTGCTCTTAAAATGCATCTATCCACGTTTGCAATGATAAATCTACAATTAAACGACCTACGTAGTCCGAGGTTAAGTATTGAATTTTTATAACCATATGTACCGATTGACAATGAATTTGCTGCATATAATTTGAATTCTGTTGGTTTAGCTAACTGTAAACTTGTAAATGCGGAACAACAGAAATTTCGGAACCTGTATCAACCAAAAATTTTAATCGACTTTGTCAATCTAAAATGGTGAAACGACCATCAGTTTTTAGGCTACTGTCGCCCGTGTGCGTTGGATCCATATTTGAAATGGTAATAACACATCGCGTGCTTACTTACCTGCTCTTTGGACCGTGAACAACTGCGAATGCTTCCAGAATTTCGCGACCGAGATCTATCAGATCGATGACTGTGCATTGGTTCAGGCTTTGAGGAATTAATCTTGTTGAATAATTCTTCAACCCTTTTGGTAAATGTAATATCTTCTTGTAGATCGTTATTATTTTCAAACGCAACAACTAAAATCTGAATTAAATCAAGAGATTTGGTTTAACTAGGTCAGGATTTTGTGTTAAAATAACTAAATTAATTTAACCTTGTATTTGGTAGTAATCTTTTTCCTGAGTGTCGATTTTCGTGTCAAAGACATGGGACTAAAATTAAACTCTATACGCATACATTTACTGATATGCAATTAAGCGAACTGCTGATTCTATGACGTATACGCTAATTTACCTAGTGATGCATGAGATATAAAAGAGATGAGATATAAAGGATTCGCATTTTGAACTGGAAAACTGAGATGACATGGCAACCAAGTAAAAATAATGGAGAAAAACTAATTAAGAAGCAATAATCTAAAATGTCTACGTTATTTTTTGCAATGAGGACGTTAAAAGCTAACAAAATTAGCTATAGATTAAAGGTATGCAGCTCGAACTAAACTAAATCTTAACGCAGACTCCAGAAGCATACACACAAAACCGCCAAGCTTAAAAATTATGTAGAGATAAATTTTAATTTTTTTTTTAATTTTTAATTTTTCCTCTTACTGTGCAATCTGTTTTGGGGCGAAAGCACTTCCAACTCTTTCGTGGTTCGCTTTTGACGTCCTATACCTAGCGAAATCGAGGACGTATGGCTAAAGATCTGATTTACGTAGAACAAACCTCTTCATCCATATGTTCATTTTCATTACAAATCGTAATCAGATGACGAAAACTCCCTTTTGTATCCTGTTTCTATCGTGATTCGACTCCGGTACCTCCCAATCTAAACGCAAAATTTTTAACCACTGTGCCGTTGTGTCGGTGTCTTTTACATTTGGCTGCATATTAAATTAAATAAATTTTTATTTGAAATTTAATTTGGCGAATCTGGAAACTGCAATTAAAAAGCTAACTGAATCGCTGAATTATACTTACTAGTAAAGCAGCATACCGGTCAGCTAAATCGTGATTGGGGTCAATTCCGGGATATAACATTTTATGTTATGTTATGTTATTTTTGTTTTTTCAATACCAATTCCAATAGGAAGCGGGGAAATAAAATGCCATTGGCCCATCTTTAGCTTGCTATTTTATGTCAAATTTGTATTAAAAATTTAGCATTTATTAGAAAGTTTACAAATTTTATTTGCGAATATACAAAAAGCAATGAAGGTCATATGGAAGCCTTGAGGCACGCCGGAGGTAGCTGAAATTAACTCAGTTCTTTCGTTTCCCATTTCGATGGAACAAATGAACTGCAGAAACAAAGGCCAAATTAGGCCAAAGTAAAATTTGTAATTTTAAATCAATTTTTGTCGTGCTGCTGGTAAATTCCGTAAGGTTCGTGATATGTTTCGTGGGAAGACGGTCCTGAATGAATTGCAAATAACCAGTTCAATTTAAATGAAATATAATTCTACATCCCAGTTTTGAATATTGCGTTCGTGTTATTTTCGCAACTTCTGAGGAAAAATGCCTTCTTTCAATGATTTACTGCAAAGAAGGTACAGATGAAATATCAAATTTTTGAAGTCTTTCAATAATAGGGATAGTATACTATCCGTGCCGCATTCATCTCTAAGCACTTCTAGAGCGTGATGTTTATCTTCAGGTGAAATTTGTGGATTTTTTATGGATTGATTACAAGTACTATCACTGGGTTTTATGTATTTTGCATTGTCTTCTGATTTATACACTGAATGAAAAAATTAGAGGAAAAAGTTTGAAATGAATCGTGGCTCACAAAATTGTTGCTTTATATACTGCTACATATTTTCCAACAAGTATTTGCAATAAAATAAAAAGTTCCTTTGGCAGCTGCCACTTCCAGTGGACTGATTTCTTAAAATAAAACAAGACCAATTTCCCGATTTAAGGAGAAAGCTAAAGTGTTAAATTCTACTGCGATTAGTCATATCGTCTGGGCTGCAGAGAGTAAACAGACATTGGGTCAAACAACTCGACCAAAGACTTTCTTTATTACTTTACAAAATATTGTTTTTTGTCAAAAGTTGACATTTCCGTCAAATTTTGGAAAATTTATTTCAACCAGTAATATCGACAAACTTAATTTAGCATCACTTAATTCATAGTCGAGGTTCCAACATTGATATCAGCTGCCACTTTCAGTGGACCGATCTAGGTCAAAAAAAGGCTGGGATCCCTTAATTAAAAAAAAAGCTTAAGCCGAATTATCGCTGTCCCGGTACCAAATTTTTACTTGAAAACAGTTTTTGACAAAAATGTTTCTGCTTAAATTTTGGGAAACTTATCTGGGCCGAGTTTCTTGCAAAATTATAATTAAGAATCTGTTAGATCATAACCGTTTTTCTCGTATAAACTTTTTAAAAAGACATATAATAAAAGAAAAAGCTCCCGCCGAAGTGGTCACTTCCGGTGGAAAAAAATGCTGAAGCTGTCATTTTCGTTTGACCGAATTAGGTAAAAAATTCACTGGATATTAAAGTTTTTTTTTATCGTAAGAAAAAATTCAAACTCCCCGTGCATAATATGGAATATCACACTGTCCATACATTATCTGATCACATCAATCCATATGCCGCCTAATTCCGGTAAAGTCAAACTTTAACGTGGTAGATTTCGCCGGAGAAATTTAAAAAAAAATATTGTTTCAATTCTGGGAATATTTAACTAATTATGAATAGTTAAATAAATTTGAATAAAGAGGCTTTCAAATTTAGCCAAAACATCGTTCAGTTTATTTTAGACGACATTACAGGTTGCATTTAGAGAATGGCTGACAACAATTTATTGTGCAGCATCTAAAGCCGCAACAACCGACCTTAGGTCGACTTTTTAAATGACTAGTATATGTCCGATGAAAATTAACAATTTTCTACTGCCCAATGGTTTCCACAAGGATAACTTTGATTAATATCATGAACTAGTATTGGTCACTAGACATCTAAAACATATTGCCTCGTTACGATATCAGTTGAATAGAAGGTTCATATGTATCCGAGACCGTACATGACGATCGTTACACAAAAATTTTTAATTTTCACTGTTACATTTCTTTAGGTTGCAGTTTCCGCAAGACTATTCGGCCACTTGGTTAAATACGAAGAAATAGCTTCATCACCACATGGTGGATAGAACTTTAATATGTAACCCTCTGAAATTTATCGCGTAAGCTCGAGACAACCCAAAAGGATCAGAACACAATCATGGCGGAACCTGAGGCTCCGTCCAGACTAAAAGTGTATTGCACAAACGGAGCAAGTAAACGGGGTGAAACTTCAGACAAGTTTTTTTTTATAAACTTTAAGGTTTCAGTTTTTGGTCAAATTCCGTTTACCGAAAGTGGCAGCTTCATACGACAGCTTTTCGGCTTTTGTAAATATTTTCAAAAGTGTTGTAGTAAGCGCGTACGAACACAAATAGTATATAAATTAAATTTGCAACAAAATTGAGGCTCATCAAATAAAAAACGTTTTAGCCCAAACGGATTTACTGACCGGGAAGATATTTAAAAAGCAAATTTGCGGAACCCAATGAAATTTGGCAAATATTTTTATAACATAGAATATACAATAAAAATATTTAAGAATAAAAAAATTCAAATTTGGGTAGACGGTAAACAATATTTCAGCTAATTCTTTCTGAATATTGTTGAAATTTGGTATTTTTCAACTTTAATATTTTGAAAGTATTTTACTACACTTTCTAAATTGACGTTGAATTGCAAAATTACATGTTTTGTCAAATAATCATGCACATCTTCACAATTTCATGGAATTTGATACATGGAAACTCAAACTTTCACTCTAGTACCACTAAAACTATACCTAATTTATATTCTTGAAGGAGGTTTTACGAAAAATCGTGAAATATTTTATACGGCCTAAGTAAATCGCACAATCCCTTGAAATTCTCGTACTCACGTCTCCTACTGACATAGAAATGTAGATTGCAAAAAAAATTTACATAATTTTTGAGATTATCGACTATGTTTTGGCAGATAGTAACCTGTTAAACAATGATCCAATCAACTCCTAAATGGAATTGAACTAACCTAATTAAAGCAAATATTTTTGATTATGAAAATTTGAAAATGATTGACCTACCACAGTACCACAGCACTATTTGCGCATGTCAGACGGATTCCAAATGAATTTAGTATGAAATACTGAAAAACATGACGATTTTAGTCGTTGGATTTGGAAAAAAAATAGATTTAGAGAAAATTCCAGTGCAAAACAATTTAAATATTTAGTTAAGCAGTCGGCTTGTTGCCATTGAAAAGATGTCATTATAAAGAAATAAATTTTCTGATTGAAACTATTTTCAGTTAACTATAATATATAATCCAGTTAATAATTAAAACCTCTTCTGGAAACTTATAACTGAAACTCAAAATCCTAAAGATCCTTTTCAAATATGGTTAATTTCATATTGAAATTGCTTGAAAATTTTAAAGCAGTACATTAATGACAAATTCAAAACTATGATGTTCAAGGCCCCTCAAGGTTTAACATTCTCGATTCACTTCATTTCATAATATTCCCATACACTTACAAAAATTATCAGAAAATCATTCACCACATATCTTCTTTAGTTTACGACACTAAAAATCAACACTTACACCGAGAATAATGACATACTTTTAGAACAATCAGATATGCTGCAATGATTATATGAAATATTCACTGGAGAAATAATAATCTGCACATAAAAAATAATTCATATTTATGGTGAGAATCTGCTCTGTATATACCATACCAAATCATGTTGTGTCATTTGAAATCCACCTTATTTTCAAAAAAAAACTTTTTTTTCGGTTTTCAGTCGATTTTATTTTCATTTAAGTTACTCAGAGAAAAAAAAAACAAATCCAAACTTTCGAAACAATTTAAAAACCGTACAACACAAAATAAAAAAAAGTTCTCCATTTTTTTACTGTGTTCGAGCTTTCTACTGCTTTTGTGTTTGATATTTTCATACAAAACAGTTAAAGTGAATTAACACAAAAAGAAAATTTTCTACTTTACACTCGAGCATTATAGAGGCGTGTCTAATATTATTATATTTATACATATACATTTTCCATCTCATTTTTTTTCGGGTGTATATATGTGTTCTTATTATTGAATGAAAATACAATTTTCTTCGGAAAATTCGTTTTAATACCATAACGAGTCACAAAATATTTAGAAAGTGTGAGAATTATGTAATTTTTATGTACAACTTCTTAAAGACTTGGAGGTAAAAAATTCTCGTATTTTTTTTTTTAAATATGTTAGTTAACGCCTACTTTCTTAAAGCTTTTGTACATAATGTAAGTTCAGTTTTTTGTTCGCTCGTTCGCTGGTTTTTATTAAATAAATAAATATCTATGTGTATATACACAAAAAATGTGATCATGATAAGTATTTTTTATGTAATGCAATCAAAGTTAATATACTTCCATTTATTTACTAAACACAACAACAAAAAATTATCTCAAGACGAACAAAAGAAAAACTTGGAATTATCATAAAAAAGATTTTAAGTTTGTGAAGGTTTCGGGGAATTGTTTAAATTCGAAAAGATATTGTGATAATTTGTGTTATCTGGTAATGCGATTTGCGCGGATCTGCGGCAAGGGTGAAAATGTGCGGTTGACTTTGATTATCTTCGACAATATAGTTATATATATTCACAAAACCTTTTAATGTTGCTTGTGGAGCGTAAAACTTTTGTAAGTCATATAATATGAGGTCGGTAGAGGCTCAAAATATGTTAAAATTTTCAGAGAAAAAGCTCGCCTATTTTCACCACATGAAAGTGCTTGTGATATTCGCAATGAACATTTTGAACCTACTCAGGCTCAATTTAAAAATTAGTTGGTTTAAATGTCACATACTTCTGATGTTTATCATTATTTGTCATACCCATATGAACATAACTGTACTATCAAGGTCACAACCTAACTGTCTAGTTGCAAAAATCTATAACAAAAATGGTTTTATTCCAAAACAAGAACAAAAAATAGGTATCGTAGTAGAGTTCCTTTTTCCTACAAATTCAACTAACATCGACATCCAGTGAAAGAAAATTTCATTTCCCTGAATATTTCTCCCATGAGCTCGAAGCCGAATGAATTTTGAAATGTTAATGCATTAATATTTTTAAAATATTATTTTTTATTATAATATTGAATTGCATATATTTTAAAATGCATTATTTTGATGAAATAGTCTTTTTTTTTACGGATATATTTACAATATTTTGGTATTTTTGACATTATACAAAAAAAAACTCCATTCCGACATCTTAAAAGGTTTTCGTATACAGTCTAAAACTCTGATACTTCCTATTTTCCTTAACTTATCGTACCAGTTTTTGGAAATAGAGAAACAATTGATGGTATTTCACATTCTTAAGAAATTCATAAAATCTACTTAGCAGAAAATTTATAGCAAACATTTTTGGGAAACTCTTTCCATAAAATATCTCATAAAATAATCCAAAAATGTCAGAGCACAAGTAGCAGCTGAAGTCGACTTAGCAACTTGAAAGAATACTTTTCGATACCGGTTGAAAAGTTGTTTTTATAAAATTTTGTAAGTTATTGCAAAATTTAGAGATGAAGAATATACAAAATTTATATAATTTATTAAATCAATATTTTGAAGTCAAATAAGTTTGCATGTATACTGAAAATGATGTATTTTAAAATTACTCAAAAAACGTCCAAACATTTGTTAAAAAGTAAAATTTTATACACAGTAAAACTTTTAAACCAAATATTTTTACTTAACAAATGAATGTTAAACTTGGGTAATGAAGATGCCTAACAGGCGACATTACACAAAGGATTTCTTTTGTTGTAGCAAATTAAGCCCCATACCGCGATATAATCGACAAAGCCGATGCGGCATTTAATTTAATCTCATAAAAACACATCTTGATGAGCTCAACCATACTATAGAAACTGCAAATTTCCTTGATGCAGTGCTGGGTGCAGAAAAATTATTTGAATATGCTCCTATTTTACTTTGGTTTCTTTACTAATTACCCCAAGCAGATTACATAGAAAAGTGTAGTATCGATTCTACAAATAACGGATGAAAAAATTTTAAAGGATCATGTTGAATACCTATAGAATTAAAATTATTTACCGATATGCAAATACGGGAGCTGCTGATTCTACTAATTTTTCAACAAAACTTAACAATTACGAGCAGCTTTTGCTATTCCAGCAATACTAGCACTTAATATTACAGGCAAGAATAGAGTCGCTAATACGAAATTTTGGGTTATTCTGGATAATAGCCAGATAGTGTTTTTAATCAATTAAAAACATTATCTGGTTATTATCCAGAATAACCCAAAATTGTATATAGAAATCGTATGTATGCGTTACATACAATAAAATTCGAGGTTACGAATGGTTTGGGAATTGCGTAGCAAATCATTGAAGTTCGCGAAGGCATTGTGATTATACTTTGATTAGTTCAAAGTATTTTCAAAATTTTTGTAGTTTATTCACTGCAGTATGATGAGACGACAGAATTTTTTAATACAAAAAATTCAATGTTTTCATTAAAACCAAACCTCCAAAGTCTTGGTAACCTCACCTTGATTAAGGGTCGCTAATGGTAACAACCACAGAGAATTGAAACATAATACAATTCAGCAAATTTGACGGATTAACTAATTGCTCCTGACCAGCGAAAAGTATATTAATATAGCCGGCCACAATTTTAATCACAGCTTTAATTATACAATTTTATAAAATATTGTGTGTAGGGAAATTGTGACACGAATAATAGCGTACCAAAACAATTGGAAAGATTAGGTGAATAACAAAATACCGAAAATTCTATACAGATCTATTCTGAACAGTCTATACTAAATTTTACCAATTTCGTTTAAGTAACAAAATGGTGACATCTGAAAAGTAAAATTTCTAATGTAATGAAAAAACATATGACATTCCAAAGAAAAAAATTGAAAACATATTAGAATATCTTGAATTATATTTAACATATACTAAACTCAAATATTTGTGTTGTAAAAATTTAATTATACCTTTCACAATAATCGAAATTCATATTTGAACTGACAAACCGTAAAATGGCAACCTCGTGCAAAATAATGGATAAAACAACAAAAATGCAATAAACTTCGAATTTTTGATATTGTCTATGCCAAAATAAATTGTCTACGGTATTTTCGATCCCAGCATGGCGATAATTTCGAATTACGTATAGACGCACAGCATTGATAATTAAAAAATCACAACGATGAGTTGATTCAATTTGAAAATAATGCGAGTTGACTCTCATCAACTTGATTACAACAGCTAAGACTTTCCTCACTATTTTGAAAAATACAGTCAGAGATGTTCAAGGCCAAACTCAGTGAGGTGTTAATTCACGACTAAGGTGAAATAATAGAGAACGTAAATATTTTTTCTCAAAATGTGATTTTGCTAGGCTGGTTAGCCTGCCCCAGGCTAACCAGACTTGAAAGGGTCAATATTATACAAATTTCACATTCATTTTCATTGCATGGTATAAACATTGAGCAGCAGTACAAGTAAATTTGTCAAAATTTTGTATCTAATTTTTTAAGCTGACAAAAACGTAGGCTTCGAAATTTTTTGATAGTTGCTCCCGATTTTAAATGACAGTGCAAAGAAAAATTTTGTCATTTCTTTTCTTGCACGGAATTGTCAAAATTTTAAAATTCTCTTATCCCTCGAAATCAACTGACTGCGGTCTTTCAGTAGGGACGCTTAAAACTTGTTTGGTTAAAGCAGCCATGTTGTTAAAGCAACATCTGCCAAACTTGTAGAAAATTGTTCTGTAGTGAATGACAAATTATCATGGGATCCGTTATTGAAATTTCACGTGCATTACGAAATTTTTATTTTCGCCACAACCGCCTTGCCCATTTGATGGCCTAATTCGGATCAACCATTTCAATAAATAATCAGGCGACATTCTTATACGTGACCGAAACGCAAGTTCTGCTAAAAAAATCGCTGATGTGCGTGAGAGTGTACGGAAAACCCCGAGACAGTCAATTTCTCGTCGTTCACAAAAACTACGCCTTTCTGCCGCTTCAACTTGCCGAAATTTGCGTCAGTACTTGGGTTTGCACCCTAAACGGCGATAGACAACGCCGTGTGTTTGCTGATTGGATTTTAGGAGCAGTTGGAATTTGACCCAAATTTCGACTAAAAGATTGTCTTTAGCGACGAAGGTAAAGGATGAATGGATATGTGAACAAGCAAAATTGTCACTTTAAAAGAGATACAAATCGACACAAATACATCAGTACCTAAAATGAAATCTGAGAAAATCACTGACAGGTGCAGAATTTGGTCTGGCAGAATCATCGGAAACCGACGACACGTGGTTCTAAAAGTAAGGCGAGATTTTACGAATTAACGCTTAGACATCTTCCTTTAGGACTTTCTTAAATCGTAGATCTATACGAATATCAACATAGCGCGCGCCATCCACCAAATTGAACCAGATATGAAACAAAAAAATCGATAATAAATCCTATGGAATACGTGGAAAAATGCAGGAAATAATAAATACATACGGATTTCAATGGGTTTGAAAACAGCATATTTTTTAAGTTTCACTGACAATTTTCACAGACAATTTTGGCCGGATGTGTTAAAAGACCGCTTACTTAAAAAAACAGGACAACATTCTTTAAAAAGAAGCCATCTGTGACAATTTTTTAAATTTAGGGCAGAAAAGTGTATGTCCTAGTACCAGGAGAGAAAAAGCATTCAAAATGGGACAGAAAGCCTGTATTATGTATTATATTAGGTTAAACTGTGATTATAGCAGAGATTTGATCAACTATGCATTGATTTTGAAGATAAAAGTGCAAAGGTTACAGAGGAACGTAAATGTAATAGAAATAGTCAACCTATGTGGAAGAAATGATAAATGAGCCATGCGAGCCGATATCCAAAAAATTGGATCCGTTCATAACTGCATATTTTAAAATTGCATATCTCAAAACGGCATAAGGTACAAAACGGCATAAGGTACAAAAATGCATTTTTCAAAACTGCATATTTCAAAACGGCATAACGGTTAAAACAGAATTTTTCAAAACGTCATTTTTCTAAACGACATATTTCAAAACGACATTTTTCAGAAAGGCATTTTTTAAAACTGCATATTTCAAAACGGCATAGGTACAAAACGGTCGCCCCGGTGGCAAAGTGGTCAGCATGCTTGCTCCAGCGAACGGAGGTCCCGGGTTCGATTCCCGGCGGTGACAAGCAAAAAATTTCACGGCTGGTTTAGGATCAATGAATTAATCACTCATTATCCGAAATGAAAATATGATTATGAAACCTCATTTGAGGCGGCCAAATCCTTCGATGGGATATAGTGCCAGAGAGAGAGAGAGAGAGAGAATAGGTACAAAACTGCATTTTTCAAAACGTCATTTTTAAAACTGCACAAGACAGAATGAAATATTAAAATCGATTATGAGTCTAGAATTATCTTTTCATTAATTTCTGGAATATGACTAATAGGTACGGTTGTTTATTTTACGATGAAATTTGAGATGAATGAAATTTTTGAACATTTGTCAAAAATTCTTGGATTAAATTCTAGGATAAAGTCAAATGAAAAGGAACTTTGAAAAGGACTATTTCTTAGTCGAGTAAGATTAATTTCACATGTTTAGGTTTAGTATAGGTATTTTATAAAAAAGTACCTTCATGGAAATTAAAAATTATTTGAAGATTTAGTATGCATATAATATTCTCCTTCACCTGAATTTTTCTACCTATGTCGTTTCGAAAAATGAAATTTTGAAAAATGCCGTTTTGAAAAATGTCTTTTTAAAAAATGTCGTTTTAAGAAATGCCGTTTTGAAAAATGCTGTTTTGTTCCTTATGCCGTTTTGTACCTTATGCAGTTTTGAAATATGCAGTTTTGAGACATGTCATTTTTAAAAACAACATTTTAAAATATGCAATTTTGACCTGGACCCCCAAAAAATGACGATAACAATTAAATCACAAATGAGCTAAGAATTTAAAAGAAAAATCGTACCTCTATTCTTGATCCTTTTCAGTAGGGGAAAATGATTGAGGAGGCTAAACTATGGAAAGAGGCAAAAATAAAGAAAGAAAAAAAACATATTTTGTCAAAAACAATGCTTGACCGCCAAGGTGAAAAGGTTCTAGATATGGAATACGTATACAAAAGAAAATCTGATAACGAGTTTAAAGCAAGCATGTGAAGTTAGCCCAGTTTTTCATCCCAGAAAAAAAAAATCCTCAAACAATACTATTTTCTCATCCCAGTTTTTTCAATTTAAACTTGTATAAGACGAAAATTTTGTTTTTAATTTTTTTCTCAACAACAAAATATCCATCCCAGATTTGTTAAAATAATTGTTGTTTTTGTACTCTGTGTATGAATAAATGAAAATAATTTTTCGAAGTGAAATGATAATGATTGTATGTGTTGATTAAAGATAAGAACAATATCAGCCAATATATTGTTTCAAGCTGGTAACAGTAAGGGCTTACAATGAGTAAGAGGGCAGTACCAGCCGTATGGTAGTATTGGTGCAAATGGCCAACTTCCATATGGCCCCATATAAGAATAACAGAAAACCAAGCCATTCTTCTAGAAATATGATTTGCCGGTAATGATTATTTATGTTTCGAATAAGGCATGGTACGGACTAACTGTGGCCAATCGGACAGTACCAGCCGTATGGTGGGATTCGCGCAATTGGCCAGCTTCCATATGGCCCAATACAAAAATTAATTATTGCCATTCTCCTAGAAATATAATTTGCCGGAAATGATTGATACAGTTTTGAGTTGGTAACAGTAAGGGCTTACAATGACTAAGAGGGCAGTACCAGCCGTATGGTAGTAATGGCGTAAATGGCCAACCTCCATATGGCACCATATATGAATTACAGAAAATCAAGCCATTCTCCTAGCAATATGATTTGCCTGAAATCATGTTCATTAATAAGTCATGTTTATTTATAAATTATACTTGAGATAAACCTATTTAATTCAACGATTGAATTTGTATTTCCTTACCGTATTTTTCTAAAGTGGCTAATTTTTTTTGAGAGACCATCTCTTAAGCTATTTTTTAATATATGTCACGAACTGGGAATAACTCTGTGATTTGGCCAATTTTTAATAGAGTAAACCACTAGAATCGAAAAATTGCGTAAACAGATTGTGTTTGACCTCAATAACAAATGGGAACTTACCGTCTTTTTATAGCTTTATTAGCAGCTATTATTCACTGGTAATCGCTATACCATAAAAATAAAAATTATTCTTAAATGGGTTATTCTGATATGGGACCATATGGAAGTTGGCCATTTGCACCAATACTACCATACGGCTGGTACTGCCCTCTTAGTCATTGTAAGCCCTTACTGTTACCAACTTGAAACAATATATTGGCTGATATTGTTCTTATCTTTAATCAACACATACAATCATTATCATTTCACTTCGAAAAATTATTTTCATTTATTCATATGCAGAGTACAAAAACAACAATTAAATTAACAAATTTGGGATGGATATTTTGTTGTTGAGAAAAAAATTAAAAACAAAATTTTCGTCTTATACAAGTTTAAATTGAAAAAACTGGGATGAGATAAAATAGTATTGTTTGAGGAATTTTTTTTTTTCTGGGATGAAAAACTGGGCTAACTTCACATGCTTGTTTAAAGCAATGTTAATGGTTAAGGGGTTTTCAACAAACAGACAAAATTGATGATCTTTATCAATTTTGTCTGTTTGTTGAAAACCCCTATAACCTTATCAACACCTGTTATCAAAATGTAAACTACCAAATTGTTATTATCATGTTCTCAAAAAACTTTAAAAATTCATCAGATGCATTCTGTGTGGATTCCACAGTGAAACAATTTTTTGCCGTAAAAATACTGAGAACCCGAAAAGAGGAGAGTATAATAAAATTACATTAGAGTGATAAAGACAAACTAATGTTGAGAGGAAAAGTATTGAGTTCCATACTTTTTGTGGCAACATTTTCTCCGCTTACTGCTAGTAAATTTTACTGAATTTTTTTTTGTTTCTCTCTAACAAGTAAATGATTTGTATTTTCATCTCGTATTAATTTTACTGAAAATAATTGTTTCACTGTGGAATTCACGCATAAATCCGCATTTTTAAATGGCAGAGTCTTGTCTTAAGTTTATGTAAAATTGTTAAGTTGCGGTACGAAGCATTTTATTGATTTTTAAGGTTTGCAGTTATACTTGGTTTTCGCAGAAGTAAATATTTATATGCGTGTGAAGTTTTTAACAAAACTAACAAAAAATTGAATGTGTTAACCCATTTGTTCCCAAGGCCTTTTGGATGCGAGTTAAAAAAATAATTTGTATTTTTATTATCAATTTCTAAACACAGGGTTACGTTACATTTGATACAGTTCCATCTGGCTCTCTTATGGCATAGCCGGCATCTCAATTGCTTCTCGTGTTTTTTGGGAAAATGACCTCTTTCATTATTGATCACAGTTCGCAGAGGATTTCCAGAAGGTTTTGTTGACTGAGTTGATTTATTACAAACTTGTAAATAGTGGATAGCAATGCTCCGAGTGAAGTCGAGGAGATCTTTTGTATCATTTGCAAGAATGTGTGGTTTCCAGGTATTTAGCACCGCTAAATTGAGCATAGGCCTCCTCGGACGCAACCACCATTTTTTACCCTGTACGGTTTTGCAATAATTATTGTCGGCTTGATCCAACCGACCAGCGCCCCCCCCCCCCCCCCTCCATTGACAAGTTATACTGGTAAAGACACCCGGATTCGGCATTTCAACTGTTTTCTTGTGCTCTTTCGACTAACACTTTACTTTTGCTAACGGCTCATAGTCACAATTATGTTATCTTTCCACTTGACGAGTAAAATGCAGTTTTCTTTGTCATATTTATAACTATAATAGCAGCGAATTTCCTATCTGATTATTGACTGAGAGGGGAATGAACATCGTTTTAATCAATTATTTCAGACTGTTCCGATTGCTCTGAAACCTAAATCCCTAAACCTTAAAAAATTGGTCTAATTAAAAGTGGAAGAAGAAGGTTTTTGAGTATACAATGAATCGATTGCAATTGATCATTATTTCGATAAAACCCGTGTAAGAAGCCGCCTAAAGTGAGCCGTTGTACATTTTAAATTGTTTTTCTCCGCTTAAATGATTTTAATAAAAATTGCTGGAATGTAGTTTTCGAGTACCATCAGGAACCGATTGTGATGAATCCTCCAATGCATTTCGTTTTCTGTCGGACTGTTTCGTTAAAATGATCCTTCTTCGTTTTTTGCTTCTTAATAATTACACTATTACTTGCAAAGCTCCATACGTATTACAAAACACGAAACAGCACCGTTTAACGTTGAAGAAATAAAATTAACGTTTTATACAATAATTTTATAAAATTTGAAATCAGAGGAAACGAGAAAGCAAATTCGATCGACTTGAAAGTCAAAGGCACCATTTATGATTAGTGTCTCTATATAAAGGAGGAAAATAACTTAACCTGTATGTTTTTCGACGATTTGTTAAAATTTAAAATTTAAATTGAAGGATTTGAGAAAAGTTAAGAACAGTACTGGAATTAATACTGAATATGATTAGGCGAACTCTCACACAAATCAAACAATCAAACACATAGACTTTGAGTCAAAAACTTGCATAGAATCTTAAGCTAAACGAAAAAAAATTTAAAAATAAAAATTTTGTAACACACATGAGAATGTAAAATATAGAAATTTAATTGGTACAATTTGTACTGTGTAAATTAATTAAGCAGATTTCAAAATGAATATAACGAAATTCACGAAAATTTGCTTGCGAATTCTAAAATATTTGGATTTGACAAAAAATGTAGATTTATCATTTTATCAAAACGGTGAGGCCGATGCGTTACATTATTTTATGAATCCCGACTGGGCCACCTTATTGAGGATAGAAAATCATATTCAGAACTTGTTATACGATTTTTGGAAATGTAATTTTTTGGAAATTCGTCGCTTAAAAGAGTTTTTTTTTATTCTCACTGCAATCTGTTCTGGGGCCAAGGTTCTTCCAACTCTTTCGCGGTTTGCTTTTTCCATTCGTACTTTTACGCCGTTGCCAGCCAATTTGAAGACGTACGGCTATAGGTCCAATTTTTATCACCGTCTGTACATTGCATAGCTCCATGCCAGCCTATACTGGCGTCCGTCAATGAGTTTTGGACTCCGACAGGGGGTCATAGATGTGTTCCATTTCATTACAAATCTTACTCTGTAGATGAAAATTCCCTTTGCACCCTGCCCCTATCAGGACTCGAGCCCGGTACCTCCCAATGCAAACGCCAAAGCATTAACTACTGTGCCATTTGGTCGGTAAAATAAAAGAGCTTACATTTTCAGGTTTTAACGTCTGTAATACTATATGTATATAAAACATAATTCAGCAGGTTTATCATTACACCTACTTTCTAAAATGGGTACCACCATGTATCTACCTATATAGTTAAAACATGCTCAAGCCTCCACAATTTTATGACTCTTCAAAATCATAAAACCAATATTATCTCTATAATTTATTCAATGAAATTTTTATTTTCATCATTTTTTTTTTATTTCAAATAAATCTAATCAGAATCATCAATTCAAGTATCAACCCTCTTCAATCACAAAACCATAAAAAAATCAAAATTACGAGTGCTTTTCGAGATTATGTTAAAATTATGCTAATATTATTTTAAACACTTATCCGCAATTTACCGTCACAATATAAGAAATTTAAAATGTGTATGTTTTTTGCTGTGAAACACGAAGGGTGCGGGAAAATCAAAATTTATCGCCCGTAATTTTACCAGAAAAAAAAAAATATTCATATCGATGAATCTAATTTTAAAAGATGGATTGCGGTGCCATATAAATACCTTCTGCATAGAATGAATCGTTAAAAATGTTTGCGCGACTTTTCGGTTTGTTAATTTCACATCGACTTCCGTTTCGCGTAGCCAACAAACTTTATAATCGTTTTACTTGTTTTGTCTCGTTCACAATTTCCGTGGAATGTCCTTTTATTTGTTTATGTGATCCGTTTGTTTGGAAAACTTTCAAATTTTAATTATACATAATTTTTATGTGATTTATGAAAAATATCGAAATTATTACGATGTATATTGTCTTGCATATACACAATAAACGGAAATTCCGGTGAAATGCCTCAGTATACAATATAAAAGGGTTGTTTTATAATTTTGTATTATAATCAACCCCCTCAAATTATATTTTGTTGTTTCTCATGATTTGATTTTTTTTTTGTGTTTAATAAAATCACAAAAAAAATCGCGTGATTCGGTTAATTAAAGAAGCGACTTGGTTCAATGAATTGAATTTTAATGAAAATTCCCACACAGCGACATATAAATTTTTAAAAATACATACATAATTATACAATTTCCATCCCCCCTCGATATGTAATACAAATGTATATACGGGGAAACCTAAAAAAACGGTAATTAATGCTTAAGTCATGTTTTGACATTCAATTTTTTCGTTTAGTATCGAGGGTGGAATTTTTATAGTTTTAATTGATTTCAACATATTCGAAAAGTAGTTGTGTATACATGATTTTAGTGATACGGAACCAAAAATAAATCAAAACAGGTGTTTTATGTTTTGATATATTATATATTGAAATGAATTTGTATAGTTTGAAGGATTGCAGACCGCCATAATAACAATAAATAATAAGGACATAAAACCACAAATTGCCTTGTTTTGTATGCGTTGATTTGATTTAGTTGTGTTTGGGTTTGGGAGATAAATTTTGTCACACAGTCTGTTTTCATGTGAATTTTCAATTTTAGTTGGTATAATTTTGTAACTGTCAATTTTAGTTATGTAAACCGATGATTTCCTTTTTGAGTTATTGCGATACCCACGCTATATAGTATATAAAGGTATTCGCTATAAAATTGAAATGTTTGTACCATGGGAATTCAATATATATCTCATTGGAACAGATGTAACCTATATAACGAATAATTATGCATATAAATATTATTTCACTACCATTATCGCTAGAAGTGACGAGGAAAAGCTAAAGCCTAAAGCTGATAACTTGAAACTGTTTTCACTCCAAACCTTGGATTATCGGTGGTCCAAACAGAAAATGTAGCAATCAGACAAGTGAGGAAATTTAAGATAACGAAACCATTGATAAAATTTATTATTGCACATCAAATTCAATTAAAGTAAGCCCCTGGGTTTGATCGAATTACAGGCAAAATGCTTAAATAACTGCCTGAGTGTGCCTTTGGATAACAGCTAAGAATAATCCCAAAGCCTGGCAAAGATCCTACCAAAGTCTCGTCATATAGACCAATAAGCCTACTACCAATCGTCTCGAAAGTATTCGAAAAAAGTATTATCGAAAATATTTAACCGGAACTACGAAAAATTATTCCTAGTCATAAATTTTGTATCAGAGTCTAGCACGGAACTGATGTGCAAGTGCACCGAGTAGCTACAAAAATTGGGTCAGCATACGAAGAGAAAAAATACTGCTCCGCCGTCTTATTGGATGTTGCCCAAGCATTCAATCTTAAATTGCCAGAAATATTCCAACTTATGAAGTCGCATTTGTTAAATCGCAGATTACCTCTAAACCGGGTAAGAAAGACATTCTTGCTGGGGTATCACAAGGTAGTGTGCTTGGCCCAAATTTATATTTAATTTTGACTTCAGATCTACCAACGTCTTCGCAAATTCTGACGTCTATTTTGATGATGATGATACGGCAATCATATTTAGCCATAAAAATCCATAAACAATTAATCAATGAAAAGAAATCGACCCAGGTAACATTCACTTTAAATCAGCTTACTAGTCCGTCTATTACATTGAACGGAATACAAACAACTCAATTAAATGGATCAAAATATCTAGGTGACCATCAAGATCGACGGTTAACTTGGTGAATTCAAAATGAAATGAAACGAGATCATATCAAATTAAAAATTGATAAAATTCACTGGTTGACGGGAAAATATTCAACTATTGACCTAGAATACAAACTTCTCTTGTATAACACAATGAATTTGATCGTATGGGTGTTAATTATGGTAATCAACTTCAAATTAGAATATCGAGATTGTCCAACGAACACAGTCAAAAATTCTCAGAATGATGACAGGAGCACCCTGGTTCGTAAAAAACCAAAATGTACGTAAGGACCTTAGCATCCTAACTGTCAAAGACGAATTACAAAAGACTCGGATCAGCTACGCAGGGGAACTGGAATCTCATCCGAATTTGGTGGCGCGAAACCTAAAAGATATATCTACGTCTTCGCGATTAAAGAAGAAAACGATTGCTGAAATAATTACCTTAGTTATTAAAATTTGAAAACTTACTGTTATTTTCATGATTGAAAGATTCAATAAATAAATAATATTGTTAAAAAGAAAAAAATATTGCGCGTTATTATGAATCGAAAATGAATTTTACAAAGATGATAATCCGGCTTATACGTTTCTTAAAACTTTATTAAACTTGAGTCACTTGAGCACTCGAGTTGAAACTCAATCGGTTAGCAAGCAAGCAATTTGCTACCCAAAATTCTGGCTACTCAATAAATTTTACGTAAAAAATTTGAATTTCTAATTATATTTTTTATAAATTTTTTGTTTATTTTTGCATTTGCACAGCAAAACAATATTCAAAAACATAATTTGAAATTCCAATTTCCTTGGTAAAATTGCCAGGATTTTGGGTACCAAATTGCTTGCTTGCTGCTGATCGATCCACGTATCTAACCCAATTTGACTCAACATAATCTCTAACACTTTATTGTTAAAATACGTAGCAAAATTTCGAGCAGTATACCAAATTGAAACAAGTAAATGATTCGATTGAAAACTACTTTAGGCTGTAGAGCTCTGTTCATTTTATGTATGTAACTCATACAACTATTCGAAGGTAATAGTGGCTATATTGCGGAAACTCTAGAATTGACTCAATTAACAGATGATCGGCTCTCAAGTAAATACAATATTTTTGTGAATATTACGAATTTTTCCTATGGTCTAGTTCAACCATTTTTGTTTGTAGGTGCTACCTACTATGTATATTGAAAAGGCGCAAGTGCCTACTATTCCATGGTAGTCGAAGCTCTAATGCTGAAACTATAGGGGTCCTATCGACAGACGTGACTACGACTTTTAGCCGTAGTCGCGATTTTTTCGAAAATGATGTTCAGAAACTGTATTTATAAACGTGGCTAAAATCGCGATTTAATTCGTGAATTTATTGTTATTTTTAAACGCAAGTAAAAGTACAACTTTTCGAAAACAAGAAACCAACATAATAAAAAAATATCAATTATCTGTCAAAATAAAACCAATTATTTTAAAATTAATTATTATTAACTATGCGCTCTATTTTATGTTTTCTAAAAAATCTGAGTCATCAGACGACGATGATTATGAAAACTGAAGTTCCATATTAACTTAAAAAAAATGCAATATCCTTTTTCGTGCCCGCGATCACAATTTTTTAAAAATCGTGTGCGAAAAAATACCAATAAAAAACGGGATGTACGAGAAGATATTGATAAGCACAAAGTTCGCACTAAAAAAAAATGCAATAAATTTCTTTATTTGTGAAGTGAACGAAATAATAGCTTCTCAAATGAAACAACAAACAAATTACGTATTTGACAATTAGCATAACATATATGTACGAGTATGTATTATAAAAAAATATGATCAAAATTTGGAGTGGAAAATTCGGTGTCAAACGTCAGTTATAACCGCGGTTGAAACCATCGATTTCCACGATTCTGTACCCCTATTTCCCTAGTCGCATCACTTCAAGTGACGTGCCTACTAATCTTCCTGGTTACTAGATCAGTAAATCGAAACTAACAAAATAATTATTCGGTAAAGTCGTTTTGGCTGTTTTTTAAGTCTTAGTATGCTGCTTTATAAATAACTTCTTGCGACTGCTATCACTCCAAATGACAATTTCTATCACTTGAAATTTTGACGTGACAAATAAATTAAAAAAAATTTCAAACTAATGAAGCCAACTAAGATTTAAAAAACTTTTATTGAGAGTTTTGCACAAAATTATTTAGTAAATTTTGATTTTAAAATCTAGTAAGCAGGAAGATCCATAGTCACGCCGCATAAAGTGATAAGTCTAAGGGAATTGAGCTGTTAATCCCGGCTACTTATTAAATCCCGGCTTCATTTTGACATTTTAACCTGGTCTAACAATTTTTTTTTATCTACGTGCCACTAATTTGAATGCTCGAGTACCTATTATTCGATGGTAGTAGTGTGACTATGTTGCGGAAACTCTAGGATGGACTGTCATAATATTTTCTTTGTAGCCCATCTCTTTTGGTATGGATTCCACTAAAACGCCGAAGTTCAAAATTTTGAAACCGAACCAAACACAAAATACTGAAAATTAAATTCATTGAACGCTGAAAATATAAAACTTAAAAATAAAATCGTAGAACAGTAAAAACCCAAACAAAAAATACTGAATTTTAGTCGTAAATAAATTTAAAAATTTAGTCGTTGGCATGTTTGTTGAAAATTATTATTATCAAATAACGGGTAACCGTAACCAGGATGTACACAGCTATCTCTGTGTATATTCAGGTTACGGTTATTAGATCACAATTAACCGAAAACTTAATAACCATGAGTTAACGATTCTTCTTGGCTGTTTTCGAATGCTGCGTTATCTGGATAAAAAAAAATCGAATATACACCCTCAACAATCATTTCAGGAATTACACTGTGGACATCCCAGCACCAAATTATTAGAAAGATAGAAATTGAATGATGGAAAACATACATATTAAATATTTCAATAAATTTAATTCATGAAATAATAATAAATTAAAATTAAAAAAAAATTAAAATTTTTCTATTAATATGAGCACAGTGCTTGCTCTTGTAAATACAATTTCCGTCTAAATAAATGGCCGGGCATTTCTAATTTGTCCATTTTTTACACTAAACCTTTAGGCAGTTTCGTCATGAGCATTTTCAGTATTTTAAGAGGAATTGATATTATATTTCGACGACGAGGCTGGAACTGGTAATCTATTATTATGGCTCATTGTTGCTCAATATAGTTGAAATTAATGGGCACTCCATTAGTATTACCCGCTTTTTGTGAGTCCTTATACTTTAGGTACTTGTGTTTCAGCGATGAAAATTTCTATTTGCACTGTTGTGCTTCTGATTCCCCCTTTCGACAATTTTTATAAACATTATATCCATTAATTAATGCTATAGTAATGCTATATTAATCCATTAATTAATGCTATGCTATGAAACCAATTTAATTTTTCTGAAAAAAATTATTTGAACTTATTTGATACTCCAACTGTTTACGTGAACAAATTACCAGAGTTGTCAACTGAACTCCCTAGAAAATTTCTTTTACTAAATTTAGAAATTTTCAAAATTAAATTAATAAAATTTTCTGTATTTTTTAAGTAACCCACTATCCCACCATTCTGCTTTATGTTTATTACAGATAGGTTATAATCCTAGGAAACAAAAGCTCCTGTTGAGGCTGCCACTTCCCAAGGACCGATTTCAACCAAAAATTTTGGGATATTCCATAAAGCTTCATCTCGAGCAGTTAATTCAACTCGGCAGTAGAAAACCAACAAACATTTGGTCTGCACCACTTTGACTTCGGTGGCTTGACACTTGTATTAATGCTAAAAGGCAAAATTGTCATACTTTCCATAGTAAAATTACTCAAAACATCGCACAACAACATGTGCTCCTCATGTTACGGAATGGTTCAACACCATCCCGCAGATTTTATCTAAACACGCAGAGGTCTCTCTCACGGTTGAAGGTTGAGGCTTGCATGTTTCTGGCGAACGCCGTACACCGTGGAACAGAATAAAAGCAAATTAAATAAACTGAAATAAAATTAAGTGATCCCATAACTCGTCACACGAAAGTTGAGGAACATAATAAACATAATAATAACTGGGTGTGTTTATTCGCCGACAACCGGATCTCCCCAAGTGACAAGTACTGGGACAAGTGCTGAAGAGACCCCCTCTCCCGAATGCCCTTTCGAACCCTAAAGGCCGATGCCCTGCCACAACGAAGCAGCATTAGGGGATAGGGACATATCTTCAACAGGCAAGGACTATTCTCACCTGGAGAGGCCTCCAGCTAATCTCCCACAATTCACACTCCGACAGCATAAGACCACCAAAGTGCCACGAGGAGACAGGATGTGGGATGGACGACATATATGCTGAACTCAGCAATCTGATCCTGTGGATATCCTACCAAGGAAATGACAATCCCTGCCCTCAAATATGGAACCGACACGACATGCGAATTCCCCCTCCCCACATACTGATCCGAAAAAATTTAGAAATTCATTTTCTTGTTCATTGTAAAAAAAAGTACGAAAAACAATAACAATAGTAACCGGAAAATAGATCCGGGTCTATGAAAAATAAAATACAAATGAAACCGAATGCCAGGATATGTCACCGTGCTGTATTTTTATTATAAAAATTATACCAAATATAAAGTTAGCAAAAAAAGAATGAGGGAAAAGGAGAAATTATCGAACAGAATGGATAAATAAGAAAATTGATTGATTCATTGATTGATTGACGTTTATAACCAAGCCTAAGCCTGAGATCCGGATGGCGCCGATCCCGTTATACACTCTCTTTACACATAACAGTAGGAACGAATTTGGATAGGTTGTTTATTAGTAGCAAAGAATCAACCCGGTTACAGACACCTAGATGGTTGATGAATTAGTAACGTGTTAGTAAAAAAATATAATAAGACGGTTAACACAAGGAAATCACAATTTCTAATCTACTTGGGGAAGGATATAGGTTATAGGTTCATAGAATAATGATGGTATTTGTCATCAATAATTGCATCTTTAAATCAGCAACCTAGGTAAAATGATAATTAGTAACATGGTAACAATACTATTCTACTACATATTCGGCAATTAAATTACAAAGAAATATTGTTCGTACACATCTGCACATTCTCTGAAATTTAATAACCTGTTCAGGCAAAAACTTATTTATCTTATTTAGAGTAATAAAGCTGCAAATAATAAAAATGTAGTATAACTAAAATGGTACATCTAGAACTACAAATATAAAATTATAGTTAAATCGGCTAATGATAAGTAACTACCCTATTAATAAATTACAATTAAACCATACAGAAATGTAGCAACATGTGATTAATGATCACAAAATAATATCACTTCATCCAAATTTGGCGACAATTTCATCATACATAATCCAATATCTGTCTGGTCAGATACACATCTAAATATAGTCTCCAACTGGATTCGAACCTGCGACGTTCGGGTCCATAACACTTGGTGGTGTATACAGCTTTACCACCTGTATAAATAATAAACCGGTGGTACTGTAACTAGTTACTATTTATTTTATATTTTAATAATTTATTTTATTTTAAGTTAAAAGACGATGTTATTCAATAATGTAATGGTTAAATTTATAATTTATTTCTTAATTTTAAGCACGACTTGTCGCTATGGTGGTTAATGACAAAGAGAATTTTATTTGGTTTTTATAAATATTAATTACAAAAAATGTTGGTCTATTTACCATAGAGGGTTATCAATCGCTTCGTAATTTAATTGCCACTAGATGGCATTACAAATTATATTAGGTATTAAACGCACTTTATAATAAATAGGAATTGTATTGGTGGTAGTACAATATATAAGATAATTACATAATTACACTAGTAATTACATTAGTAATTGGTTTGTTATCTAAATAATATTTAAACTAATTTCTAGGTAATCTAGATGAATTTATATAATGAAAAGGTAAGTATTAATTAATTGTTAATGTATATGCGATGTTTTAGGTTTATGTAATATTATCGATGTGTTCCAGGTGACTTCTGTTTCAGGGAGAGAATTTATTCGGGATTAAACACCACCCGACCACCAAGTGATATGTGCATCAATATTTGTCTGAATATAAATTTTAGTATATAGCCTCCAAGCCAAAAAAATAAGTCAACCCATAAACTTTCCCTCCACCGACACTTCAACGTTACAAATAACCATAGTCATTTAATCTACATATTAAAATAATATTACTAAACCAATTGTCGTTAAATCTTAAATATACAATTAAATTAAATTAAATTAAAATAAGACAGATTATAAATAATTAAAAATTTGTTATCTGGTTAATAATGTAAATATGTATATTATATTCAGGGATGGGCGATTACGCGTCGACTACTAGTTTTTACATGATTTCGTCGACAACTCGTCGAAAACGTCGACAACTCGTCGACAACGTCGACAACTCGTCGACAACTTCGAGAACTACTTGAAAAATTAATTTACACCAATTATCGAAACTTATAATAAAACTCAGCATAAATTGCCTTTACTACTGATTGTATTTGAGAATCATTAAAACACACTGTGCCTAACATTTGTATCATAAATTGTTTGTTTGTTTGTTTCTCAGTTTTTTGCGGTCAGATATTTCTATCCATATGACCTAAATTTCCTTTTTTCCAAAAACCGCTTACAGATTCTTCTCACGGGAAGGGCTGAAGCTTTGGATAAGTTGGGATGTAATATATGACTTGTAACTTTTTATTTCTAAAAAAAAAAGTCAATTCAGTGTTGATTTCTTGTTACTGCTTTTAACTTCTGTAACGATGATAGAAAATTCATAATAGTTGAAAATGAAGTTAAAATTTATATTGATGTGATAGAATTCAATTCTACTATGGATGTTACTACTGATGGAATTAATTTATGGATGATTGTAATGATGCTTATCTAACTACTAAATAACTAATATTATCGTTAGTATCAGAAAAACAAAATTTAGATCCTATTGTATATTAAAACTATGGAGGTATAATTAATTCATTGTAATAAATATTTCATAATAATTGAACATAATATGTCTATAATATATGTAGAGAAATTTAAAGTTATATTATTTTTTATAATAAAACACTTGGAATTAAACATTATTATAAACATATTGAATTTAAATAATAATATGAAGTATAAATTATGAATAGTGTGAATTTATATATAATTTAATTTAGACATTTTAAAGTTTATTTATTTGTTTTATTTTAAATTTACCGTTAAAATATAAAATTTAAACTATACATGGTGTTAGTGTATCTAGATGATACATCAGTGCTAATAAATAAAGTAGATTAGTACTTTTTACGCTATTTGCCGTTAGATTAGTATTGTAAGTAGATTAGTATTGTAAGTTTTTGTTAGCAAGTTGTGGAATTAGTGAAAATACTGTTTTTATTTTAATATATGTTTTAATGGTTATAAGTGGTATTGGATTTCTTCTAAAAATTTTATTATTGTCTTGTATTTTGTATCATCTTCATTTTTGAGTAAGTCTTGTAGACTATTTGAGCTTAATAAAGGATTTCTATTCCTGACTGTATTATATGTAGGGCATATGTTAATTATATGGTCATTATCTTCTACTATATTGCAATTTGAGCAATTTAGAGAATCTTCTATTTTTATTAAAGATCTATATTTTTTATTAAAGGAGTGACCAGTTCTAATTCTTGTAATTTGTTTTATTTCCGAGCCTGTTAATTTAGATTTGAATTTGAAACCACAATTTTTTTGGAGGATCGTCCCAGATATGTCTGTAGTACTGTACTATGCTAGTGGTCATATTATTATAAATTGTCCCCCACTCAATCTCTATTTCATCATTTATTAAGTTTATTGTGTCTGTAATAGTTGGTTCGTTGTCAAGAGTATGTGTTGGTCTTAATAATGCAATTTTAGCTAAATTATCGGCAACGGTATTTCCCTCAATTCCTACGTGTCCTGGTATCCACTGAATTATTATGTTTTTGTTTTTGTTAAGTCATACCGTGTCAATAATTTGATTTTCAAAGTGTTTATCAGTAATGTTATTCAAAGCAGTATTTAAGGATTTACATGCACTTTGAGAGTCCGTTAAAATGATTACATCTTTATTATTTAATAATTGTGCTAGAATGCATGCTATTTTTATTGCTATAGTTTCGGTAGTTTTAATATCTGTTGAATTTTCTAATTTTATTGCTAGTTTAATATTCTTTACTGGTATATATATTCCTATTCCTGTTCTTCCGTTCACTTTTGAACCGTCTGTATAGATGTGCCCATGGTTTTTATAGTTTTCTAATAGCTGCCTTGTAATTTGTTTTAATTCAGTATTGTTATTTAATTGCTTGTTAGTGATATGTTTTATATATGGTGTTATTTTAAGATTTTTGGGATTTGTTGTTTTAATGTGGTTGGGCTTAATTTTTTTTAGTATGTCATATCTATTATACAATGAGTTAAGTTTTGGAATTGAATTTTGAGTTTTAATGTCATTTGCTATTTTTGAATTTTGATATAGATGTTTTGTAATGTATTTGACTGTTTTTTTTCTATTATCCAGTTTGGTGGGAGTCTCTAACGATTCCGATAATACTATTGGAATAGGAGTCGTTTTTGTCATCCCGAGACATATTCTTATACACTTGTTTTTGATTGTTTGATAAATTTTGTGAGCTGTATTATTATTTTCCTCTGTTATGACATAAGCATATTCCATTTTTGATTTTATAATTGCTTTATAAATGTTTAACAAAGTTGCTGGATGGGTACCTCCTTGCGTGTGTGTCAGTGTTTTTAGAATGTTTATAGATTTTTGGATGTTGGTTTTTGTTATGTTATAGTGTTTGTTTAACGATAGTCTGTTCGTAAAAGTTATACCTAGTATTTTAGTTTCTTTTTTCTCTGTTATTTCTGTATTATTTATCTTTATTGTTATGTTTTTACTGTTATTGTTATTTGTAAAAAGTCTAAGAAAATGAGATTTAGAAGGGTTTAGTTTCAGTTTAAGTATGTCCAGTTTTTGTTTTAATTTCGTTAAAGTATCGTTAGCTGTTTTTTCAAGGTCGTCGTGATTTTGTGCCGTAACCATTATACAAAAGTCGTCTGCGAATTGGAAAATATTTTTATCATTTTGGTTGCTGAGCTCATGAATTGTATGGGTGTAAATGTTAAAGAGTGTGGGGCTCAGACAACTTCCTTGTGGTGTGCCGACATTCGTTGTTTGTGTTAAAGGCTGATTTGTGTTATGTATTGTAATTAATCTATTTGTTAAAAAGAGGTAAATCCAGTTAATTAAGCGATGTGGGAATTTAAGTTTTATCATTTGAGAGATTAATGTATTTTTATCCAAGTTGCCAAAAGCTTTTGATATATCTATGCTTATTAATAAAATTTGTTTTCTTCTTTTTTTTTCTAGTTGGATATGATTGATCATTTCCACCATGTAATCAGAAATGTTCTTGTTTTTCCTAAAACCATAGTTGTTGTAGTTTAATGTTTGGTTGATGTTTAAATGGTTATTTATCCTGTTAAGAACTAATTTATTAAATAATTTTGAAAAAGTTGGTAGCAAACACATAGGTCTATAGTTCAATATATCTCTATCGTTAAGTCCCCGTTTTTTAATAGCAATGGTTTTAGCTAGTTTCCAGTTCTCCGGATACGATCCAGACTCCCATATTTTATTGAAATATTTTGTTAGTATTTCAATAAAACCTGGATTATCTCTCAGTATCTGTTTAATTAGTTTATAACTTATTTGGTCCGCTCCAGGTGCTGTGTCTTTTGAACTTTTTATTATTTCTGAAATTTCTGCTGCTATAAATTCCGTGTTTGTAATTGAATTTATAAGATTAATAAACGGGAGGCGGGGGGACTCAACAGAGTTTGGAAAATTATGATTTAGGAATAACACAGCTTTGCTATTATCTTATAAAACTTTAAAGGTTGATTGTTTTTTATTTTTTATCCTGTTAATTTTACTCCATAAATCTAAATTGTTGGATTTGTGGTTAATCGTAGAGAGGAATGTAACCCAACTTTTCATCTTTTCTCGTTTTATTTCTAATTTTAATTTCTGTATATGTCTTTTTAGTTCTAACGCAGTAAATAGAGTTTTATTTCTATTGTATATTTTTTGTTTTTCTGTTTTAATGTCCCATAATCTTTGTAAATATTTATTCCACCATGGTTTTGGTTTGTAATTCGTTTTATAATTTACTGTTTTTGTATTTTTATTGATGATATCTGTTAGATATTTTTCGATTTTTTCCGGTGGCTCATGTATTGTGTCGTTTATTTCTTTTCTAATCATAGTCCAGTTTGTTATTTGTCTTATGACTCGTTCATTTATTTCATAAGTTATTTTTATTGGCAAATGATCAGTACCAAGATTGTCCATAGTAGATTGCCACGTTAGTCTATTAATAATGTTTGCAGTACATAGAGTGATGTCTATTGCTGATTCTGTATGTCTGTGTTTGTCTTGCCTTGTAGGAGATCCATCATTTAATAAATAAAGATTAGTGTCTGTTATAATGTCCACAATTTTGCATCAGAAAGCATCAGTTTTGTGTCTATCCCAAAGTCTGTGATGAGCATTGATGTCCCCAGCTATTAACGTTTTGTTGTTGTTGTTGTTGTCTTCTAGTAATCGTTCGAATTCAGTAGATATTTCATCCATATCTCTATTCGAACTATTATAGAATGTAATTAAGTCTAAGTCTATGTTTTTAAAGTTGATCTTTATTTTTAATGTTTCAAGTCTATTATACAAGTTGCTATTATTTATTATTTTCCACGATATGTTTTTTTTAATAAGAAAACCCACTCCTCCGTATCCGTCAGGTCGGTCTTTTGTGATTAAGTCAAAGTTGTTTACTTATATTTTTTCTAAACTATTTGTCCACGTCTCTGTAAGTAGTACTACATCTATTTTATTTAGTAACATATATTGTTCCAATAAGTTCTTATTGCTTTTAAGGCTGCGTATATTAATTTGTAAAAATTTCACACTATTCATTATATTCATACAATTCAGTCGGTAAGAGTTTCTGCGATGTCCATGAGAATTGTATCTACATCTGCTGGGTGGTTAGTAGTATCTTTATTAATCAGTTTTTCGTTGATATTTTTGAGAATTTTTTATCTGGTTTGCAATTCTTTTTTCAGGTGATCTACTTGATCTCTTAAAATCTGAATCTCACGCTTGTTCCTGTCAGATGGCAAGTTTAAATTTTCCGAATTAAATTCTGAACGCCTAGGTACTTGTTTTTTACCAAATAATTTTTCTTTTGTTTCTCTATAAGTAGTCTTATTTATGGTCATAAATTCTGTTATCTGTCTCTGTCTCTGACGTTCTTGACATTCCCTATAATTAGTGATATGGCCTTCTCCACAAAATTTACATCGTGGTTTTAAATCACATAGATGATTGCCGTCCAAAACTTTCGCGCACGTTGTACATCTTGTTAAGTCCGTAGCGTTACATCTTTTTGCAGTATGTCCATAATTAAGGCATTTTCTACAATGTAGCGGATTTGAAATATAATGTTGGACTTTAATAAGTATATTATCATACATCACTACATTATATGGTATGTTGGAGGATCTAAAGGTTAACTTGACCAACTCCATGTTGATTGCCTTTTCAGTTTTTGGGTCCCATTTTGTCATTCTTTCTATTTTGACGATTGGAATATTCGAATTTAATTTTTCCTGAATTTCTTTTTCGGATAGATCAACTGGCACATTTTTAATCACACCTATTTTATGGATAAAATTATTTGGTATGAAGGTTTCGTACTTGTCAAACTGTTTAAATGGTTCCGATCTTAAACAATTGTTTGCGTCATGTAAATTTTTAAATATTATTCTAGCTAAATTTTTGCTGATTTGTTCTACGCTTTCAATATTTGCAAACTTATTAAATTTAATTGATTTACCAAGATTTAATAGATTTAAATTGTCTTTGCTGACCATAACTTTGAATGGCGTATTGTCGTGTTTATTATACGTGTTTGTGTTTTTTGGGAGCACGTGTACTGTATTAGCAGACGTATTTGGTCCTGTTTCAGTTTCGTTTGTCATTTTGTTAATTTCACTATTATTAATTTTAATTTATTTTGTGATATTTTCTAACGCGTCTTGTTGTCGTTTTGTGTTCAATTTTTTGGTCGACCCATCTGACAAATTTTTTAACCTTTTTTCCTCTATTTCAATATCGGAGTCAGGTAATGGGTATTTATTATGATTCAAGTAAGAAATCCTACTTTCCTCATCTATTTAGCAATTAGTATTACCGTCTATTTTATGTAATTCACTATTTTCCAACACCACTTAAAACTACTAAAACTTACCGAAAGATATAAGGTATTTTATTCCAAAAAATTAATGTATATAAATATAAATCTATTTTATACGAATATATCTTATGTATTTTCACTAAATTCACCTTTTATTAACTTAAAATAGTATCTATTTTCATCAAAAGATGAATCAAGAATGATCATAAATTGTGTAATAAATTAATAATTATCCATTATCGAAATAAATTCTTTGACAATCGAAAAAGTCATATTATATTTGCGGATTTGAATAAAATTTGAGTCTATATCGTGATTTCGCTCGAATGAAATTTTGAAGCTTCTACTATAACTACGTGGCGAATAATTAGTTAATTTATGATTTATGCTGACTTTTTATTTAATTTTGCTTTATTGTAGTATCTTCGAATAAGATAAATTATTCGTTTACATATCCCTTTATCAACCAAAAAAAGATGGCTCTATTAAAGTCCAAACCACACAAATGTGCGAGTAAAAAATCATAATAATTTTTTGACATGGTACTTTTGCCGACCTTGTTAAAGTTAGCCGAAAGTTGCCAGCCGAAAGATAATGCAGATAGTGTCTTGACTATTTTTAAACTCTCTTTATACTCTCGCTCCTATCGATTTTTAAATCCTAAAAACTGAAATAATTTCTCCTTCACCCGAATGATGTAACCCGATCCTAAATTCTCCTAAATTCGAGTTCATAACTGATTTTTGCTATATTCGAGACACTATCTGCATTATCTTTCGGCTGGAAACTTTCGGCTAACTTTAACAGTATCTTTTGCCGTACCCACACAATTGTGTTAGTAAACCACAAAAAGGATATATCTATTTGATAAAAGATGGCGCGCAAAGCATATAATCTATTGAAATATTCAAAAGTTTTAGATAGATAGATAGATGCCTCTAGTTCCGAGATTTTAAATTTATTTTTAATTTATAAAATGGTTGTAAAAATGTTAGAATTAAATTTAAGTAATTATTCATCAATTTTAATAGTGCGGTTAACGTAAAATAATTAAAAATTTAGTTTTTAATATCATTTTCTAAGTTGTTGACGTTGTCTACGTTGTCGACGTCTGAAAAGCAAAAAATCGGTATGTAATCCACGTGCTAGATTACGTGTCGATAACTACGTAGAAGCTGTCATTTGGAAGTTTTATACCCAGTAAACCCTTTTGAAAGAGCTTAAAGGGACGAAATTCTTAATTACAAAATATATAATCAACTGAACCCGAGATTAAAACGTGTTTTGGTTATGCACAAAATACAATTGACTAATTTTTTAATAATAAAACTCAGTATTAAAAACAGTCCAATCAGGAAACTATAAATAAAGTGTAGTATTACTGTACATTATCTCGGACGGTTCAACATCGGTGAGAGATTTGTTACAAAAAACTAGATTTCATCCTAACAATTAAATAAAGTATTGGATAGAACGCTAATTCTATGTCGCGCAGTAGTTAATCCAACGAGAGGCCAAATCACTATAACTATTTTTTGGAATGGGTACAAAGGGCCGAATGTCGAAGCGCCGAATGTCGATGGGCCGAATGGGTCGAAGGGCCGAATGTCGAAGGGTCGAATGTGTCGAAGGGCCGAATGGGTCGAAGAGCCGAATGTCGAAGGGCCGAATGGGTCGAAGGGCCGAATTTTTTTTTGTTTTTTGAAATATAATTTTTTAAATTTGTTGTTTTATTGAATATTTTGTAAATTTTTTTTATTAAACATAAATGAATTTTTAATGAATTTATGTATTTTACTATTTTTCATCACGTATCCAGTCAGCGGTACATTTTGGTGAAGGAAAATTTTGTCATGCGCCACCAACACGTATATCCCTTTTCCTGCTTTCCTTTTAAAATTATTTTCGTCCGAAAAAAAACAATATAACTATATACACAATTGTGTTGGTGGTACTTCCTCTCTCTCTCTCTCTGGCGCTATATCCCATCAAGGGATTTGGCCGCCTCAAATGAAGTTTCATAATCATATTTTCATTTCGGATAATGAGTGATTAATTCATTGAACCTAAACCAGCCGTGAAATTTTTTCCTTGTCACCACCGGGAATTGAACCCGGGACCTCCGGTCGCTGGAGAAAGCATGCTGACCACTGTGCCACCGGGTACTTCCACACAAACGAGATTTTTGGCGTAATTTTTTAAAAAAATTTTATCTTACCCAAAATTTTTATCAAAAACGCCATTACATACTATGATTTTATACCCACACATTTATGTGGGTCGGACTTAAATAGTGCCAATTTTTTTATTTTTGTTTGAAAAAGGGATATGTAAAAAAATAAAAAACTAAGTAAATTAAATAAAAAAAAAATATATATATTTCTAAAAACAAAAAAAAAATTCGGCCCTTCGACCCATTCGGCCCTTCGACACATTCGGCCCTTCGACATTCGGCCCTTCGACATTCGGCCCTTGGACACATTCGGCCCTTTGAAATTCGGCCCTTCGACATTCGGCCCTTTGATATCATACCCTATTTTTCACTATCTTTCTTGTTTTTGCTTTATGAACTGCTAATTAATTAAATTAATTGAAATAAATTAATATGTTTGTTAAAACTATATAAAAAAAAATTTCAATTATAAAAAACCATACTTTTTACGCTATTTGCCGTAGGCACTTGGCGAAACACACTAATACTTAATAAACACATTTTATTAAACACTTGTTTTTTATTTCACAAAATTATATTTTTGAATATTTTAATTAAAAAATTTGTTCAAAAAGTGAATAACTAAATGTGAATAAATGGGATGTGAATAAATAAATAAATTTCGAAAATAATAAAAAATTGAAAAATTCTGTAATTGGTGTCCATATATTTAATTTATTGTGGTCTTATTTTGGAAAATATTATTCCTATTCGAATAGGAATGAAATTTGGGCCCAAAGTAACAGCCAAGCAATTTTTTTATACTCTTATCGCGGTTGGTACAAAAATTTAATAAAATCAAACGAAGCATACGATTTTCTGTTATGTCATAACAAACATTTATGAAAATATAAAATTCGTTTTCGACATAAATATGTCTTATTTTGCAGATTAATTCAGCATCGGAGTTCTTTTTTGTATCGTTGACCAAACGACATAAGTTTGGTTCTTTATGCAATAACAAAAAAAAAATCTAATTTATTTTATTGTTGACAAATTTAAAATTGACTTTTCTTGTCAAGACGCCAACCCGTAAAATAATAATTTTCGAAAAAGTTGCTCTAGTGGTCAATAAGCTAACTTTGCGTAGAATAATTTCATTCCTATTCCAAAAAAAAAACTTAGAATGAAACAATTCTGGTTGGAATGAAATGTATGGCGTTGTTGTAAAATTCCCAAAGTAAGACGCCATATGTGTAAATTTATATGTACAAATAAAGTGCGTTTAACATTTCATAAATTGTCCAGCCAATTTTGAAATGCCAATTTTTTGAATGTGGAAATTACCAAAAATAAATTTTGGAATAATATAACGATATTATATCACATATAATTTTAATTTATGTACAAAATTGTTATAATAAATAATTACTATCAAAAATATATTTTTAATTGTGTTTTAGAGGAGTTTTAGTGAAATAATGCTCTAGTCGTGCGCTAAAATTCCATCGACAACAAAATAGTGTTTTTACGACAATGATGAAAATAAGGATTGTTATTTGATATGATCATTTGTTCGAAGAAATTCATGAAAATTTCAGCCAACAGAGGTGACAGAGGGGAGCCCATGGGTGGACCATAAGCGAATTTGAAATATGTATTATCAAAACAGAAATGATTTTGTTTAATTCAAGTCTCAAACACTAACTTCAGTTCACGACGTAAGCCCTCATCTACAACATCCCTATCTAAGTAATTACAAACTATTTGGGACAAAGTGTTAATTGGAATAGAAGTGAAAAGACTGGCAACGTCAAACGAAACTAGTTTTGAATTTAATGGAATGTCACGTACGTATCAAGTAGGTACGAATTCGTCTTACAATTGCACGAATTCGTATTCAAAGATACCAATCATACGAATTCGTACAGTTTTTGTTCGTATTCGTATTCAGAAATAGGGGCCAGGTAAAAAAATTGTAATCAGAAAACCTGGTGATAAATATTTGCTTTCCACGAAATCTTAAAAAAACTACTCCTAAAAAAATTATTATACTCATTCCACATTACATCGCGAATTGAAGAGAGTGGACTGTTCTCGGACAAACAATTCAATCTCCTACGTAGCATCTCTACTGAAGATGCGATAGTCCACCAAATTAATATTGTCAAAACCCAAATGTTTGCAGGAGCTACTTCAGCAAGTAATCCACAGTAATAAATGACAAGTATGATTCAGCTACTAAACAAATGATGTCCCCAAGGCTCTGCTTCCTCTGTTATATTTAAGCAAACACGATTAATGGCCTTGGTAAAACTGCATTCATTTTGTTCAAATTAACTCGACTTGAAATAGAATGCACGAATGGCGCTTTACAAATAAAATGTTAATATCTGTAGAAAAATTGCAATTAGAAAGCAAATTTTGACTCTTGTCAACCTCCAACAATATCCTTAAACGGTCGAAGTTAACTTTAATAAACGACAAGAATTATTCACTACGGCTGGATGGTGCACTATATTTAAACTGTCACTACATCAGATCATTAGCAAGTGCTCAGAGGACTATCCTTCTACTACAAGACTCGCCGTAAAGTTTCTAAAGATACTGTTATGGTGAAAAATTGCCTATATCCCAGTTGCTAAAGAATATGAGACAGAATATAGATAACTTGAAAGTGTGATACGGAACCAATTATAATTGCCGAAAAAAAATTTAAATGAAAAAGAAAAAAATTTAAAATATTAAATCTCAAGAAAATTTTTTAATTCGTGAATGAATAATCAAGCGACACACCATCGTAGTTTTCGTAAGGAGGAGGCCATACGGGTCCCGTTAAACCTAAAATGCAAATGTTAAATTTCACAAAACTTTAAATACTTGCAATATAAAATAGTATACTGAGTCTGCTAGGTTGCCGGCCGAGTTTTAGCGATTCCCTCAATTCAGAGATGCGTTTTCTAGCTTCATGGCCCCGGTAAACCTTTTGAATTTTTGTAGCTGCCGCATCCAGTACTGTTTTCTTGGCCACCACCTTCCGTTGATAAAAACCACGATATGCTGCTTGAATAACAATTGCAGCCCTATCAATAGCACTCTGCTCCGGTTTTGCCATTCGATATACCTGCAAAGTCCGTTCAATCGCTTGCTGCCATGTTACACCAAATATACCGTGTTTTGCATCACGATACGAAATATACCGATAAAAATATCCTTTAAAGGATTCTTCGATGATTTGTTTAATCTTCATCGCTTTCGTACGATCTAAACCGAAATCACTAATTAATCGCCATAAAATTATTTTCTCATTGAACTCGTTCACGCAACCGGCCTCGGTAAACGCCTTTAATTCGGTGCGTAAATAGTTTGCTGCCGCTTTTGCCTTATCTTCAGGCATCCCCGACATTCGCATTAATTCCATCATGTCCATAGTGAATTGTATCATATCGTCGAGTGTATGCTTTGCTATATACGTATTCTCGCGTACCACAAGCAACGCATCTAAATAATCTGCAATGTACTCTGAAATTTTTATGGGTTGATCGCGTAACACCTCACGTGACATATCCATCATTAATTCACGCAAACCAGGCGGTAATGGGATTTTGTGCTCTGGACGATTATGTTTGTGTAATAAAAATTCCATGATGTATTTTATAAACCAACTATAAAGAAAAAAATGGTGAAGTGCCTTCAAAATTTTGTTTAATTCAAAGTCGTCGCTAGATTGATTCAAAACGAAATTAAAAAATTCCCACAAATATCGATAGCTTCGACGCACCATTTATATCCGGATACTATTAAAATGTGTTTTTATATCGATATTTTCATCCCTTAAATCAATGCATGTATCAAGCATGTAAGTATGTCACACATGTACATTCTCACCCCCGCATAATGTCGAACGAGGAAAATATTTTAAATTCCGCTTGTTATGAGAATTTCGTTTAATTTCGATCATAAATCATTTCCTTGTGTAAAACATCGGGTAAATTCAGTCGTCCGTATATGCGGTACGTGATATGTAACACAACACATTCGAGCACACCTACCGAAGGAAAAATCAATACTTTAATTCGCGAAAATCCAATTCCTGTTACAACTAACATGAAATGACATTTTAATTTCATACTCTTGCTTCAATCAATATTTGACATTTCTACTAATGATATGATGACTACCTAGAGCACCCTAAACCATATAGTGCGGTTCTATATATTATGATAGGTATGTGTGGATATACGGGAGGCCCTTCAAAATTTTCATTCAAGGGAAATAATCTCGTGGGAGAAGATTTTAATTTTTTTTTTTTTGTTTTTTTTATCGAACGAAGAAATTATATTTTTTTGTTTTCTTTTAAGGATATTCATTGTCAGGATACTGTTCCATATACTTAAGTATACATTAAAGTCCTTCGGGAATATTTTAATTTTCAGATAAATAGAATGCTACTTTATGATGAGAAAGTCTATAAATTCGGGATGTGTGACGTGATTTTTGTGTTATGTAAGGGGATTGAATTAAGTGAATCAAATCAATAAGCTTGTCGGTACATCCCAATGCTCAAATTTGTTGGAGTGATTATTTAAGTCTGTATAAAGTAATTTCACTACAGAATCTTCCGGCTAATCATTCTATTCATAGTCGAATCAGCAAATTCATCGCAGGATTACCGCATATTTATAGATATAACACTAAGGTCTTTTTAAGAAATCAGCATTTTGAGAGACCTTTTCTGTTTTTGCTCACAATATACGTTATACCTCTTTATAATGTAATGAAATACATTCAAAGTCGAATTGGAAAGAATATATTTACTTTCCTTGTCACAATACCTACAGAATAATAAAACCTCCAAAATAGCTCACAATAATTTAGAGATCAATCTGGAATTTCTCTCTAAATATCGTTTTTGTGTTGTGTGTTCGGTCGATATGGCTACCTTTTAAAACATTTTCTTGGCACTATACGTACGGGCTGTTCTGATTCCTCTAAATTTATAACTAGAGCTTTTAAGCACTCTAGTTGGAGAATTTCTATGATTAAAATGTAATAACGTTCGCCGCCTAAAAAGATCCTTTCTTAAGTCCTTTTTTAAATATTTGCTATGTAATTGCTAACATGTAATCACACCTGCGCTCTGAAGTCGTATTCATACGACGGATGAAAATCCGGGATTTTCCTATCCCATCGTTTAAAAAAAATCTCGGATGTAAAAATGCGAGATTTTCATGCATCGTATGAATACGTCTTGAATGTATAGAATTAATTAAAGAACAGGCCAGAATTGCCTTATTATCAAACTAGAAAATACACATTTCCACTAATGAAATATAATATAATTACTGAACTCGGATTTGTTGACATTGAGATAAATATTGAATTATATTTAAATCACAGTCAAAATTTTGTTTTTGTTAAACATTGTTGTTGTTGTCAAAATGAACATGGCCGATAAATACGTACGAGGACTATAGATGTCGATATATTATAATTACTGAATTAAGATTTAAATTTGTTTAAATTTGGATAAATAAAGATATATATTTAAATCAAAATCAAAATTTTGTTTTTGTTAAACATTGTTGTTGTTGTCAAAATAAACATGGCCGATAATAACACATTAAATACGTATGGAGACTCAGTTTTTTTTACATAATTACTGAACTCGGATTTAGATTTGTTTAAATTAGGATAAATATTGAATTTTATTCAAATCAAAGTCAAAATTTTGTTTTTGTCAAACATTGTTGTTGTTGTCAAAATAAACATGGCCGATAATAACACATTAAAACATATGAGGACTAGTTGTCCATATATAAATACTGAATTCGGATTTACATTTGCCTAAATGGGGATAAATTTTGAATTATATTTAAATCACAGTCAAAATTTAGTTTTTGTCAAACAATGTTGTTGTTGTCAACATAAACATGGCCGGACTATGGTTGTTTAATATATAATTACTTAACTCGGATTTAAATTCGTTTAAATTGGGATAAATATTGAATTATAATTAAAACAGATAAAAAATTTTGTTTTTGTCAAACATTGTTGTTGTTGTCAAAATGATTATGCCTGATAATAGCACATTAAATATAAATGAAGACTAGATGTCTATATATAATTACTGAATTCGGATTAAAGTTTGTTCAAAATAGGATTAATATGGAATTGTATTTAAATCATAGTCAAAATTTTATTTTTGCCAAACTTTGTTGTTGTTGTCAAAATAAACATGGCCGGTAATATCATTTTAAATACGTATGTGGTCTAGTTGTCCATATACAATTACTGAATTCGAATTTAAATCTATTCAAATTGGGATAAACATTTAATGATATATAAATCAAAGTCAAGATTTTTTTTCTGTCAAACATAGTTGTTGATTGATTGATTGATTGTAGAATGTACGGCCAAGTCTAAGCAGGGATCCCGGATACGCCGGGTCTTTTGTACACCCCTTTTACATATAACAAGATGGAGGGATAGGGAAGGTTGTTAGATATGATAGACTTGACCCAGTTAAAGACACTTAAGTTGTCAATAGCTAGTAAATTCTAACTCCACAAGACAGCACAATTATTTTTTGTTTTATGGTGAAATTTTACAAAAATCAGCATCCTGAAAAAAATTTAATAATTAATTAAGTACCCATATATAATGGTACATTTCCTGCAATAAAATTTTATTATTATGAGTTAAACTTTCAATAAACTAAATAGTTCATAATTGTCCATAAACAAAATTTAACTGGTTCCCCAAAAACATATTAAATCATATAAAATTAATCCAATCCAGAAATTACCTATAGGCATTAAAGAACAAAAGAGCAAACCATCTTTCTGTCTTTATTTAATTCATTTATTCGTAGAAAACAATTTGAACAATAATGGTTTAAATTTAAATACTGTAAAAGACAGTCACTGCCATCCCTACCATAAATATTCTTTTTTCCTAGTTTTAATTCAAATACAAAATGCATTAGTTTGATAGCTAAACTCAAATAAATCAATAATTACGGAATATGCTGCACAAATACACATAAACTACAAATTAGAAAAACAGATTATTACATGCAGGAAGTGAATATTAATATAAATTAAGTAAATTTTATTAAAATAACCACATGCAATCAGAATATATAATGTTATTAAATTTCTTTCAACCGATAGTAAAAATATTTACACAAATAAAATTAGATTACAATTATTACAAGCAGGAAGTGAATCCATCTATTATTACAGTCGTATATGTTTTCTAATTTTAACTTAAATACAAAATTCATTTATTTGATAGCCAAACCCAAATGGATCAATAATTCTTGGAATATACTAAACATTTACTCATACACTGCAAAATTAGATAAACAGATTACATGCACGAAGTGAATATTAATATTTATTTAGTATTTTTTTTAAATAACCACATTTAAACAGAATATATTTAAATACATGTATAGTTAAATTTAACTCAAGCAATAATAAAAATATTTACAAAAATAACATTAGATTATAATTATTACAGGCAGGAAGAGAATCCACAATGGATGGATTTACTTCCTGCATGTAAGAATTGTCATATATATGTTTTTTAGTTTTATTTTAAATACAAAATGCATTTATTTATTTATGCATTTATTCATTTAGCTAAACTCAAATGAATCAATAGTTCACACTGCAAATTATAAAAACAGATTATTACATGCACGAAGTGAATATTAATATTCATTTAGCAAATTTTATTAAAATAACCACATATAATCAAAAGTTATAATATACTTAAATTTCACTCAAGAAATAATAATAGTAATTACACAAATAAAATTAGATTGCAATTATTACATGCAGGAAGTGAATCCACCCAATGTAACAGTCATATATGTTTTCTAGTTTTAATTCAATGCATTTATTTGATAGCTTAACTCAAATGGAACAATAGTTCACGGAACATACTGCACTTTACTCTAACGCTGCAATTTATTAAAACAGATTATTACATGCACGAAGTGAATATTAATTATCATTTAGTAAATCTTATTAAAATAACCACATGTAATCAGAATATATTTATATTTAAATTTCACTCAAGCAATAATAATAATATGTACACAAATAAAATTAGATTGTAATTATTACATGCGATATGACTGTAACAATGGATGGGTTCACTATCCATTGTTACAGTCATATATGATTTCTAGTTTTAATTGAAATACAAAATGCATCTATTTATTTAGCTAAACTCGGATCATTAGTTCACAGAATATACTGTCCGTTTACTCATACACTGCAATTTAGAAAAACATATTATTACATGCACGAAGTGAACTTTAATATTCATTTAGTAAATTTTATTAAAATAACGACATTTAATCAGAATATATATATACTTAAATTTTACTCAAGCAATAATATTAATATTTACACAAATGAAATTAGACTACAATTATTACATGCAGGAAGTGAATCCATCCATTGTTACAGTCATATATGTTTTCTAGTTATGTTTTCATAGTTATGTTTTCTAGTCATATATCTTTTCTAGTTAACATAGTTGTGTTGTCAAAATAAACATCGCCGTTAATAACACGTGAAATACGTATGAGGACTAGTTTTCCAAATATAATTATTGAATTCGGATTTAAATTTGTTTGCATTGGACTAAATATTGAATTATATTCAAATCGAAGCCAACATTTTGTGTTTGTCAAATTTTGTTGTTGTTGTCAAAACAAACATGGCCGATAATAAATAACACATTAAATACGTATGAGGACTAGTTGTCCAAATATAATTACTGAACTCAGATTTAAATTTGTTTAGATTTGGTTAAATATTGAATTATATTTAAACCGAAGGCAAAATTTTGTTCTTTGTTGAACATTGTTGTTGTTGTCAAAATGAACATGGCCAATAATAACATATTAAATACGTATGAGAACTAGTTGTCCATATATAATTACTGAACTCGGGTTTAAATATATTCAAATTGGGATAAATATTGAATTATATTTAAATCAAAATCAAAAGTTTGGTTTGTCAAACATTGTTGTTGTTTTAAAAATGAACATGGCCGAACCGGTGTGAAGTTTCTAACGTTAAAAAAAGTGTAGGTACACAAAAAAGTGGCAACATAAAAGTGGCAACATAAAAGTGTAAATGTTTATACGATTCTGACGTTAAAAAGTGTGGGTATGTAAAAATTTATATCAAACAACAATTTACAATAAACTATTAAAAAATAATTGGACAAAAGAGGAAATAGTTTCCAATTTTAAATTTAATCACCATTCATAAGTATAATTTATGTCAAAATATAAAGTTCGGAACAAATCGACGAAAGCAGCGCAACACTAAAGAAATAATCGCGAAATCTGGAGATGTGCTCGCATGGTGACTATACGGTAACCAAAGGGGATGAAGTGGGCTATCTTAATATGTATGTCCCATTTCCTTAAATAGATTATGGCTCTGGCCATGAATTTTCAAAAAATTAATATTTTCCTCTAAATTCCGCGGAAGCAATGCTACACTTTGGGATTTATCGCAAAATCTGGAAATGTGCTCGCATAGTGACTATACGGTAATCAAAGGGGATGAAGTGGGCTATCTAAATATGTATGTGCCATTTCCTTAAATAAGTTATGGCTCTGGCCATAAATTTACAAAAATTAATATTTTCCTCTAAATTCCGCGGAAGCAATGCTACACTTTGGAATTTATCGTGAAATCTGGAGATGTGCTCGCATATTGACTATACGGTAATCAAAGGGGATGAAGTGGGCTATTTAAATATGTATGTGCCGTTTCCTTAAACAGATTATGGCTCTGGGCATAAATGTTCAAAAATTAATATTTTCCTCTAAATTCCGCGGAAGCAATGCTACACCTTGGAATTTATCGTGACTATACGGCAACCAAAGTGGATGAAGTGGGCTATCTAAATATGTATGTGCCATTTGGCTCTGGCCATAAATTTCCAAAAATTAATTTGTTCCTCTAAATTCCGCGGAAGCAAAGCTACACTTTGGAACTCCACTGTTTAAGGAAATGGCACATACATATTTAAATAGCCCACTTCATCCCCTTTGATTACTGTATAGTCACTATTCGAGCACATCTCCAGATTTCACGATAAATTCCAAAGTGTAGCATTGCTTCCGCGGAATTTAGAGGAAAATATTAATTTTTGGAAATTTATGGCCAGAGCCATAACCTATTTAAGGAAATGGCACATACATATTAAGATAGCTCACTTCATCTCCTTTGATTACCGTATAGTCACTATGCGAGCACATCTCAATTTTTTGCGATAAATTCCAAAGTGTAGCATTGCTTCTGAGGAATTTAGAGGAAACTATTAATTTTTGAAAATGTATGGCCAGAGCCATAATCTATTTAAGGGAATGGGACATACATATTAAGATAGTCCACTTCATTCCCTTTGATTACCGTATAGTCACCATGCGAGCACATCTCCAGATTTTGCGATAAATTCCAAAGTGTACCTTTGCTTCCGCGGAATTTAGAGGAAAAAATTAATTTTTGGAAATTTATGGCCAGAGCCATAACCTATTTAAGGAAATGGGACATACATATTAAGATAGTCCACTTCATTCCCTTTGATTACCGTATAGTCACCATGCGAGCACATCTCCAGATTTTGCAATAAATTCCAAAGTGTAGCTTTGCTTCCGCGGAATTTAGAGGAATTTAGATAGCCCACTTCATCCACTTTGGTAACCGTATAGTCACGATAAATTCCAAGGTGTAGCATTGCTTCCGCGGAACTTAGAGGAAAATATAAATTTTTGAACATTTATGGCCAGAGCCATAATCTGTTTAAGGAAATGGCACATACATATTTAGATAGTCAATTTCATTCCCTTTGACTACCGTATAGTCACTATGCGAGCACATCTCCAGATTTTGCGATAAATTCCAAAGTGTAATATTAATAAATATTAATTTTTGGAAATTTATGGCCAGAGCCATAATCTATTTAAGGAAATGGGACATACATATTAAGATAGTCCACTTCATTACCTTTGATTACCGTATAGTCACTATGCGAGCACATTTCCAGAGTTCGCGATTATTTCTTTAGTGTAGCGCTGCTTTCGTCGATTTGTTCCGAACTTTATATTTTGACATAAATTATGCTTATGAATGGTGATTAAATTTAAAATTGTAAACTATTTCCTCTTTTGTCCAATTATTTTTGAATAATTTATTGTAAATTGTTGTTTGATATAAATTTTTACATACCTACACGTTTTAACGTCTGAATCGTATAAACATTTACACTTTTATGTTGCCACTTTTTTGTGTACCTTCACTTTTTTTAACGTTAGAAACTTCACACCGGTCATGGCCGATAATAACACATTAAATACATATGAGGGCTAGTTGTCCATATATAATTACTGAAATCGGATTTAAATTTATTTACATTGGGATAAATTTTGAATGATATTTAAATCAAAGTCAAAGTTTTGTTTTTATCAAACACTGTTTTTGTTGTCAAAATAAACATGGCCGATAACAGCACAATAAATACGTATGAGGACTATAGTTGTCCATATAATTACTGAACTCGGATTTAAAATTGTTCACATTGAATTAAATTTAAATCAAAGTCAAAATTTGGATTTTGTCAAACATTGTTGTTGTTGTCAAAATGAACATGGCCGATAATAACACATTAAATAGTTATGAGGACTAGATGTCTATATATAATTACAGACCTCGTATTTAAATTTATTTAAATTCGGATAATTGTTTAATTATATTTAAATCATATAGTCCAAATTTTGTTTTACTCAAACATTGTTGTTGTTGTTGTCAAATTAACCAAACTATTTACAATTTAAGTAATTTGACTTTGAAAGTAAACTATCTTGTGTATGACAAAGAACAAAAACAGTCAGTTTTAGATTTTTTATGGTTTTTTTTACTATAGATTACTAATTTATGACAAATCTCATTAGTTTTTCAAATGACTCGTCCAATGACTGTCCGCGTGCGACGAAAAGTGTGAAATGACATGGCATCTACATTTCTTCTTTCATGACAGTGTCTTAGGTGAAACAAGTCTTCGACATTTCTCAAAGTTCAAGTTTTTTTCAAAATGGCGTATGTATACAAACAGTCGAGGGAAATGAAAAAAATTACATTTCATCTCCAGTGTAATTTGTGACGCAATGCCACCAATTATTGGTATTGGATACATAAAAATGTAACTTCACGGCAGTAAAAAATGTCATGATACACTGTCTGACATTTATAACATTCAGACAAAAATGTTAAAATTAGTTTGTTGTATTTTAAAGATATCCCTTCAATTGCTAGGAACCCTAGACAGTCTTAATCTAATCTGAAAACGGTAATGGTACTATTCCATGTACAAAACAGAAAAATTTTTCTGAACATCGGAGAAAGACAAGAACTAAAATTTACATTAGAGTGACTGAGAAACAACATTTTTATTTTATAGTAGAAAAAATTGGGGAAATTTTGAAATCAACAAAAACTAACCTCACATTTTTTAAATAAATAACTAAAAATCTTTATTTTTAAAAATTGACAATTATTTTATATCGTAAAAATTAATAATAAAATTATATATCATTTTTGAGATGAGCAAAAAATATGTTTTTTATTTTTTTGATTAATTTACCAAAATATCTAAAAAATGTTCTACTATAAAATATGGAGGAAAAATTTTTGACAAGTTCGTAAATTAACCTAAAATTTCATAGTCGTGCAGTAGCCAAAAAAATTCTCAAAGGTTTTAAAACCTAAACAAATTAAGAAATAAATAATAAATTTAACAAAAATATATTATAAATACATATTTAGTTTTACATAATACATAATAAATCTAGTGAATTAGTATTTAAGTTTAAAATTTGAGTTGTTGTGATATTTGTAATGGTTACTAAAATGAAAACGTCCTCTCGAAAGTCATTCACATACAAAACACCATTGCTCACAGTACGATCTAGATTTGATCGTGAATTTCATTAAATGTCATAATTTGTTTTGTGTTTCTATTGTAGAATGACGATGAAAGATGAAGTAGATCGGTGCATCCGAGTACTAGTAGTGTAAATATTTCGGTACTGGAAGATAATGAAGAGTTGAAAGTTTGTTTGCAACAATTCATGGAAACAGGACAATGTAAGTGGTGATGGTTGACGACCGCTTGGCTAGTCAGTCTTTGAAATTAATCTGTGTTTTTTATATATTCGTTGGAAATCAACAAAGAAATTGTATTTCAAACAAATTTAATCGAATTTGCCAATTTGATTATTGGCCATCGTAAAAATGTCAAAAATTTCCAAGTATTTGGTGCATCGGTATTGGAAGCATTGAGTAAAATTTATGGTTACAGGGTTGATATCGAGCACAAGGAAGTGATTCGAATGTATGGTGGTTTATCGTATGAATGTCGGCGGTAAAAAAGGTGAAATAAATGAGAATGAAGGGGAAATCGAAAAGAATGATCCAATTACTGAGGGTAGCAATAATGTGCAGGATCCAAAAGCAACGGCCAAGGCTAAAGCAAAAAAGCGACGTCAACAAAGTTCATTCGTACAAAAATGTTAAGCAACGATAAATGGAAAACTAGATACGGTATCTTTCTTAGATCCCGTATTTGTCGATATAAAATCCAATTTAGTGAATGAATAGTTAGTCAATGAATAGTTCGAATCGATCTTTTCCAAATACGAAGGAATCGAACAACTCGGAAATTTTATTTGATTACTACAATCCGTACTGGGATAAAACACCAAATGAATCTATACACAATGAGGACCACACGACCCACCCAGAAATTATATATGACACTATTTAGGGAATACAATATCAGTGATAATATATTCAGTTCGACAAGTCAAAAAATGATTTAAAAGCCTTGCAAAGTGTTGGGCAAATCGTTGAGGAGGTACTCAAACAATTGACTGAGGATAAATGTAAATATGTACCTCCAATATGTCAGTGATTCAGTGAAACGATAATTTATGTTTATCTATATTTTTAGTTATTGTGAAGGCAACAAACGGGCTACGATATGTTGTTGGATGATGTCAGTTAGACAAGACAAAATTGAAAGCTGGAACTAGGGTAGCTCTTGATATGACCACACTTACAATAATTGACCGCGTGAGTTGATCCCCTCGTTTATAATATGTCTCACGAAGATCCTGGTGATGTAACATATTCCGCTATTGGCGGCCTATCCGAACAAACTCGTGAGGTCATTGAACTTCCGTTAATATCGTGAATTATTTTTGCGTGTTGGTATAACACCGCCGAAAGGTTGTTTAGTATACGAATCACTACTCGCACGTGCGGTAGCATCACAACTAGACGCAAATTTCTTAAAAGTTGTATCGAGTGCTATCCATTAACCAATCGTGAAATTCAACGTACTTTAATAAAATTGTTTAATCAAATGGATGGTTTCAATTCATTGGGACAGGTTAAAATGATTGTGGCTTGATCGAATGGCGGTTTATGAATACAAGTAAGTCTTTGAATAAAAAATGGTAAAATTTTTTAACTAATAAGAATTTTGTTTTACTTTAGATTACTAGGCCTTCAAGCCAACTGTCATCAAAACATTAAAATGTATAATTATCAAAATGACTACGTACAAAATCTCGCGATGTATTTATAGGATCACAGAAACTTCCGTTTGATGTATGCACCCACTGAAATTATTTTGAACAAAGGTTTTAACATAAATGAGTATTTTACTCCCGATTTTCGAAGGAAGGGTTTCCAGCCAAGGGATCGGTTTTTATCGGTTAATCATTACAAACACTGATAAAGTTGATATATTGGGGTTAAAATTAATATAAAAATCAATAAATAATTTTTATTTAGTAAAATGAAATAAAAAAAAATAAATTAAATTAAATAAAAAAAAATAAAATCATCCATGTTTTAATTTTTTAGTGTGTCGTCGCACGACCAAGCACAAAAATTTATGTTTTACTACCATAAAAATATCAAAAAAATAAAAGTTTGCGGAGAGTGGGGGAATTTTTTCAGTTTTGCTGCTATAAAAAATACTTGAGTTGATATTTTTATGAAAAATTATGGCAGCACAACAACAATTTGCTCAGCAAATGCTCAGCAAGCTATAATCGGATGCGCCATTCTTCCTATAGTCGATCTGTATTTTTGTCTAGTTTTGGTTTTGCCGAGATAATATTGTATGCACATGGAATTGTACCATAATACGGAAACTCAATTAGCACTACATTATTGACCACTATGAAGCTAGCAAGAATTTTAATTTTTGTAGTTTACGGATATAGTCGTTTGAAGTTTCGAAAACACACAAAGAGATTTACAAAATAACTCTATTTAGAATTAACAAAAAGTAGTATGAATCTCGCGTCAAATCGGATTTGTTGAAGTTTTGACTATAAGCCAAGAGATTTGTAGAAAAATTAAACCTGGATTTATCTGGATATAGTCGTCTGAGTCTCGTTTCACAGACGATTCGTTGTAGTTTTGACTAAAAGCTGACGAAATTAATAAAGTTTTTTAGCCTAAACTTTGATGAATCTGGCAGTATATTTTAAATTCACGTGATCTGGCCATGAGGCTAGATTCAAACGACTATATCTTTTAAATTCTAAATAGAGTTTGTCTGGTAGTCAAAGGTTAAACAAATGATGCGGTATATGTTGAGGGCTCGTGAAGCCTGTGCGCCGAGATTCATACGGCTATATCCAAACAAGTCCAATTATAATTTTTATTAAAGTCTTTCATCTTGTTACCGATTATTCATCGAATCCTGCAATGTCAAGTATTCGTGAATAATCTGTGAGGCGAAATTTATGCGAGAAATTCTCTTTCAGTTCAGATTGCATTTTTTTTAAATCTGTCGGTTTGTATATAGTAATGCGGTGGTATATGCCTAGTGCTCGTGAATCGCCTAGGATGCGAGATTTAATCAATTATAATCCAAGTACTTCCCGATAAAAAATTTCTCAAGTTGGATATAGTTCAAATAATTCCACTAAAAACTGTTTTTGAAATTTTTTTGAAAATTTGTTCAATTAGAGTAGGTATAAATATCTGATAATTCTGCACTAATTGTTTTCCGATTTTTCAGATTAGAGGGATTAATATAACATAGGTGTTTCGAAGTGCAAAACCATATTCTACAGTTACGTAAAATGGTCATTACGAAGAGACGGTTAACTAAACAGTAATTCAATCGAAAACGAGAGAGATTCGGAGTCTCAGTTTCTAGTCAAACCACATTCAATTATTACTTGCACAATGATTATAAATTCGCACCAAATTTAATTTCATATACGATGATTTCCATTTGAATAGAATTTTAATTAAATTTAGTCGATTAAAATATCTTCTACTCGTACATTTTTAATCGATTCAGATGAGTACCATATCATTTCAATAAACCACTTAAAAAACAAACTCATCACCCTTCTGCACATAAGTAATCATCATGCCATCCTCATCGTGGCATGATATTTAATGCGCGGTATGTACTGTTCCATGTATATGGGAGTACAAAAAACTGTTATCAAAAGAATAGGAATTGTTACAATGTTTCTTTCAAGTGATTTCATATGAATAAAACGGTACGTACATCTTTAATGTGCATTGTTAATGTACACAAGGATGTGAATAAGCGATTGTCATATATTCCCTTCATATATATAAAGTTACATAATATTCAAATATGTATATACGATACAGAATTATATACAGACATGAGTTGCTCTAGAATTTTTTGTGTGTATACAAAGCCGGAAAATCTACTCTTTTCAACTTGAAAGATCTTCTTCAGATTTATGTCTCTTGTTCATATCCAATTCACATATTAGGTACATGCGAGTACGAATATTTTATTTGAAGATTTTAATTTGATTTTAATCAAAATTAATAATACCGAGCATATATACATACATATATACACAACAAGTAGAAAAAAAAAGTGTTTGACAATTTTTTTTTTGTGTTACATCTGTCGTAATGACAACTGAAAATCTATCAAAATATACATAATAAAAAATAAAGGATAATAGAGAACTGACAACCGAATCAATAAAAGGAAATTGGGGGTGGTTTTTATGTTATACATTGAAAAATCATATGCATGATGCTGATGATGTGTGATTTATTTAGGTATATGGTTATTGTGCGATGGGGTTGAAATATTTAAATTAAAAATCAAATTTTTTGACAGTACTGCGCACATATTGCATATTCAAAACTCCGTGAATCCTTGTTATTGTTGTGTATTGCGGACGAAAACAATAAAAATGTAGAGCGCACCTGCGGTCTATAAGTTTATTTCAATTTCAATATGTAGTGTTAATTATACGTACGTAAAATTCCATTATACATCAGCTGGAGTTGAAAATGGAGGATCTAAACCACCTAAGTTCCGACCGGTTCCGATCTATAAAAAATATTTATTGAATTATAGTGACAAAAAGAAAATTAACATTTCTGGATATAAATACTTGTTGTTAAGCTTCGTTTGAGCAGAATTTTTGGTGAACATGACCGACAGAAATTTTCTAGTTACAGCCACGAAAATATTTTTGAATTGTAATTGCAGCTTTTTCATAACGTAAAATTTTTCTATGATAATACCCGCGAAATGTCGTTTAGATAATAGTTGCAGCCCTCTCAATAGCACTTAGAGTCGCACATTTATGGTACATCATTCTACAAATGAGTCTTCTAAATTTTATTTTACTAGTAACGCCTTCTTTCGTTGTAATTCAAATTTAGAAATAAGTTTGGAGATTGATTTTAAATTCATTTGAGGTTCCGCCTCCATAAACGAGCCCATATTCTTCACGTATATAGAGTGCAGCGGCTTTTGCTGTATCGTGCGAAAGCTAGGACAATTTTATCAACTCTGACATACCCATACTGAATTGAATCACGTCAACGGTTGTTTGTTGCGCGATGAGTGAATGGAATTTTGAAAAAGATTTCGGCATAAACCTTTCTTTTAGGTAATCCTATTTTTTCTGAGAGATCTTACTCTTTGCTGTAAGAAAAACCTGGGTCGAAATAATGAAATACAACTAGGAAATTTAAACGGATTGAAAACTTTTTCGAACATACTTGATTAAAAGTATAAAAATTTAACATCTAAATATAATGTTTTAAGAGCAATGATCAACCTGCTGGAAGATTTTCGAAATTCAATTTCACCCGGTAGAACATTTCAGTTGAAAATGGCTCGATTAGGACAATTGATTATTCTCGCTCCTGTTTTTTTCTGTAAGAAAATTTGAATCATTTTGATAGTACCCAGTTTCTGCATTTGGAAATAACTAAACTCTGTTTTAAATATTGGGTTATTCATCAGGTTGGTCCAAAAATATTTTCACATCAAAGTCAGTTTACCAAGAGGTCCGAAAGAGATGCATTAATATTTGAACCTCAGAACTTATTTCATTGTGAATGCCAGACCATTACGTATCACATATATTTTTAGAATTTGTATTTGACTCATTTGTGAGAAAACGTGGTTTCTGAATGATTTAATCTACAAATCCTCACATATCTTTGATTCGCTCAGAATGGATCATAGACAAATTCTGAAAATTTTCGAGGTGATCGAGGTGGTAACATATTGTTGTTATGGTTCCGGATAGAAGCGTATACATATATGTTCCGCAAACATCCTAATTAGTTTTTGCTACTTGTGCAAGCAAGAAATCGTTTCTTCTCATAAAAAGCTGTAGTGGCCCTGTTTGACTTTATTATGTTTTCGCTTGCACATTGTGCATTGAGGTTCCAGCTTGCTTAATTGATTTACTCTAGTTAATTATTGGTTCCTGCTGTAAAATCTACAAGCACGCCATGATCCACAATGCATTATGCTATTTGTGTCTCGGTTTGTTTAAGCTATGGTTCCAGCTGGTTTGGTATTAGTTCTGACTGGAATGCTAGATAGTGAACAATGATGAATAATGCATTGTACTATTCTTCTAATGTAATAACCAAAAGGCGAACATTATGAATTCATGACTCAACAAACGTAATTCTGATGGTTCATAATCGGCAATCTTGGAAGTAACGAGCACCAAACAGCAACTGAACACCTAAAGCAATTCAAAAACTATAATTTTTATTCATTGAGAATGACAACATTCCAATGAAAATAGAATGAAAGACAATTTGAATTACACTTTCAAGAAAACTTGAGAGAAAACGAGAATGCGAAAAAGAATGCTGTAGGTAAACTATTAGGACTGGCACGGATCCATCATTTAATAAAATGTCTCCTCAGATAATTTATATTCTTAAACTAACAGATCAACCTGAAGAATATGCCTGAATTATTCCAAGCAGAGCAGAGCATATCGCTGTCAGTGTAAGCTAAACAATCCGTGTCTTGGTGTGCTAAAAAAAAGACAGCACAGCAACAAAACTCCATATATCGTGGTCGATGGTTCAATAAAGACCACACCACGAAAATACCACTAAATGTTTTAATGGTGTCCAACCCTATCAGCAGGACCTTGTGTAGATTCTTCTCCGAGATAACCAGAGAATATTATGGCGAGAAGTTTCTACTAATCCTATGTGATGGTCCGAACGACTAATACTGAAAGCACTGCAACCACCGCGGCTTGGACATATGTAGATATTTAAGTAGATGATTGGCTTACTAGAACCAACAGCATGTGGGAGCTTTTAAAATTAAAAATGAGGTAGAGGCCCTCAAGGAACTGGGCGGTTTGATCATAAGAAAATGTTTTGCTAATTCCAAGGGAATTTTGGAACGTGTCCCAAAAGAGTAGACTACTAAAGTAAACTATAAAAATCAACACAAAAATATAAAGAAACATGGAACATTGAAATAGGACTTAATGAATAGCTATCGACCAGACTAAACGTTAAAGGGATGAAGTATAAGGAAAAAATGTCTATAATGCAGAACGGGTCATATTCATCCCTTCTGTATATTATATCGGGTCTGCACAAATTTTCTGATGCACACCAGTCTAGGAAACATGCAGCGTTATTTTATCGTAGCCTATTGATGATGTTGGCACAATTCAACAAATATAATGTCAAAAACATGAGTCACTCCTGTCAAAACAAAATTGTCCCATCAACGGCTAAATCGTAACGTGGCCTTACAACAGGTAAAACTTATTAACTATATTGAAAATTAAACTATCTTGGGTGAGGGAAAATGATAATATCCCACCAACGCATGACGTTGTGACAGCCCTGAAGACAAAGCCTCATGCAGATAACCCCAACTCATGCCAAACAGTCTCATTGATAAAGTAAAGCCAGGAAAATTAAAAAAAATCCATATGGAATTTAATTGATTTTAAGAAGATCAATCAATTTTTACTATAGAAAATCTTTATCTTTCAATAAATTAAATCGCTTTAGCAAAATCACCTCAAAACAGTTATAACCTATAATACATGGATTACCAACAAACTGCGAAATAAAAGATGCAAAAACTTATCCAACTCTCCAATGTTATTCGCACCAACAAGATTTCCATAACGAAAAATCCATGATTTAAATCCACAATTCCAGCAAATCCTCAGGGCACTGAAACAAAAACAACAGACCTAAATCTTTGAATCACGAGTTAGAGATCAATGAAATATTTTTCTACTACCTAGACCGCTACAATATTCAAATATTCCAAATTCTAATAATCTTGAAAATAACGGTGATAATTATAGAAGCATGTCCACTATCCAAAATAAAATTCACAAGATAATTCGTGATTGAGAATGACGCCATAGCATCCTGGGATGGCCTATTTAAGATTTAAACGAATGGTTCCCAGCAACTTTAATTGATTTACCCGATCCCCTTTGATATCGATTAGACATAATGTGGACTACCTTGGAATAAAAGTTCAAGACAATCCGTATTTTAAGAATGGCGCTAAGGGATCATCCGTGTAAATGGCGGAATCATGTTTAAGAACACAATTTGAAATTAAATTTATAGTTCCAAGGAACCAAAAATATAAGCATAGTTCTGTTTGCATTTCGATAAAACATGATATCCTCTATCTCCGAAACGAAGACGCATATCATTCAAATTTTACTACGGCATCAAGTTCGCTATCCAAAATAAAAATCCACTTGACTATGCGTATGTTAAGGTTGGTGCTACATCATTCTGGAACGTCCCATTTTATATAAAAATTCCATTTAAGAGTAAAATAGATGGTTCCGTGGAACCTAAAGTTTCATAACCGATTTTATTTAATATCGATTGAACAAAATAAGAGAGTACTTAATAAATACATTTTATTAAACACTTGTTTTTATTTCGCAAATTTGATTTAATTAAATATATTTAATATTTTGAATATTTTAACTAAAAAATTTGTTCAAAAAGTTTAAAAAATCACTCGATCGATTTCGACTTGTAAGGTCATCATCAGGAGTATCTACTGATTTGTAAAAGTAAAAAATTTGTTATATACAGCAGAAAAAAGCAATACATAAATAAAAGAAGAAGGGACAAAAAATAGGCAATAAAAATAAATCAACTACTGTATACTAACTGTTAGTCATACAGAAATATTAATAAAAAAGGAGAGAAGGAGGATAGCAGGTAGGCGATTAAACATCGGCTGAGTAACAAAATTCAAGGTATATTGAAGTACATTTAATTACCCGACGTGTTAGCCAAATTATTACGAACGTAAAAATAGAAAAGGGCGGGGTCTGTAATTGGTGAGAAACGGAATTCTCTCTGTTCGTTAAGGATATTTTGGTTAAGAAATATTGATTTCCGAATTTCGTAAGATTCTAAGGTATCTTAACGTCTGCCTTTAAGTTTAGCTCACGAAACAATGGAACTGCTGGTGTTGTATGAGAGCGTATGTAGATAAATTTAATAATTCTTTTTTGTGCGATGTACATAGGTCCTCTATGTAAGTAAAATATGTACCACCCCAACTGGATATGCCATACATTATTATTGATTCTATTAGGGCATGCTTTAGTTTCCTTAGTGTAGTTCTAGGGCAGACTTTCCTATGGTTACAAAATTTATGTATGGCCCAAATTACACTCTTCTTTGTGGTATTGATATCAGACTTCCAATTGAGTTTTAAATCCATTATTAAGCCCAAATATTTAAATTCTTGTACAGACTCAAGCACAAAACACCGAGCCGTGCATGGATTTCTATTGTATTTATACATGTGATACGTTTGTGGTTGCGCTAAGCTAGTATTCTGTCGCCCAAAATACATGATTTTTGATTTATCGCTGATCATGAGACGATTATGATAAAACCATTGGTTTAAACTATGAAGATCCTTTTCAAGAGCAAGACTGATGTAACAAATAATATCAGTCGTTGGCATTCCATAACTTAGGGCTTACTGCGAGTTCATACGACGGATAAAAATCTCGGATTTTACTATCCCATAGTTTTAACCAATTACATCACGTAAATTATACAACGGGTACGCCTCTTTTCATATAAAAAAGTTGAAAATATTGAAAAAAAATCTGGGATAGAAAAATCCGAGATTTTTATCCGTCGTATGAACTCGCAGTTAATCATCAGCAAAAGCAGTCGGATATCCTATGAGATTAATTTCAAAAATCGAATTAAAGTAAATCAAAAACAATAACGGGCCCAAAACTGATCCTTGGAGGACGCCATATTTTACAGTGCGACTGTCACTTAAAGTTTCACCTATTCTAATAATCTGTTGCTGATTTTGAACTTAACTTCTAAACAAACCTAAAATTTTACCTCGTTTACCAATATTACGTAGCTTAGCAAACATTATTCCAGTGTCGACTGAATCAAAAGGCTTCTGCGAATTGCTTCTTCAGTGGATTTACCAGCAGCAAATCGTCGCCCGAGTACTTAAGTGTTACAAACGACAAAACTTGAAATTGAGATAATCGAATCTAAAGTTTAATCGGCTACGAACGTAAGACTATACACTATTTGACAAAATAAAATACATTTTCTTAAAATATGCTAACTGTCTCATCTAAAATTTAAAGGAATCTTTAATCAAGCCCACAGTTTAATTTTAAACTGAAATTTAAAATTTTGAAAATTGCGTATGTAACACAAAACCGTTTTTCATATTTTTTATTTATATAGTATGTATCAGTATCTTCGTTTTTAAACATTTTTGTTAAAAAAAATGCAATATGGTTTCGGTTTGCCGTCTGTCCGTCTGTCCGTCTGTGTGCACGATAACTTGAGAACGGATGGAGATATCAACTTAATTTCTTCACTAAAAGTTCAAGCAATTTATGGGAATGATCCCTATTGATTTGGACATTTCTATGTTTCGGGTGTTCGGAGTTATGTAGGGTTTTGTTAACCCCCCTCCTTAAAATTGATAAATTTTTTTTTTATTTTCTATTCTATTTTGGTTTCATCGAGCATGTGAATGTGGAATAAAAATACATTTCGTCTAGATGTGGGTTTGTGTGGGTGGTGTGGTTATGGGGGTGGTAGGAGTGGTGGTATGGGAGATGGAGGGGGTGGGATGATGCGTTTTGGGTTTGGTGTGAGATTTTTCGATTTGCTAGATGAGGGTTTGTGTTTGTGTGGGTCTGTGTGTGTGCGTGGACGTGGGTATGGAGGTGTTAAAGGGTGATAATATGGGTGGGCAGTATAGGGTGGTGTGGGTGAGATGGGTTTTGGGGTTTTAATTGGATAGTGGGTGGGGGATGGTAAAAATGTTTAGATGGGGTAGTTTGTGGTTTATTGGGGTCAGTTGATATAAGGTGGATTGGGATCGGTTGGGCTGGGTGTAGATGGGGTTAGGTCGGTGTCTGACTGGGTGGTCGTAATATTTGAAATACGCAAATCTAATTGCATAGAACCTTCCTTTCTTACACATGGAATAATAATACTTCTGTATAGGCAACAAAAATGCTTATAGAGTTCGGCTCCGAACCTTTCCCTTCTTTTTCACCTATTACTTGAAAACAGAATTATTATTTATGCTATTATTTATGCTTCAGTTTAACAAATTAACATATTAACAAATACATATTAATTTAAAAATTGTATATACAAAAATCACGTGTTACTGCAGAACTGCATATAAATTTTCACTTAAGTATTAAAAATTTAAAAAAAAACTGTGTAACTGTTTCATTCGATGTATATTTATATCATACAAATCCTGATTCTAAATTTATAATTTCGTTTTATCCGCAGACAGATCGTATGTTTGTATCATTCAAGCCCTGAGTTTACAAAATGCCCATTGGTCGTGGCTCATATATGTTGTATGTTTGAATCATTCAAGTCCTGAATTTAAATTTTGGGTTTATGAATTAGTTGCATATATATTGTACGTGTGTATCATAGAAGTCCCGTTTTGTTTTTTTAAGATATTACCTTTGTCGCATATAGATTGTATGTTTATATATCAATCAAGCCCTGAATTTACTTTATGCATGTATGGCTTGATCTCATATGGTGTTGTATGTTTGCATCATTCAAAACTTAATTTTCCTTTTGCGTTTAAACTTGTATTTAATATTGATTGTTTGTATGTAACACTTAAGTATTATTCTAATTTTAACTAAAATTGATAGTAAATTATGTTATTCCCATATGATTAGTTTATGTAACAGATAAGTACTTTTTTTATGTTACCAATTAAGCATATGTTACACTTGGCACACTGGTATCTTTCAATATGATTGAGATATGAACATTTTGAAACTACCAATCGAAAGATCTCGTTTTTTTAAGTAAGGTGGCACTACTAATTCAAAAACGTCCAAAATGCGTTTGTAACATTTAAGTACTGGGCCGACGAAATCCATATTGTTTATTGTGCAAATAATCAATTTTATCAAGATAATATACTAATCATCGTTTTATTAGTTTCTCAAAGATATTAGATACAGTGCTTAGTAGAGAAATCGGTCTGTAATTGTTTAATTGTAATTCATCGCCTGTTTTAAAAATTGAAATTACAATTGTTAATTTTAAAATATTTGGAAAAACCCCATTGTCTAGGCTCAGGTTATACAAAATTTTTAAAATATCTACCTAGTACCAAGCACAGTTTTTAAGAACAAAGTTATCAATTCCATCCGAACCTTTAGATCTTTTTATTTTTAACTTATTAATTTCATAAAGAATTTCCGGAGTAGTTATAGGCTCAAAATTACATGATGAGACATAATTTTTTGTCAGAGACCCAAAGATAAATTTGTTATGCTCAGTATTTTCATTATTTATCGTACTAAATTTAGAATTTATTTCTTGGGATACTCTTTATAATTCGTTGGAAATGGCCTTTGAACACGTAAGGATATTTTCAGTTTGCAATTGATATATTTGAGTTATGTATGCTTATTATGAGAAATACGTCCTAACACTTCATCTACTATTTTCCAAGTAGCTTTGGAATTATTAGTGGATGAATCAAATTTGTTCTTGTAGAAGAGATTTTTTGCAGTATACGAACATCAACTTTTACCAACTTTGATAGATTGACTACATAATTCTGCAGTCTCTTGTTGTCAGGATATCGTTTGAGCTTCTTGGAGAATTTTTTCAATTTATTCATCTTATGCAAAAATTTAATATTATTCATCCAAGGTTTGCGGTTTTTTATTTTTGGATTTTCGGTGATGGAAGTGGATGATGACATGTGAGATCTTAGAAGGTTGACAAAATTTTCAAAAGCCCCATTGTAATCGGATTGGAAATACACAGAATTCCAATTTTCAAACTTTAAAAAATCTTTTAGTTTAGTGTAATTAACATGTGATAAATTTGACCTATAGCTGACAGTTACTGAACTAGATGGAGATATATGGACTTTAATCAAATTATGGTCAGAAAATTGAATAGGAAGGTTGCAAATGTTAATGCTAAATATTTGTTCGCTTTTGAGAAAGACATGGTCTAAACAAGCTTGCATTCTAGCTGGTTAGTTTAAGAAGTTTATTAAACCATTTGAAGCCAACCTTGTTTGGTAACCGTACGATTCATTGATATTTAACAGGTTTAGATTAAGATCTCCAAGTATAGCTACGTTAACGTTTGTAATTCGTAAATCATCACAAAAAGCATTAATTGACCCGTTATTCAATCGGTAGATGCAAATGAATGACCACTTTTTCCTGCAAGATCAAGATCTAAACGAATAATATCAGCTGTACTCCTGTTATAAATTTCGATTGAAAAATTTGCAAAATTTTCGCGTATAATAACACCAACTCCGCCAAAACGGTACCGGTCATGACAACATTCCTTAAAATTATAGCTCGGTAAACTAAACTCACAACATTCTTTAGAACAAATCCATATTTCAGTCACAAAATTAAATCAGGAATTTCATTAAGGCTTGCTATACATAAACACTAAACGTATATCAAAATGTGCACGTAGACTTCGAATGATTTGCACCAATATGCTAAAATTACCGTCTTGTATATTACCGTCTATTATACTACTATGAACAATAAAAGAAATATTCAAAAATACAGTAAAGAGTAAATACAAAAACAATGATAAATTAAATTTTAGTACTGTATTTTTGTGAAATTGTAATAATAAGAAAATTTGTATACCTATTAAATTATTTAATTTTTGATTCCCGGATGATTCATCCACTGATGATTTTCCACCCATTTGGATAATTTGTATGATGAAGCCGAAAAATATCATTGTGCGATTGAATTCTAAGAACATCCGAAGCAGCCGACTTCCGTAGGTATATTTGTCCATAATTACACCACAAATATTTATAATTATATGTCGATTTTATTTTCTTTGCTTCACGGCACGGTATAACTGGGACTGGAAAGCTGTCAATCTGTGCATAATGAAAATGCGTTGCTCAGGATGACTTTGCGGCTGTATTTCATCCAAATCCTTAGTTGAAATTGACTTCTGTTTCTTCATATCCAGCATAATGTTATTGATTATTTCATTTTTAGTGTAAAAATCTGGCCTCTGCCTAGATTTTTGTGTTTTAAGTGAATATTGGTTTACCACTGGTGAGATCCAATATTCACTCTGAGAATTAAAAGTAACTGTAGGTATGCGCTTATAATTCAATTCTATTTTTATTACCACGATAACCCGTGTTTTTATACATAAAAATTGCTTATGCTTGAAATTAAAAGTATCAAATACAACAAAAACACACAATACAATATACAAAAATTAAAGTTGATGAATTTGCTATTATTTGCTATACAAAAAATTATAACTGTTGAATTTGCTACAATATACAATATTCCACCTGTGTCATTTCTGTTTGGAATATTGTATTATTGCGCATGTTGACGTTGTTTCAACATATTCCGGGGCTTTAATGGTGCCGCACATCCGCTAAACGTTGGTTTCTTCTGGTCGCGGTAATGGAAACGGCGCAGGCCCCCGTCGATATATTTTCCCCTTAATCTGTTTACAAGCCAAATGACTCCTATTGCTATGGCGCTCCAAAATAAAATGTGGATTATCGTGTAATGGTGAATGTGATGAACGTTTTCGATTTGAAAGATAACGTCCTCAGCATCTTTTAATGCCTCTAATTGTTTGTCCAACTCTGTTGTGGCTGGCGTAGTTAATAACTTCAATTCGTTATCTCCCTTTGTTTTATTTTTGAAAAACGCACTAAAGGTTCGTAAGTTGTTGGCACCATGCATTAGCTGATTGGTATGGCGAGAGAATGTGTTGATGTTGTGTTTAGTTGTACCTACAGCAATTATTTGAACATCAGAATCTCTGACCACGCAGCCGGCCTCGTGTTCTGCTATGCTGGAGCCTACAATCGTATGCGATTGGCTAGTAGACCCACATATGACATCGACTACGAGTTCGTTGGGTATCACATAAATCCATTGGTTGGTGGCGTGAAGTTTGATCCAGTGATTAGTAGAGTTTATTGCCCTTGTGCTGCATACGGTATGTAGTCCTTCCTTTCGTTGTAGAATCGCTACCTCGCAATTCGTTTGCTCGACGGGAGTGTTCATAATTTGTGATACCTAGCATAAGAAGTGAACAGGCTTGAAGACTTGACATTGTTGCAACTCTTCTCTGGTTAATAATGCGAAGTGTTCACGCCGGTTGTCCATTGCAATATAATTGGTAGAACTATTTGTGATTGAGTGTTTCCATGGTTGATATTGGGAACTGGAACTATGGAAATTAGTGTATAGTCCCATACGAATGACAGTGGCAAGGTAATTTCAATTATTACGTTTTTCTGGGTCACTCGGCTGCGTATTTGCATGCTCTCATACACGTGATGGAGATCGTGGATATTGTGTCCTGCTAGAGCAATGGTTACAGGCACATATTGACGAATAAATTGTAGCTCTTCTTCCAATTGACTTGATGAGCATGATAGATCACATTAAGTATGCCTTGTTGCGTATCCTGAAGACTCTTTAGTACTAGCATCATTTCGAAAATGCTCGTTAACGTTGATCGCACTCTGTCTTCGTATGTTTTATATTCTTGTAATTGCAGCATTTCCTGTTCCAAGCGATGTTGGTCCTGTAACAAGTTGTTTATCGATACTACAGTGAGGTTTGTGTTATGTTTTACTAGATTGATGGTGCTATCGATTACAGTTGTTTGATTATTGATAAGTGCCAAAAGATAATTCTCATCATCGTTAATTTTTTCAAAGTGGGACTCATACTTTTCAGCTTCTCGTTGGGTGAGAACGCCAAACATGTCCCCTAACACAAGGCCCACTGAGTCACCGAAACCACGTTTCACTCGTTTACCATCCTTATTGCTTTCGAACAATAACTCGTTGTCTGCTATCAAGTAATTGTATTGCCATAAGATTAAGGGACAACTTAATACAAGCCGTCTGCAATTCGGTGTGGGCTAATTTAAAATTATCAATTTCCTCCCAATATGAGGTGTAATTGTAATGAACGACTAATGTCCATTTCGTTGCCACTATTTCAAGCTTGCCTAATTCCTCAAAGTGTATCCTGGTAGACTGGTTGAACGGATTTATTTGGATGGTGGCTTGTGCAAGTCCAAAAATGCAACACATAGAGAATATTGCTATTGCCATTTGATTTGTTTTTCCTAATTGTTTTGCTCGTCTAAATGGTTGTTGCCTAGCGGGTGAGTTTTTGTTATCAATTGAAATTGTTTCGCTAGTACTGGATTGTAGTGGTGGCAATGCTTCCTTCAATCCATCTTCGATCGGTAGCTTGCATAGTTTTGTAATTAGTCTTTTATATGTTGCGTCTTGACATTTTACTGTGGCGACTCGAACCATGCCATCCTTCCCAGCGTGAGTTTCAAGAACCCGTCCCAGCTTCCACCGAGTAGCAGGTAGTTAATTATCATTTATTAATACTAAGTCGTTTACCAACAAGTTGTGCTGGATCTTTGTCCACTTGGTTCGCTGCTGAAGTTGGTGAATATAGTCAGAAGACCATCGTTTCCAGAAATGTTGTATTAATTGTTCGGTCAGGTGCCATCTTATTTTCAACTTCATACTTTCGATGTTTGCACTTGGTGGAGCCTTCAATGAATCACCAACTAAGAAATGCCCTAGAGTTATTACTGCTAAGTCAGAGACATCATTTGTGAGTGGTGTTAAAGGCCGAGAGTTAAGACACGCTTCAATTTGAGTTGTTACCGTGCACAGTTCCTCGAATGTTAATGTTGAATCACCAATAACCCTCTTGAGATGAAATTTTACTGATTTTATACCTGCCTCCCAGATACCTCCAAAATGAGGAGTGTGAGGCGGAATTAAGTGCCAATTGGTTCCGTCAATGGCTAACATAGCTGCAACGTCGCTCGGTAATGTTGTCATGGCCATGCGATAGTTATTTTTTAATAAAGAATTTGCTCCGACAAAGTAAGTTCCATTGTCGGAAAAAATATCGGTACACAAGCCTCTTCTGGAAACGAAACGCTTGTAGGCAGCAATGAAGAATTCCGTTGTAAGACTGCTTACTATTTCAATATGGATCGCCTTAGTTACCATACATACGAAAAGTGCTATATATCCCTTGTGCCCCCTTATTTTGTTGTTCTCAATTGAATGGGACCGGCATAATCGATTCCTGTTTTGACACATGCTCTTCCTGGTTGCACTCTGGCAGCTGGCAAAGTTCCTATTAGTTGTTCTGACATATGTTGCTTTCAGTATTTGTTCCTTAAATGTGACAAGGTTCAAAAAGAAAAGTTAAGAAAAGGTTAAGAAAATCCGGGCCTCTCCTTTATAAGTTACTGTTAGCAAGAGCTAAAGGGGTTGTTCCACGTGACGCCTATGTTTGCCGGATTTTCAATTGACCTTACATGATGCCATGTAGTTCTTGGCAGCATACTTTTTATTGCAGAAATCCTATTCGCCACAAACGTTTTGAATCGGTTTGGCTCCCCTCTGACCCAGCACAATGTAATAGTTGAGTCGGCCCAGGCGTAAGTTTTAACGCCATTGAGTTTCAGGGCACGTTGAGTGTGAGTTATGAGTTTTGCTAGTAGCAAGGCTGCGTTAAGCTCAAGACGTGGGATTGATAATTTGGTCTTGATTGGAGCGACTCGTGTTTTTGCTGTGAGTAAGTGTGTTGTAATGTGGCCCATACTGTCAATTGCTCGACTGTATACCACTGCAGCTACGCAGACTCGGATGCGTCAGAAAATCCATGCAGCTCAATTGATGATTCTGTTGTTGTATCAGTCCACCGAGGAATCATTATCTGCTTCATTATGGACATTTCTTCCTTGTAGTTCATCCATCTATTAGTGTCGCTGGTAGCCCATCATCCCATCCTATTCCAGTGGTCCAGGCTTCTTGCATCATTAGTTTTGCCGTAATGGTTATTGGTGACAACCAGACTATGGGGTCGAATAGTTTTGATCAATCCGACAACAATGATCGCTTGGTTGGTTGACCATGTGATAGTTGCAATCTTGATACATGGAATTCAAACGCATCTGCGTAGATGATACACGATCCCTAAGGTTTTTACGCTATCGGATAGTTTAATTTGTACGTTGCCTTTATGATGTAATTCGCCTGGTATACGTTCCAAGATTTTCTCGGAATTGGAAGTCCATTTTCTTAGGTTCAACCCACCTTCCTTCGTGAGCTCCCTTAATTCCTTTATAGTTAAAAATGCTTCCTCTAGAGTATCAAATCCACTTAGCATGTCATCAACGTAAAAATCCGACGACAGGACCTTGGATGCTGTTGGATAAGTGCTGCTACCATCTTGTGCCAGTTGCAACAAGGCTCGTACTGCTAGGAAACTGGCTGCTGTAGTTCCATAGTCCACCGTATTCAATCTGTAGGTAACCATAGGCTTAGCGGGGCCGTCTCTCCATAATATTCTCTGGTAATCTCGCTCTGCCTCATGAATCCATACCTGTCTTTACATTTTCTCGATATCTGCAGTCAGTACGAATTTGTACTGTCGCCATCATTTGTACTGTCGCCAAGTCATTTAATGACACTCCCGTGGTGGTCTTCGCTGAAGCATCGAACACAACTCGTAGTTTGGTTGTTATGCTGCCTTCCTTGAGAATACCGTGATGTGGGATATAATTCAAACCACCTTCCACCATTTAGTGAATTTGACAACCAATAAATCGTGCAAAAGTGAATTAGATTTGTTTTCTTTTGATGAAACTGTACTCGTATTTTTGGGAATCGCATGAATGGACACTATGTCATCATAATTTTTTTTTAATTGGGTTGATAACCACATCACGAATATCATGACTGGCTAGGCCAATAATTGTTATACTACTAGAATTTGACTGCTGGCTTGGTTTGTCATTTTTTGCTTCAAGCAAATAAATTTTGGATGTCTGGGTACTCAGCTGCTTTTCTAGTGCATTTACTCTGGATGTAAGTTGTTCGTTATCCGACGGGAGAGATAAAACAGTGGCTTTCATGTTTTCAAGAGCTATTACTTTTTTTTCATGCGTTGCAGATGAATTATAACGTCGGATAAATTTGATTTTTTCTTTATACTCTAAGCGACGCCAATTTTCCTGCGTTGGGCTATTCAGTGGGTAAATACCCGTTAGAGTTTTACGCTTTAGCTTTTTATTCAATAATTTTAATTTAGTCCTAGTTGCATATCCGTTATTCGTTCCAATTTGTAGAATTATATTAAGCTCTGTGTTATAATTTGAATTTGTCAAAGGGATATTTATTAGTCTATCTATGAGTGAGTGGAAAGCTAACATTTTAATATTATGGGGATGGTTTGAAGAACTAGGGATAACAGCGTCTGTATACGTGGGTTTTCAATAAATTTTGAAATCTAAAGAAGAATTAATCCTGGTTATTGTTATATCCAGAAAGCTAATACATTCACTTTCTTCTTTTTCTATTCGATACGATCATTTGTTCGAAGAAATGCATGAAAATTTCAACCAACAAAGGTAACAGAGGTTAGCCCATGAGTAGACCATCAGCGAATTTGAAATATGTATTATCAAAACAGAAATAATTTGGTTTAAGGTAGGCCACCCACGGACAGTTTTAACTAACAGTATTAACTGTACAGTTAAAACTGCCAGTTAAAACTGTACGTGTGTGGGTATTTTAGTTCAGTTAAACTCAACTATACAGTTTAACTGAGAACTTTAAAATTTTTATAGTTTTAACTGAAACGCTTAACTAAACTGAACGTGTGTGTGGGTTTAACTGCACAGTTCTCCGTTTTGTGTCGAAATTTCATACACCGAGAGCAGCCAAATCGTTCCACTCATTCAAATCCATGATAATAACTGAAGGATTAGACTGAACGTGTGTGTGCATCTCAGATCATAATTAAAACAGACAGTTATATCTACACAGTTAAAACTGATAATTAAAACTGTTCGTGTGTGGCCGGCCTAATACAAGTCTCAAACACTAACTTCAGTTCACGACGTAAGCCCAACATCCCTATCTAAGTAATTACAAACTATTTGGGACAAAGTTTTGAATTTAATGGAACGTTGACGTCTTGAATTTTGTTAATCAATTCTACCGAGTTTTTAATCGAGTAAGCCGAAAAGAAATTAGTATGATAATTGAAAAAATTTATGAAACCCTTACATAGCTTGACTATTGGTCTAATCGAACTGCCCTCCTTATAAATAATTGGTTAGCCATAAAGGATCGGAGCAGATAGATTCATGACAGAGTACTTCCACCCAGTTCCATCAAACAACTTCGGGCAATATTGCTTTGCTTTCTGTAATAAAATCAGAAATTTTATTACAGTAATCAACTTTTGTGACCACGGTATTTGTATTGCCTTTATCCGCTTTACACGCTATCAGGTCATGGTCACGTAGTTTTTTCTCTTTCTCGTAGGCTCTATAAGCCGCATATCAAGCGAAACCATGGACTAATTGAGAAATGAAATAGGTGAGCAGTTTTTCTCACGTTTCGGTCCGTTGAATTGGCCGCTTAGATCGTGCTATTTGACGCCTCTTGACTGTTTTATGGAGCTACGTAAAGCATCTCGTCTATGCCAATATACCAATAACAATTGAAGAATTGGAAAATAACATTAAACATGTTAAGTAGAGAACAATTAAACATCTCGCATGTCGCGCATAGCCATTTACCGATGTAGCCAACATTTACCTGAAATAATCTTTAAAAAGGAAATGGCAAACATTGAGTCATCGATTCAAATAAAAATTTCAAACAGTTTTGTAATTTTACTGTGTTTATTTGAAAATTTCAAACCAAACCATTTTTAATCACCCATTAGAAAGTGGGCTAGCTCTTACAGGATTATCAACTATATGTTACACACATATAGTTGGGATGAGTTATAGCAATAGTGAAATGCAGAAACGAAACATTTGCACATAAACAAGAATTTTATTAAAAGTATAATTAAGTAGACCTCACTCCCCCTGATACCAAAATTTCAATCCACCCAAACCCAGTCTATCCTACCCTATGATTGCTTGTGAAAGTCAAACTTTTTCGTCAACACGTAATCGCATAATTTTCTCAAACCCGCATACCTATGCTTGTTGATGATTCCAACTGGCGATTCTCTATAAATGAAAACTGAATAGTAACTAATTTGTTGACGATATCAGGCATGTCTACATTATTTTCTGACAATTGGATTACAACAAATATATGATGAAATTTTACAGATAATTCATTTCATTTTGTATAAATCACCTGGCCTCCAAAAAATGCCTCCATTAAGTAAGTATATAACAACTAACAATATGCATGATAAGTCAATTACATAAACAAACAATGGAATAAAATACTTCCTATAATGATTTATTTCCAATAAAATATTATAATTTCATTGAAAACCATAAAAAATACCGACAAAAACCTTCTACTCAATATATTATGCGGATGGATGGACAAGCAGCAGCAATATCCATTTGCCACCTATACACAAAACTAATTTTGCATCATCTTACAAGAAGTTGGTACATGTAGGTATATACATAAATCAAAACCGGAACAAAACCATTTTTCATATATCCATGTACATTCAAAAGGAAGACACAAGAACAACAAAACGTACATAAAAATCCTTTCATATAATTGAGACATCTGACTTTGACATTTTGGTGTTCCTGTCTATATATATATCTGTGTTTTGTAAAATTCATTCATCCTTTTGAATGTTCGGTTGTACAACACCCAGCAACAACAATAACAAAAACTATAATGTCTCCTCTTTTGTACTGTAATATAATGTCCAGTTTAATTGTTTAAAATTAACCATAAAATTATTTATTCTGTGTGTATGACAAATTTATTATTACGTATATTACAAATTTTTTTGTTTAACAGACATTTTAAAACTCAAAGTAAATAATGTAATTATAAAACATACGTACTGGACATAAAACTATATCTCACACACTGCATACAAGAGGGCGTTAGACCATAAAATTAAATTTTAAACACCCACAAAATGACCATAAAGTTTTACTTTTGTCCCGAACTGGTATTGTATATACGTAAGAATTAAGTTTAAATTATCACTATTTTGACCTTTTTTTTGGACAACAACAAAAACAAGAACTATCACCACGCAGCAGGCGAAACTATAAACTACATTTTCGTACTACTGTAGCTACCTAATTGTTGTTGGTCTTTAGTGTGGTGTGATCATATCGATTTTTGATATCCAGATGTGTTATGTTTCATACACAACAAAGCACACTGAACGTATCGAACCTATATGTATATGTATTGGTTGATTTAAGACGATCTTCTTGTTACGTATTTTGTTTTGTCTTAAGACATGGTCTTTAGAGAATAATAAAAATTTTTTTTTTTTTTGGTAGACGATCATTTCTTCGCAGTCTGATGTGTGTCTGCGTTTTATAATTCAAGGGTGAAAGGTTCCCACGCAACTGTAATATAATTATGTCATTTATGTAACAAGACAAAAACAAGGATCATCTTTAAAATTAAATGCGACAAACGTAATCCCCAAATGGGAAATTAATTTTTGGTGTTTTTTTTTATAGGTTTAGGACTAATTTGTGTTTCCTTCGCGTAATACTAATAAATTATGAATATTCGATTTCTCATGTGAAAATCGTGATCAAGTGAGAACAGCTTGTGTAATATTTTTTTTTAATCATACACACGTTTTGTGGTTGCATTTCTTAGAATACGACTTGTCAAAAAAAAGTGTTAGCGCGCAGAGAAATTATTTCATCAATCGTATATAAATTAAAAGTTATTGGGCATGATATTTACAACTGGGTTACGATCAAGATGTGGATCATATAAAAACTGTTCAAGGTGATCGATTATTGTATAATATTATTGTATGTGTACGAACCGAGAAACAAACACCAAATTGGTATTGATAAATGAGTTTTTTTTGGAGATCATTAATTTAACACAAAATAAAATCCTTGCTTTTTATTGAAAATTCTTGCATGAATAATTAAACAAGCGATTTACAAATTAAAATATTATTAGATCGATGGATTCACGCTGGGTTTTAAAAAAAAATTTGTATGGGTTATATTTCTGGTGTATACAATGGAATTACCCTTTTTATGTGAAGGCAGAAACCAAGTGTTAATAAAGATGTACCATAGACTTCTTTTATTTTGGGAATACATTAATTTTGATGCTAATTGACAGCTAGTTAATTTAATAATTTATGCTATAGACAGACATGGAATACGATTTAAAATATCAAATTCTCAAAAATTATAAGCAGTAGAGCTAGAAGAGAATTACATGTAATCCTTGGAACGCACGCATCCCCAGTAAAAATCTAGTTAGGTGTCTCAATTAGAGAACATAGCCTGGGGATGCTCAAATGGCCCTCGTGCAAATATTTTGAAATCATGTAAAAATCAAAATTATTGCAATTCTTTCAGGATATACAAATATCTTGTCGTGGCGCTAATGACGTATAACGCAAAGATGTGGTGCCATCATCAGTAAACGGAATTTACTAACCTTAAATTTAAAATCTGGTAATCTAAATTTACTATTAAAACCCTTAACCGGCCTTGTTAGAGGTACAATTCAATATCATTTTTCATCACCCTTTTCATCACCATGCCGGGTATCCCGAATATTTAAATATTTGGACAATTATAGGAACACGTTATGTTCTAACTCGTTTAATTTAAATTTTAACTGCGGGACGCGTTCCATAATTTTTCAACGAAGTAGTAAATTATTGTTAGTCAGATTTATCGTACACTTGACTTCGAAATAGAGCAAATCGCGGATAGGCTTAATAGAGTTTCAAAAATAATCTTTTACTTAACTTTTAGATAAGTAATTTAAGAAATACGAGTAATCATTTAACGAATAATTCTGAAAAAATTATTTGGATTCGAAAATATAATTCTGAATCATGTTACACAACTATAGATCCGTTTTCCATATATCTTAAATAGACGACCTAGATTTTATTGATCACTAAGATTCTAACGAATATAATGTTCAGATACTTTAAATCTGAATTCGTTGAACAAAATCGTGGTTCCTGCAAACCTCGAGAAAATAAGTGCTCTTAACCTGCACCGACAAAATTAGCCCTCCTCAATGAAACCTGTACTATAATTTGTTACACGTTTATTACAATTTATTACAACAAATCCCGATTTTATTAGTAATTACCGTTTTCAAGGAACGAGTGGTCGGTTTAGCTTGTAATTAAACCTACACCGCCAAAATTGTTACTTTTGATGTAGCTGTGACATCGGGATGGTTCTTGGACCAGAATTTATTACAAATTTATTACATTGATTAAATAGTTCAAGATCACCCGTATATCTTGACTATAAGGGTGTTGTGCAGAGCGGGTTGTGGATAGGGTGTTTTAAAAAACATCATCTTCTTCACTGTTGCGACTACATTTTATTTATTAAAATTAACTTCACATTATTATTACACTTAAAATAATTTTTGTTGTTTTACTTTGGTTTTAGCAATTGTAATGGTGTTATTGTGATTGTTCTGTATATTGGTATATTTCAGCACTCTCGAATTTAATTCACAAATCGTAGGAAATTCTTCCATTTAGCGTCACTATCTGTGTGACAAACGAATATGATAATCGACACTTACTTATACACAATCAACTTCCCAACCACCCCATACTTTCTTTCCTTTAAACGCTGGATCGCGGATAAATTTGAATTTTTGACTTATAGATGGGGCTAATGTGTAAGAATCACAACAATCAGTTTCGAACAAATGAGACTATTGATTTGAACAAATCAGTCTTCTCATCAGGTCGCGACGACTGATGTTGTATTATTACATTGGAATATTGTCTATATATATAGAACATACCATGTAGTTGTACTACTAGCGAATTACTGCATAGCGTGCGAAATTTGATTCTTTCACATTTCCATCTATATTCTATTTTAACAACTAACTTTTTCGCATTCACGAATTTTATTATATATTTTACTTTGGTTTTAGCAATTGTAATGGTGTTATTGTGATTGTTCTGTATATTGGTATATTTCAGCACTCTCGAATTTAATTCACAAATCGTAGGAAATTCTTCCATTTAGCGTCACTATCTGTGTGACAAACGAATATGATCAGTCGTCGCGACCTGATGAGAAGACTGATTTGTTCAAATCAATAGTCTCATTTGTTGGAAACTGATTGTTGTGATTCTTACACATTAGCCATCTATAAGTCAAAAATTCAAATTTATCCGCGATCCAGCGTTAAAGGAAAGAAAGTATGGGGTGGTTGGGAAGTTGATTGTGTATAAGTAAGTGTCGATTATCATATTCGTTTGTCACACAGATAGTGACGCTAAATGGAAGAATTTCCTACGATTTGTGAATTAAATTCGAGAGTGCTGAAATATACCAATATACAGAACAATCACAATAACACCATTACAATTGCTAAAACCAAAGTAAAATATATAATAAAATTCGTGAATGCGAAAAAGTTAGTTGTTAAAATAGAATATAGATGGAAATGTGAAAGAATCAAATTTCGTACGCTATGCAGTAATTCGCTAGTAGTACAACTACATGGTATGTTCTATATATATAGACAATATTCCAATGTAATAATACAACATCAGTCGTCGCGACCTGATGAGAAGACTGATTTGTTCAAATCAATAGTCTCATTTGTTCGAAACTGATTGTTGTGATTCTTACACATTAGCCATCTATAAGTCAAAAATTCACATTTTTGTTGATTACTGGTCTGACTAATACTTTATAACTATATCTATATCTTAAAACTAAAATGTCTTATATACTAAAATTTTGAGGAAATGAAAATGCACAAGCACTACGAAAAACAAATGTACATTTTCCGAGGTTGCAAGATTGTATTTTCATTTCTTGTACGCAAATGTGTTTATTTTGTTAAAATTGAACGACCTTACTATTTTACTAACAATGCGGAAAACAAATAAATGAATCGACTTTTCCGGTATAATACACAAACACAACATTCCTCCCCGTTTGAGAGAAGAAAAATTTTCTGGAAGAAGGTTTTTCTTTATGGAATATGATTAATAGTATATCGGAATACGGTTCATTTAAATGTTTTTATGGATTGTTTGGGTGTTTTTTAATATTATAGTTCAATTTTAACCTAGATTACTTATAATGTACATATAATTTTTTTTTTTTAAATATTGTTGTTTTTGTTTATGTACATTGGCATTGTTACTAAAATGTTACACTTCATAATTGTTAAAGGTTAAGGTTTTCAATATTATATTTTGATTTGGATTCTATTGAAAATATATTTTGTATCATATGCAGAAATTTAGTAGTTTTAAATATTAAGTAAAATTACGTTACTTCACAAAAGTTGCGTATGAATGAAATTGTTTTGTGATTAATATTTTAACTATGGTCTATGTAATGTTAAATTTAAACTTTTAAAAAATTATTTCTATATGATTTATCGTCTTTAAACAAAATGATCTTAAATTTAATTTAATATGCCTAATTATTATTTTTGTTTGACTAGAAAATAATTAAATAAATTAGTTAGGTTTTGATAACGTCATTTGAAAGAAGAAGGGTGTTATTGAATAATCTAATATCTGATTTAGGTAAATTGCATAAATATAATTTTGTTTTATGGCAAATTGTAGTGAATTATGTAATATTTTTTATCTATCCTATTCCTCTTCTTTTCACTCTCCTTTCGATATAGGAGTTCTTTATGCTATAGCAGTTAAAATTTCTAGTTTTCTTAACGTTTACCATTCGATGAGTGTATGTGCTTATTTCTATTGGACTGTTAACTGAATCTTGTGATGGAGCATCCTGGCTCGTATGATTGTTCGTTGGATTTGATAGCTGATTAATTTGTGTGTTATTTAATGGGTTAGAAAAGTTTGGGCTAATGAGGTTTTTTGATGATTGATTTGATACATGTTTGATTTTTGTATTATAAATTAGATTACGACTATTTGGACTTCTTTGTTTATTAACTAAATTGGTTGAGGTGGTGTCTGGGTTCGTAAGATTGTATGTTTGATTTGAAAATTCATTGATTTGTTTAATATAAAATTGGTTTTGGGCGTCTGGGCTCGTTTGCTTATTAACTAAAAGGTTTTCTGGGTTTGAATAACTGTTATGTAACTTATTTGATGATTGATTGATTGTAATTTGAGCATTTGGGCTCGTTGGCTTAATATCTAAATATGTTGAAACGGTTTCTAAGTTTGGATAATTGTTATGTAACTTAATTGTAATTTGAGAGTCTGGGCTCACTAAAACGGGTTCTGAGTTTGAATGATTGTTTTGCGGTAGATTTGATAATTGATTGGTTATATTATGAGCGTCTGGGCTCTTTTGCTTATGATCTAAATATGTTGAAGGGATATCTAAATTTGGTTGATTGAATTGCGTGTTATAGATTAGATTTTGAGCGTCTTGGCTCGTGTGCTTATGAACTAAGTATGTCGATTTAACGTCTTGAACGATTTGGTTTAGTTTGGTTGATTGATGAATAAATGGATTCGTTGGCTTCTTAATTATATCTGATGAATGATCTTCTAAATTTGATCGATTTATGTCGTTGGTTTGGATTTGTGTTTGTTTTAAATTGTTGGTTTTCAATGGTTTAGTTCTCGTTTGTAAATTTTGATCCTCGTGGTCACTGTAATGTTGTGATGACTGGATTTGACATAAAACAGTGTGATGAATGTCAGGAATTGCTTGATTTGTGTTTATGTTGTATAATTGTTTGAAATGGGTGTTTCCGTTTATTTGATGAGTATCTTCGCTCAGTTTCTTAATTAACAGGATTGATGGTTGGTTGTTATTGCTGATTTGTGTGTCAATATTGGTTTTTTTGCTGATTGGAAATCTATTACTTCTTTCTGGAATAACAATTCGGGTTTCTTTGAACTTGTATGTTTCTCTTTCGGACTCGAACTTGTATTTTCGCAGTTGTTTTGTAAAGTAACTGTTGGCGATTGTTTGAAATTTATTTAATTTTAAGTTTGAGTGTTGATTTTGGTTAAAATTTGGCGTTTCATTGTAACATCTTCGTTGCTCTGGTATTGCAGGATTGCTAAAATGGCTCCAGGTATACTGCGGTTGTTGATATATTTGATTTTTTCTCTCTGTGTTTATTCGTGTACGGCAAATGTCCCAAGTATGATTAAATTTTCGACAGTAGTTACATCTGATTTGGTATGATCTTGGATATGGTTGTTGACTTTCGATCGTTGGTAGGGCGAGTGCTGATGATTCATTTAGCTGTGTTGTTGGTATGTCTATTACCGAGTTAAACATGTGCTCAGTTTCTTCTGTTTCGTTTATAATTTCGGTGATACTTTCGGCTTTGCTAGTTATTATTTTATTTTTGATTATGGTATTGTATAGTCCTCGTTTGAATGTTTCCACAGCTTGTAATTCTAGATGTTTGTTGTAAATCTGGTCAATATATCCGTATTTGTTTTTAAAACTGGCCTTGTATTGATCGAGCGCATCATAAAGTCTATACCCATAATTTCTGGTTGTTTCTCCATAACTTTGTTTCGTTGTCAAAAATTTTCGTTCCAGTTTCGTCATACAATAGTTTGGTGAATAAATTTCAATAAGTGTTTTTCGCAATGTTGGATAGTCGTGTATCTCTCTGTGATAAATTCGCGTGATTGCTTCTTCTGTTAATCGGAGTTTTATTAATTTGTCGAATAATTGTTTTTCTATATTGCTAAGTGTTTTATAAATACTATCTGCTATGGCCACAAAACGGTTGAGTTCAATTGGTCTGTCTTTTGTGTCAGCTCCGCTGAATTCTGGAATAAGAGCGATACATTTTAATATTTGTAGCTGGTCCATTTTGTAGGATTTTGCGGAGTGTCGAAGTTCGGTTTTGATAAGAATGCGCGTTATGCTAGCGATGGTTCTGTTTTCATTTTATTATGTTTGGTTGAAGTTTATATGACGTTGATTAGATTTTAAAATGATGTGCATTTGAAAATTTTAATATTTTTCACTGTTGAAGAGTTGATATTGGTATTTTTGATGTTGAAAGTTGAAAGAATGATTGCGAAGATATGTTTTCGCCCGCAGGATCCTGTCGGCAGCGCCAATGTTGTGCAGAGCGGGTTGTGGATAGGGTGTTTTAAAAAACATCATCTTCTTCACTGTTGCGACTACATTTTATTTATTAAAATTAACTTCACATTATAATTACACTTAAAATAATTTTTGTTGATTACTGGTCTGACTAATACTTTATAACTATATCTATATCTTAAAACTAAAATGTCTTATATACTAAAATTTTGAGGAAATAAAAATGCACAAGCACTACGAAAAACAAATGTACATTTTCCGAGGTTGCAAGATTGTATTTTCATTTCTTGTACGCAAATGTGTTTATTTTGTTAAAATTGAACGACCTTACTATTTTACTAACAATGCGGAAAACAAATAAATGAATCGACTTTTCCGGTATAATACACAAACACAACAAGGGTAAATTTCACCCCAAACGATTATTTATGACAAAAACATCGATTTTACCAATTATAATAATTTATTACACCCGACCGCCACCAGATATTGAGTCAAATGTTACTCCTTGGACCTTGTGGAGGGCAGATCAACCTTATCCAGGTATGTAATAAATTATCTTTGTGTCAGGTTACACGGAATTGGCTCCAAACCGTAAAGGGTTCAAACGTCTAATTTAAAGTTCGATTTTATCACCTTCAACATTTTATTACACTAGACCGCCACCAGATATTGAGCCAAATGTTACTCCTTGTACTTGACCGGACAAGTGGTGCAGTGGTTAAAGCTTCGGCACTTGAACCGAGAGGTACTGGGTTCGAATCCCATCAGAGGCTAGATGCAAATCGAATTTTCATCATCAACTACAATCGGTGATGTTAATAAACACAACTGAGACCCTCTGATGGAGTGCAGAATTCAGCGCCGACCCACCGTCCATGTCAATGTACAGGTTGACAAGGAGCTTGCAATGTGCAGGTGGTATACTGTAGTTGTGTGAGTAGGTGAATAGGTGAATGGGTTAATGATGCAGCATGAATGCGTGGTATCACAATGGGCCAAATATGGCCTAAGTGTAAACCACTGAAACCTAAACCTAACCTACTCCTTGTACTTTGTGGAGGGTAGATCAACCTTATCCAGGTGTGTAATAAATTATCTTTGTGTCAGGTTAAACGGAAATGGCTCCAAACGGTAAAGGGTTCAAACGTCTAATTTAAAGTTCGATTTTATCTCCTTCAACAATCTTGATCTGCCCTCCACAAGGTCCACGGAGTAACATTTGACTCAATATCTGGTGGCGGTCTGGTGTAATAAACTGTTGAAGGTGATAAAATCGAACTTTAAATTAGACGTTTGAACCAAAATACCTGACAACCCCAAAATTTCATCACCCCTACCAACCCCCAATCTTTATAGATATAACTCTTATGTGCGATTTTTTGTGATTGTACTCCTCCTAAACAGCTAAACCGATTTTAATGAAGTTTTGGGTGTGTGTTTGAGTGGGTCCCTGGATTGTTTAGATTTATAATTGGACCCGGTAGGTGGCACTGCAATCGGGTTCTAGGAAATATTTTTTTTATTTTCTGACGAAACATTTTTTTATTTTTTTTGTATTTTTTACATATCAAAACATATAACCCAGAAATTTTACCACCCCAACCACCCCAAAATTTTCTGTACTTGTGTATGTGACTGAGCTTCTCCTAAACGGCTGGACCGATTTTATTGAAATTTTGTAAATTTATTTGAGTGGGTTCCTGGATGGTTTAGATTTACAATTGGACCCGGTAGGTGGCACTGAATTCGGGTTCGGGAAAATTTTATTTTGTTTTTTGTCAAATTTCTGTTGTTTTTTTTGGTTTAGATTTCTCTCATATCCGAACATATAATCCCAAAATTTCACCATACTCCCACTACCTCCAACCTTTATATGTATAATTCTTCTGTACGTGTTTATCTAATTGAACTTCTCCTAAACGACTGGACTGATTTTAATAAAATTTCATGTGTGTATTTGAATGGGTTGCTGGATGGTTAAGATTTGGGGGAACTGCGATCGGGTTCTAGAAAAATTTTATTTTGTTTTTTTACAAAATTTTATTTTTATATTTTTTTAAGATTTTTCAAATATCAGAACATATAACGCCAAAATTTCACCAGCTTCCAGTCTATATATGTATATATAATTCTTCTGTACATAAGTATATAATAGAACTCTTCATAAACGGCGTACATTTGCGAGCATATTGAGTGTATTATTAATCGAATTAGCTTCGCATTGTTTTGACATTTCAATTTCTGTTCGCTTTTTTTCGATATTTCATGCACATTTCCGTACATATAGTATTGAGTGGTTGACAATTTTTTTTTTTTGATAATTTTCGAAATAACCGTTTTTGATACAACAATTAATTGTTGTAAAATTAAACAGGAAAAATATACAGTTTGTGGGAAAATAAGCTATACACTGAAAAAAGTTATTGGTAAACATCCCGATGTTTAAAATATTTTTCAACCATAGTTGAAAAATATGTTAAACATCGGGAACTATTGTTGAAAACCACAATCAAACAAGCAATATCTCCTTTTTTATGGGAGAGTAAGCTATATTAACCAACGCATTAGATCTAATTGTATGGTGTTATGCTTTAAATATGGGCAATCTAGCGTATTATCTTCTGAAAATATAGGTAAAATTCTAATATTTAAAGCATAGTTTCAAATTATTCATTACAGTTTTACAAAAATTATGGGCTTAGATCCTATTTGCGTTATAGCATGCTTATACGGTATGGAATTTGGGACACATTTTACTACGAGAAATTTACCATAAAAGTTGGTAATACTAATCTTTTCCAGCGAAATTCCAATAATTTTTGAGCAATTTCCTTTCTATTTTTGATGGGTGCCAGTTTTCATACAGAGTATACTATAAATGATTATTTTCTTCCTTTATTTGGAATTTTACCTATATATTAGAAGATACACACTTACTCATCGGGGTACATCATTTTTGCACAAAGATTTATCTACACAATTTTTTAATAATTTTCTCTTTGTATAAAATAAAACCTTTATTGAAAATTTAGTTAATTAGCGTACACGCCATGATGGTTGCATAATGGCCTTGAAGTTTTTGGTTAGTAATAGTGATAAAATCGAACTTTAAATTAGACGTTTGAATCCTTTACGGTTTGGAGCCAATTCCGTGTAACCTGACATATAGGTAATTTATTACAAACCTGGATAAGGTTGATCTGCCCTCCACAAAGTACAAGGAGTAACATTTGGCTCAATATCTGGTGGCGGTCTGGTGTAATAAATTGTTGAAGGTGTTAAAATCGAACTTTAAATTAGACGTTCGAAGCCTTTTACGGTTTGGAGCCAACTCCGTGTAACCTGACACAAAGATAATTTATTACACACCTGGATAAAGTTGATCTGCCCTCCACAAGGTCCAAGTAGCACTATTTGGCTCAATATCTGGTGGCGGTCTGGTGTAATAAATTATTATAATTAGTAAAATCGATGTTTTTGTCATAAATAATCGTTTGAGTGAAATTTACCCTTATAGTCAAGATATACGGGTGATCTTGAACTATTCGAAATCACGAAATCAGATGAGAACATTCCATTTTAATACCGTGCCTCCAGTGGAATTGTGCCCACGCTAGCAAGGTAAATAGAGCGCCTGCTCTGTTATTTGGGGGTCTCGGGTTCGATTTCCGATCGTAATCAAACAGAAATTTACGAGTAGTTGTTTTAATACGGCATGCGTTATAAAGGATAGGCCATTTAAAAAATAATCATCTTTATTTTATGGAAACTGTTTATTAATTCTGTAGGTTGGAGTCCCCGATAGTGAAAAACAATTTCGTCACTCTGTGAGTCCAGTTTTTAAAAACTTTCTTGGTAATTTCGGCGCCTATTTCGCTTAAAACCATCGCAATGTTATATTTACATGCTAAAATTTTCTCTGGATTGTAGGAACTTTCTCGAAGATTTCGCGCGGCCAATTGACGTCACCAAAACAGCTGATAATACGGTTGTAAAATTTGGCGCGCAAGAAATCTATTGTCGATCGGTTTGTATGGCATCCATCCATGGCTCCATCTTGTTGAAACCAGAGGGTGTTGATATTCATTATGTCGATTTGAGACCATAAAAAGTTGGTCAGCATGGCTCCATAAAGGTCGCCATTATTCGAAGAAAAATGGGCCAAATATGCCACCACTCCAAAATGCACCTAAACAATAAACACTTGATTTGAAGTACAACCAACTGTAGGGGCTCTCACATTTTAGAAAATAAATATTAATCATTGACCAACTTCTACAATTGTGTGGGTAAGTAATACGTTAATTTAAATATTTTAATTGATTTTTCTAATTTTTCTTTTTATTAATTTTTAGTTTTATCTATTATCTGAGCCATTAAATTTTTTATTTATTATAATTTGGTATCATGGGAATAAATTTGCCTATCAAATTTGCAACCAAAAAATAACAATTTCAAAATGAGTGCGCGTTACAAATGTAGGTAAAATATAATACAGAAGGAATTAATTAATTATTTATTTGTTTATGAAATACTTTTAATTAAACACTGCGTGTTAATTGTATCTAAATATAGACATACACAAACGTGTAAGCTAAACCTCAACTATTACTATTTTATTACTTTTTTAGCATTATACAAAACTGGCCAACGGCAAATAGACGAAGCTGAATTACAACGAATTTTAGAAGGATCAGCATCAGATTCAGTAAAAGATGTACCAAATGATTGTATTGTAAAAGGACATGAGGAGAACTCAGATCTATCAGACCATATGGAATATGACGCCGACCCCTTTGCAGATATTGTTGATAACGAAAATTTAAGCCCCAAAAACATTTGGTATTCAGGAATATTCAAGGAAAAATTACTGTCTGATGAAAGACAATCGGCTCAATCACTAAATGTTAAATCCGCGTACGAGTATTTTAAACAATATTTTCCAGATACATGAAAACGTTCGCATTGGAATTAAAAAAATATAAGGTGTTTTCTTAGTAAAAGGCTGTATTTCATATCCCAGAGTGGATATGTATTGGAAAGAGAGGTTCCGCGTCTATTTAATTTCCAACGTCGAGATCAAGATTTAAAAAAATTCGTGCGGTTTTACATTAACTGGATCTGAACCAATCTTCGGAAAGTTGGACCAATGTGTTTTTGAAGATTCAGCCATTAATTAATACTATGTGCGAGATAAGTGTCGAGCTTTACCCAGAAACGTTTCTGCTTATTCGGCAAACGAGCAAATGCTCCCCTATACTGGACGGTGTTCGGTCCCTCAGTATGTGAAAAACAAACGAAACCCAACTGGTTTAAAAAGTTTTGTAATAACGACATCTAAGGGTCTCATTCTCGACTTTAAGTTATACCAAGGTGAAAAAACCGTCCTGGTGATCGCTCATTGGGTTTAGGCCCAGCAGTGGTATTGCGACTAGTCGAAACCATTCCCAACGGTAGCTTTATATTTTTTGATCGTTATTTTACCACAATGCCGCTCTTATTCAATCTATTGGAGTTGGAATATCATGCGACAGGTAAATTTTTATATGCATATTGTTCTATATTGTTAATAATTAATTATTTTGTTTTAGGAACGGTAATATCAAGTAGAATAAAAAATGCAAAGTTTAAAGTCGATCACCATATGGAAAGAGGGTCAAGAACTATTGTATAATAATGGAACTGACGAATTAGTTTGTGTTAAGTGGAAGACCTAAAATGTGTAACCGCACTTTCTACTATATCTGGTACTAATCCGATGACAAACTTCAGTCGTTGGAATAAACAGACGAAAAGTTTCCAGTCTTTCAATTGTCCTAATATAATACACCAATATAACAAAAATATGGGTGGGGTTGACTTAGTCGACCAAATGTTAGCTTATTACAAAACTAGCAAAAAAGACGAACAAATGGACATTAAAAGTGATAAATCATATGATATTTTTGGCAGTACTTAATTCATGGATAGAGCACCACAAAGATTGTGTTGATTTAAATGTACCCAAAAATCGTATAATGGATTTATTAAAATTCAAATTATAAGTGGCTGGTGCATTATTTGCCAGTGTAAAACGAAAGAGAAGAGAAAGCAGTGAGGAAGGCGAGACGACAAACCCAAAACACACACTGTTGTGATTGTCTCTACCCTGCACGGCAAAAAGATCGGATGGATTCAATCATTGGCCGGTATTCGAGTATTACATAATTAACGCAAAATAACCGAAACATACAGAATCGGTGACAATAAATTTTACCCGTTCAAAAAAAGTAAGGCTAACCATCAGGGATTTTTCCAAAAAAATTGAAAATATTTTTTGTTGAAATTCCGGTTCAAAATGATTATAGGTAATGGTAATTATATGTTTAGCAAGAAATTAACGGTTGGTTGCAAGTGGAATGCGAGGTTATTGGAAATTTCATATTTTGAGATCCGCGGTTTTATTATGTCATCGAACCTGGATTACAGGAGAATGAGGCGACATATTGAAGCAACTTAAACGTTGACCTACTCAAAATTACATAATTAACGCAAAATAACCGAAACATACAGAATCGGTGACAATAAATTTTACCCGTTCAAAAAAAGTAAGGCTAACTAACCATCAGGGATTTTTCCAAAAAAATTTAAAATATTTTTTGTTGAAATTCCGGTTCAAAATGATTATAGGTAATGGTAATTATATGTTTAGCAAGAAATTAACGGTGGGTTGCAAATGGAATGCGAGGTTATTGGAAATTTCGTATTTTGAGATCCGCGGTTATATTATGTCATCGAACCTGGATTACAGGAGAATGAGGCGACATATTGAAGCAACTTAAACGTTGACCTACTCAAAATTACATAATTAACGCAAAATAACCGAAACATACAGAATCGGTGACAATAAATTTTACCCGTTCAAAAAAAGTAAGGCTAACCATCAGGGATTTTTCCAAAAAAATTGAAAATATTTTTTGTTGAAATTCTGGTTCAAAATGATTATAGGTAATGGTAATTATATGCTTAGCAAGAAATTAACGGTTGGTTGCAAGTGGAATGCGAGGTTATTGGAAATTTCGTATTTTGAGATCCGCGGTTATATTATGTCATCGAACCTGGATTACAGGAGAATGAGGCGACATATTGAAGCAATTTAAACGTTGACCTACTCAAAATTACATAGTTAACGCAAAATAACCGAAACATACAGAATCGGTGACAATAAATTTTACCCGTTCAAAAAAAGTAAGGCTAACCATCAGGGATTTTTCCAAAAAAATTGAAAATATTTTTTGTTGAAATTCCGGTTCAAAATGATTATAGGTAATGGTAATTATATGTTTAGCAAGAAATTAACGGTGGGTTGCAAATGGAATGCGAGGTTATTGGAAATTTCGTATTTTGAGATCCGCGGTTATATTATGTCATCGAACCTGGATTACAGGAGAATGAGGCGACATATTGAAGCAATTTAAACGTTGACCTACTCAAAATTACAAAGTTAACGCAAAATAACCGAAACATACAGAATCGGTGACAATAAATTTTACCCGTTCAAAAAAAGTAAGGCTAACCATCAGGGATTTTTCCAAAAAAATTGAAAATATTTTTTGTTGAAATTCCGGTTCAAAATGATTATAGGTAATGGTAATTATATGTTTAGCAAGAAATTAACGGTGGGTTGCAAATGGAATGCGAGGTTATTGGAAATTTCGTATTTTGAGATCCGCGGTTATATTATGTCATCGAACCTGGATTACAGGAGAATGAGGCGACATATTGAAGCAATTTAAACGTTGACCTACTCAAAATTACATAATTAACGCAAAATAACCGAAACATACAGAATCGGTGACAATAAATTTTACCCGTTCAAAAAAAGTAAGGCTAACCTCAGGGATTTTTCATCAGGGATTTTTCCAAAAAAATTGAAAATATTTTTTGTTGAAATTCCGGTTCAAAATGATTATAGGTAATGGTAATTATATGTTTAGCAAGAAATTAACGGTTGGTTGCAAGTGGAATGCGAGGTTATTGGAAATTTCGTATTTTGAGATCCGCGGTTATATTATGTCATCGAACCTGGATTACAGGAGAATGAGGCGACATATTGAAGCAATTTAAACGTTGACCTACTCAAAATTACATAGTTTACGCAAAATAACCGAAACATACAGAATCGGTGACAATAAATTTTACCCGTTCAAAAAAAGTAAGGCCTCAGGGATTTTTCATCAGGGATTTTTCCAAAAAAATTGAAAATATTTTTTGTTGAAATTCCGGTTCAAAATGATTATTGGTTCAAAATGATTATAGGTAATGGTAATTATATGTTTAGCAAGAAATTAACGGTGGGTTGCAAATGGAATGCGAGGTTATTGGAAATTTCATATTTTGAGATCCGCGGTTATATTATGTCATCGAACCTGGATTACAGGAGAATGAGGCGACATATTGAAGCAATTTAAACGTTGACCTACTCAAAATTACATAGTTTACGCAAAATAACCGAAACATACAGAATCGGTGACAATAAATTTTACCCGTTCAAAAAAAGTAAGGCTAACCTCAGGGATTTTTCATCAGGGATTTTTCCAAAAAAATTGAAAATATTTTTTGCTGAAATTCCGGTTCAAAATGATTATAGGTAATGGTAATTATATGTTTAGCAAGAAATTAACGGTGGGTTGCAAATGGAATGCGAGGTTATTGGAAATTTCGTATTTTGAGATCCGCGGTTATATTATGTCATCGAACCTGGATTACAGGAGAATGAGGCGACATATTGAAGCAATTTAAACGTTGACCTACTCAAAATTACATAGTTTACGCAAAATAACCGAAACATACAGAATCGGTGACAATAAATTTTACCCGTTCAAAAAAAGTAAGGCTAACCTCAGGGATTTTTCATCAGGGATTTTTCCAAAAAAATTGAAAATATTTTTTGTTGAAATTCCGGTTCAAAATGATTATAGGTAATGGTAATTATATGTTTAGCAAGAAATTAACGGTTGGTTGCAAGTGGAATGCGAGGTTATTGGAAATTTCGTATTTTGAGATCCGCGGTTATATTATGTCATCGAACCTGGATTACAGGAGAATGAGGCGACATATTGAAGCAATTTAAACGTTGACCTACTCAAAATTACATAGTTTACGCAAAATAACCGAAACATACAGAATCGGTGACAATAAATTTTACCCGTTCAAAAAAAGTAAGGCTCATCAGGGATTTTTCCAAAAAAATTGAAAATATTTTTTGTTGAAATTCCGGTTCAAAATGATTATTGGTTCAAAATGATTATAGGTAATGGTAATTATATGTTTAGCAAGAAATTAACGGTGGGTTGCAAATGGAATGCGAGGTTATTGGAAATTTCATATTTTGAGATCCGCGGTTATATTATGTCATCGAACCTGGATTACAGGAGAATGAGGCGACATATTGAAGCAATTTAAACGTTGACCTACTCAAAATTACATAGTTAACGCAAAATAACCGAAACATACAGAATCGGTGACAATAAATTTTACCCGTTCAAAAAAAGTAAGGCTAACTAACCATCAGGGAATTTTCCAAAAAAATTGAAAATATTTTTTGTTGAAATTCCGGTTCAAAATGATTATAGGTAATGGTAATTATATGTTTAGCAAGAAATTAACGGTGGGTTGCAAATGGAATGCGAGGTTATTGGAAATTTCGTATTTTGAGATCCGCGGTTATATTATGTCATCGAACCTGGATTACAGGAGAATGAGGCGACATATTGAAGCAATTTAAACGTTGACCTACTCAAAATTACATAATTAACGCAAAATAACCGAAACATACAGAATCGGTGACAATAAATTTTACCCGTTCAAAAAAAGTAAGGCTAACCATCAGGGATTTTTCCAAAAAAATTGAAAATATTTTTTGTTGAAATTCCGGTTCAAAATGATTATAGGTAATGGTAATTATATGTTTAGCAAGAAATTAACGGTGGGTTGCAAGTGGAATGCGAGGTTATTGGAAATTTCGTATTTTGAGATCCGCGGTTATATTATGTCATCGAACCTGGATTACAGGAGAATGAGGCGACATATTGAAGCAATTTAAACGTTGACCTACTCAAAATTACATAATTAACGCAAAATAACCGAAACATACAGAATCGGTGACAATAAATTTTACCCGTTCAAAAAAAGTAAGGGTAACCATCAGGGATTTTTCCAAAAAAATTGAAAATATTTTTTGTTGAAATTCCGGTTCAAAATGATTATAGGTAATGGTAATTATATGTTAAGCAAGAAATTAACGGTGGGTTGAAAGTGGAATGCGAGGTTATTGGAAATTTCGTATTTTGAGATCCGCGGTTATATTATGTCATCGAACCTGGATTACAGGAGAATGAGGCGACATATTGAAGCAATTTAAACGTTGACCTACTCAAAATTACATAATTAACGCAAAATAACCGAAACATACAGAATCGGTGACAATAAATTTTACCCGTTCAAAAAAAGTAAGGGTAACCATCAGGGATTTTTCCAAAAAAATTGAAAATATTTTTTGTTGAAATTCCGGTTCAAAATGATTATAGGTAATGGTAATTATATGTTTAGCAAGAAATTAACGGTGGGTTGCAAGTGGAATGCGAGGTTATTGGAAATTTCGTATTTTGAGATCCGCGGTTATATTATGTCATCGAACCTGGATTACAGGAGAATGAGGCGACATATTGAAGCAATTTAAACGTTGACCTACTCAAAATTACATAGTTAACGCAAAATAACCGAAACATACAGAATCGGTGACAATAAATTTTACCCGTTCAAAAAAAGTAAGGCTAACCATCAGGGATTTTTCCAAAAAAATTGAAAATATTTTTTGTTGAAATTCCGGTTCAAAATGATTATAGGTAATGGTAATTATATGTTTAGCAAGAAATTAACGGTGGGTTGCAAATGGAATGCGAGGTTATAGGAAATTTCGTATTTTGAGATCCGCGGTTATATTATGTCATCGAACCTGGATTACAGGAGAATGAGGCGACATATTGAAGCAACTTAAACGTTGACCTACTCAAAATTACATAATTAACGCAAAATAACCGAAACATACAGAATCGGCGACAATAAATTTTACCCGTTCAAAAAAAGTAAGGCTAACCATCAGGGATTTTTCCAAAAAAATTGAAAATATTTTTTGTTGAAATTCCGGTTCAAAATGATTATAGGTAATGGTAATTATATGTTTAGCAAGAAATTAACGGTGGGTTGCAAGTGGAATGCGAGGTTATTGGAAATTTCGTATTTTGAGATCCGCGGTTATATTATGTCATCGAACCTGGATTACAGGAGAATGAGGCGACATATTGAAGCAATTTAAATGTTGACCTACTCAAAATTACATAATAAACGCAAAATAACCGAAACATACAGAATCGGTGACAATAAATTTTACCCGTTCAAAAAAAGTAAGGCTAACCATCAGGGATTTTTCCAAAAAAATTGAAAATATTTTTTGTTCAAATTCCGGTTCAAAATGATTATAGGTAATGGTAATTATATGTTTAGCAAGAAATTAACGGTGGGTTGCAAGTGGAATGCGAGGTTATTGGAAATTTCGTATTTTGAGATCCGCGGTTATATTATGTCATCGAACCTGGATTACAGGAGAATGAGGCGACATATTGAAGCAATTTAAACGTTGACCTACTCAAAATTACATAATTAACGCAAAATAACCGAAACATACAGAATCGGTGACAATAAATTTTACCCGTTCAAAAAAAGTAAGGGTAACCATCAGGGATTTTTCCAAAAAAATTGAAAATATTTTTTGTTGAAATTCCGGTTCAAAATGATTATAGGTAATGGTAATTATATGTTAAGCAAGAAATTAACGGTGGGTTGAAAGTGGAATGCGAGGTTATTGGAAATTTCGTATTTTGAGATCCGCGGTTATATTATGTCATCGAACCTGGATTACAGGAGAATGAGGCGACATATTGAAGCAATTTAAACGTTGACCTACTCAAAATTACATAATTAACGCAAAATAACCGAAACATACAGAATCGGTGACAATAAATTTTACCCGTTCAAAAAAAGTAAGGCTAACCATCAGGGATTTTTCCAAAAAAATTGAAAATATTTTTTGTTGAAATTCCGGTTCAAAATGATTATAGGTAATGGTAATTATATGTTTAGCAAGAAATTAACGGTGGGTTGCAAGTGGAATGCGAGGTTATTGGAAATTTCGTATTTTGAGATCCGCGGTTATATTATGTCATCGAACCTGGATTACAGGAGAATGAGGCGACATATTGAAGCAATTTAAACGTTGACCTACTCAAAATTACATAATTAACGCAAAATAACCGAAACATACAGAATCGGTGACAATAAATTTTACCCGTTCAAAAAAAGTAAGGGTAACCATCAGGGATTTTTCCAAAAAAATTGAAAATATTTTTTGTTGAAATTCCGGTTCAAAATGATTATAGGTAATGGTAATTATATGTTAAGCAAGAAATTAACGGTGGGTTGAAAGTGGAATGCGAGGTTATTGGAAATTTCGTATTTTGAGATCCGCGGTTATATTATGTCATCGAACCTGGGTTACAGGAGAATGAGGCGACATATTGAAGCAATTTAAACGTTGACCTACTCAAAATTACATAATTAACGCAAAATAACCGAAACATACAGAATCGGTGACAATAAATTTTACCCGTTCAAAAAAAGTAAGGCGATTTTTCAGGGATTTTTCCAAAAAAATTGAAAATATTTTTTGTTGAAATTCCGGTTCAAAATGATTATAGGTAATGGTAATTATATGTTTAGCAAGAAATTAACGGTGGGTTGCAAGTGGAATGCGAGGTTATTGGAAATTTCGTATTTTGAGATCCGCGGTTATATTATGTCATCGAACCTGGATTACAGGAGAATGAGGCGACATTTTGAAGCAATTTAAACGTTGACCTACTCAAAATTACATAGTTAACGCAAAATAACCGAAACATACAGAATCGGTGACAATAAATTTTACCCGTTCAAAAAAAGTAAGGCTAACCATCAGGGATTTTTCCAAAAAAATTGAAAATATTTTTTGTTCAAATTCCGGTTCAAAATGATTATAGGTAATGGTAATTATATGTTTAGCAAGAAATTAACGGTGGGTTGCAAATGGAATGCGAGGTTATTGGAAATTTCGTATTTTGAGATCCGCGGTTATATTATGTCATCGAACCTGGATTACAGGAGAATGAGGCTACATATTGAAGCAATTTAAACGTTGACCTATTAAAAATTACATAGTTAACGCAAAATAACCGAAACATACAGAATCGGTGACAATAAATTTTACCCGTTCAAAAAAAGTAAGGGTAACCATCAGGGATTTTTCCAAAAAAATTGAAAATATTTTTTGTTGAAATTCCGGTTCAAAATGATTATAGGTAATGGTAATTATATGTTTAGCAAGAAATTAACGGTGGGTTGCAAGTGGAATGCGAGGTTATTGGAAATTTCGTATTTTGAGATCCGCGGTTATATTATGTCATCGAACCTGGATTACAGGAGAATGAGGCGACATATTGAAGCAATTTAAACGTTGACCTACTCAAAATTACATAATTAACGCAAAATAACCGAAACATACAGAATCGGTGACAATAAATTTTACCCGTTCAAAAAAAGTAAGGCGATTTTTCAGGGATTTTTCCAAAAAAATTTAAAATATTTTTTGTTGAAATTCCGGTTCAAAATGATTATAGGTAATGGTAATTATATGTTTAGCAAGAAATTAACGGTTGGTTGCAAGTGGAATGCGAGGTTATTGGAAATTTCGTATTTTGAGGTCCGCGGTTATATTATGTCATCGAACCTGGATTACAGGAGAATGAGGCGACATTTTGAAGCAATTTAAACGTTGACCTACTCAAAATTACATAGTTAACGCAAAATAACCGAAACATACAGAATCGGTGACAATAAATTTTACCCGTTCAAAAAAAGTACGACTAACCATCAAGGATTTTACGTTGTAATAATATCTACTGCAACCTCAACCAATTTTATACCTTTTTCAAATATCCGATGCCGCTGTCTGCACCTATCGCTCAACTGACACTGCCACTCTCTGACGAAACCAATAAATTGTCTATTTATTATCACAACCCATCAAAATCGCGTGAAATGTACCTATCAGAGTTGGAAAATGAATAAGATGTCATTTGCATCACGGAAACAGGGCAGACAAGCTCGCACAATTCTGCAGAGTACTTCCCTCCAGACTACTATGTCTTCAGACGCGATCGTTATACGGATCTTGAATCGACAGCGAGAGGTGGCGGAGTTCTGCTAGCTATTTCGAAAGATATACGTGCGGATATTATTGACAAGTGGCAAATTTTGGCTGTTAAACTTGCTTTCAATGGAAAGCTGGTGTTGATAGTTGCTGTTTACATATACCACACGGATCCTCCATTAATATATATGGTGAGCTGTCTTTATTTTTCTCAAACCAACTAGCAGTTGCAGCTCCTGATTTTGATTCTATGATGATTTTGGGAGATCTTTACTTACCGAAAATAAACAGGCTTACTGTTGATGGCGAACTTCTGCCATTCAATGGTGATCTAACTTCAGATCTGGTGATGGGCTCAATCTGTTCACTCGGGCTAAGACACATTAGAAGTACACGGCACAGTCATTGCTTGTAATGATCTCGGCGGTTCTTCAAGTATTTTTCACATACCACACATATTCAATTAATATTTGAAAATTGTGTTAATGTTAACGTAAATTTTAATTCTAGTGAGTCTTTCAACTTTAAGAAGGGAAATTGTAACGCTTTAAATGAGTTTCTGGACAATATTAATTGGGATCAATATATATAACGGGTAGTTTAGACGCTTATATTGATCAATTTTGTAAAATAATCAACTTAGCAATTGAACAATTTATTCCCTGTTCACCTGCAGTTTCGTCGATGCGAGAGCCATCCCCTTCAGGATTAAAAAACCGGAAATCTAAAGCTCAAAAAAAATACAAATTAAACACACCCGTCGTAAACTATGAAATATTCAGCGCCCTAAATGTTTCTGGAGTTATGTTGATTCGAAACGGAATTGTAGAGGTATACCCTCGCAAACGTCTTTCAATTCTTTGACTGCTAGTGATCCACAAAGTATCACTGACATGTTTGCAGCATTTTTTGAGAATGTGTATGTTCCGTCTTTGGGAAGGAATGACGAACTTGTTTTTAGGAATAATACAAACATTCTATTTCAGTTTACTACCGATGACGTTCTGCACGCTCTGTTGAATGTAAATGTGAATATGAATTGTGGCCCGGACAAAATTCACCCGCTTGTGTTGAAAAAGTGTGACTCGGTCTTGGCTCAGCCGCTGACGGAAATCTTCAATTTGAGTTTGAAGAGTGGAGGTTTTCCTTCAATTTGGAAATCCAGTTTCATTAAACCAATTTTCAAGAGTGGACGGAGAACGGGTATCGAAAATTACCGCGGTATTTCTATCTTATCGGCTATCCCTAAATTATTTGAATCAATGGTCAAGGACCGCATGTTTTTTCTTAACTAAAAATTCCATCTCAGTACACCAGCATGGGTTCTACCTCGGACGGTCAACTGTGACAAATCATGTTTTGTTCACAATTTTTTTGACGTTAGCATTAGAAGACGGTGATGGTGTTGAGGTAGTGTTTACTGATTTTAGCAAAGCTTTCGATAAAATTGATCATGTTTTATTGGTAAAGAGACTGGGACAGCTCAACAAATGTGATACCTTTCCTTTAAAATGGATCTTTTCATATTTGACGAACTGAACTCAAAAAGGTTTTTTAAATAATATTTTATCTAGACATAAATGTTTTTTCTGGCGTCCCACAAGGTAGCCACATTGGACCTCTACTATTTATTGCATTCATAGATTTACGCTGATGTTGTAAAAATCTTTTGTAAGATTAGAAATAATCGCGATCTGCTAAATCTACAACAGGAATTAAACGTTTTCTGTGACTGGTCTAGCTTGAGTAAGCTTTGCCTGAACGTTTCTAAATGTAAAGTTATGAACTTTTCTAGAAGACGTTATGGACGTTATGGACCTGATAATAGTTTATTCTTAGCGTTTTATGATAGAGCGAGTTCATTCTTTTCTAGATTTAGCGGTTTTGTTTTCACGATATTTGTCGTTTAAGGACCATATTGACAGATGTATTAATAAAGCTAATTCAATGTTATGGTTTATAATACGTTTCTCCAAAGATTTTCCAAAGATTATGTTGTTTGCCTTAAAGCGACTTCCTCGAGAGGTAAACGCTCCTAAGTATGAGCTGTCGTCGTATCTAGGCCGTTGTTTGTTACTGAATATTAAACCATTGTTCGTCCAAAGACGTTGTGCGTGACGTTATAAGAGGCCAAATTGATTGTTCACTGTCCTTGTTTTCAATACGTGCCCCAGTGAGATCACTCAGACACCGAGGCTTAGTGATTGATCTGCACTTCCATGGGTCTAATTTTGGTATGTGGGACCCGGTTTGTGTGACCCCGGTTTGTTGTTTGTGCCAGGTACCTATATCATGTTCTATTCATAAAACGTTTACCTGGCTAAAATTATCATAATTTAGAAGTAAAGAATTTTATTTTTGTATTTAACGTGATTTTTAATAAATTCTCGGCTGGCCTAGCTTCACACAAGAACAAATGGGCTTTTTTTAATAAGGTTCTCTGGTGATTTGTTGTGTTTTCTGGAATTGATTCGTGGGATAACTTCACATTCGTTCACTTGTGAGGCTTTCGCTCATTTAAAAAAATCAGATCACATATAGAAATATTCATTAGCCAACCCAATGTTGCCTAAAACAAAAACTTATTTCTCACATTACTCTCTACTAAATCCTCATTTTACATTACCCTGAGTGGGATGCAAAATTGAGCTTAAGATCGCAGTACAAAAGGCTGGACTCTAAGCAAAAAAAGTGCCTCGACTAATCCAACGGAGGTTATAAAATATTACTAGTCAATATTTTTGGATATGATCAAATAAAGTGCCACTCAATTCTTCTCGCATAGCTCATCTCTCGTATATATTCTCTTTCACGGGAAAGAGGTGGTCATATAAACAATGATATATGTACATTTTTTATACTGCATAAGGTCAAAAATGTTAACCTCATTACCAATGGCTTATTATAAAACGCACTTTCCTTAAAATTGTATAACCTGAACCCGGACCTTTACCACAAAACATGAGACTCAAAAATAATACTTGAGGTGAAAACCATAGAAACGCACACTTCTGACGTGAATCAAATTCTTCCTATTCGTCTCAAGTTTTTTTTTTTTTTTATTAAATCCATAATTATATTTTTTTATATTAAAGTCCGCAACAACAATTTCAGTAAAATGATCGGTCGTATATTCGATTAATGATCGATTGTATCATATACATTTCGTGTACTACAAGATCTCATATTACACAAATTGAAACCAAAAAATTAGTATTTCGGTTGTGTTGTTCTTGTTGTATTTGGTTTGGTCGGTGGTGTGGTTTCAAACAAAAAAATCCTAACAAAACCTTAAAATCATATAAAATATTACAACAACAAAAAAAATATTGATATTCCTTTTGTCCTTTTTTTTTGTACGTGTACACGGGATTTAGATTCATTTTCATAGCGCGTATTATGCATTAAAGAAAGTGAAACTGAAACATTACAGGTCACAAGACACTCAAATATTGTAATTTAATACCGGAATTATTATAACCGGAAAATAGTTTTAAAATAATTTTTTTTTTTGAATCCTCGAATCCCATCATAACGATATTACATAAAATTGTCTCACGATCGTGTATTTCGCATTTCGAAAATTATAATTCTCAAGGATGTTTTCAATACCCCAAAAAACGAAAAAAAAAATCTTAAAATTAAGGAATTTGTATTTTTATGCGCTGCTGCTATTTATACCATAAAACATGTGTTCGGGGATACAAATATGTGTACAGTTTTTGCTTTTGGACAAAACCTGATTTATGAGAATATTTTTGTTCATCATATTTATGTACATATATTTAATAGTTTTGTTGAGTCTAGACAACAAAAACAAAACAAAAAATTAATTAGAAGATCTCCTCGGTATCTTATTTTACAAAGAAATATACAGACACACGGTCTAGAGCAAAAAAAAAACGAAAATCGATTTTCCGGGGGTTGAAATTTTGGTCACACAAATTTACCACCGTTTATGAGGAACATCATAAATAAAACACCCAAAATCAATTACCATAATAAAAAACCGCATCGTAAATAACTTGCGGTGGTGGTATATGATTTACTTATATATATGAGCGATATTATTTCGAGGCAAAATAATTGTTTATGCTTTTAAGATGACATTGAAGAAGGCGCATACACATTTATATTTTTTTTGTGTCAGTATACCAAATTTATGCTAAATAAGTAATTAATAATCCATTATTTATTTATAAATTTAAATGCAAATTTTTTTTTTTTTTTGGACTTGGGAAGTCAGCGTATAATGACGATGGTATATAAATACATATAAAGGAAACATTTTTTTATAATTTTTTGCATTGCATTTGGCGGAAAGGAACACAACAAGAATGTCTTTTAAAAATTTCAGAATTATTTTTAAATTATGACATTTTTGTATTTTGATAAATATAAATTAAATAAGCGGATGATAAAAAACAAATGTGGCGATTATTTGGTGATTATGGTGTTTTGTTAAACAGCGTGGACAGATGTGGATTATCTTAAAGGCATTCACATTTACATTAAGTTATATGCTATGTGCATTATGATGATATAAGGGATTGATAATTAAAGTAAATTAGAAATGTATATCGTTAAATTTTAATTGCGCAGGTGGAGATAAATGTTAACAAAACTATTAAAAATTATAAAACTTTTCCCAATTTTTATTGTGCTTATTGTTTGGTTGTTGTAACCAGTGGGTGGTATGGATCGCTTATGTTTGATTGGTTATAAGTGAGTATTAATTGAGTAGTGAAGGGTTAGTTAGTTGTCGGATTGTATTTAGTGCAGATAGTGTGATATTTAGTTTGATGTGCTTGCGTGTGTTGTGGGGTTATTTTGTTGTGATGTAGTACTCCTAAGAAGGTCGGATGTAAATTGCTTCTACGTTGATTTTTTATCTTTTTGGTTTGGGAACTCTCGATATGAATAGTTGACTCTATATTTTTAAGTTTATGCAATTTATCTTACACCCAGTTTTACAATTTAAAAAGTATCATTAGTTGATATTAAAGTAATTTCTAATAAATGTATAAGTTTATAACTCGCGAAAATTAAGGTACCAAACACTATGGTCACTTCATTCAATAATTTTATTCGAAGCAGGTTGGGGCGTAATTATTTAATCACTTTTGTTTGGGATTTGGGTTTTCACTAAACAAAATTGTTTTTGTATTGATTGCTTATCACCAACTTTTATAACTAATCGATTATATTGAAACAATCATATCGACGAAAAGAAAAAGCATATCCAACATCAAGAAATTGGCTGAGATTTCTGGCGAAAGTGTTGATGAATAACGCTTAAAGGCAAACTGAGGTCACGAATTGCTTGCAAAGTACAAACAAACGAAGAGGAAGGGTTTCGTCTAATAGAAGCCGAGGAGCTATATTTCACTGCGGTCGTAAAAAACAAAGAAATTCAATGGCTAAGAGTTCTTCAGGACAAATCTGCATTACTTGTGGTTAAGAGTGATGGTTAAATTGTTTTACATATTATTATTATATTACAATCAGAACGTATTTTTAATACGAAAAAAAAATTTTATAAAATAAATAAAGAATAATAAATCTTTTAGAAATAGAATAAAAATCCTAAAAATTGTTTAGTAGTTCGCTGAACGACTAGAAAATCACTAGAAAACGCCACTGATTCATGTTTGCATAAATAATTTTAATCGTATGGAATATACGCAATTTTTGTAACAAAGGATGTCGTTCTAGCCTACGGCAAATTATTGAAACAATTATTGAAAAAAATGCTATATGGTTTCGGTTTGCCGTCTGTCCGTCTGTGTGCAGGATAACTTGAGAACGACTAGAGATTCAACATAATTTTTTCACTAAAAGATCAAGCAATTCTTGGGAATGATCCCTATTGATTTGGACATTTCTGTGTTTAGGGTGTTCGGAGGTAAGTAGGGTTTTGTTAACCCGAGGGGGGGGGGGGGTAAATGTTGTAAATTGTTACATTTTTTTTTCATTTTCTATTCTATTTTGGTTTCATAGAGCATGTGAATGTGGAATCAAAATATATCTCGTTTGGATGTGGTTTTGTGTGGGTGGTGTGGTTATGGGGGTGGTAGGAGTGATGGTATGGGAGGTGGAGGGGGTAGGATGAGGCGTTTTGTGTTTGGTGTGGGAATTTGTGATTTGGTGGATGAGGGTTTGTGTGGGTGGTTTGTGTGTGTGTGGAAGTGGGTATGGAGGTGTTAAAGAGTGATAATATGGGTGGTGCGGTATAGGGTGGTGCGGGTGAGACAGGTTTTAGGGGTTTTGGATGGTGGGTGAGGGTGGTAATAATGTTTAGGTGTGGTGGTTTGTGATTTTTTTTGTGGAAAAACTATTTTTTTTTATTTTATAGGCAACAAAAATGCTTATAGGGTTCGGCTCCGAACCTTTCCCGTCTTTTTTTTTCATAGTGGCTGTATAGGTTTGCTTGTAAAATTAAAGTCACCTAGTGCTCCTTCGAAACGAGCCGTAGGAATAACGCAAAGGATTATGGCATTCACGAATATCTGCGATTTATTTATATGAACTGATGTCATTGTAGCTTTTAGCAAATTACATGAATCACAGATGTTGGCTTCCATAGCTGGCATAGCTTTGAAAGGGAATATTATGTGACATTAAAATTATCTAATGTCATTTCAAAATGAGCCGTAGGGCTCTCGCAAAGGATTTTTGAACATTCTCTACCAAACCTATATAACCACTATGGGAGCCAATCTCATATATTCAGGTAATTTGACATATTAAGCTACAAAAACATCCTGTCACATAAAAAAAAACAAGGATGTGAAGTTTTTCCAAAAAAAAAGTTATTCCTAAAACCAACAACAACAATAAAAAATATCTGTATGTATGTGTAAAACTCGTAAAATCGAATAAATTAAATATATTCTTATAAACGGGCAAAATAAATAGAAGCATGATCCTAAATAGCTAGTTAATTTGACTAGTACTAAAAAAAGATCATGAAATAAAAACAATTTCCAAAATGAATTAAAACTATTTGACCACATAACCGGGGTTATTAAATAAATTGGGGTTTTCCGAGTTTTCCGATGTTACTAAATGGCGGGAGCACTAGCGGAAAATAGATTTTAGTTGGCCTAGGCCTGTGTGAACGGAAAATCATAAGCATTTTCCAAAGAGTAGGGCCTCTGGTAGTTAGGATTAAGGATATTTGAACACATAACCGGGGTTAATAAATAAATCCGGATTTTCCAAGTTTTCCGATATTACTAAACGGCAGGACCACTAGCAAAAAATAGATTTGAGTTGGTCTGTGCTTGTGTAAACGGAAAATCATAAGCATTTTCCAAAGAGTTGGGCCTCTGGTAGTTAGGATTAAGAATATTTGAACACATTACCGGGGTTAATAAATAAATCCGGATTTTCCGAGTTTTCCGATGTTACTAAACGGCGGGACTACTAGCGGAAAATTAATCTGAGTTGGTCTATGCCTGTGTGAACGGAAAATTTCACGCATTTTCCAAAAAGTAGGGCCTTTGGTAGTTAGGATTAAGGATATTTGAACACATAAACGGGGTTATTAAATAAATTCGGATTTTCCGAGTTTTCCGATGTTACTATGCCTGTGTGAACGGAAAATCATACGCATTTTCCAAAAAGTAGGGCTTTTGGTAGTTAAGATTAAGGATAATTGAACACGTTTCCGGGGTTATTGAATAAATTCAGTTTTTCCGAGTTTTCCGATGTTACTAAATGGCGGGACCACTAGCGGAAAGTAGATTTGAGTTGGCCTAGGCTTGTGTGAACGGAAAATCATATGCATTTTCCAAAAAGTAGGGCCTCTGGTAGTTAGGATTAAAGATATTTGAACACATAACCGGGGTTTATAAATAAATCCGGATTTTCCGAGTTTTCCGATATTACTAAACGGCGAGACCACTGGCGAAAAATAGATTTGAGTTGGCCTAGGCTTGTGTGAACGGAAATTATACGCATGAGTATGATTTTCCGTTCACACAGGCCTAGGCCAACTCAAATCTATTTTCCGCTACTGGTCCCGCCGTTTAGTAATATCGGAAAACTCGGAAAATCCGGATTTATTTATAAACCCCGGTTATGTGTTCAAATATCCTTAATCCTAACTAACAGTGGCCCTACTTTTTGGAAAATAGGTATGATTTTCCGTTCACACAGGCCTAGGCCAACTCAAATCTATTTTCTGCTAGTGGTCCCGCTGGACAATCCGTCCGGAAAATCCGGATTTATTTAATAACCCCGGTTATCTGTTCAAATATCCTTAATCCTAACTACCAGTGGCACTGTTCCGGTAGTTCTCATTTGATAAGGAACTAGGGAAAGGATTTATGTTCAAATATTTTGTTTCCGGCCTACTGAGGAGAAAAGTTTGATGTAAATATTTTTATATTGGGAATAATTTTTCCATATTTACATTTTCATGAAATATTATTCCCAATTTAATTTTGTTTTCAGAAAGTTTGACACTCTATTTTTACCTCAGTTGGCCGGAAAAAAATATTTGAACAGAAATTACATATAAATTCTTTCCCCAGTTCCCTATTGCCGGAAAATACCAGAATAGAACACCACAGGTGTGGTAGAACAATTCCGAAAATACTTTCATATATCAAACCAATTCCTTTCATACAAAAAAAAGCGATTTAGATTCTCACTCTCTCTCTCTAGCTTCACATCCCATGAAGGGATTTTGCCGCCCGCACTATGGTCCTCCAGCCGTCTCGGTCCATCGCTCTCGACCTCCAGTTTCGACATCCTAGTGCCTGTAAATCTTGTTCGACGTCGTCACGCCAGCGCAGTCGGGGTCTTCCTCTACGACACACACCGGCTGGTTGTTGATGGAACACTTTATTGGTCATCCGTTGTTGTGAGGACCTTGCAACGTGGCCAAGCCATCTCACTCGATTGGATTTGATGAATCCGATAATATCGCAATCTCCAAGTATTTGATTTATCTCGTGGTTCATGCGAATCCGATATTCATTGTTCGCGACTTTAATTGGACCAAAGATGGAGCGAATGACCTTCCTTTCGAAAGTTGATAACAATCTACAATCATTAGTGGTCATGGTCCAGCTCTCGCTTCCGAAAGCCAGCACAGGTCTTATTAGTGCTTTATAAAGTGCGAGCTTGCACGACTGCGATAGATGTCTAGATCGCAATAGTTTTGATTGGGCGTAGAAAACTCGATGTGCGGCAGCTATTCGGGCTTTTATTTCTGCCTGCATGTCATTTGATGATGTTATAACTGACCCGAGGTATTTGAAATTTTCAACGCGATCAAAATTGTGGTCGCCAATTCCGATATTTGCCATGGGGATGTTCCTGGGTGTTGATACAAATTTGGTTTTGCTACTGTTCACCTTCAAACCAAGTCTTCTTGCGTAGCGATCGAGCGGCACGAAACTGTCTTTGATATCGCTAGGTCTTCGGCCAAGAAGCACGATATCATCTGCATATCCAAGAATTTGGCCTGATTTATTAAATATACAACGCGAAGTTTCGATGTTGCTTTTCCTCACTACGTACTCAAGCGCCAAATTGAACAGCACAGGTGCGAGTGCATCTTCCTGTCGAACACCAGATGTTATTTCAAAGGAGTCTGACACAGTTCCTTCGATTACAATTCTACATACAGACCCAGACGTTGTTAATTTGCACAGAGAAACGAGTTTCTCTGGAATTCCTAGGCATATGAGCGCGGCCCAAAGGTTATCGCGGTTTATACTGTCATATGCCTGACGGAAGTCTATATATAATTGATGTATGGTTATGTTGTACTCCCAACATTTTTCCAGGATCATCCTCATAGTGAAACTCTGGTCAGTGGTCGATCGGTTGGGACGGAAACCACACTGATAATCGCCAATGATGTTTTCGGCGAAAGGGATGAGTCTGGCAAGTACAACATTAGCCAACACTTTGTAAGCAGTGTTCAATAGAGCTATACCACGATAGTTTTCACATTTAAGACGGTCGCCTTTTTTATGCAACGGACATATGAGCGCGGTCTTCCAATTCTCCGGCAGCTCTTCTTGGTCCCAAATACAGACGATGAGATCGTGTAGACTTGTTGCAAGAGTAGCGCCTCCGAGTTTTATTAATTCTGCGGGGATTCCATCGAGACCGGGTGCCTTGCCGTTTTTCAATCGAATAATAGCTGCGTCTACTTCCTCTACTGTGGGATATTCGACGAAGACCTCATCACCTGGATGGGCTATTGCTCTAATGGGGTCACGTCGTCATTCCGATTTAGTAGATTTTGAAAGTAGGTTTGCCATACTGAGAGAACATCAGCCACGTTTGTTCTCAATTCTCCATTCCCGTCTTTGATGGTTGTACTTCTTGGGTGGAAGTCTTTAGTGAGATTCCTGGCATTAGCAAAACAGTCCCTTGAATTTCCTACTTCCGCTTGGAAGCTGATGTTTTCGATGCATAATCTCATATGATCGCGTTTCTTTTGACGAAGGTATTTAGTCGTGGCTTTCCTGGCGCGGAGATATTCTGCATGTGTGCTTCTAGTGTTGCGAGCCAACTATTTTTCTCGAAGCTTTTGTTTATTTGCGACGATCAGGCGACATTGATCATCGAACCAATCATTGCGGGGTCTCGGAGGTCTTCTTCCGATAGTGTTTTGCGCCGCGGTGGTAATGGCTGACTGTATTGTGTGCCACTGCTCCTGGATGTTAGAAGGAGCTTCTTCGTTGTTGCTAGGCCGCTCTAGATAGTTAGTGACAGGTGATTGGTAACTCTGCAGTGACGCTTGGTCTTTTAGAACATCCACATTCCATCGAACGATCTTTTGTGCTTGTCTGTTAAACGTAGATGACAGTTTGCACTTATATTTAAATATGACAAGCACATGATCGCTGTCCATATCTGCACCTCTGTAAGATCTGACGTCAGGTATGCTGGTAGAGTGTCTCTTAGACACCACAACGTGATCGATTTGGTTTTCCGTTCTTCCATCATTCAATCTCCACGTAACTTTGAGAATTCTCTTATGTGGGAAAAACGTACTTGATACAACTAAGTTGTACATTAATGCCAGGTCGGTGACGCGTTGGCCGTTGTTGTTACTAGTTAGATGCAGACTGTTAGGACCGATGTGCGATGTATTTTCTGCACTCCTACCGATTTTTGCATTAAAGTCGCCCACGATGATTTTAATGTCGTGGTGCGGTATGTTATTGATGACTTCCTCCAGCTCGACAAAGAATAAATCTTTGATGTCATCCGATTTATCTTCGGTGGGTGCATGCACATTAACGATCGTGATGTTAAATTTCTTAGTGCGAAGTCTGACCGTGCACATCCGCATGTTGATCGGGCGGAAATCGATGATATGGTGCTTCACGCGCCGATGGATGAGGAAGCCTACTCCAAATTCTCCTCCGTTCTGATGGCCGCTGTAATGAAGAGTGTAACCATTGGTGGTGTCATGGATCCCACTCCCCGACCATCTAAGCTCTTGTAGTGCAAGTACGTCTAATGTGTAACTCTTTGCTTGGTTCGAAAGGTTCTGGAGATCTCCAGGTCTTAAGAGGCTAAGCACGTTCCATGTTCCCATTTTTAAAGCGTTGTCCGTGTACAATTTCCGAGGTCGAGTTGGTAATGAATCCGATATGGTAATCCGAGGCCTTTGTTTAGGGTTCATAACTTAAATGGTTTTTATGAGGGAAGGTTGTTGGCCTGCCGCTCAACCCGCTTGTTACGTGTGTGGGTCACGTACTGGTGAGCATCCAGTCCTCCTATGAACACATTTATATAGCGAGCCGCTTGATACAAGACAGACGCCCGCTTCAGCCGCTCCTTACATGGAGAACAGACGCTGGTTTGGTATTGGTTTTAGGGCGCCAATAACCCGCCCTGACATGTAGTGTCCATGACTATAAACAAGATTTAGTCTGCTCGTCTCCACTACACCGCCTGATTCATTTAGCGTTACCCAGGGAGCACCGGCGAGGAGGTATGAATCTCGGACTTCGCCCGCCCGAGATTCTCACGCAACGTAAAAACACATAAACAAATAAATCGGAGAAGAAATTACAAAATCTAAAAAAAAAATATTAAGAAATTTCACATACGGAAATCAAAGTTAATTTACGTAACTTAAAACAAAATGATTAAGAATAAATAGAACCAACACTTAAGATGCGTAGTTATTATGTTCAATACCTATTTATTAAAATTAGAAAGCAAATGTATAAAAACAGTAACTAACATAAATTAACCATATTTAACTACGTAATAATGAATAAATAAAATATTACATAATTCAATTTCTATTTAATACGGATTTTATATATTATTTACACTAACACATTCATGTTTATTTAGTACTACAAAATACTTCACATTTCTTTACACACACGTGAAGTTTTTCCTAAAAATATTCCTAAACTTTTTTTTTTTTTGTTTTAGGAAATAGTTCACGTACATAAATAAACAGATATGAATGTTCAAAAATCCTTTACGAGAGCCCAATGGCTTATTTGGAAATGACATTATTGGATTTTAATTTCACAATGTATGCTTGAAAAGGCATCTTTATAGCCTTTATGAGAGACAATCTCTGAGATTTATGTAATTTGCATACAAAACACATATGCATACAAGCACGACATCCTTGCGTACAAAAATTATTTTTGTCAACACGCAAGCACGACATCCTTGCATACAAAATTTTTTGAGGTGGTACATGGATTAAAGACAATAAGTGAGCAAACCGATTCTAAAGATCTATGGTTGATCCATATGGTTTTGCAAAAACCCGAAAGCGAAATGTCCAGCTTTGCAATTACTATTTGAAATACTTGGTAAACGAATCGATACTCTTAAGTCAGGGAGATTTAACCAAGTGAGGATGTTGAAAGCTATACCACATAACGTCTCTCGAAATAAGCCTTGATTATCGAAACTAAAGTAAGATGTAACGCTTGCAATATATAGGGGCACATACTAGTCGATTGCGAGAATTTTAAGGCACATTCGGTAGCTGAACGTAATTATTAGGGGCTAATAAAAATGATTCAACTGTTTCAATTTAAGTCATATCGTATACGATTGTAGATCACGATTTAGGTGGCGTCGGTATTCGGGCAAGCATAATTTGTTATTGAACAACAATGAGAAGTCATAATGCAGTAGTGGCTAGTAAGCTTACCTCCACTAATTCAGAAACAATTTCGCATTGTCCATTGTACAGTAGCCCGACTCGGTATTCAAATCACAGTTTTAATGATTTTAACTATTTTGTTCCACATTTTGAAAAATATAAATACCAGTAATGGCTGATTATTTGCGTAATGACATTTTATGGCAACAACAACTATTAGTGACAACAACAACAATTTGGTGAAAACCGCATTTGCTTAAAATTCCTAAGATCCTTTAGAAGAATCCAAATAGCAGTAAAGCCGTACATACAATTTGCACAATGACGTTTTTTAACAACAATAATAACTGTTTCGATAAAAAAAAAACATTTTTTAAAGGATTTGTTTAAAATACCAAAAATGACAAATTTAATGATTTTAATAAGTTGTTGATTCTTTCAAGGATCCTTAATACGAAAAATGGTATGGTATTTACGTAATGGCATATTTTGACAACAACAAGTATTATTGGCAATAAAAACAATTTTGATAAACATTGAATACCTTAAAGATTTGTATAAAAATCAGTATTTAATTGACAATTTTAATCGGTAATGACGTATTGTTTGCGTAATGGCGTATTATTGACAACAACAACAGTTCTGACGAAAACTGAATCTCGCAACGTATTGCTTAAACATCAGCATTTAAATGATAATTTAATTGATTTTAATTTTTTCATCATGTAGAGGATTTTGAATATCGGTGACTGCCTAATATTTACATACAACGATTTTTTTGCAACAACTAATTTGATATAACACTTTCTCTAAAGATTTGTTACAATTAGGTGTTCAAATGACAACTTTAACAACAAAAACAATTTTGGAAAAAATCGCATTTCTCAATGTATTGCCTACATTTCAGTATTTAATTTGAATTTAAATAAATCTATTTGATCCTTTTGAGGATTTTAAACATCATTAATGGCGTATTATTTTCATAATGGCGATTTTTGGCAACAACAGCAACCATTTCGATAAAAGAACAGATTTTGAAAGGTTTTGCTTAAAATTTGGCATTAAAATGACAAACTTAAATTAGTTGTTGAATCTCCTAAAAATCAATAATGGTGTGTTATTTGCGCAATAAAATAGCTTTAGCAACATCAATTTTTATTGGCAATAACAACGATTTTGATAAAAATTAAATTTCTCAACGAGTTTCTCAAAAGTATGGATTTAAATCATAATTTTAATGATTTTAACGGATTTTTAATTATTTCAAGAATTTTAAATAAAAGTAATGGCGGATTATTTGCGTAATGACATTTTTTGGCAACAACAACTTTTATTGAAAACAATTTGATTAAAATTCGGTATTTAAATATCCAGTTAAATGATTTTAAGTAATTTGTTAATCATTCAGAGACATATTTTTGACAACAACAACTATTATTGGCACTAACAACAATTTTGGTAAAAATTGAATTCTTTAGAGATTTGAAGCAAATCAGTATTTAACTGACAATTTTAAAAACATATTTCCCCCTTTCGAGGATTTCAAGTATCGGTAATGACGGGTTATTTGCGTAATGGCATGTTTTTGAAACAATTCTGACGAAAACTGAATCTTGCTACGATTAAATGATAATATTGATTTTAACTATTTTGTTCATCAATTAGAGGATTTTAGACACTTTTTTGATAACAACAACTAATTTGATAAAAACACATTCTCTGTAAAGATTTGCTTATAATTACGTTTTTAAATGAGAATTTTAAAGATTTTAATCTAAATCGACGAGCCTTTCAAGGATTCCAAATATCAGTAATGACGTAATATCTGCGTAATGGAGTGTTTTTGACAACAACATTTTTGGTGAAAATTGTATTTCAATGGTTTGCATATAATTCGGATTTTAAATGTAAATTTAAACAATTTTAAATAATTTTTTACCATTTTGAGGATTCTTTAATTCAATAATGGTGTATTATTTGGGCTATGACATATTTTTGACAACAACAATTATTATTAACAATTTTGTTAAAAAATTAATTTCTCAACGGTTTCATCAAAAATTTGGATGTAAATGATTGTATAACAAATTTTTAATCATCTCAAGAATTCTAAATATCAGTAATGGGGTATTATTCGCATACTTGCACTATTTTTGGCAGCAACAAGAAGGAAATTTGTTTAGGGTAGATAGAATTTTCAAAAATTATTATTTAGCTTTTAGGCGGTTCGACCACTGCTTAATTTAAGTTTGCGAAACTTTCACGAAACACTTAACTGTTACACGTAATCCATTCTTAAATGTTTCAAAATAATAATTTTATATTTTGATATCAAAAATTACAATTACAGCTAAATCAATAAATTTTCCAAATAGTTCCACATAATTAAATGTTATGGTTCAGGGATCGTGTTCAAAAGCAGTGTTCCCTACGGCTTGGGTGTCAGTGACGTGTTTTGAAGTTATTTCGAAAATTTTAGAAGCTATATAGAGAAGAACCACCGGTTCAAGCGCGACTGGAAGTGCAATGATTTAAATTTTTCAAACAGATGGTTTTAAGAATCACTATCCAAATTATATTTATCCCCCCATTATAATTAATAAGGCTGTATCAAGGTTTAAAGGTGTTCCATCTGTTACTTTTTTAATACAAAAGTAAATTTATTGTGAGTTAATGACACGTGGTTTTAATTTGAACAATGCCGTAAAGAGATGTTTGGCTTTTCACAAACCTTTTCATATGTTCATATGCTCTACAACCCCAACTAATCCAGTTTCTGCAAAACTCAGCAAATTCAATTATTCAGCAAATTCCAGGTTAAGTAGGACGTCCCTGTTGAAATTTAAGACATCACGTAATTATTGAAATGTTTTTTACAGAACGACCGTTTTCGTAATAAGTTTGGATAACCACAACGCGTTGTTACGTACACAACACAAAACTAAAAATGACATAGTTTTAGTTTTTCATTTGCTTAACAAATTTTAGAGTTGCCACCGCAAAATGAATATTTTTGTTTAGCTTTCACACAATCTAAAAAATAATTTAGCTTACTAGGTACACCCCTTTGCGTCTTAGCAGTCTCGTCATTTTACTGAAGTTCATGCTAAATGATTAGGAAATAAATAGAATGAATTGGATGTGCACCTAAGTCTTACATCCATACCTAAGAAGTGCTCTAATTGAAGTTTGTGATAAATACGTAGAAAATAGTTGCCATTCTAACTATCGCAATATACCTAAGGCACATAAAAAAATCATATTTTTAAATCTTTTGGAACACCCGGTCAGACCCGTAAGTAGTACATCACTGTCGAATGTATCTAAGGTTAATTAAAAATAAAATTTTAAAATTTCATGGAACACCGTTTCAGATCTATTAGAAAATCATATAACATTTACTTATATCTAAGAAGTATTCCTTTATCACATAAAAATATGTGATAATGCTTAGAAAATACTTAGATTTACTTTGGAATATATCTAAGGCCCATTAAAAAATCGCATTTTGATTTCTCATGACACTCTCTGTTAGATCAGTTAGAAAACCATATAACGTACTAGTAATACCACCTTGGATCTAAGCAGTGCTTCAACATCACTGAAGTTCATAATAAATTATTTTAAAATACTTATAGAGTTACTTTGGATAGTATCTCCGGCCCAATAAAAAATCATATTTTATTAGACATAGCACCTTCAAATTTTCAAAAAATCGATTTTTTTTTATGATAGAATATGTTAGAATGAACGTTTAAAAACATGATTTTAATGATATAAACATGAAAATCTCAAAAAAAAAAATTATTTATATTTTTCTTTTATTTATTGCGAAGCGCGCCTTATTTAAAGCGCGATAATTTAAACGCGATTATCTCGAACTGATATTTTTCAAGTTGGCGTGCAAGATTGAGAAAAAACTAGTTATCGAAACGTTCTAAAATTTTAACACGTTGATGATCTACATACAATTCTGCTCAGAATGAACTACGGAAGGAATTTACGGCTTTCAATTTTTTGAGTTACAACTAATTGGGGGACGTCTTACAACTAAATGTCGCCATTTTTTTATTTGTTCAACCAATTTTTTTCCTTTTAGTTCATTCCAAGGACGATTTAATGGTGAATAAAACCCCGTTTTTTTGACGTTTCGAATTTTCAGTGTTTTTGGAAAACCCTTGTAGCAGACGACAGTGGGCTAAAAAAAATCTAAAATTTTTTTTTTTTGGTATACTTTCAGTTAAATTAAAAGTCAATGGAAAATTTCATTAAGATATCTCTTTTTATTCCAAAAAAAAAATCTTTGAAAAACGTTTTTTTTTATCAATTTTGAAGGTGCTATGTCCCCTTAAATTTTGTCGAACACTCTGTCAGATCCATTAGAAAATCATGTGACATATATAGGAACATTGTAAGTCTAGTAATATCACTCAAGTTCATGCGAAATTCTTAGGTTGACTTTGTAATGTGTCACAACTTTCAGTTGTTAATCGCATGAACCACCCTCTTGCAGACCGCTTGGGTCTAAGTAGTGCTCTAATATTATTGATGGTTAGGTTAAATGCTTAGAAAATACTAAGATTGTAGACCTAAGACCCATTGAATTTCGCACCCGTACAAATTTGCGGTATACATAACGTTATTCCTAAAATAATGTTATTCGACAGACCTACAATAAAGAGACTGGTACCCCTACACAATTTTTCGACTTCAAATACGTCACATTTTGCTGCCGGTGACCAGCCTACAGTTTATAGCAACGCAACGACATTGCTGGTGCACTCTAAAAATTTTTTGTTGGATTTTACTTCAATAATTGAGTGTAACTAATTACACTCAATTATTGTAGTAATTTATATACTCGAAAGAAATATTCAACTTCCTGTTTAAACGTCAACTTTTGAAGGAGACAATTTAAACAAACATGTTATTAATAATATTTTGAATATTGTTGAATTATTAACAAACTTTTAAACAATATAAAATTATATTTAAACACTTTTTAAACATATTTACGATTAAATTGAAGCAAATTAAATTATATTTTCAACAATAGTTGATGAAATCGGCATGTAAAATTGTTGAATTTTTAGAAGATATATGCTGGATTTTTCATATAATTTGTTTAATTTCAATCACTCGTTGTTCGAATTTAAACTCAAAATTGTTGATATTTTAGTCCAAATTTACTTTTATTTTTAAATTTATTATATTTAAATTATATGATATATATATAATATTTCATTCAAACAACAACTAAATAACTTAGATACATTTTCCAATTATACATAGTAAATTTACAAAATGGGTTAACATAAAATTTCGGAGGTATATTTCGGAGCATTGATTTTCTTCGTGACGTTGTGGTGTGGTAATTGAACTATTATTCGGTTCACTTGTTCTTGGTCGTGGTGTTGACATCCATGCCTAGTCAAATTTTAGCAACATAAATTTCACATTATATAGAGCAGCGTAATATTCGAGAATATCGTCCTCTGTTATTTCAGATCCGCTTGCTTCATGGGCCAAACTAGTTCCTTGCAATTCAAGGGAATTTGCTAAAAATATGAAAAATAATCCAAGTGGTATGGTACGAAATGACATATTACGAAACGACATATAATAAGCGAAAAAATCATTAAAATGATTGGAAATTTAAGGCCATCAATGAAAATTAAGTTCAAATGCCAGGGCAATATTTTTCTTTACTAGTTATATTTGAACTAGCTACTTTTCGTATATTTTGTAGATTAATTATAAATTCATGGACCAATAAATAAAGAAAACTATATAATATTTTCTTGATATTAATCATTGGGCTCAGTTATTAGAATTTGTTTCCAATCTTTTTCGTTTTGGGCATACACCGTTTCGTAACATCTCGTTTCGTTAAATGCCCCGAAACCCTTCTATACAAATACATAACTAGAATAAATGAATATTTACCTTTGCTAATGACAGCAGTTATGTTCCAAATGATCAAAAGATTTTCCGGATGCAACGATCCCCACTGCAGACTTCAAATGGAAATGTAGACATTGTTAACGAAACTAAAAAATATTAAAAGAGTATGAAATATTAAATTTATGATAACATATAATTTAAACATAACATATAAAACACAATTGTTTGAAAACAATTTTTACCGTAATTTTATAGACGCTTGCTTTACGCAAACTATTTGAAACGAATGATCTTTCACGTATTAAACACGACTTTGTTGAATATTAATACTAAATTTTTACTAAGAACTGTATTTTAAAAATATTTTATAACGTACTTACCTTTAAGACAAAATATCACACAAACTACTTAAATTCCACTTTCTTGATTATTAAATTTTGATGTTCGTTCTGCAGTCCTGTGGCTTCAGTTTTAATGCATTTATACAATATGGCATCTAACTCTAAATGAAGTTTGTTTTATTTTGTTGAATATTCAACAATTTTTTGTTTAATATTTACCACAAAATAATTTTATTCAATATTTCTACTGAAAATTTATCAACTGATTAAAGTTCAACAAACGTATTATTTAGTTTCCCACAACAAGTAAATTTGCAACATGTTTGTGATGAAATTTAAACAACTAATTGAAAAAAGTCAATATTATATTGAATAAACAATAAAAATTTTCATTGCTACATTTATTGCATGGAAAGTGCTAAAATAATTTAAATAAAATTAATTGATCTTTAGTTTAGATTTGATCAAATTTTTTAGAGTGTGTATTCAAAGTATTCGAAAATCCAGAAGGAAAACTTCACTTATAGGTTATCGTTGATCATTGTGAGATATTATTGGCAATTATTTTAAGCGATGTGTCTACACTATAGTTTCACAATAAATTTAAATTGGTTGTGCTTTAAATTTAAAGTGGTTTTATTATTTATTAAAGTAAAAATTCTAAAATTAAATAATTTTAAATAAAATTTATAAATAAAAGAACAGCTTTATTCGATGGGAAATATTTAAGCTCTTAAGTCACATATCTTTTTGTAAGGCTTATCGTTAACGATATTCTAATGCGAATGAGTTGCTCTTGTTTCAGAATTAGATGGTGTTTTAATAGTGACTTCATTATATACCCTCAAACTATTTAAAGGTAGATTCTATTTACTGGATAAAACAAAAGGGTTATTTGCTGGATGGATGGGTTATCGATGAATAAAAAACAGGTCAGTTTGTGTAGCTGAAAAGTGTATGATCTTTCAAATTACAAACAATAAAATGCACAAAAAATTCACAAACAATTAAAACACAGAACAAAATTGAAAATTTAATTTTAATATAGCAGAGCAGATGTAATCCCAAAATTGCTACCAATTTATAGAAATGCGTGACCGTTACGACTACAATTATCGATCTATTATCGATTAAATCAAGGCTCGACCTTCCACCGAAACCGCGAGTGGTTAGTATATGTTTAAATCTAGAGTCTATAGATTTAACATTTCTGACAAATGATAATAAAGAAATAACAAGTACTTAAACTATTACAGCCTTATCAATCATAATGGAAGGATAAAAATAATTTTAATAGTAATTATTAAAAGATTCTGTTTGAAAAATTGAAATCATTGCACTTCCATCACGCGAATTTTAAGCAATTCCTTTAAACAATGTTTTTTTTATAAAAATAGTAGTTGTTTTTGACGAAAACGCCATTTAGCAAATAGTGAAATTTAAAATTTTCAAAAGGATCAAAATACTATTTAAAATCATTTTAACTCATATTTAAATACCGAAGTTTACGCAAACCGCATTTAAAAATGTGATTTTCACTCAAACTGTTGTTATTGTCAATAATTATTGTAGTTTTCAAAAACACTCCATTACGCAAATAATACGTAATTCGAATATTATTTGTATTAACTCATTGAACGTAATGGGTCAAATTCAACCCTTCACATTGAAACCCAATTTTGCGAAATAGAACGACAGAAAATACAACTACATTTTTTTCGTTTACATTATTTGAAATGTGTATTTCTATATACATATATGTATTAGTTTCACCTATTTTATTTAGACAATTTAGCATTAAATGAAATTTCAATAAGTGTACAGGTGTTTGAAATATTGAATTTAGCGGGAGTTGAATTTTATAAAATTCTGGAGATAATTTTCTTCGAATCTCAGAAATTTTTGCACAAAAATGTAAGAAAACAACAGTCTCAAATATATATCAACTAGTTTCGAGCAATGTTATTATAATTTGTACGCAATATTTTTTTAAATTACTATGGGTTGTATTAAACCCAAATCGTTTCGTTCCCAAATGGATTCGGTTATTAGTTGTATGAGCAGCGATAGATTTTTGATTTTCAGTTGCGTAATAACTTACATTTTATTAATAACTTAGATGTCACAGACCACTCTACGGTCACATTTTATAAGGTCAGACCAATTGTTGACAGCGTAAGGAATCGATGCTTGGAACACTCTTTGGAAGAGAATATATCCATAGATGAACAAATGATCCCGTTCAGAGGATAATTTCATGCCAAACAATACGTCAAGAGTAAACCGTTTCCATGGGGGCTTAAAAACTTTGTACTTCGTGGTAAAAGTGGATTGCCCTATGATTTTTTTGTGTATAAAGGCAAAACAACCAAGATTTCTCAGGCAGATTCAAAAAAATTTGGGTTCAGTGCTGCTACTGTTCTTCATTTGTCCAAAAGAATAACATTGCCTGGACACATATTATATTTTGACAATTACTTCTCGTCATACCAAGTTTTTGAAATTTTGAAAGCGAGAAACATTAATGCCATTGGAACTATTCGCATTAACCGGTTCAAAAATCCCCCTCTTATAGATCTCACAGAAAGAGGGTCGAGCGATGAAGTGCATAGCCGTGACAAAAACGTTGTGATTGTCAAATGGCAGGACAATAAATCGGTTCAAGTATCATCAAATTTTATTGGTATTGGAACGGAAGGAACTGTAAAGCGGTGGTATAAATTACAAAAGAAATATGTCATTATTAAGCAACCCGAAATTATTAAATTGCACGACACCAATATGAGCGGAGTGGACTTTTTCGTTTAGTTGATAAGCTACTATCGGGTTTTTATTAAATCTAAAAATTGGACATTGCGTGTAGCTGCGCATTTCACAGATTTCGCGGTGTGTGCGTAATGGATTGATTATCGTAGCTATAAACAGAAGGTGGGCAATGCTAAACAAATATCCTAGATTTATTGAACTTTCGGTTGCAACTTGCTAACAGTTTGATGGTTACAAGTTCGTACACTATTCGAAAACGGGAGCGTCCACCATTAACAGAAAGTGAAGATTCTGATTCACCACCAAACCCTAAAAAAAACGTGTTGAAGTAAGACCCGCTAAAGATTTGCAGTACGACCAGGTAGACCATCTACCTGAGCATAATCAGAAGCTACTACCACTTGGATGTAAGATGCCAAAGTGTGTATCTAAGTCACACTTCTTTTGCATAAAATGCAAAGTGCATTTATGTCTAAATAAGGACAGAAATTGTTTTTTGAAATTTCATTAAAAATATTTTTGTTTTGATATGGTTTGTAATATTATTTCTTATTATTTTATATTTTTATTGAATTGTGATAAATTGAAAACGACATATGATAATTAAAACCAAACCATTAGAAATAAAATATTTTTTCAATACCTTGTTTAATTAATATCTAAATGTTACTACATATATGAAACGAATTTGGCTCATTACGCTAGGCCTAGAATCAGGAACAAATTTTAATTTTTCATAATTGGCAAATAATTATCATAAGCTTTCCAACATACTTAATTATTGAAATAATTTTTTGTTCGTCTGGAAAAAATGTACGATTGATCTCGAAAGCATAAACAACTTATTAAAATAAAATTGGTCATGTTAATATCGAATATTTAGCAAATCCTTTAAACAATTTGTTATCAAAATAGTAGTTGTTCTTGTCAAAAACGCCATTTAGCAGATAATGAAATTTAAATTATCAAAAGAACTAAAAAACCGTTAAAAATCATTTAAATTCATATTTAAATACCGAATTTTAATCAAACCGCATTGAGAAATGCGATTTTCACCCAAATTGTTGTTGTTGTCATAAACATGCAATTACGCAAATATTATAGTTTAACGACAAATTATAGTTTAACGACCGCTTCGTGACAATAACTCCTATATCTGCCAAAATTGAATTATTAAAGAAATTCAAAAAACTTCGTTGTAATTCTATATGTTTCTTCTGGTTTTGATGATTTCGATTCGATTTAATTTGTTTTTCTTGTAATACAAAGTTATTTTAATTATTTGTAAGCCTTCGTCTAATCTTGCGTCAGCCCTTCTTATCAAAAGCTCATTTTCACAAAATTGTCAGATAGCAGGTATTGTCACGAAGCGGGCGATGATCATTAAAGCAAATCCATATAAAATGAGTTTTTTTATCAAAATATTTGTTGTTGTATAAGACGCGATTCCGCAAATATTGCCGCATAACTGATATTTATAACCTTTGAAATAATGAAAGAATTAGTTTGAAATTGTAATTCGAATATCGTTTTTAAACCAAATCGTTATGGGATTCAGTTTTCATCAGAATTTATGTTGTTGTCATAAACGCGATTTTTAGGAGATCTTAGAGGAATTTTGTTTTTATGAAAACTATTGTTATTGCCAATAATAGTTGTTGTTGTTAACACACGTCATTACGCAAATTGGCAATATTGAGATTTAGAATGATCTAAAACAACCATTTATTAAAATCATTAAAATTTATTTTTAACCAACCCATATAACCCCAAAGTACCAAAAATGAAAATGACGAGTTACAAAAAACGATGTGAAAATTTTATTGGCTTTTAAAAGCCGTTTGGGATTTACACTTAGTTTTCATGAAAATACTAATTGGTCGAAAAATACCACTTGGGATATAATATGTCTTTTATTTTAATCTATTGTGAAACTCTAACGACATATTTTTTTTAGGAAAAAAAAGTTCACGCTTGCCGAAGTTCTTGTGGAGTTTGAAAAATCCTACATATGCATTTTGGCGCCAGACAACGATTATGCCGAAACTGAAGAGGCACAATGCTAAGGACCAAAGTAGAGGTTGTACTGGACGGTCCTGAATTAGACAACGACTAGAGCTTCATTGTAAACGGTGATAAAATAAGTGAAAATATAGCAGTGGCTGTAGTTCAGGAACCAGGGCCGAGCTGATTAGGGATTATTGAGGAACATTAAACTTATAATCAATGGACTAATAGTGATTTCGATATAAATATTGCGAATAAGTTGGACAGCTTTAGTACGACTTTACTTTAAGATCTTTACAGATTTGCCTGTGTAACTGATGATTCTCATCTGGTACAATTCTTTGAGCTGTTTTATAACGATGGGATGATACTCGATTTTACGAATAAAATTTCAACCAAAAATAAATATAAAACATTAAATTTAAATTGTAAATAGATGTATGCTTTAAGGTACTGGTCTGGATTTAATGAATGCAAGAACGAGCTTATTTCCAATTCAATGAGGCAAAGTTATTTTGATCAGATTTTTAGTTCAATCTACTTTGCAGATAATACAAATCTACAACAAAACCACAAATTTGGGAAATTGTGGCCTTTGATAGAAAAAACGAATAAAATATTTTAAAGATACACACCTCTCGTCAATGGATTAGCGATTGATGAATCAATAATTTCATATTTCGGGCGTCATGGGGCTAACAATTTATGCCGAGCAAACCAATTCCCTTTGGTTTTGAGTTATGGGTCTTAGAACAGAGGAATATTTATTGCATTCAATTTTATGTACAGTGTGTCCCAAAATTGGCAAATCAAACGAAGTAGGGTGATAGAGGAGCTCATTTCCAACAAGCCAAGTAAAGTTTTTCTGAATTGTTGATGGTGCAAAAGTTATTCCATTTTTAGTGTTTTTTACAGAAATCGCAAGCGCACTCACCAAAATATTAATTTACAAGAAACTAAGAATTCTGTGGTTTAACTTTATTTTTAATAAGAGAAGAGTGTGCCTTTCTAATAAAATCATTTTTATAAGCTTTAAACTTTTTTTGTTTCTCCAAAATTTTTGTTGATGCTTAAGTGACGTCAGCGGGGCAAAAATGTACCATAGAAAGGTGACTTACTATGAGAGGAGTATGCGACATTAATACAGATTTTAAAATTGTATCACACACGGGGCTATTCACAATAGAATGTTTTTATCTGTCTTTTTTACAAAGAAAGTCGTCGCGTTTATTAAAAAACGCACTTAAAAAAATTTCGAGTTCTTAAATAGATGCTTTGTCAGAAATGAAACAATATGAATCAAATAATTTTTTTTTTATTAATTTTAAATAATAATATCCGAATTTCTCTCAAATTTCCCCGATTTTTCCGATTTTCACCTGATTCCCCCGGAATTGGATTTCCCCCGGATTTCTACTGGATTTCCACCGGTTTACCGGAAAATCCGGAACAATCCGAAGGAAACAGTGGAAAGCTGTGAGAACTCCGTAGGAAGAAACCCGAGAAAACCGGGGGAAATTCTCGGGGAAAATTCGGAAAATCTAGAGGAAATTTGGAGGAAATCCGAAAGAAAACCGGGAAATCCGGAAAATTTTGTGGAAATCCGAGAAAAATCCTGGAAATTCGAAAGAAATCCGTGTAGTAATATTTAAAATTAATAAACAAAAATTTTTTTATTCATTTTGTTTCATTTCTGACAAAGCATCCTTTTTAGAACTCAAAATTTTATTAAGTGAGTTTTTCGAAAAACACGACGACTTACTCTGCATTAGTGTCGTATACTTTTTTTATAGTGAGTCAACTTTCTGTAGTACATTCTTTTCTCCGCTGGTGTCACTTAAACATCAACAACAATTGTTGAGAAACAAAATAGTTTAAAAAATCAAAGTTTTCATTTGACAGAAGATAATGCAGCTTATAAAAATAGTTTTATTGGAAAGGCACACTCTTCTAGATCGCATTAAAAAATAAAGTTAAACAAAAGAATTTTTGGTTTCTCTTTTAAATTAATTTTTTGGTGGGTGCGCAAGCGATTTCACTTAAAAAACACTAAAAGTGGAATACCTTTTGCACCATCAACAATTCGAAAAAACTTAACTTGGCTGTTTTGTTTGAAATGAGTTCCGCTATCACCCTGTTTGGTTTGAGCTGCCAATTTTGGGACACCCTGTATATCAGGGTAAAAACGATTATGATTTTTTCACTAATCCTTCAATAATCAGCTTACTTTCTGCTCTGGGTTATTGAGGTACTGGTACAGTTATGGGGCACTGTTGTGGAATGCACCATTAACACAAGTTAAGAAAAAAATTCAAAAAGAGGTGTTTAAATTTGTGCGATCGCCCAGTTGAATGAAATAGTTGCAGTTCACTATGGATGGTTATCATTCCAAAAACTCTTTAGTTTAGACAAAAAATGTGATAATTACTAATTACTACTACGATTATTTAGGAACACTTTCCGGAATTAAAAATTGAATTTATTTTATATTATATATTTAATTTTATTTGAATTTAACTAATAAAACTGAATTTTTTTATTTAATACATGTTTTAACTATAGAGTTTCTCAACTCTGAATTTTTCCGAACTGGTTGAAAATTTTTTACTCAATGTTTTGAAAAATGCAAGGAAATTTTGTCCCAAGAATATGCAACGAAATAAAAAAAAAAAACAAAAAGTAAATACGAGAGAACCAAAAACCGCTGGTGCGCCAATTTTTTATTTAAGCATTAACAAAATTTAATAGCCGGAAATCAATTTTAGGACTCAAACTTTTTTATTTTTTATTTTTAAGTCTACTTAAATACAAATACTCTAGCCCAAAACAAATCAGTAGGCTTAAGTTTTTTTTATTTAGGAGTTAAGCAAAATTTCAAGCCCTATCTTTAATGTTTAAATTTTTGGATTCCTCTAAAAAGGATCAAAAAATAATTAAAATCATTTGAATTGATAGTTAAATTCCGGATTTAGGCAAATGATTGAGAAATGCACTTCTCGCGAAAATTTTGGTTCTCGTCAATAATAGTTGTTGTTGTCAAAAACATGCCATTACGCAAAAAATACGCCATTACCAATACTTGGAATTTTTGAAACAACCAACAATTTAGTACAAATGGTCATTTATATCGAATTTTCAGCAAATCCTTATAAAATGTGTTTTTTCATCAAAATAGTTTATATTGTTTGGGTTATCTGAGTTACTCCATGTGTTTTCCCAATGCCTCTAAAGAGTGTTCTATTTTATGTATATAAAATTGTCTGTTTACTAGAACGTAGGTTATTTAGATAATTTAAAATTAAGAATTTGGAAATGTTATGGTACGAGTATCGTATTTCACATGTCCTTAATAAAATTTTATCTTCAACACAATCTACATTTTTCACTCTTTTATTTAAAAAATTTTCGGCTTAAAGGAGCACCCGCTGTCAAGCTAATTTTCAACACATCATAAAAATTATTAATCTCGTGGCGTCAAATACCATCACAAAAAATATCAAATAAATTGTTATCAATAACCTACATCTATCAACTTTACAATGTAACATCTTTGATAAATGTTTATCTTTGTAATTGAAAATTTTAAAGTAAATAAATAATTTTGTATCAAAGTTTGTGTACTCCTCCAATATGTTGTACACTACATAAATGTATTACACATAAGGAAGACACGAGTCACTTTTGTTAGGAAATTTCCCGCTCAAATAAACAAGGAAAAGGGTGACATGCTTACACACATGATGTTGATTATCATTACACTTAGTACACATTCGAGAACATGTAACATTCTGACATATCATCAAATATCATCTCTATTTATTTATTTTCATATTTCCATCGCTGTGACATTTTAAAATAAAAATTTTCCTCAACTTGTTGTCATACCAATAAATAAAAGATGGGGTTGGTTTTTAAAAAATGTGTATATCGACTTTGGGGGGAAATTGATGTGTCAATTTTATTTGATGGAATATGTATAGCTATCTACATATATACCGCATAGCAAAAAATATTTCAATTGGGACTTGTGACAACTACTCGAGTAATCAGTCAAATTGGCGAAAAAATTTTCTTTGTAACATTTTGTAATCAAACACGCGTCGGCTAATTATACCCTAAAGTAATTTCAATCATTTCTTATCTCATTGTTTTGATCAAATTACGCAACCGTAAACCCTAAAATATATCTGCTAAAAATTTTTTTTTTTTAATTTCTTAATTAAAAATTAGAGTACAGTAAGAGGTCTCCTCAAAAATCATCCCTAAGTATTTTTTTTGTATACAGAGTCCAAATGGGATTACTTTATCAAATTTGTGGAAGTAGAACGAGAAAATATTTGTTCATAAAATGTGATTGAATGCTTTATAAAAAAAAAGAAAATTATAATTAGTGTATCGTGAGATAGTGGAGTGGCTTGAAAAAACTAACACAATATTAATCATAACGTATTTTGATTGATAGAAAATGATATTTGATTACAAACCCGAACAACACAAATTCAAGATAAAGCATTGGGATGGTGCGGACTTCGAAGAAACAGAAATATACATATAGATACAGAAAGACACAAGATAATACAAAAAAGTTAGTTTCTTACTGTTAAATATTTAGTTGAACGCGGATATGAATAATATAAATATACTCGCACGAACAGAAGTATCTCGATTAACGCGGAACGAGTTCACGTCATGGAATTGTTATGGAATATTTCTCGCCTTATTTAATGTTCCTGCAGAATCCTAATTGTGATCCGTATCGGAGGACTATAGAGAAAGACAGTAATCAACCTTCAGTTCAGATTAGGTTGAAAATCTTTTGTTTTAATGAAGGTAAAGTAAATTCAAAACAATTATTCAACAATAAAAAAAGAGATGGACATAAAAATCAGGTATACACAATATTCCCTATAATTTGAAACAGAAACAAACAACACTCACCTTAAAGTGTTAGTGAATGTTTTCTAGTTCATTTTAAAATTATGAGAATACAAAGATAGTTTGTTTGAGAGCGAAGTCCTATTTTCATAACTGCTCACGATGCTGTTTGGATAACTCTTAATGAATCAAACGGTATGGTGAAGATGGACACTACACTTGACACCGAGTCATTGGTACTTGAAAAGCATACTAAATCTGCATCTGTTCTCCAGACAAGGGGCGGCTGGAGTGTTGACTATATTGTATCAAGCTTGTCGCTATTTAAAGTGTGTTCAAGGATGCCTTAAAATTTTTCACCAGAACGTGACCCACACACGTAACAAGTGGCTTGAATGGCGAACTAAAAATCTCCTCTCATAAAAAGAACTTAATTTTGAACCTAAAGGCCTCGAACTACCATATCACATATACCTCAAAAACACGACCGATTATACGACGAATTATACTCGAACAAGTAGGCTTTTTTCATCCATTGGCGTGTAAAGCAACAGATCATCGACTTCCGGTTTATTAATTATGTGGATATGCATGGCAAAGCTCCGTACTAAGAAATTAAACATAACAATAACCGCATGTCAGTCCTGACGGCTTGCACCTCACAACAATAAAAGCCAGAGACACACAATAATGTACAGTTTACTTTTTTCAGGCACGGTACGATCCAAATGAGAGAATCCACGAGAAGAAGTGCCTAGCAACGTAGAGTTCAAGTGATGCTGTGGGAATGGGAAACAAAATAAATCTCGTCGTAGTAGAAGAGACATTCCACAGCACATCCGACGTTATATATTACAAGGATGTCAACACGGACAACGAACATTTGCTAATCGTAATGAAATAGAAATGCAAGCTGTCATCCACATTCAATATACAAGCACAATAGACTTCCTAAGAACTTCCTCTTAACATTCAAGAGCAGTTGCTAGATATTCAGTCAGCCATAACTAGTTAGGCGCAAATTATTTTCGCAAAACAACACCAATATACCACAACGATTGGTTCAATAATCAGTGGCACCTGGTGGTCGAAAACAAAAGCTTTGTCAAAATCTGGCGCAAAAAACGCGAACATACGAGAAAATGTTTAGAAAACATTAAAAAACATTAGCTTCCAAGCGGAACTAAGAAATCCGAAAGACTGTTTTGCTAACGCTAGAAATCAAGGTAAATACCACCCGGAAGTGCAGCCTTTAAAGAAGGAAATGAGGAGCTGAGAACAAACGTGGCCAATGTTGGTTTAGTTTGGCAAACCTACTTCCAAAATCTACAAAATCGAAATGACGAATTGACCTCTATTAGAGCATTTGCTCCACCGGGAGAGATAGTGTTTGTCGAATATCCCATAGTAGGAGAAGTAGACGCAGCTCAGAATCACCGCAAAAAAATAATAAAACTAGGAGGCGCTACCCTTACATTAAATATACACGACTTGGCATATTTCGGAATCGGCGATCACAATTTTGATAGTGTAGAAAGGTTTGAATACCTAGGGCTAGTAATATCATCGTCAATTGAAATGCAGGCAAAAATAAAAGCCTAAATTTCTGCCGGACACCGAATTTTTACTCCCAATCAAGTTTATTATGATCTAATAAAATGTTTACATCAGTCGTGCAATATCGCATTTTATAAAGCACTCATAGGACCTGTGCTTAATTTCGCAAGTATAAGAGATCGATTCTGACCTCTAATGACTGTGGAAAGCTACTAAGGCTTGAGAGGAAGTTAGCTCGGTCCATATTTGGTCAAATTAAAGTTACAAACAACTAATATCGGACTCGTGTAAACCACGAGATAAAGCCACTTCTTAGAGGCAATGATATCATCGGATTCATCAAATCCCAAAGATTGTATTGACTTGATCACGTTGCTAGATCCTCACAGCATATCATGTGATAGTAAAGTGTTTCAACAACAGCCAGCGTATGTCAAAGAAGAAAACATATACTGCACTGGCGCGGATGGAAGACCACTGTACAAAGGCGGCAATCTCTTTTATGGGATGCGAAAGCTAGAAAGAGAAATAAAAGAGTGAAAGACGGGAGAGTTTTATTCCGATCGATTATGCAATGGCTTCGGTCTATTTAATTTGCTAATTTTCCAGAGGCACGTCCAAAAACTATTTTACATTCCAGTTTTCGTCATATAATCTTAGTTCTATCGCCAAAGTGTAATGACTAAGTTCTGTTGTTGATCAATACTTAACAATATGGCCAAACCGAACCCTAAACGGATTTTTCGCAATCATGATCGATTTTGACGGATTTAGGCCTCTTCGCAATCGACTCTTGGCACGCAAAAACTTTCAATAACTTTTATAAAAACTATTGGACCTGAACAAAATGAAAAATTGAATTCAATTTCCCACCGAAGGATCTTCTGGATTCACGAAATTAGGACCCATCGATGAGAAATAAAAATCCCATACCCGACCGTATCGATTTATGGATCCCGAAAGTCCGCTTTCTACAAATGTTCATTGAGGTCCTTTGTGCTAAAAAAATAAAAAAAATCAGGGTTCCACAAGAGAACCGAAACGAACGTTCCCCCAAATCGGGATCCATCGCAATCGATTCCAGGTACTAGAAAACTTCCTTTCAGTAATTTTCATCAAAGTCGTTTGAAATCATGAATTTTACTGTTATCATGCTGATCTCGTCGCAATCATATTCTGAAACACTAAAACCATCTTTTAGCAAATTTTATGAAAGTCGTCTACGCCGTTCTGAAATCCTGGATATAAATATATAAAAATACAAGTTAAAATTGTTTAATCAGCTTATTAGTATAAAAGTTAAAATAACGGTTATTTAGCTCTTCTTATATTTTTATTGTTAAAACTTAAGCTTTCGGAACCTTTTTGATTACATTCTCAAAAGTATATAAATCAATTTAACAAAAAAATGTTTTCTATACAAAATAAAATAAAATCGAAATCAAGGCTAACTAAAACGTAGCTATTTTCCTGTAAATATCGCTAGCTACTAGAAAAAATATATTCTTTATTTTAGCTAAGCCACAAATATTGATATCTACAGAAAAAACACTTTAAAAAATAAAATTTGACTTTAAAAACCTTAATTAAAAATATTTGTATGCATCTTAAATACACACTGAAAAAAATATATACTCGTACAGCGTGAAAACCAGCATTAATAGTAAGAAAAATGCGTAAAAACTGCGCCGATGCAGGCTTTCATTAACAGTACAAAGTATGGTTCATAAATATTACGTAAAATTTAAATTTCTTAAAAAATATTTTGCTCCTGTAAAATGTTATATTTATGATTTTATTCATAAAGGTTAGTAAAAAGTCTTTTATTACGAGAATGCAATTCGACGTATTTCGTAATATTAACGCCAGAAATATTAGTTACAATTAACGCCGGAATTCATAATTTAAGTAATTTCTTCTTGTATTTTTGGATCAAAAAATATGTTTTATTACCAACACAAAAAAACTCATTCCGAAACTGAAATGTTAAATAAAAACTCGAATTCATATTTTTAATTAGTTTCATCGTCAATTTTATTTAAAAATTTCATCAAACTATACATAGCTGTAAAAATAAAATTGCTCCTTTGGAATGTGTAATTATAGGTGAATTTGGTCCTGCTCCCATGTTACAATATTCTCAAATCCAGTGAGCCGCATACACCGCATCGTCCAGGTTAACATTTTATATCACGTCGAGTTGTCGGCGTCATCTAATAATAATATATAAAATAGAAAGAACCACATTAGATGCATTAGCCAATTTAAAGCACAAACACAAAACTATTTAGAAAAATAATGAATTTAATTTAGAAACTAGAATTTTAATTTATTTGGTATAACCAAGAACCACTTTATTCGCAAGAAAAAGCAGCGCACAATTTCACTTTAATTTATTTATTAACTCAACTTATCACATTTTACACAATTAGAATTTTTGTAATATTTACCTTATTATTATTTCCCACAGGTTAATATAATCAGCATGTCCACTCGTAACAATTACATTGAATTAAAAATTATAATTTAAAAATTCACTACTGAAATTGAAATTAACAAATAAGTTTTTTCAACCTGTTTAGACATGATGCCGATGCTACAATGATTGAAAAAATGCAAAATGGAGTAGGCGTCTTTTTTTGTTTGATTTTAAAGAATTTTACAATCGAAAACTTCAATAAAACGTAAAAATTGTAAAGACTATTCATTTGTTCACAAATATTAAAACTTATTTCTTGTGATCTACTGAACCATCGTAATATTAAAAAATTTAATAGTAAATCTTTAAACTATGAACTTTTTCATAATTATTACTAACAAATTCATATGGTCTAAATTTTAACGACAAATTCATAACTATTATGAATAAATTATATTATGCTACGTTAAATAAATTTAATAAAAGTTAATGATTTCGATTCTTACTATTAACGCAATAATCTTTACGAAAAATTTTATTTTTTTGGTTTTGTGCATCAATGTTATGATTTTGACATAAATAGTATGAATTTGATTTAATGAACGAGATTCATAAATATAATGCTCAAAATTTTTTTCAGTGCAGGGTTATCCAATTCGAGGTTGATAAAGTAGAAATCTGTATACCGACATCTGTCAAAGATAAACGTCAAGTACGCTGTCATTTATTTAGTAGAATATGGAGCATTTAACAATCGCAAATTGGGTGTTGGAAAAACAGGCCGTCGATGCTGATTTTTCGAACAAAATTTTCTTCAGTGATGAAGCTCATTTTTCGCTTGATGGATACGTTAATAAGCAAAACTGTAGAATTTGGGGCTCAGAAAATCCACAATTGATTGTAGAGAAGCCATTACACCCGGAAAAAGTCACTGTTTGGTGCGCATTGTGGTCTGGGCCGTATTTTTTTGAGAACAACCATGGACGAACCGTTACCGTCAATTCTGAGCGCTATGGCCGCATGTTAACCGATTATTTTTTTACGAAAATCGAAGATTATGATCTTGACGATATGTGGTTCCAGCAGGATGGAGCAACCAGTCACGTAACACGAGCAAATCGAGATGTTTTGCAAGAGAAATTTCCTTGACGTTTGATTTCGCGATTGGCTGATGTCAATTGGCCTCCAAGATCCTGTGATTTAACGCCTTTGGATTTCTTTTTGTGGGGCTACGCGAAAGATCGTGTTTACGCAAACAATCCTCAAACTCTTGACGAATTGAAAACTAATATTCGTAAGGTAATGGACGAGATACTGCCCGAAATGTGCCGAAAAGTCATTGAAAATTACCTCAAAAGAATCAAGGCCTGTAAGAAGTCCCGCGGAGGCCAATGTACGCGAAATCGTTAATTTTGTTAAGAGAATTTGAACTAGATTTTATATGTAACATTTCCAAAATAGATCTTTTTCTGTAATTAGGTTGTTTTTCCAAAATGTCAAGAACTTCCAAAATAGATTTATGATTGGTATCTCTAATATGTTCCGAAAGTGCACTTATTTGATTTGAATTTGAATTTCCCGAAGCACCACGTAAATGTTGAAAGAACCGCTCCCGCAAAAACTGTTTAGTTTGTCCCGTGTAAATTAGGTTACAATACAAACATTTAATCCTATAGACGAGATTAGATTCTTTCTTTAATGGTATAGGATCTTTTAATTTTGAAAACAAAATATCATTTAAACTGATAGCTGAACGACCAATAATTTTGAAATTATAATTTTTAAATAAATATTTTAATTTTTCGAAAAGATTTTTTATGTAAGATAAAGATAAATAATTTGTACTTTCAATTTCAGGATTTTGTATCAAATTTTGGTAATTTCTTTGTTTCCAAATCACTTTATTTATTAATTTTTTAGGTACCAAAGTTTTTCCCAAGTTTAAAATTATTGTAATGAAATTTAGTATCGGACAATTTTAGAATTTTTTGAGTTAAAATTTTGATTGTATTTATTTTCTAAGAAAAAGGAAGCCAAGAAATATAATTTAGATAACGACCAGACCAGGTATTTTTATGGTACCAGTCAAAAGAAATTTTACCATTAGGTTCATGAATTAAAAGTAAATCTAAAACTGAAATTTTGTGGTCAATTTTTTCTTCAACAATAAATTTTATTATTATCCAAGGAGTTAAATACATCCAGAAAAATTTCAATTTTGCCTTCAGGGACTGCCGTTATAATGTCATCTACATACCGAAAATAAAATAAAGGTTGAAAATCCAAAGAGTTTAATTTCATTTTTTTCCAAAAATTCCATCATTAAATTTGAGATTATGGCACTAATAGGAGAATCCATAGGAGAACCAAAAGTTTGTTTCTAAATTTTATTGGCGAAAGAAAAATCAGAATTATTCAAAACTATTTGCAATGCCAACGTAAATTGAACTTTAGTCAATTTAGTTTTTGAATTTTGTTTAATACTCCGCCACTTATCTTTGATAATGTTGGTAACACGTCTATTATCAACATTAGTAAACAAAGACGTAACATCCAAAGACACTAACAGATAATTTTGTGGAAGCGTAACATTCAGAATTTTTTGTTTAAAATCTTCCGAATTTAGAATATTTGAACTAGTATTACCAACACTAAATTTTAAAATATTACCCAAAAAAGACGATAAACTAAAATTTAAATTTTTATTTTATTATTTATTTGGATTAATTAAATTAATTTTTATTTAATTTTATTAATTAAACATCCGCCTTATGCAATGGTGGAATGTCAAGTGGCATCATGGTGTACGGCGGCGAAATGTTGTAACATTGCAGCGAGTTGCTTGAGCGGCTGCGGTTGGAGACGAACTGAATGGTAAAGAAAATTTTATAAATTTTGTTCATTCTGTTTTGGTTTCGTCTTCGTCGTGTTGCTTTTGCTTTCGTTTGGAATGCTCGTCGTGTTATTTCCGGCTTGCATGTATCTGTGCATCTGTTGATGCATTTACTCTGTTTAGACGTACAGAGTAATGATGAGTTAGCGATGAGTTTACGAGATGTTATTGTAAGTTTGTAACATGTACGATTAGAATATTGGTTTGTAATATTCTAACCGCTACAGATCATTATCGTTCAAATGAAAAATTGCACTTTCGACATCAGAAATAATTTTGAAATACGGAATTTTGAAATACCAATTGAAGGAGGACAAAATTTGTTTCCCAAACTCAAAATAATTTTAACGTGAATAGGAAGATCTATATTGGATATGTTCACTAACCATTTATCAACTGTGTTCACTAAATTACCAGACAATTAATTCATTTAAACTATCTACTAAAATTTTATCAAATTTGAGTTTTTGCCTTACCTTGATTTCATTAAAATGGTAAACGACAATTTCATTCGCCTTTGTAAAAAAAACTCGCTAAACTCGTACACAGGACGAACATCTTCGAATTGTTGCTGGAGTAAATTCAAATAATGTTTTGTTTCATCGACCGTTTTAATGGTTTCTTTAATTTCTTGATTCATAATACCAAATATGAATTTATTTTGAAGACGGAGGAAAACTTCATGATTAATATTGGACACGTTTTTAATGTCCTGGTCTTCGAAAATACTGTTTCTTTTCGGCAGTCAGCAAAAAATGTTGTTTATTTATACATTTGTTTCTGTATGTATTTAACTCCTTGGATAATAATAAAATTTATTGTTGAAAAAGAAATTGACCACAAAATTTCATTTTTATATTTACTTTTAATTCATGAACCTGATGGTAAAATTTCTTTTGACTGGTACCATAAAAATACCTGGTCTGGACAATATCTTTAAACTTTTGTTAAAAACTTTGGTAAATAATCAGTATCCTAAAAAATTAATTAAAAAAGTGATTTGGAAACAAAGAAATTACCAAAATTTTACAAAAAATCCTGAAAATGAAAGTACAAATTATTTATCTTTACCTTACATAAAAATCTTTTCGAAAAATTAGAACATTTATTTAAAAATTATAATTTCAAAATTATTGGTCGTTCAGCTATCAGTTTAAATGATATTTTGTTTTCAAAATTAAAAGATCCGATACCTTTAAAAAACGAATCAAATCTTGTCTATCAAATTAAGTGTAATGATTGTAACGTAATGTACACGGGACAAACTAAACATATACGTGGACTTTCGGAACATATTAGAGATACCAATCATAAAATTATTTTGGAAGATCTTGACATTTTGGAAAAACAACCTAATTACAGAAAAAGATCTATTTGGGAAATGTTACATATAAAATCTAGTTCAAATTCTATTAACAAAATTAACGATTTCGCTTACATTGGCAATTCATATGATCTATTTTTATAATTTGATTTCTTGCTTTTACACATTTCAAATATTATTTGAGATGCATACAAATATTTTTAATTAATGTTTTTAAAGTCAAATTTTATTTTTTAAAGTGTTTTTTCTGTAGATATCAATTTTTGTGGCTTAGCTAAAATAAAGAATATATTTTTTCTAGTAGCTAGCGATTGAGAATGGAGCCGAAAAGGTTCCGAAAGCTTAAGTTTTAACAATAAAAATATAAGGAGAGCTAAATAACCGTTATTTTAATTTTTAAAAATACAAGTATTCCTTGTATTATAATATAAGCTTAAAACAATTTGATTTGCTTGAAAGTCTCAGGTAAGTATAAGCGGGCTTTAACTACATGTGTCAATCATACTACTTGTGTAGTATCATACTGTAAGGATTAGGGTAAAAACCGGTCGAGCCGGTCTATTTAAACACTAAAAACAAATATGAAGAGTCCGGCGCTCTAACACTGTCGAAAACAACAAGTGTGGCCTTTAAGCCTGGTGTTGAAGGCTCAACGATAACAGGGGACACAAAAATGTCTATATGGGATTGACCAGGGGCCACAGTGATCGTCGCAAGATTTGTTCGTGATTATTTTCCATGCTGATCCTGGTACGAAAGTATTTTCTACACAAACCTAGTCAGTGAGGATTGGAATACTGAAAATGTTGTAGAGGTGAGCAATCAAGATAAAAAAAGTCAAGTTAGAAGCACTAAAAGCAGAGTACGACTCATTGCTATGGCAAAAAGAACAGAATTGGTGCTAGTACTGTCAAAAAACAAGCCCAGGATCAGCAATAGGTTCAGTACTATGAGGGGGGGAGGGGTTTGCTCCATACAAATCACAAATCTTTGCAAGTTTCAAATTCAATACATGTACAGATTTTATAATCTCTTGAATCTATTCAGGAGATGAATAACCTACTGGACAATCTGTCTATACGATATATATATTATGCATGTCTCATTAATAGATCTTTGGGTGAGCCTTACCACCTTAGTGGTTAAAATAATTCCGAAGCTCTCGAACGAAGGTCTTTAGAATCGCCAAAAAACACGAGCTGGTGAAGACTAAGTGCGTTATGTTACAAAATTTCAACAACTCATAAATTCGTGCTAAAAAGTGCCAGAGCCAACAGAAAATACAGGAGTCTTCTAAGGTATATTCTACGTAAAGAACTAGCTACCAGCCATGCCCTCCCAAGTAGTGTTTAGCGATTAACCCGAAATCTCTTAAGCTGACTTTCTGTCTGCTCCAAAATTGGGCCAAGAGATCAAGAACCACGACAGGTCATTTATAGGATATTCTAATCAAACGTTTTACCATAGCTCATTTTTTATTATCTTGTATCGAAACATACTCTTTATGTAGCTATTTCTAGCAATTTAGTTAAATGGAATTTTACATTTAGTTTTACCTAATTTGCTAGAAATAACTTTCAGCGAAAGAAATTAACATTTTAAGATATTGGAAACTAGTCTAATGATGTGTGCCTAAGGTCAATTTTTCGACTAAACTATGAACTTAACTAAATTGCTCAGTAATTCACAGTAAACATTCATAGGTGGCAGTAACATCAAAAAAACATGCTGTGTTTGACTATATTAGAAATTTTAAATTTTCGACTTTTCGTGGATAAAGGAAATATTAAATTAAATTAAATTAAAATAATGGAAGATGATACGGAAGTTGCATTATTTGCAAATGTTTATTATAAACTATAAAAGGATTAAAAATAAAAAAAGTGTCACGTAAAAATTTGTACAAATAAAACGTTTGCATTAGTTGCTTTCCAGTCGACCAACCGCAAGTACTTATAAGTAGTTAAATGTGTCTTAGCTAAACTGACGACTGGAACAGTCAAAAATAAGTTTTATGAGTAAAACAAAATTTAAATTTATTGAATTTTTTGTTTTGTGAATATACGTTGCTCAAGATTTCAGAAATATCTAAAAAAAATATTGGTCGTATAAAGAAACCAAATCTTTAATCCAAGTTTATGGAAACAGGCAGGACGAATATGCGACCACTATAAAGAAAAACAGTTCTGGGAATCTATTTTAATAGATTTAGAAAATTTAAATATTCTAGTAATTATTAGTTTGTAATGAATATAATAAATGATAAAAATGATTTTCAAATTTTAGGAAAATTTCATGACGGTCAAACAAGTCGAAATTAAATGGAGAGCGCTTTGGAGATCTTACAAAGCCACCAAAGACCGAGTAAGCGGTGGCAGCGCATCAAAGTTTGCATTTTTGGGTTTAATGGATGAATTGTTCGGTAGTCGTCCTACCATTTCCACAACACATTGTCGGTTTGTGGGTGTGATCCATGCAGCTATAGAACCTGTGTGTCCATCACAACTTGTAGAGCCCGAACTGGAATATCATAATGATGATAATACACCTACTTCTAATGAAACACCCGCCTGTTCACCTATTCCACCTAAACGTAGACGAACAAAAAGTGAAAAGTTAGCCGATTTAAAAATTCAGTACTACCAACAAAAAATACAGGCTTCAAAAAACCGAAATGTATTGCTCGAGCAGTATTTAAAGAAAAAGGAGGAAAGTCGGTTGCAACGGCATATGGAAGTTGTCGATACATTTAAAAATAAAAATTTTGTCAACATTTTATTTTAATTATTTTAATTTATTTATGTACATAAATTATTATTAAAAATTGAAATAGCGAATTAAATTTTAAAGTTTTATTAAATGATATCGGGACACATTTCTTGTAGCAATTCGTGTCTTCTATTATCGTCTTCCTCTGTAATGAAATTTTCCTCAATCCCCGCATCAACTGTCGATTCTATGTCTCCTTCTACATGTTCTAACAAATCGTGTTTGTCAATGAATATATTGTGGATCACACAAACAGCTATCATGCAGTTTACAACAAAATCGATTGAAATGTTTTCGAATATATTTAATGTTCTAAAACGACTTTTTAGTAGACCAAATGGGTGATCAACAACTGCTCTGGTAGAGGAATGTTTTTAATTAAATTTTCTTTGGTATGCAGAGTCTCCTAAAATGACTTTCCTATCTTTTACTAGCAACTCGTGGTTCTCAAAGCATCTTTTGTATAATTCCGATTTTCGAAGCATACGACTATCATGTATGTTTCCTGGTTCTCCTACATGGATGTCATACAAATTTTTATCCGGTCCAACCACCCCTTCCATTTTTTTCGATTATAGTAATCGTTGAAATTTATCTTTGGATTAAGTATTTGTATATGACTACCATCAATACATCCTAACACATTAGGAAATCCTCTCTCTTGTTGGAACTGTTGTGAGATGACTTCTTGCTCTCTTTCTTCTCTCGGCCATTTTATATGATGATTAGCGCTTCTAACCAACCAATGGGTAACACCACGCATCTATGTGCCGAACTTAAAGTGATATTGAAAAGGTTAGATAATTCCCGAAACGTGTTTGTGTTTGCCAAGTACCACAATGTAACAAGCACCCGCTGAAATTTCTTCCGATCCACCTTTGTTACCTCTTATAATATCATTTTTATAATTATCTAAAAATAACCCTTCCTTTATAATAAATCTGTTAAACATATTCATAAATTTGGAAGTTACCAATCAATGAATAAACTATGGTCCTTTTTAATCGAAAGTGGCTTATAAATTCTTCATCCGAAAACTTTTGTATAGTCCGTATGAAACTTTCAATGTGTACTTTTTTGGATCTCGGTAATTCTTCATCCGATGAGCTAGTCGATGATGATCCAAATATCTCCACGATTTCTTCTATGCTTGAGTCGGAGGAATCATGGAACTGTAAATAAAAAATATAGAATTATTGTGTGTACTTAAAACTAAAAAACTACATAAAACTGTACCTCAATCATGATTTTAATTAAATAGTTTAATTTCGCGAAACACGAAAACACACAATTAAATTCAAAATCAAATTGTACTCGTACTTTAACAGAATACCACAACGCACGATTAAATTCAAAATGAAAAATCAAAGACTATTTCGACAGAAGAACAATAAAATATACACCGGTTCGCCTAGCGGACACATTTACATAACTACTACTAACTACTCATGTCAAAACAGCAAGAGCAATGGCGAGTAGTTGGCTTAGCAAAGACATAAACCTTAGTACTCTCAAGTACTTGCGGTTGGTCGACTGGAAAGTAACTATTAAATACCAAATAATAACATTTGACAACTAAATTGAAAAGCAACCTCGCAAGGAGACTTTTCGTTCGTAACCTGGTGGCAAATAGCGTAAGGTTACATCAAAAAGTTTAGTTTATAATTTAGCCAAAAAAATTTTCTTATGCTGTGTGCCTCAGCAGCATAAGAAAATTTGCAAAATATTAAAGAATTATAAAAATTACGATCCGATTGAGGATGTAGGAATAGAAAAAAATGTATTTTACTGATCAGAATGTATTTTAATTTCCCTTGAAAAATGCCGTTTTTACAAACAATTTTAAGTGATATTTTCAAATCGTTCTACGAAAAAATTTTAATTTTTTAGTTGTTTTACTCTAAATGAAAGTTATGAAAGTAAATGAAAGTTATAGAATTTTTTCACGTTTATTGCAATATTTTGGAATAATTCAACACAATACAATTTTTTATCGTATTCAAATGTCTATAGCTATTGGTAATAAACACCGCAATTAGGTTAACCAAGTAAGGTTGATCACAATCAGTATGAATAATGGTAGGGACACAATATTTAAAATATCTGGTTTGATCTGGAAAAAGAATTCTGAGTGAAAATGTAATTTATGAAGTAGAAATACATAAGACTGTGTACCATGAGCTTGAACAGATATAGGATGGTGAGGGAAATATCAATTTCTCGGTTATGACTTGCCTCACTTTTTACCAGATACGGGATAATTTTGTCAAATCTTATTGGAAATTTAAACTAGTAATACAATTTCTAACAAGGGTTTTTGGTATTATAATCCATTAAGTCCAGCACTCCTGCTCATATCAAGATTGAAAAGGATTAAAACAATTCTCTTAGAAAAAGGGAATTATTTTGAAATAATTAGCTCACAAACCATAATTCAAAGGATGAAGCGGCTCATAAACTAATTTTAATGAACAAACTACCAAATTGCAAATATCAAAACCTAGATTGACACGATGTCTTTTATATCACGTAAGAGGGGTGCCGTTCCAATTCTGGTGCTGAGAAGGAACCAAATAAGAATGGACTGAGATTTTTTGGGAGGAGGGGGAGAGGGATTTTGTATTTCGTTAGGGAACGTTTCTTCCGATACCACCCTTAAAACGCTTATTAAGGTTTGAAGAAAATCTAGTACATGTCATTGATTGAGATTCAGATAAAAATTTAATGGAAACCAAACCATTTTTCAGTCGAAAACGCTGTAAAGATATACTCGCCTCAAACCAAGTTGAAATCTGAAGATTTAAGTCACCAATAACCATAATTGTAAATTGATCATTGTCTCATTTTATTGGCAGGATAAGATAGTAGACGAACTTTTTAAACACGATCTCCGTATTTAACATCCACTAACTAAATGACGACCTTTTGGTGTTACTATAGATATCAGAAAAGCTAATATTTGTAATTTTTTGTAAAAAGATCGACTACAACAGCTTCTGATGAAATCTGCTTTTCATTTGAATCTTTCTAATATTGCTATAAAGACACATATTTTTAACTCTATATATTTTACTCAGTGCTTTTTCAAACAAGTAGCCAAGATTGGTGAAATAGCCATATATCGAGTATATATATATAAGCCAGATTGACCAAATGTACATGCAATGTATTAAAACATCGATCAAATAAAATTTTTATCATTTAAGCTATCTCAGGGATATGTACTCGACGATATTTTCGATACTATCACATCGAAATTCAGTAAACCATTTGTAACCAATTCCTTTTTTTAATTTTATTCAGTTTCATTAAGCATACGTTCGTATAATTCAGAAAACTCAATTTTAGCAAAAAAAAATAAAAAACACTGACAAATTTGCTGAACATTTCAACGTGAATGCCATTGCACAAACATTTTCATTTTCATAGCCAATGGCTTCGAATCTGAAATAAAAACAAAAAAAAAATTCAAAGTGGAAATCATGAGATGGATGAATACACTGTTTGGTGGTGGCGTTATACGAAGTATACCTGTACAGTACACACAAATAGAAAAAATGATTAATTATCCCTAAAATTTATACATTTGTCATGCTAATTATTTTTGATTGGGATTTTTAATATTTTTTTGTTGTGTTCTTGAAATAAACTCTAATACTTTATTTAGGTGAGTCTCACAAATAGCATATTTTGATATCTTTATTATTCGATTTCATTTAATTATGATTTTGATCCGTTATGCAATAAAATTGATTTGATACGCAGGATTAGGTTTAACGTATATAAACTTATGTTCCAATAACTTAACGATAATTGTTATTTAGATGATTTTCTCTTTTAAAAGGTCAAGTTCAACTACATGTAAATTAAGACATTTGCAACCTTTATGTTGGTGTGTGAAATTTAGATAAGTACGATAAAACTTGTTTACGTTGTTATATAGATATAAATGTTTTAAGTAATTGAGCAAAATTAAATTAAATTTAATAAAGCAAATCAAGATTGTTAAACAAACATGATTTACATAAAAAATTGAATATGGAACTGTGAATAATTTATTGGTATTCGATCCACAGCAAACTGTGATATATTAATGGTAATTTAAAGTTTCTTTAGCAACAGGACAAGGTTTGGCATAGATTTGACTTTTTGTTTTGGCCAAAACGTCACTTCTGTAAGGCTTCGTTTCTTTTTTGTCGCTGTGGCTGGCAAACCATAAAACATTGATTTAGTTTTATTAGTAATTTATTATTATTTTACAGTAATTCTAAAACTAAAATGCTTCTCTACACCACGTTTTACAAAGTCTGTATATTGAATGTAGCCTGCTATTAGTTTAAAACAATAGACATCAATCAATACATATAAAATAAGAAAGCGACAAACCTGATATTAAATATATATAATGGAAAGGAAATGTATTTAAAAAGCGTCAAATACTGATCATAACGTGCTTTAACTAATTGAATTCTAAGTACTAAAATTCGGTTAACCTCCGAAACCTATTATGATACACACTTGTATTACGTGACCTCCTGAACATCCAAACACTGTTATAACTAACAAAGCTTAGATAGCTGCTTGCTGTGCCACATAAAGATTTGCTCCTAATTCAGGAACCATACCTAATTGACGGCGCCGTCTGTGGAATAGACCACACCATCGGCCGTATGGAGAGCATGATCTTAGAGTTTTAGTTTTTGTATTATCCGTGCAATTCTTATCCATGAACGTATTTCAAATAACGTAACGTCATCATCAGGAGTATCTGATGATAGCCTAACAAAGTTGGGAAAACATTTTTAAATTATAATATTCAAAAATTTAATTTTCTGCGAAACAAAAAACAATTGTTTAAAATATGTGTTTATTAAGCGTAAGTGTGTCTTAAGAAGTGCCTATACGTCTCTGCTTGTCACCCTAAAATCATCGATTTCATGCAAAATACTGCCAGTAGCATTAGTTTTTCTTCATTATGACACTGTTTTAACCTCCCCTTCGGAAGACTGCACTAACTTCATTGAGGGAAGCAGGAAAAGGCACGTACTCCAAGTGGTAGGCTGTTCAATTATATCACGAATAAAAGAGGTTTGTCTCCATCCAAACTAAAGTACTTCTGAAATTAAAATCTTCTAACCTTTTTTTTTATCTCCAAACTCTGCTAGTTTTACACGGTGATAAAGAAAAGTTTGGCTAACGATACTAAACTGTTTGAATTGACTTTGATGCAAGCAATCAGCTTATCTTTCGAAACATGTGGTGGTCTCCTTATTATGAAACATAGAGTCGATTAAAACCTTTTCGTGTTCCAAGCTAATAAACTAAAGAGAGCTACAAAGAAACGTAAGAATAGATCCAAAAGATATAGCCTTCAGAATGCGATTGGGGCTTAGTTTTAGCAGTAAGCCATCCCTGACTGGGACTAACACGCTTACATGCTTAACAACCTCAAAGTCATACGCTGGACTACTTTCTCCATTGCAACCGTATAAAGCAGGTAGTCTTGGTAAGGTTTCTCCTGCTATAACAACCGGGTATCTTCTCATTCGGAATCACTTACCGCAACTTTTACAAGCTTTAATTGTTTTCGGAGTTTTTACGCAATTTTGGAACAGATAATAAAGCTGAAGGTGTCAAATTCATGTGGGTACAGCTCACCTTTAGAATGAAGGAAATATAGTGGCTGATTCGTTGGCCTTTAGATGTAGGGACGCATCTAGAATTCCTCAAACCCGAGCAAGTTGCTTCATTTAGCGGTAATAAAGTCAAGTTACTTATTACGAACTACGTTCGCCACAAAGTTAACTTATTTCCTCTACGTCTTGAAGGCAACACAATTTATTTCTGAACCTAAATTGAGGTTAACTATAAAAATTATTTATATCTGCCGAAAGATCAGCTACGAGTATTAGTCGCTATCTCAGGGTTCATGATCGTTTTAAAATTATTTTACCATGAATGGGATTTGATTTTCCTAAAATGTAAAATTTGGAGCTTTTGAAGCTTTTCCTAAAATTTGGAGATCCCACTGACTTTTGACTAAAATTGGTCCAACGAAAGTGGTAGTTTTCATAGAAGCTTTTCGTTTTTGGCAAACATTTTGGAAAAAAATATAATTTACGAGAAAAGCAACTAAAAGATTCTAAATTAAATTTGCAACAATATCGGTCCAGAACAGTTTTCCAAAATTTAAGTGGAAATGACGGTTCTTAACTAAATCCGGTTTTCTACAAAAATGTTGTCTCTGGACTACGGACAAAGTTTTTATAAATGATCTGAACTTATTTTGTGTTACTTTTATTTACAATTTTTTTTATTTCCTTGGTTTTTTGTTGTACGTTTAAAAATATTTAGTAAAAAAACTAGAAATATGCTATGAAAGCTGCCACTTCCGGTGGACCGATTTCGGCTTAATTCAGTTTTTCAATTCATGGAAAAGCTTAAGTTTCATTTTCATCAAATCGACCAATCCGTATGTAAATAGTGACTATACGGTAATCAAAGGGGATGAAGTAGGCTATCTTAATATGTATGTCCCATTTCCTTAAATAGATTATGGCTCTGGCCATAAATTTTCAAAAATTAATATTTTCCTCTAAAGTCCTCGGAAGCAATGCTACACTTTGGAACTTATCGCGAAATCTGGAAATGTGTTCGCATAGTGACTATACGGTAATCAAAAGATGATTAAGTGGGCTATCTAAATTTATATGTCCCATTTCCTCAAATAGGTTATGGCTCTGGCCATAAATTTCCAAAAATTAATATTTTCCTCTAAATTCCGCGGAAGCAATGCTACACTTTGGAATTTATCGCGAAATTTGGAGATGTGCTCGCATAGTGACTATACGGTAATTTGTTCCGAACTTTATATTTTGACATAAATTATACTTATGAATGGTGATTAAATTTAAAATTGGAAACTATTTCCTCTTTTGTCCAATTATTTTTGTATAATTTATTGTAAATTGTTGTTTGATATAAATTTTTACAAACCTACACTTTTTAACGTCAGAATCGTATAAACATTTACACTTTTATGTTGCCACTTTTATGTTGCCATTTTTTTGTGTACCTACACTTTTTTAACGATAGAAACTTATCACCGGTAAATTACATTAAAAAAAATAAAAAAAAAATATATATATACGAAAGTTGATTCTTTAAACATTTGTGGCACTATCAGAAGAAGCGATAAGAGCGAGAGAAACTCTTTGATCTGTGTCTGCAAGGTTGACGAAGCAATTATTATTATAGCAATTAATTTTCCGGAAAATCAAAAAAATTTCCGGAAAATCCGGAATTCTATAGGATGGCACTAAACTTGTTTCAAAGTTAACGGACAACAAAGGTTAATTGCCTGTAATTTTTAGTATTACCAAATTTTTAAAGCACAGGAAGAGCAAAGAAAACCGTATAACAAAGGTCGAAAAATGGCAATCAAATATAAGCAGAATGATACAATGATGATTAGGCGTACCCAGTTTGGAAGCGGATTGAAAATTAGTGTAAACATTTAAGACCATCCAAAATAGTAGGCATTCCGTCAAATGACAGATATAAGTTGAAAAAATTGGGAAAACATGAAAGTCCAATTTCAACCACAACAGCTGCAGATTATATGAAGCATTGGGGTCATAGCAAATACAACATTCACAGCAGCGACAAGTCGAGTGAGAACGAAATTAACGAAGTCGACGATAACCAATAACAAAAATTACATATACTTACCCATATAATGTAGCCACTGACCAAGGGTTCTTTTCAAATTCTTACGGTTATTTTAATCTAAAACATATCCACTATAAGACAAAATTAACAATTAAGATGAATTGTTCAAGGAAGATGTGCCTGCTACCATAGACGGAAGGTATCCAAGCCAGACGACATTTAATTTAGACGTGTAAATTTAACGTACGACGAAAAAATACGTATCTAACATTCAAGCATGATGAGAGGATTATATAAAGAGAATCAGAAGAATTTGATGATAATAAAATAGGCAAATTCGTCGAGTCGACGAATTCTCAGGATGGCCGAATTGTGGGAACACACTGTGTTACTACATTGGTAGAAATGCAGAAATACCCTGTTACTTATTTAAACTTAACGGTTTGAGAAGAAGGTGGATAAACTTGTTGGTGGCATTGATGTTGGTGATTACGTTCAAAATATATCGGATGACAATTTTGGATGATGGAAAATAAAGACATACGAAGGACATTCAAATTGCGAGCGTTGCGAAGTACAGGCTACAAAAAATAATAAAATGTAAAAATTGTTGTAATTATTAAAAATTAAAGTTGGTGGAGTAGCCTTTGACTTTCGAGTCAACCGGTTGATATTTTTTTCGATTTTTTTGCGGTTTTTAAATTTAAATTTTTATAAATCATAAATTATTTTATAATAATAATGCAAATCTTAACTGATTGCAAAAGTGAATATATTGTGTGCTGTCGCGTACGAACGTGTCGTGATTAATATATATATATATATATATATATATATATATATATATATATATATATATATATATATACATATATTCGGTCAACCCACAGAATTCGGTCAACCTAAGCACCTGATAAAACGGATACGAGTACAACGGGTTCAGCTGCTGAAGGAAAATGTGAGGATAAAACCGATTCTGGAGATAAATATGAGTCAATAAAGGAAACGGATTTTTCATCTACCACTACCACATCAACGACAAGGCGATATATAGAAAACCGGTGTTACCACGAGGGCCGATCAACACGTGTGAGGGATGGACTGCACCAATCGAATCAACCTGGGGAAATACAGCTAAGTGTTCTGTTATTTTGATTTTTTGTATATTATGTAATTTTATTGATTCGGAGTTGAAGAAGAAATGAAAGAGTTCGATAAGGTGAATTTGGGCGGGGCATTTCTTGATTCATTTTGAAGTGAATTAGTGTGCATGTTTGTGGAATGAAATAATATAAGCCTTTTTTATTTATATTTATATTTTATAACTAATCAATGTAAATCCATGCAATTTAGTATAATTTTTAGTTCATCATATGTAAAAATATATGCTTTAATTAAATGGTTTTCTAGGTTGTATCGGGAGACTGTAAATTGGTGAAGGTTTTGATTATATTGTTCTGGGTTGGATAAATAATTATCGCTGGTTGTTGATTTTATGATTTATTTAATACGATTAGGTGATACGATACGATGAAGGATCATACAGTTGTGTTGGCTATTTATTATTAATTCTATCATCTTACAGATTGCTTTAAAAGTTTTATTTAATTCGTTTAGGTGTTGGGGCTCTGGAGCTGTGCCAAACATCCATTATTGATCTTATATTGCAGATTAGCTTTTTTATGAAACCATTTGGAATTAGCTACACGATAGATATGCTGTTATGATTAAAAATTAGATTCCGATTTCAGAAGCAGTTAAAAACTTTTATTGGACTATTTTGTAGTATAGAGACCTCTGTTTTTCCAGTGGCTTGGCTCCTTTTTTAGTTAGGCGTTTTAGTAAGATTTTTTTTTTTAATTATTAGTATTGCATCCAGTGGGTGGTTGGGTGGTATTTAATAATAATTATTAATTTTAATTTTTTATTATTTTAGATCTTTCTTTTAGATTTTATTAAAAATAGGTATTAACGAAAATTCAAGAAGATAAGTTTGCAGAGTTAAATAACTATTTTTAATTTTCAGATGACTGGAAGTTTTTCAGTTACATGATTAATAATTATTTCGTAGTTAGAATTGTGTCATTGTGTTACTAACTATCGACTACTTAGGTGTCTGTAACCAGGTCGAGTCTATCATTACTAACATAACCTTTCCTATCCCTCCTATTTTGTTATGTGTAATACAGGTGTACGGTGGGCCCCGGCCATATCTGGGATTACTTGTCAAATGACTTGACCGTACATCTCAATCAAATCAAAATCAAAATTATTAAAAATTAAAGTTGGTGTCTTTCATTTTAATCCGTGCGTATAGTTGAGGGTAATTGTAAGTCTGAAGTTTAAATTTGTTGGATCAAAGCAATTACGATCTGACATATACAACATTCACGATACAACGATTGTAAAATTAGTTTCAAACAAAAGTTATTCAAATCAAGTTGGACGTTATAGAAAGTGAGAGTTATTTGATATTATTTCTCATTTAAAAATATTTTTAACCCTTTGAGTGCCATATATCACACAAAAATTTGTTTCGTATTTTTATTACACACTCGAAAAATAAAATAAAATTCCTTTTGGAAATACTTTTCGTAAATAAAACGCTTAAATGAAATAAATTTTTAAATTTCTAGGTTCCTCTATGGCTGCGGTGCACTTTTAGCTAATTCTCTAAAAATCATATTGGCAATTAAAGGGGTAATAATAATTATAAATTATATTTTGAAAACTCGAAACAAGCATAAAATCATTATAATTATTTTAATTCACAATATATTTTTAGTGTAGGAACTTTTCTAGTAAATTGCGTGACATAATCTTCTTAGTGAAGTTAGCTTTAGAATATTACCTTTAAAATAAGTTTAATCAAAAGTTAATGGATAACTTAACTTCTTTCGCCAACTTGAGCAAATGTACACAACTCCAAATTTTAAATGCAGGTTTCTACAAAATCTCTGATATACGAGCACAAGGAGCAAATTTCGTATCAAACCTTAAGACAGAAAACCCGGATCTTTCTCACCGTCGACAAATACATTATATCGTGGTTTACAGATTATCTCCTCTTTATTTAAAAAATGGACACAATTGTCCCGGGGATTTTAACCTCAACTTATAGTTATGTAAGAGGTATAACTCTAGCAGCGGTTGTGAACTTCTAAAATATCGAGGTTCATAATTGGGAAAATGTAGATACTTTGAAGTTCGTAAAAAAAGCTGTTAACCATAGTCTCTACATAGTGTTAATGTTAATGAAGGTTATCGACCTCAAATTATGCTTTTAGATATTAATGCCGGCATCGTCAATAATATACGTAACCATTATGATAAGATTTTAATCTTATCTATTTCCGAAAATACAAAAATATGCAATATCATTTATGCATACAAAATAAATAAAGTAAGATTCAAAATTTGGAGGTAATTTACAGTCATAACACATATTTCAACTTTCTCATATGTACGAACATATATCTTTATCTAATACAAATAATAATTGTAAAATACATATAAACATTGTTGGTTTTATATAAAGATAAGCATTAAGATAAGTGTGTCGTTCGCTCTAATCAAAATGATTATAAATTATTTACAAATTATACGTTAGTCGTTGTTCTGCAATCGTCGGATGCGAAATGACTTAAACCGGGCTGTGATAAAATTTTTAGAGAACTAGGTATTTATACGTATGGTGTACGTGATTAAACTCTTATAGTAATATCGGTTGGCAACAAATATTTGTCCGTCCAATTAAAATGTATAAGCCGGGTCCAACTAAAAGAGAACCAAATCCTTATGTAAACTCATCAATATTTTCGAAATTTACTTATTGGTAAGTGCTTTGTTTGCACAAGTTAAATCAATTACCTTACAAAATTACTATTTTTTTGCAGGTATCTAAAAGATTTGTTCAAAACTGGTCTGACTCGAACTATTACCCTTGATGATGTTTATGAAACTCTAGAGGCACATCAAAGTTCTAGGGTTACAACAAAATTTGAAAAATATTGGGAACGTGAAAAATTAAGTCACCAATCTCCAAGCTTAATAAGATGTATCTCAAAATTATACTATAGGAGTTTATTTATATTAGGATTTTTAATAGCTATAGCGGATACAGCAATAAGGTAATATTGAAAAAGATTTATTTCTGTAATGAAAGTGAAATTTCAAAAATGGTTGTTGTTAAATAGTTCATTAGAAATATTTATCGTTCAGCAAGTTCGAATTGCACCTCTTTTCTTACACTATTTATCAAATATCACTAACGTAATACTTCAAACCTTTAATTTTAGTATAATAAAAAATTTAAAACTGCGATATGTAAATAAAATAATTACAAACCAATTTGCTGCAAATTATATAATTATTTTACTGCACGATTAAATTCACATAAAGTATTAACTAAATTAGATTTGATATAATCTTACTTTCTTATGTTTACATATATCTTTACACTGCAATAAGAAATAATTCATTGTTGGTTAATTGAACGAATTTCCGTTTTACATATAATTTTAGTTGGAAAATCAATTAAGAAAATATTATTTCGGGTTACTAAGATATTAAGTTCATTGTAAAATGTGTAAAAAAATGTAATTGAAAAACTAATATCAGCTCGGTTTCCATATACCCTGGAGTTTTAGGAGCTCACTATACACCCAATTAAAATTAGCCTAAGATTCCATCCGAAAATGTCAATAATGCAGATCCCAACTAAAACAAAAATGACAGCCAATAATTGTCGGTAACATGTCCATTAAAAACTCCAACCGAAAAATGTCGCTAATGCAAATACAAATTTTATGGCGGAAAGTACTTATTTATAAAATTTAGAAATTTTTAGATTACTGTTCCTAAAAAACAACTAAAAAAAATTAAAATAAGAATTGCTTTATTAGACGTTTGGGGGATAAGATGTGCAATGCATCTATAGTGACATGTTTGGAAAATATTTTAAATGAAATATCTTCTAATTATTACCGTTTAAAATACGCAAATTAATTTTAATTTGGGGTTCAGAAAGCTCATTTGAATATAAAGCACACACAAAATTTGAAAATTTCTAAAAATTTACCGTTTAAAGTGTTATGCCTGGAAGTACATTCAAATGAAAGGTCTGAATGATGCTCACTCGTAGAAAAAAATCAGATCAATTTTCATGTGAAGAGTCTAAGCAAGCTCGATTGAATATAGCGCACAGACAACATTTGAACTTTTTTTAAAAATTGGCCGATTAAAGTCTCATGACTGCAATAAAAATCAAAAAAAAAAAAATCCTAATGGTGGTCACACCAAGAAAAAATTTCAGGTCAATTTTCTTGTGGCGAGTCTCGGAATTTATTTTTGAATACATCGCACAAACAAGATTTGAAAATTTCTAAAAAGTGACAATTTAAATTGTCATGGCTGGATGTATATTCAAATGAATGGTCTTAATGATGCTCAAGTCAGGAAAAAAATAAGCTTAATTTTATTCTAGGGAGCCTAGTAAAATTCGATAGAATATAGCGCATACAAAATTAGAAAATTTGTAAAATTGGCCGCTTTAACAACATTCAAATAAAAGCTTTTAATGATGCTCTTGCCAGGAAAAAATTTTAGGTCAATTTTGTTGTGGGGAATTTTTCTTTGAATATGCCGCGCACATTTCTGAAAATTGACCGTTTAAAATAGCACGGCTGAATGAAGAATGGGTCTTAATGATGTTCACACCTGAAAAAAAAATCAGATCAATTTTCTTGTGGGAAGTCCGGAAAAACTCTATTGAATATATCGCGCACTCAAAAGTTTAAAATTTCTAAAAATTGGCCATTTAAAGGGTCATAGCTGCAATAAAATTGACGAATAACCTAATGATACTCTCACATGGAAAAAATTTCAGATCCATTTTATTGTGGGGAGTCCTTGACAACTCGATGTTATAAATCGCACACAAAATTTTAATATTTTAAAAATTGACCGTTTAAACTGTTATGGGTGAAAGAAGATTCAAACAGAAGTTCTTAATGATGCTCAATACCAGAAAAAATGTTATGTCAGTTTTCTTGTGGGGAATCTGGGATTTTTTTTTAATTATCCAACAAACAAAATTTGAAAATTTTTAAAAATTGGCCGTTTAAATAGTATAGTCATGGTGCAAGTAGATTGAAATGAAAGGTCTTAATGATGCTCACACTTGGAAAAAATTGCAGGTCAATTTTCATTTGAATTCGACTGTCAATTTATCTTTATTAGATTTAATCTGCATTATCGGCATTTTCCGGCTAGGTATTTTTGAGGTTTCTTTACCAGTTTTTATGTGTTCTTGAACCGAATTTTCCAAAGCTACCGACATGAAAATCGACTTGAAATATTTTTACAAAGGTGACTAAGGCCTTTCATTTTAATCCATTTCCGGCCATAACACTTTAAACGTTCAATTGTGGAAAATTTTCAATTTTTTTGTGTGCGAGATATTCAAACGAATTTTCATATACCCCCAGAAGAAAATTTTTTTCAAACAATTTGTCTTTCGTCTCAAAATAAAGGTTAATTTCTGCAAATTTATTTCGCTGGAAAATTTATTTCCCACTTATTTCCGTGGAATTTTGAAGTTCACGGAGAGGTAGTGATCGCATTTTTCATTTGAACTAATAAATTTGGTTTTAAAATTTAATTCTGATAATTCCAATGTCATCGTTGTATCTGTAATTTTTCGTTAAACTGCGTATGCAAAAAAACTAAATTGAAAAAATTAATTTTGGATTGTGTGTGGCTATTTAGTGAAAATAAACACGCAGTTTATACTTTTACGTGTAGATAGGATGAAATATCTCTTTTAGGTTATCTCTGTTAAAACTATTCAAACTTGTAATCTAATGGTAGATTTGTCGCAAAATGTTGACACAAACCGTTTGAAGGTTGATATGCTTCCTAAAAATCAAAAGATCTTTTCATTAGATTCGCCATCTTTTTTTCGGTATAACTTGGCGCTTCGAATTGAACAAAGAACTGTGTTGGAAAACAAAATTTATTTTCCGTATAACATTTGAACTGAGCCAGATAAATGGGTGTCATGAATAATATCGTTATTGGGCCCATACATTACACAGTCATGCATGAGCAATCACGTGATTGCGCATGCTGATTGACAGTGTATGGTATTGATTGAGTGATTGCGCATGCGGATTGTGTGATTGTAGAATTTTTTGATATTTTTGTTGTATGTACATGCAAAACTGCGTAGTATACATATGTTCAATTTGCTCAGTCGTGTTATATTTGGTCGTGTGTATAAATTCGAGTGTGCATACTAACAAAATGTCAAAATTTATAAATAAAGAGTTTTGGACTGAATTTCTGGAACTTTATAAAAGTTTACCAGCACTATGGATGGTCAAAAGCCCGCAGATTACAACAACAGGTTTTTTCAAAATTCCAAAATTGTCTATTTCTTCTTTTAGTTTTTTCCTCCGCATTGCTAATCCAATTAAAATCGCCACGCAAGCCTCTTCAGACATACTTTAAAACTGATGAATGTGCAAAATGCATGTGTTGTGTGAGGAACAATCATGATTGTGCAATCAAACGATTGCTCATGCATGATTGTGTGGTGTATGGTGCCTATTACATTTGCTCTATCGCTTTTGAGGAAAGACCTTAACTGCCTGGAAGTGTTGGTCAAAGCCCAATGAGATACTCATTACATCGAATATATTTTACTTCAACATTTAGCAGGAAGCGGGAAATCGTCAATGTTTTTTACTGTCGAAAAATCATTACCCGAAAATAAAATAATCCGAAAATATTTTAACCGTAAAGAAATTAAAGCAAAACGAAACATCGAACATAAATGCATTTAATCGAATATAAAGCCATTTACGAATTGCCATTCTTTTACAATTTACTGTAATATTAGGCTGCTTTTGAAAGTCTTTTTAAATACAGGGTGGGGCACGAATTTTGATGCAAAACATATATGGATAATTCTATTATTTAAAATTTTTGTATTGTTGCTTTCAAAAATAATTTGTTTTAGAAGTTCCCCACCTTCGTTAATTCAAACTCAACTTCTGATCAAAACGTTGTTCATTGCAGTGGTTAATGTAGTCCGCGTGTTTAATCTGTTGCTTAGTTTCATACACCTTTGCTTAAAATATCTCTAAAAAATTATTTATTATTTTGAGTTTAGGCGACCTTGAGCTCCAACATTGTTCGTTTTTATTGGGAGGTTATTTTTTTACCAAATGTTTCACACAGGCCAATTGGTACTGTACTGGCCTTGTAATGTGGCAACCGGCTCCGTCTTGTTCTATCAAACATTTCGGAAAGGTATTTGCCGACTCAATTCCGGGACAAAAGTTGCTCCAGTTAGTTTATTTAGCGCCGTACCTTCACTGTAACATTTGGCATTGATTGTCAACCAAACAATTGGCAGTTACTGCAACTTTTGTTGTGAAAAACGAAAGACGATGTTTGAGCCTCAAAATAATGAAAATTGAAATAGCGGAGGTTTGGAGGCTACTGCCCTCGTTCGCTAAAGTAAACAGCGAATCAAAATAACCTTAAAAATATTGTGACTTAGTCGAAATTCAATCATAAATTCGATGGAAAAATCGGTTTTTGTTTTTTAATTATTTGTAATTCAAAATTTTTTGTACCATTTTTTGCATAATTTTTTTTCGGCATATATCATTTGTCAATAAAAAACTTGTAAATTTAGAACAACGAATATTTTGCCTGAAAATTATGGTACATCATCCTCCACCACTATTCTTAATTTGAGTTTTATCAAAAAAAAAAAACAAATTTTGGCTTTCTGAAAAAGTACTCTCGTATACTAAAGCAGCAATTTCACGACCCTTTTATTGCCAGCCATAGGTTTCCACTGTATCCAGCAATTTACTATGGACAAAGCTAAATTTATAAAACATTAATCGAATGTCATGATTCAGTAATCCAATCAGTCCTTGAGTAAATGTCTAACTTTCCAGTGAAAATTAAATTGTATGGCAATAGTTTTGCAAAATCATAAAATTTGGTTGCATTCATGATTGCGAAACTAAATTTGAAAAAATTCCAATTGTATTTGGCTTGTAGTAAAACTCAAATATTTTTGAGTTATTTTTAATCCTTATCTTAAAAATTCGTCGATCGTTGACTTTCTAGGTATTGCAGGCTTCCCCACCGTAGTTGCTGTTTTTTCAAAGATAAATATTGCAAAATTCACTTACGTGTCCAACTCAATCATGACCGGTGCATAGCTCTTTTCTGCGTTGAGATGTTCCTCTGCACCCCAACTATTGTGCTGCAATACTACCATCACCATCTGGAACTGCCTCTAAAAATTTCCAAATAGAATCCCGTCATCGATCGTCGGAAGCTTTAAATCTGCGCTTGAGCTTCCGGCTACTGGTTCTATTGACAACGTTTTATTAACCTGACCATCTCCAATAGTTTGCGTGGTATTAAATTGAAAGTGACGCTTCACTTGCTTATGCTGGCCGTCCATTTTAGAGACTTTACGTCACCTTATAACCCTTAAATTTGAAAATGTTAAGAGTGCTGAATTCAATGTAGTTTTTTGTTCTGTATGTCCTGATGTTTACTAATTTAGCATCAAATTTAGTGACCAAGCAGATATGGCTTCATCATATCTTCTACCTTCAAGGATATAGTTTATGTTGTTCAGGAGCGGCTATACTGAATGGTTTTTGGTGTTTAATCCAATGCTCCGGTTCCCTCATTTTTATTCATTTTTCTCAAAGCATTAGAAATGTGACTGTAGACAGGATAAGAAGGAAAATCCAGACAACAAGAAACAGAACCATGTTTTGGGAACAACACTTATTGTAAAATTATCAAATCGCATGGAAGTTATCAACTTGTTGAAGAAAATTCAAAGCAATATCGCAATATTATTCGGTAAGGCTGGGTGGAACGGAACAATCGCACAATTGTTGAATCTGCACGTACAGTGATTCTTGCGAAGCAGTTAGACTACAAATTTTAGGATTGAGTGTCAGAGGTGTTTGTGAACAAAAGAAAAACGATAAAGGCTTGACCCAAATGCCGTCAAGTGTGCGTTCATCGGATTCAATAATCATTCGAAATCATATATCGAGTGTGGAATTCTAAGATGAACTAAATTGTATGAGCTACCACGTGATTTCTCTTCTTGAATAATCAATAGACATTAGTGACGTTGAAAAGAAGGCCGATGTAAATGCGTGTATTATAAACATTTAATAGAAGATGAACGATGTTGTGGCAAGCCGGTAGAGCTAATCGAACGCGATGCAATATGTGATCAGGAGAAGAAGTATATCATTGAATCACGTTACACAAGTTGGCAATCAGCAAAAATCAAAGACATACGAGCATGCAATTGGATCAAATGATCAGAACCTGTGAGAAAAGGCAATAAATGAGGAGTACGATTCGCTCATTTAAAATCATACGTCAAAGTTGCTCAATCCAACAAAGGTCAGTCTGCAAACAAGCAAAATCCGGATCGAAGCATTGATCAATACATTGCACGATTTGTAGTACGAAGATTTACGCAAAAGTATGGCATCGATTACACAGAAATTTTCAGCTCAGTGGTTAAGTGTACATCCATTCGAGCATATTTGGCGATTGTGGCGTCGAAACGAATGAGATTGCAGCGGTTCGATATAAAGAAAAATGTTCGTTAATTAACGTTACCATGAGCCAAAAAAATGCTTGTGACGATCAAACGGATCAATTAATGTGAATCAGGAGGTGTATGCGTACAACCTACTCAACCGTTTTGCCATGGCAGACTGCAATGCTGCGGCAACCCCATCAGACATTTCACAAAATTCAAGCAATTTTGAAACGGATGACGAAATCAATTTTTTGTGTCGGGAGGTGATCGGTATCATGATGTATTTGGATGTGGCAATGCGACCAGACATCAGCTTTGTTGTTTGCAACGTCTGGGTATATATTCATGTTTGGCAACGGAATTGTCAGTTGTGACTCAGAACATCAAAAGTCAGTAGCGTAGGTCTTATTCAGCCTGTTTCGGTACAATACTAAAAGCTGTTTTTTTAGTTGTGTGAAGTTTTTCTTCCCGCTTTATTGAAGAGTTTACACTCAAATCTGCCTACCCTATACTTCACAGGTAATTCTACACCAAAGTCAAATAACATATTTTATGTTCGATAAATTGAAATAAACTGAACATTTAAATTACAATTACTTATGCCTGGTATTTTTTATATAACTTTTCAGAATTATAAACCCACTATGTTTAGGAGGCCTGCTATCATATTTCACACCTGCCCAAACGGACATTAGTAAAAGTGAAGCATATTCATATGCAATTGGAATCATATTATGCAGTATCCATCCACTAGTTACTCTTCACCCATTTAACTTACATCTTCAACAAGTATCATTAAAACTTAAGATGGGCGTACGTGCATTAATTTATCGTAAGGTAAAACAATTTACTATTTTAAATGTATAATGAGTAATCTGTACCAATAAAAAATTGTTTCAGTGTCTAAAACTAACAAAATCTCAGGGATACGACGGAATGAACGGCCACGTTATAAATCTAATGACCAATGATGTGGCCCGCCTCGACATAATCGGTTATATCCATGACCTGTGGAAAGGGCCATTTGAATTAGGACTTCTGGGATATTTTGTCTACCGTGAAATTGGCCCATCGGCCTTGGTCGGGATTGGATTTATTCTAAGTTTTATACCACTACAAGTATGGCTTGGTAAAATGCTGGCAAAATACACAATTAATTTATCAAAGCGGACTGATAATCGGGTACGATTTATGAACGAAATTATTCACGGGATTCAAGTAATCAAAATGTTCGCGTGGGAATATTCATTTAGTAAAATTGTTGATAAGGTACGAAAGGACGAAATTAATGCGATTCGGAAACGATACAATTTGATGACGATACATTACACAGTAACCATTGTAGGCAAATTAGCACTGTTCGTATCGCTATTTTGTTACGTTAAATTGGATAATACACTGGATGCACGAAAAGTTTTCGTTACGTCGGTCATTTTTAGTATACTCGATTTACAGATGATACTGTTTTGGCCAAGGGCAATTAAATCGTTTGTTGAATTTTATGTGGCAATGACGCGTATTAAAACATTCCTGTTACGTCATGAAAAAATCGATTCGATTAAAGCGACAGAGGAAAACGTCAAATTGTTAACAACCCAACGAATTCAAAATCGGAACGCCACCGATAAAGGGATTGTGCTTAAAAATGTAACCGCTTTTTGGAATACCGAAACAAAAGAAAGTGGAATATTTTTTATAGATTTAATGGCGCGATCGAATAGTCTAACGGCGATTATTGGTAAAGTCGGATCGGGCAAATCTACTTTAATTAACGCGATACTGGGTGAACTAGAATTAAATGAAGGCTCAGTTGAAATAAATGGCCAAATAAGTTATGCTGCACAAGAACCATGGCTATTTGATGGCACAATCCGACAAAATATAGTGTTTGTTGAAAAATTTGATGAAGCTCGTTATAAAGAGGTATGCCGCGTTTGTGCCCTCGAACGAGATTTTGAATTATTACCGGGCGGTGATGGTTGTGTTGTTGGCGAACGCGGCGTGATTCTTAGCGGTGGTCAAAAAGCTCGTGTAAGTCTGGCCCGCACGATATATAAAAATGCTGACGTCTACCTAATCGACGATCCATTTTCAGCGGTAGATGTTAATGTTGGTCGACATATATTCGTTGAATGCATTGAAAAATTTTTAAAACCCAAATGCGTTATTTTGGTAACTCATCAACTGCAGTTTATTCAGAATATCCAGCACATCGTTTATATGAACGGGGGACGAATCGAATCACAAGGTGATTATACATCGATAGCACATTTAAAATTAGATGAAATATTAAATTTACATGAGCATGCCGAGAAACTAAATGAAGTCCCGGACAAAATTGTGGGAAATGGTCTCGTTAAGGATAAAATGATTAATGCCGATCAAAAAGCTGAACATTTTAAAAAAGGCAGCGTTTCGTTAAAACTTTTTAACATTTATTTTAATGCAATGAATCGTACTTGGTTGCTTATTACCGCAGTTGGAATAATACTTACGAGTAAATTCCTTTTTCGTGGCCTAGATTATTTCTTGTCTGAATGGGTAAATTGGGAGGAACTTCATAAATCTAAGCAATATTTTAATGAAACAATCGCCAGCGAAGTGTTAAATGATAAAAGAAGTAATTTTTTAAATGCGTATACAGCTTTAATAGTAATTCTAATTATTCTGACTGTGATTGGATTTAGCGGATATTTCAACTTAGCATTGAGGGCATCACGAAATTTACACGATAAAATGTTTAAAGGAGTTATCCGGGCCGCAATGACCTTTTTCCATAATAATTCATCAGGAAGGATTTTAAATAGATTTTCACGTGATGTAACCATCGTTGATATAGATTTACCGCTAAGCTTAATAGACACATCTGTGGTAAGTAACACTTGTACCTAAAAAAATCATTACCAGATTTTAATAACTTCAAACATTTTAGTTCATAATGGAGGCAGTCGCTATCATAGTTGTTGTAGTAATGATTAATTACTGGTTATTATTTCCTGCAGTCATTATGTGCTTCTGTTTAGGAGTAATTAGACAAATTTATATTAAAACCTCACGTTCAATAACGAGATTAACCGCCTTAAGTGCGTATTTTGACAAATTATATTTTAATTTAACTCGATCGTAAATATTTTTTCTTATTTCAGCTCATAGTCCTGTACTGGCACACACCAATGCAACATTACAGGGTCTATCAACTATACGATCCCAAAATGCGGGTGAAAAAATTGCACACGAATTTGATAAAATACAGGATGTAAATACTTCAACGTCTTTTATGTGCAGCACAGCCGCAATCGCATTTGCCTTTTGGCTGAATATAATTTGTATTCTTAATATTGCAATTGTTACACTTAGCTTTCTTATATTCGAAGATATTGGAGCATTTTTGGGTGGTAGCGTTGGTGCTGCAATAACTGGATCTATAAAATTACTTGGCTTGAGCCAGTGGGGAATGGGACGTGTTGCAGAATTAGAACTAAAACTAATTGGAGTTGAACGTGTTAATGAATATATAGAATTACCATCAGAGCCGTCATTGGAATCGATCAAAAAACCACCATCATCGTGGCCAACCGAAGGTAAAATTGAATTCGAACATTTATATTTTCGGTACTCACCAGATCAAGAGTATGTCCTAAAAGATTTAGATTTTATAGTGCTTCCTCAGGTACGTAACTAAATTTTAGTGTTCATCAAGTTTCTAATTTTAATATTGGTTTATGTGATAGGAAAAAATTGGTATTGTTGGACGAACCGGGGCTGGAAAATCGAGTATCGTTCAGGCATTATTCCGATTAGCTGAAATTCGTGGCAACATAAAAATTGATGATATTAACGTTAACATACTGGGATTGCACGACCTGCGTAGTAAACTAGCAATCATACCACAAAATCCGGTATTATTTTCGGGCACGATTCGAATGAATTTAGATCCGTTTGGCACCAAGTCGGATTTAGAAATTTACGAAGCCCTTGAAAAAGTTGAAATGAAAAAATTCATTACAAATATGGCGGAACAACTAGAAGCCAAAGTGTCAGATGATGGGTCTAATTTTAGTACCGGACAAAAACAATTAATTTGCCTAGCCCGTGCCATTTTAACAAATAACAAAATATTAATACTTGACGAGGCCACCGCGAACATTGATTTAGAAACGGATAATTTAATTCAACGTACGATTCGTGAAAAATTTTCAAAATATACCGTAATTACGATCGCGCACCGTTTAAATACGGTTATCGATAGTGATCGTATTCTAGTTTTGGATGATGGGAAAATTGTGGAGCTTGATCATCCGCATATACTACTTTCAAATACAGATGGTCATTTTAGAAAATTGGTTAATCACACTGGGCCAGTAAGTAGTACAATTTTAGGGGAAATTGCACTAAGAAATTACAATGGTCGTAAGAAACTCGATTGATTTTGATATTAATAGAAATATAATTAAACTTTTATCTTAAAGAGATTTTGTAATATAAATTCAAACTAAATGAGTTTAATTTCAATTAAAATCCACAGAACATTCTATATAGAACTTGATTCCAGAAAGGTGAGTAGTTCAATATTTCACCGTAATTGATAATAACCTGAAATTTGGCATATTTATTAAATTTAGTAACCGACAAGCATTCTGACTGTCCGAATTTAAAAATCGTTTGTTAGTTAAATTCATGAAGATGGATCCATTCATGCATTTTTTAGCGATCTCATGCACGTTTTTTTTTCAATTATGTTTGTTTAGCAGTTTTCACGATATATATAAAGAGTATATTGACTAAAATATGCGAGAATTAAGTAACCCGTATTTTGAAGTATTACTTTTCAAGGTTGGCTTGCACATAAAATTAATACATTTTAGACATAAATATAACTAGGGTAAAATAATTACACGCAGGAAGTAAATAATTCTTTCGTATTTCAGATAATCTAGTTTTAAAGATTTAATTAAACTATAAAATTCTTCTATTGGTTTTAAAAACAAAAATGTATTCTAAAAATTTGTTGAAAAAAAAACTTGTTATTACATGCTACATAATATAAGTTTCGCTCAAACAACTAAAATAAATACTATTTTTATACAAATATAATTAGCTCAAAATTATTACAATCAAGAAGTGAATACTTTTCTTCTTGTTCCTGGCAAAAACAGGTTAAAAGCAATAATTAAATTCTATAAATAATTTAATGGGTTTAAAAATACAAATGTATCAATATGAAAATGATTGAAATGATTTTTATAGTCTCTGATCAAAAAATTTATTCTTTTATTAAAAAAAGGTAATATTACGTGTATGAAGTGAATTTTGCTATTCAATTTGCAAAATTTAGCAGCAGAACAACAAACAAGATGAGAGATCATATACTTTTCAAGTTTAAATACATGAAATTAACACAATTTTAAAATAAATATCGTAAAATAATTACATGCAGGAAGTGAATACTTTCTCCATGTTACAGATAATCCAGTTTTAAAAATTTAATCAAAAAATTAAATGCACCTATTCGTTTTAAAAATAAAAATGCATCGATGTGATACTGGGGTATGATGAATATAGCCTGTAATCTAAAAATTTATTATTTTGTCAAACAATTTGTTGTTACATGCACGAAGTAAATATTGGGAATAATTTAGCAAAGTTGTATAAAATAACACAAGCAAGATGATATTATATAAGTTTCGTTCAAATAACAGGTATTAATGCCATTTTTATACATATATTAAGCTCAAAATAATTACAAGCAAGAAGTGAATACTTTTCTTTTTTTTCCTCGCAAAAACAGGTTAAGAGTTTTAATAAAATTATTACATTCATTTATTGGTATACAAATATATCAATGTGATATTGTAAAATTATTTTTATAGTCTCTAATCAAAAAATTTATTGTTTTAAATCATATTGCATGCAAGAAGTTAATTTTGGTATTTAATTTCCAAAATAAAGCAACAGAACCACAAACAAGGTGAGAAATTATATACTTTTCAAGTTTTGCTTAAACACATGAAATTAATACAATTTTAAAACAAATTTAACTACGGTAAAATAATTACATGCAGGAAGTGAATACTTTCTCCATGTTACAGATAATCCAGTTTTAAAGATTTAATCAAGTTATTAAATGATGCATTGCTTTTAAAATACAAATGCATCGATGTGATACTGTGGTATGATGAATACAGCCTGTAATCTAAAATTGTATTATTTTGTCAAACAACTTGTTATTACATACACGAAGTAAAGATTGGGAATAATTTAGCAAAGTTGTATAAAATAACACAAGCAAGATGATATTATATAAGTTTCGCTGAAATAACAGGAATTAATACAATTTTTATACAAACATAATTGGCCCAAAATAATGACAAGCAGCGAGTGAATACTTTTCTTCTTGTTCCTCGCAAACACAGGTTGCAAGCTTTAATAAAATTATTAAATACATTTAGTGGTATTATAAATATATCAATATGATATTGAGAAAGGATTTTTATAGTCTCTAGTCAAAAAATTTATTGTTTTATGAAAAAAAGTTAAAATTACATGCAGGAAGTGAACATTGGTATTGAATTTGCAAAATTCAGTAACAAAACAAACAAGCACATGAAATTAATACAATTTTAAAACAAATATAACTAGGGTAAAATAATTACATGCACGAAGTGAATACCTTCTCCATGTTACAGATAATCCAGTTTTAAAGATTCAATTAAATTATTTAATGCATTTATTGCTTTTAAAAATATAAATGCATCGATGAGATACTGTGGTATAATGAATACAGCCTGTAATCTTAAAATTTATTATTTGTCAAACAACTTGTTATTATACTTAATAAACACATTTTTATTAATCACTTGTTTTTGTTTCGCAGAATATTTTTCAAAAAGTTTAAAAAATCACTCGATCGATTTTTTAAACTTTTTGAAAAATATTCTGCGAAACAAAAACAAGTGATTAATAAAAATGTGTTTATTAAGTATAAGTGTGTTTGCCAAGTGCCTACGGCAAATAGCGTAAAAAGTAACTTGTTATTACATGCACGAAGTAAATATTGGCAATAATTTATAAAAGTTGTATAAAATAACACAAGCAAGATAATATTATATAAGTTTCGCTCAAATAACAGGAATTAATACAATTATTAAACAAATATAATTAACTCAAAATAATAACAACCAAAAAGTGAATACTGTTTTTCAATTTCCTGGCAAAAACTGGTTAAAGGCTTTAATAAAATTATTAAACTCATTTAGTGGTAATACAAACGTATCAATGTGATTTTTGCCATTCAATTTGCAAAATTTAGCAACAATACCACAGAGAACACGAGCAATTATATACATTTCAAGTTTTGCTTAAACACATGAAATTAATACAATTTTAAACAAAAATAACTACGGTAAAATAATTGCTGAAATTGGTGATATTGTGGTCTGAGAATATAGCCTGTATTCCAAAAAAAAATGTATTGTGTCTAACAAACTTGTAATTACGTGCACGAAGTAAATATTGGGAATAAATGATCAAAGTTTTTTAAATGAACACAAGCAAGATGATCCCAACTAGCCAAACCCGTACATTTACACACAAAATTTTACGGGCATAGTAATGTTTTGCTTTCAATAAGCACACTCGGTGACTTTGTGGTAACAAAATGTTATCTTGCAAATGCATAAAGGTGTGTTAAGTCGCAAGGTGTCCGCACACATTTAGTATTGCTAAAACAGCACTTATATATTGTCGCATCGCAACCAAAATGTACGGTTACATCGTCACCAAGAAGCGTACTCTTGGTAACCTATCAAAAAGTTATACTGAAATAGAACCATAAGATTAAAATTTAGTTGGGACTTCGCAGAAAAAAATCGCTTATGGAAATTTTATATCAAATAAAGAGTTATGCACGCACATTACACACATTATTACCACAATGTGATCATATCATTACAGCTGTCAATTTGTGCAAGACTAGCTAAAGAAACTGCGAAAAACTGTTATCAAAAAATTTAAAATGGTAAAACAGCAATTGAGTATTCAAAGAGAAATGTGTTTAAAGCGAATGCAACAGGATGATAATTGTTGTATATCCATAAAAGAAAACTCAGTTCATGGCATGAATTGCACTTTTCCAGAAAAAACGCAAATAGTACAAAATGCTAGCTTCGAAGATGCACTAAACGATGGCAATGCCGCGAACGATTTATTTCTCGATATAAATGCAAAAAATCATCAATTTGAATTTAGTCAACGATCGGATCTCTTTGAAGAAGGAAAAAGTTTTTCAATTGCGGAAGAACTGAGAAAGTGGGCTGTCACGTATCCCATAATTCACATTGCATTAAACGCTTTGTTAGAAATATTGAGAACATACGGATTTTCATGGTTGTCACGGGATAGCCGCAGTTTGTTGAAAACACAAAGATCAATTCAAATTCCAGAAATACGGTTATTTTTGCAAAATAGCCACCCTATGCACACAATACAGTATTATTTAGTATTATTTATGATAATTTGCAACTGAAATGTGTGAATATGGTAGTAAAAAATCATTACGTAAAATTGTCACCATAAGCACACAAAACAGTATCATTTTGTATTATTTTTGGAAATTTATCACCGAAATGTGTGCACAACGTAGTAAAAAAAGAAAAATGTTTCTTATTACAAAATTGTCACCTTATGCACACATTACAGTATCATTTCATATGTTCTTAGCTAAAATTTGCCACCGAAATGTGAGCCGAATTGTGAGCATATAGTGGTAGAAATAGAAATACGTTTTTTTATCAAAAATTGCCACGTTAAGCATATAACACGGTCTCATTTTGTACGTTTTTGAAAGTTTGCCTGCAAAATGCGTACATAAAAAAACGATGCGTTATCGCCATTTTATTGTGTTGCTTAAGCCATTTTTTCATATATGCACGAGACATCGAGAGCATAAAAAAAGAAAATTTGACTAAAATTTTTTTTTATTATTTTTAAATAATTTCCAATTTTTAATCGCTTCATTTTTTTAGGGGTGTAACGTTTACTTTCACCATAAATCCGAAACCGCACGTGTTTTATGTATTTCAAATAAGTTAAATTTATATTATATAAATATTCTAATTACAAAAAAAACATTCATATTATTTATTTAATTAATATATTTATATATATTATTACATAAATAATTAGGTGACAGTCGATATATAGTGTTTGCAAATCGTCAATGGTTGATAATTGGTATTGTGTATGCATACAGCGTAAATGATTATAACCAAATGTATATCTAGAATAACTAAAATGAGGGGTTTAACTACAGTTGGATATTAGTAACAAATGATTGCATATACGGTTACAAAAATTGCATACATTGTGCATACAGATTTTGCACACAATCATTCCCCAAATCGCGTACATCTAGCGATTTTAACGTGAAATGTGAAATGATAATCAAAAACTTTGTTGTTTTATTAAAAAAAAAGTTAAAATTACATGCAGGAAGTGAATTTTTCTATTCGATTTATAAAATTTAGCAACAGAACCACAAACTATACGAGAAATTATACACTTTTCAAGTTTTGCTTAAACACAAGAAATTAATACAATTTTTAAACAAATAGAACTTCGGTAAGATAATTACATGCAGGAAGTGAATACTTTCCTCATGTTACAAATAATCCAGTTTCAAAGGTTTAATTAAATTATTTATTGCATCTACTGGTTTTAAAATACAAATGCATCATTGTTATACTGTGATCTGGTGAATATAGCCTGTATTCTAAATTTCCAAATATTTACAAGCAGTAAGTGAATACTTTTCTTCTTGTTCCTGGCAAAAACAGTTTAAAAGCTTTAATAAAATTTTTAAATTCGTTTATTGGTATTACAAATGTATCAATGTGATATTGGAAATGATTTTTATAGGGTGGATCCGAAATGTAACTTTTTAGTGTACATTTCGAAAATGTCCATTTTTGGAGTAAAACTGTGCATTTTCGGAATAAAAAATGCGTATTTCTATTTTTCGGTATACCATAAAAAAATGTAAATGAACCACACTTCATTCTATACCTATCTGCCAAAAAATAATATTCAAGGATACAGTAGCTGTAATATATTTTAATTTAAATAAAATTAACCAACAAAATAATAATAATTTATTTAGTGTAATTAGATATATTCTGGAAAGCAGAAAGACATAAATGGTGTATATAAAATACATACGAGGATGATGCAAATTTTATATTTTCTTTTTTTTTATAGCGACAGCCGTATTGTAATGAAAATTTGAATTTTTTTTTTAAATCATATGTCTTTAATAGGACATTTAAAATGGAGCGACATGTCCGATTGAAGAGAAATACATTTGAAAGTTTGTGTCGCTTTGTGAAACAAGAATTTAATTACAATGCTGGTGGTTGGTCAATCGAGTTTGAGCTGTACATGTTTTTGTATTGACTGGTGGCCGGTGCATCATATCACATCGTATCACAAATGTTTCACGTTCACAAATCATCAATTTTTGATATAGTGCAAAGATTATTGATAGATAAATATCCAAACGAAAATCAAATAGAAATGGTTGGACACGGATTTTCTAGGCTGGCCAATAATTCCTCTTTCCAAAAGGCAGTTGGTACCATTGATGGTATATAAATAAATTTCGATATGCTTATGGGAAATTTAAATAAATATTTTTTTATATTTTAGGTTGTCACGTGGCAATTATTGCACCAATAAAACAACAACAAGATTATTTTTGTAGAAAATTATTTACATCAATCAATTCACAGGCAATGGTGGACAATAAACACAAATTTATTGATTTTTTTACCGGTTACCCTGGTTCAGTACACGATTCAAGAGTTCTCTATAGTAGCGCCAATTCCAGTAGTAACACCATTTAATAATCCAAATACAGAGGAACAGCAACAATTTAATAAATGTCATAGCAAAGCGCGATCAATTGTCGAACGATCTTTTGGGATGTACAAAAAACGATGGCGAACTCTATTTAAACGTCCTCTAGAAAATGAATATAAAAACATCTGTTAAAATTATTGCTCACATACAGCAATGTTGCATAACATTTGTATCGATAATGACGATATTGTAAGTGTTGAAATTTCTTCTGAGTCGGAGCCTGATAACGTGATTGCAGCTTACACAGAAAATTCTTCATTTGGGATGAAATTTTTAATAATTTCTGCCTCGGTTTGAATATAGTTAATTAATCTTTATAATTGTTTGTAATTGTAGCACAAGTAAATGAAAGCGCAATTTATAATAAATGAAATAAATACAATTCAATAGCTTTTTAATTAACAAAAAATTCAAATATACATGTAATGTTTTACAAAAATTAGTTTGGCTGTGTCATTTTGAAGGCAACATACTTTTCGAATGCAACGACAGATCTTTCCATTAGCTCATTATTTTTCTTCATAAGATTAGTCACCTATTGCGTTTCTGTTTCGGGTTCTGTGAAGCAATATTCACGGAAGTATCCATTAAATCAATCGGTTCCATTATATGATCACAACTAGTTTCAATTTCATTCTCAGCTACAATTGAATCATCGCTCACGATTACATTAAGCCTATATTCATTTGGTGTAGTTGATATAAGCATTGGCGGTGTAATCCTATGTTTTGGAGACATGAAATCATCTAATTCCGCAAAATATTCCCAATTAGCCGCAGTAGTATCATCCATTTCTATCCCTTTACCACTTGGTAGCTTCTTTAAATTTTTATATTTCGTGATCAAATTTTGCCATTTCCCTTTAGCTTGCTTTATTGAAATTGGCAATCCCAACTCGTCGATTATTTTTTATTAAGCTCTTGCTGCTGTATTTCGAGTTCCTGAAAATGTGTGATCCTGGGATATGCGAGCTTCAATAAATTTGTGGGTTGTGCTATTACTTCCTGTAGAAGAATAATTGTTAAAATTCATTTTATTGAATTTTTTGAGGTTATAATACAAATGAATATTTTAATTTTTACTTATATTGATAACTAATTTTTAATTATTTTCGTCGATAAGTTTATTTTAATTAATCAAATTATTTTTTTAATTAAACAAATTTATTTTAATTAATCAAAATAGTTTTTTAGTTATTTAAATTTTAAATTAATATAGAAAAGAATATTTTTCAAATTTTACTAATGTCATTTTTTAACCAAAATGCATAAAAAACTACATCGCATGCAGTTTTGGAAATGCACATTTTCTAAAATAAAATTCGGACATGATTTGCTTTTAAAGATAACGTCACTCCGTTTAAAAAGTGCACACTTCTTATTAAATACACATTTCGGATCCACCCATAGTGTCAAATCAAAAATCTTTTATTGTAATATTAAAAATTTTAAATTACATGCAGGCAGCGAATTTTGCTATTCAATTTTCAAAATTAAGTAACATAACCACAGACAAGACAAAAAATAATATACTTTTTGAGTTTTTTTAAACACATGAAATTAATACAATTTTAAAACAAATGTAAGTTCGGTAAGATAATTACATGCATGAGGTGAATACTTTCTCTATGTTACAGTTTTAAAGATTTAATTAAATTATTAAATGCATGTATTGGTTTTAAAAATAAAAATAAATCGTTGTGATACTGTGGTATGATGAGTACAGCCTGTATTCTAAAAATTTATTATTTTGCCAAACAACTTATTATTACATGAACGAAGTAAATATTGGGAATAATTGAACAAAGTTGTATAAATAAACACAAGCAAAAAGATATTATATAAGTTTTGCTCAAATAACAGGTATTAATGCCATTTTTATACATATATATTAAGTTCAAAATAATTTCAAGCAGGAAATTAATACTTTTCTTTTTTTAGAATAAGTTTCGCTCAAAAAACAGGAATTAATACCATTTTCAAACAAATATAATTAGCTCAAAATCATAACGAGCAGGAGGTGAATACTAGTTTTTTCTTGATCTTCGCAACTAGTTTATCGGTTCACGATCCTAATAAATGCTAAAGTTTTATAGAAAGCTCGATGGGTATTTCTGGTAATATAAAAACAGGGTGAAATAGAAGCAGAAAAACCAATCGTCGGTTGAAATTGATGAAGTTGTTGGCCAAATGTAAACCTCAGTTGATCAAAAGAAAATGTATTATAAAAAAATTCTTCCCTCCTTCCGATAGTTAAAATATTTTAAAAGAAGGGAAAACCTTAATAAAATCCGATAAAAGTGTAAGATGACGTCCTCGCACTATAAATAACCAATTGAAAATCTACATTGTCAAAAATCAATTGTCTACGCTATTTATGAGACCAATATGCGAAGAAGCACAGCACTTTTAGAGGGTTAACTTGTTTACAAAATGGTTCGATTGCATGTTTACGTGTCACGTCCTGCGTATTTCATTGCGGAAAAGATGTATAAACTCACATTCACTGAGCATAGGATGCTCGACGTCCGGCCGATATGGTATGCAAATGCAAGTTTTTATCTGCCTAGAACGATAAAAACTTGCATACAATAATGATGTTGATGCTTTAGTTGACACGATATATTTGAAGTCTTCCAGATCGTTAAAGTTGTAGTCGTTTTCTCCGACGCTCCTAGGCGTTGATAATAATTTTCTTTTGTTGCTGTTGAATTTCAAACCAAGTCGTCTCACGTGCCGACCATGTGGTATTAAGCCATAGTTGTGTTCCATATCATCACACATTGTAATCTGTTGGAGAAAATTCTTTTTTTGTGCCCTGCCCTTATCGGGACTCAAACCCGGTAACTCCCGATTCAAACACCACCGCAAAACCACTGTGCAGTCCCGGTAACTTCCGATTCAAACTCCAACGCAAAACCACTATGCAGTTGCACACCAAATGGTCATATATAATGTCCTTTCCTCTACACGATTCTACACAGCTAGCCAAATGATGTAAACCTACACAGAGAGAACATTTTCTCTGGAATCCCCTAATGCTATTGTAAGCCTTTTGACAGTCTTTGAAGAGTTGCCAAATGGTAATGTTGTACTCCAAGAATATCCGTAGCGTGAAACACTGATCAGTGGGTGATTGATTGGAGAGAGGTTAATGATTCTTGCAAATAGTTCTGAGGGGATTCCGTCGAGATCGGGGGCTTTGCCATATTTTAATCTACTTAGAGCTGTGTCTAATTCTTCTACTGTGGAATTTGGGATTAATATCTCTTTGCTTGGTAAAGCAGTGATTCGGAAAAAGGCAATTCGCAGCCAGTACAATTTAGAAGATTTTGGAAGTAGTTTTAACAGTTACATCACGCATCGGTTTTTTAAATGCTTCTTCTCGAAACTGATATGATATGATTTATCCTCTGGTCGCGCATGATCATTGACAATCATGATATTGAACTTTTTTGAGCGTATAATTAAACCGTGCATATTCTCAAGTTGACAGAGTGGAGATCGATGGTATGCTTTTGCACTCGTCGGTGAACAAAAAAGCTAACTTCAAATTCTCCTTCATTTTTATGGCCACTGTATTCTTTAGTGGAGAAAGTGGCCTTTGGTGCAAGTATGAATCTGTATATTTTGCGAGGTCTTTGTTCTGAAGAATCCTATAATTTTATCTAATATCTTGATGTTCTTGATAGAGAGCATGTAGTTTCCCCACCACTTAACCCAAGTTTCGTGTATGGACCATGTACTGATGGAAACCGTTATCTTTATCTTCTTAGGCGTTAAACTCCATGAAGGGAGCCATATCTAAAACTCGCTTATAAAGCTAGCTACACAAGACAGACGCCCGCTTCAGCTATCCCTAACCTGGAGAAAAAACGCTGAATTCTTATTTCCTCTGCTTGTCTCCTTTTCACGGCTTTATTAATTTAAAATTACTGCTGTGCTTCAATGCGAGGGGGTTTGAATCTAATGACACAATTGATATTGTACAATTGATATTGTGTCTATTATTTACTGAAATCGATTCATTTCTAGTAAAGATCAGGAATTAACACGAATTTGACGAGTGATTTAATGAAAATTTTTGATTTCTACTAAAAATAAACCGAAAGAAGATTTGGTTTGAGAAAGTCATGAATCTGTAATTCTAGGGTTTCTCAAACAGTAAATGGAACATGTAGATGATATCTATAAAATAATACCAGAATAAATGAGAAATGAATCAATAAGAAATGAATGTAAGAGTAAGTAGTAGGTACCATGTTTTAAAAACAAATATCGGTTGATGTGTTACTCAATCCTGGGGTAACTTGAATGCAATCAAAATCCGTAAAAAAGGTATTCTAAACTCTTTATGAAACAGCATTCCCATCATTGAAATAAACTTGTTCTCATACAATTTTATGACCTCTACTAGCTAATTTTGAATGACATCAGGTGGCTGTAAAACCAGAAAAAGAAATTAAAAATTATTCAAATTATTTCTAATCAAATCAACAAGAACCGTATACCAAAAATTCTTTCAAAATAGTAAAATACCATTATCACCCCCTTCTAAATATATCTATACTATAGAGAAGGAACGGAATGAATAATAATAATAATTCATCATTTCAATTAGAGTATATAAGCAAGTGTATATAAATAGATCCATCATAAGCCAGGCACATACAAACAAAACGTCGAGAGGTAAAGTAATATCTTATTAAATTTCATAATTTGTTTTTAACCCATTTCCCATATACGCCGTACGACATCAACGAGTGCAATATCCATAAAACCGCCAAACCAAACCGCACACAAAAAAATTTCCCCTAAAATATTATAGGGAAATAAAATATTTCCACCCTTACACAAAAAAAAATCTCAACCGCACCATAATTCCCTTTATTCAATGGTAATACGTATGCATCTGTAATAAAGGGATTGAATTCAAAAATTACGTAGTACATATATATACAGATCACACAAGGGATCGATCTATTTTATTCCATTTTCATCGGTTAACATTTCACAAATCACTCAACGCGGTGGTTTGTAACGCATGTACGTAATTTAATCAATCGGAATAAATTAGTTAATTAAAATCACTTCGATTTAATGGTAAGTTGGTAAGCATATATAATATGGATTGGCCTATGGCTATATTCGGTAATTTTATTATACTCTTTATGCAAAACGAATAATAGTTCCAGATGTTCACGGGCAGACTTCATTCATTTAATGCATATCAATAGACCGGGATCATGTATAGCGGTACAGTGTTAAGGTCAACATAAATGAGATAATTAACGATCAAAAGTCATCAAACTACTGTCTCTAAATATAATAAAGGCCATTCAAAATACGATATATACAATTTAGTGTACTACCGTGTGAAAGCAATTAACTACAACCCAGCCATACAAACACACCGCGGGGAATTCATATTCATATAACCATCTAAATATTTTTTGACTAATTATACAAACCAAAACATCTTTATATTATATGCTGATAGTTCGAACATGTTAACGAGCTTTCAAATAAAAGCTTAATTAAACTGTCAGAATGTGTATATAAAAGAGAAGGAACACATTGATATATAAAGAACAAAATCAGTTCTAATTCGATAGTTTCCATTCTTTTCATCTCAACGATATGTAAAAATCTTTCACAGTTCCGCGCGCGTCTTAATTTTATAAATTCATTCCGCAAAAGTCAATCAATAATGTTTCTACATTAATTTACATAAATAAAACAAAAACGATATATATAATTAATATTTCAAATTTATTAAATTTGCTACGGTAAATTTATTATTCGAATTATTATGTTATAACAAGGAATAAATTATAAACTGATTAAGATTTACGTTTTAATTTAATTTTTCTTTATATCGACTATATACAATAAAATCATATAGACTTCGTTTTGTATTACCTATGTAGCTGTAAAAAAACAATTAAGATGTTCACGAATCTCTAATAGTTTATTTGCACGATTCAACGTTAATTAAAATTTAAAAATTACAAGGGTGCGTTCAATATATTCGTAGCAGTGTTGTGCCATATTGTCTATATAGACAATGTAAACAATGTTTGTAGACAATTTAAAAATATGGCGCCGACAATGAAGAGAATGTATAGACAATATGTTCGATCCGATGTTAGTTGTTTGGTTTCACTTTGACAAACAAATGGCATCATTATGATTATCAGAATGAATGTGACAATCACAGGCATAGGTTATTTTGGTTCAAAATACCTTCAGACATAACATCGGATTCGGGTCAGAAGCTGCATTTATGTACGTTGTAGATATTGTCGCATGTTCTAAATTCCAAGAACGATGTCTGTTTTTATCGATAATTCCTTGTTTCATAAACCCAAACTCAGATTCGTGCTGGTGTTGCTCTTGTACTAGCAGTCTCATTTTCGGCTGGGTGCATCGTCAACTCATTCTGAAGCAAGGCAAGCCGCGGCTTTAGTGTTTTTTAGTTCACTTGTTGCGAACGACTTCTTTTTTCATATCTTTTCATACCACTCTATCGGCAAAATACTTGAGAAATAAAACACCTTCCAACGTTGTATAGCATTTTCAAATATATTGGGTATTGATGCAATATCAGTAAGCACCATTGTATCATCAAACGTGAAACCTGGTGGTGCCTTTGACATTTTAGAAAGGGCAATCGCTATTTAATTATTCATTCATTTCCACCATTGTTCCACCGATTTTCCACTTCTCGAATCAATTTAAAGAAGGGTTTAATTTTTATTGTTTTCCTCAGAAGTAACCTTTTGTGTTGCTAGATTATTTTTATTTATTAAGAAAGAAATCTATTGTTTAAGTTACATGTATATGATTTCAGATTAAAACGGAACATTCAGTTAAAAACTCAAATTCCTTTATTTTCAAGCTTGTATATTTTGTAATCCGTGCATCTTGTTGGTTACGGAGGTAGCCAAGCTACATTTTCATGGACTGGTAAATTTTAGACATAATCCATGTCACTTTTGCTTAGCAAACAAATTAGAAATTTCTTTTCAATGCTTTCAATTCTTTTTAGCTACATGCGAAATTCATAATCTCATTGGCTCATTGCAATACTTCGCTGTTGACGTTGTATGAAGTATTTAACGGATTTCTCTTACGATGCGGCAAATAAACATGATTTTGCATTTCTTAAAATTTAAGTATAGTAAGCTTCAACCACACGTATGAGTTTTTGATTATCTCGGTTATTCTTTCTATGAAACCAATTAAAACCTAGGGACCGATGTGTGATCCTTAGGGAACACCAGACGTAATTTTAATAACGATTGATTTCTTATTTCCTATTATATATAAAATTGTCGCTGATCTGATAGACATGACTGTACGGACAAAATTAAATACTTTACTTTTAATGACGGATAGAATTAAGTACTAAAATTGTTGTATACAGCTATTTCAAACAATTTAAGATTTCCTCTGTGTATATCTTCTCAATTACCCGATTCAAAAATTTTCAGTTTTCGGGAAACATAATTGGAATTGTTAAAACGTTAGCATACTCCTTCAGAATAAAAGAGGATAGTAACGCTTAGTTATATACTGATTGAAAAAACGAGATAAATAAAATTAGACTACAATCAGTATATGCACTAAGTGTCTCATTTCATAGTTCAGAATATTGATATCAATTACATTGTGCATTTATTTTGTATAACTTTTAAGATTATTTACGTTAAAATCCGTTATATGGCAAGTACATAGATATTTTTTGTACAAGTATATAAACAAACAAATTTTACGTGCTTCCTGCACGTAAATATTAATGTTCTTTAAATAAAACTTAGTAAAATTAGCACATACAAAAATAACAGCCTATTAAAGTTAGCCAAAAGTTGCCAGCCGAAAGTGAAAAATCGATAATGCAGATAGTGTCTCGACTATATCAGCCGAAAGTTAAAAAAATATATATTAAATTGAAATCCCAGCCGAAAATAACTTACCACAAAATCAACCGAAAATATGTATATATTCGTAACAAACAACAAATAAAACTAAAATACCGATATCAATTTACAAGTTTCTTATACATATAATCTGAGTAGAATGTTTATGGGCAAACTTCAAAAATTCGTAAAAACTTAAATTTTAAAGTGTTATGTTTGGAAAAGATCTTATTTGAATCGGTGTGTTGATGGTTATCGCTGGAAAATTTTTCAGATCAAGTTTCATGTTGAGAGTCCGGGAAAATGAGGGGAAGGTAATCGCGGGAAAATTTTTCAGATCAAGTTTCATATTGAGAGTCCGGGAAAATGGAAGGGAAGTGAAATTCACGTGCAAATTTTAAAAATTCGTAAAAACTTAAATTTTAAAGTGTACGAGTTTTTGAAATTTGCACGTGTATTTCACTTCCCCCCATTTTCCCGGACTCTCAACATGAAACTTGATTTGGAAAATTTTCCAGAGATAACCATCGACAAACCGATTCAAATAAGATTTTTTCCAAACATAACACTTTAAAATTTAAGTTTTTAGCGGATTTTTGAAATTTGCACGTATATTTCACTTCCCCCCATTTTCCCGGACTCTCAACATGAAACTTGATCTGGAAAATTTTCCAGCGATAACCATCGACAAACCGATTCAAATAAGATCTTTTCCAGACATAACACTTTAAAATTTAAGTTTTTATATTTGATACATAATTATATGGCATAAGAAACATAAATTAATATCGGTATTTTAGTTTTATTTGTTGTTTGTTACGAATATATACAAATTTTCGGTTGATTTTGTAAGTTAGTATCTTTTGGCTGGGCTTTCAATTTAATACATAATTTATTTAACTTTCGGCTGGAGTATTCGAGACACTATCTGCATTATCGATTTTTTTTTCATTTTCGGCAGGCAACTTTCGGCTAACTTTAACAGTATAAAAATAATGAAGATATAATATATTTACAAAAATAATGTATTATTATAATTATTACATGCAGGAAGTGAATCATTCCATTACATTAGATATGTATTAATTGCTGCTTAAATTTAATTACAAAATGTGTTTACTTCATATAGAGTGTACTTAAAAGTGCCAAATATTAAGATTGATGTAAATATTAAACAAACAAATTATTACATGCGCGAAGTGAATATTAATGTTTATCAAGCAATAGATATTAATATAATTATATTTAAGAAGAATATAACAGTGTTACACATTGATTTACTACATTATGTAACGTATTGGTACATCGGTTCTCACGCACCTTTGAGAGTAGGATAGTTCTTTCGGCTGAGGACGGTTTCAAAGAAAACGAACCGATTTACCTTCGTTCACAAGTTAAGTTATGGGTACGATAATTGTTCCTGCACCAAATATATATATATATATATATATATATATATATATATATATATATATATATATATATATATATATATATATATATATATATATATATATATATATATATATATATATATATATATATATATATATATATATATATATTGTAACGAAAGCAGGCCTCCATTTCGATCAACCTGCGATGTTAACAGAATTTTACCAATCCAAAAATAATATCCTCAATTTTGCGGTCTAATTTGCCAACTGCTCAGCCTGGGTGGATTCTAATTTATGGATATATTGAATTGGTATTTAATTTTGACCGCAACACACAAAAAAAAACAAGAATATAAGTAAAAACGGAAGGATCCATTGCAACCAACTAACACTGTGACTTAAACACTCACTTCAGTTCGGGTTCCCACATTATTCCCAGATTAAGCTCTCATAATTAATAAAAATAAATTAAGAGAACCGCAAATATTTACAGTTTAAATTACTAATTAACACCATTTTATTGAATTAAATATTATTGAATTTAAAAATGAAATATTTTTATATTTTGTTTTTTTTTTTTTAATATTGACAGAAAAACAATAATTTAACAAATAAATTAATAATGGACTAAATAACTTAATAAATAATTATAATTTTAACTAGCCTAATATAATTAAGATGCGCATTTCGGATCATTTATATAAATAAAAAAAAAATATATGTATACATATTATTAAGTTTAGTCGACTTACGAAAATAATTTTTAATTGCGTTGATAGACGCTGGCTGCCATGATGTTGATAATTTATACCGAAGATACGTTTTTGTTTTGTATGATTGTTGCATTAATGTAATATCCCGCTCGTAAATTAATGTTGAATGTATCATTACGGATTGATATGTATTGGCGGAATTTTGCAGTAACGTTTTGCATACCACTTCGTTTTTCTTTGTTCGTGGATTATTAAATATGATTTTTATTATGAACATTTTTTTATTTTATTTTAAATAAACAGGATTTTTCATTATTTATATGTAGTCAATATATTAAGTATAATTTTCAAATTAGCTTAGCACAATTTAATTTTAATTCTAGATATTAACATTTACACAAATTGCGCATCACAGCATTAATTATAGTTCGTAACTTAATTTAGTTTTCAACTTAATTTTAATTTTATGTACATGTAACGTTATATAAAAATTCTTTTTTTTTACAAATTTACATTTTTTTTTTTGTATATCTTTTCACTATGGCCGGTTTATAACATTCAACCAATTAGCTATTATCACATATGTATTTATTTTGTTATCACGATAAACCGCACAATAATTTCGTACATCACAATTTACTCACAGAATCGTTTTAATATTTATTTTTATGAAATACTATATTATATAGATTTTAGATGCCGAGATAATTTACTTTGCGATTTTTCTCGCGATTTTTTTTTTTTTTTTTTTTTTTTGTGTCCCATAGCAACTTTGTAATTTTAATATTTTGACTGTCCCGCGTTACCATTAAAATTTGGCTTATATACCTTTTTAAGATTACAGCTACCCACACCAATCGAAAATTTACAATCAGTATTGTTATTCTATTTATTTACAACTACCCGCCAGATCAACAGTAGAAGGGTATTTGTGCACAGTGCATGAAGTAGCAACAAAATTCCAACCCATTGGCTGTAAGGGCGAATAATGGAGGCCTTACAATATATATATATATATATATATATATATATATATATATATATATATATATATATATATATATATATATATATATATATATATATATATATATATATATATATATATATATATATATATATATATATATATATATATATATATATATATATATATATATATATATATATATATAATATATATATATATATATATATATATATATATATATATATATATATATATATATATATATATATATATATATATATATATATATATATATATAATATATATATATATATATATATATATATATATATATATATATATATATATATATATATATATATATATATATATATATATATATATATATATGTATATATATATATATATATATATATATATATATATATATATATATATATATATATATATATATATATATATATATATATATATATATATATATATATATATATATATATATATATATATATATATATATATATATATATATATATATATATATATATATATATATATATATATATATATATATATATATATATATATATCGGATAGTTTTAGCCGGAACGCGTGAAATTGGTATATATGGCGTGGAACTTATTCGGCGATGGATCACAATTGTTTTGATTAAAACATTAAATTTTCGTAATTCATTTTTAAAATTTAATATTAATTAATATGAATATGTTTCATCGAGAAAAAATTTAAGAAATCTGTTTTATATATCTTTTTAAAATTAATTCTAAACTATAATAACTATGCTACTTAAAACTATAGGTATCTTTTGTTTTGTATCTTTTTATTGATTTTTTTTGGTTATATCACGCGTAATCCGAGTGTCTTTTAATCAGCCTTCGTTTTCTAATTTCCGTAGCGTTATTAGTCTACCACTTGTTTTATTTTCGTAATATCCGTTTTGTAATTCCAGTTCCCACACGCAATTTTTGCACGTATTCAATTCCAAGTCGGGCCACTGTATCGACCGCGATTGTTTCACCACTTTCTTTTTGTATTATAGTGGGTCACTGTTTTTTATATCGTTTATGCCCACGTTTTTAATTTATAATTTGGTTTTTTTATTTTTTTTTTTTTTTTTGTTATTAGCAAGAACCTGGTTCAATCCCAACACTCGACTGCTTTTTTTAAATTATTCCTCGTACTTAAAAAAAAACGGTACATATCTATTTGGCATTTAACCTTATACTAATTTAATGATTAACAGTTAATTAATTAATAATAATAATTTTCTATATACATAAATACTACCCTACTGGAAGGTAATCGATGAACTCATTGATGAGTTCATCATGAATCATTCAATTAAGTCTCGAATGAACTTTATTGTGTGCCCATAAAGTCATTTATATATTTAATGAAATTTTACGTGATCTAACGAATCATGTTCATAAGGAATTTGCTGTATAACGCATTGATGAATTCATCGACGATTTTTGGAAAGAAGTCATTGAAATAGTGGGCAACCTTCTAGACTTAGTGTAGACTCGTTTGACTTTTATGCGATGTTTTGCCCAAACTGGTAACTCATCAAAATAATTCTAGTTAATTTCCAATAAGTCTATCTGAAAGAAGACTTATTGTAGACTTTCAAATAAGTCAGTCTCCACAAAATAAGTTACAAATTGGGCCGCACTCTAAGCTGAAAATAAAAATTTCTCCATCCGTACTAAATGACAATATGAAATTGATATTAAATAAAATTACTAATTAATTATTTTATTGACGTTATTATAACATACGTATTACTATTTTCAGACTAATTCTGTTATATCTTTGGCATGGTAAGTGCCTAATAACTTTCCCTCATTATTTGCCACTACATACTTAACATTACCCTCACGTTTAACAACTTTTTGTTTTACTCTAACCGGAATGAATTTAGCGCAGAATTGCTTGCTCGACTCGCTTTGCGGGTACGTTTTTATGTAAACAGTCTGACCAACCATAAACTTTTTAGCACAAGCCCGTAAATGATGTCGCGCATAATTATCATAAGCGTCTCTCAGATGTTTTCGAATTTGAGTATAGATTATTGGCATTTTGTAATGGTTTGGTAAAAGATCGGGTTCGGAATCGAGTAAACAGTTAGCGTCTTTCAACAGTTGATACTGTTCCGCATGAAAAATTCTATGGTACCCAAACATAAGATAATGTGGCGAATTGGTTGTAGACTGATGAATAGAATTTCTTAGGGCACACGATGTTTCGGAATTAAATATGCGTAATTGTATGCATACCGATTGATGTATAGGAGGCAAGCAGCAACACCGACACCTCAATAAATCGGTTGTGCCGATAAATTTGAAGTTTGCACCACAATGCTAAAGACAATAAAATCCTTTAAATTTTGATCGATTCCTATATTTTAGATCCACCCAGCTTTAAAAATTTCTCTCCTTCTTTGATGGGCCTTTTCGAACTACCGAAGTACTGTATAATTTTTATTAGAGGCAACTTAAATTTTACGACGATGTCCCGCTTTCGCAATGCCATTGTGTATCAGAGCTAAATGATTAGGAAAGAACATTTATTAACTCCCTTAATAATTAACGAATAATTACTTAATATTGATAGCGTCAAAAAAATAATAAATTTTTACCAACCTTTTACTATACATCTTCATACAAATACTCCACGTGCAAATGACAATTCTTTATATCTTGTATGCACTTTATTTTTTGTTGCTAAATGTCACCACCCCAAACTTTTATAGTTGTCAATATCTTCAAATATTTTCCAATAGTTCAAATAGTTTAATATAAAATGCTGTATTTTTTACATGATCTTGATATGTTAGGTTTATTAGGCAAGAAAACTATTACATGCACGAAGTGAATATTAATGTTCAGCTTGTAAAAGTTAGTAATTTTTTTTACAAATTAGTAGATTATATCGAATAAAGCTTTGCACTATCATTTTCCACATTATTTATAAAAAAAAAGATTACATTTATTACAAGCAGGAAGTGAATATACATTTAAGATGAATCATGATATTCTAGAATTAAAGTTAAATTTAAAATACAAAAAGAATGTATTTGATGATTTTATTAAAATAGCGTACTTTCAAAAGCTAAACACTGCCGGAAATTTAAAAATTTTATGATTTAAAAAAAACAATGCACGAAGTTAATATTAATGTTCATCGTAATAAAACTTTCCCATCAAAAATATGTCCGATAGAGTTTAACTCAATCGTTTACTACATTATTTAAACAGGAAGTGGTACACTTTAATAATCAGCTGTATTTGAATATAATACGCTGATCGATTTAGTATGTAAGTAGATGATCGAAGTAGACGATCATCTCATTCGCATTACATACGTCCAGAAATTAGCGGCAGTAGTTGTTCACCTATTTACTTCCACTCTTCTTTTCAAAATGGAAATCCATACATTATGTCAGTCGAATTTACCTAAAAAGTTGTCTTATGAGAACAATAAATCTGTTCGTAAAGCGTTGACTTATTATCTTCAGTGTTGAGGATTATCTTCAGGCCGGCCATAGAAAATGGCCAGCGCATTGTGCCTGTTATGGCAGTTGATGTCGTTGCAGTTAAATGTAATGGACGTCGTTGGTAGTTCGAGGAAGTGAATTTGAGCAACCAGCTCAAACCCGCAAGTAGAGGTTAAGGTTCACAACCTATCCGTCATCGCCTCTTACTTTCTTGAATTCGAGCACGCAAGTGCATATACAAGGTATGCCTTTCACTGCAATCGGGTCTCTCCTGAAAGGATCGTTGATTGGAGGTAAACATAATACTTGTTCATAATACTGCCCTTAGTCTTAAGCCTAATCACTTTAATATTCTGCTCTCGTCTAACACGTCGTCGACATTCGGGTATTCACAGCCGATGGGAGATATAACCGATGTCTATAGATCCCAGAATATTGCAGCATAACTTCATGAACAGGCTCAGGTTCCCCATTAATTTGCTAGGGGTTCAGCTTGATCGGGATGCACATGGAACTACATAAAAAAAATCTTCCATTGGCATGACACATCCTTTTATATGTGCTTCTACGTAATAATAAAAAAATAATAATTTCTACGTTACGCGAATGTATAGTCCAGGGCATTTAGATCAAAATCGACCGGAATAGCGGAAATTTTTAGGGACAGCAGATATCGAGATGCGGTTTTCTGCATTGTGTTCAGAAAGGTCCCAGGAAAAAAGTCTATATCGTCTGGTTTTGAAAAATGCATTCTGGGCCGGAAAACGCATTTTCCAATTGCATCATTACTTGCACCATTATAAGAACGACTGGAAACTCGAAAAATCACTCGGAAATCGTTACTCAGGGGTTTTTGGGGGTGCCGAACTCGATTCTAGCATTAGAATTACCCGGGGTGCACGGTAGTGGCTCTGTGGGGGTGCGCGAGGGTGTATTAGGGGCAAATGGCAGCGTGCATGAAAATCGCTCCAAACTCGTTACTCGGAGGTTTTCGGGGATGCCGAATTCAATTCTGGCATAAGACTTCCCCGGGGGTGCTCGGAGTCCCTCTTTGGGGTTGTCTGGGGGTGATTGAGAGGGAAATGGCAGTGTCCATGAAAATCACTTCAAAATCGATACTCGAGGTTTTCGGGGATGCCGAATTCAACTCTGTCATTAGGCTTCCCCGGGGCGCTCGGGGGTGGCTCTGTGGGGTTGTCTGGGGGTGATAGGAAGGAAAGGGCATCGTCCATGAAAATATCTCCAAAATCGTTCCACGGGACCGGCTTTCTGGGTCATGGTGATAGGACTGAGCTCTCCATCCACCAAATCTCACCCCCATTCCAACGGATCTAAGGTCTCATCTTGACCTTGTGAACCATACCGAGCTTGTTCTTGAAAATAGACAAGCTTGATATTCTCGGTTAACGCATTGGCAGTCGGGATTATGCGTGAAAGATCGACTTTTTTAAAATTGGTGGCTTCAGCATACATTTTTGCTCGATAGCTTTGGATGAGCTCAATCGCAGGTTTATTGCTCGTGCGCACATTTTTGGGTGTCCCGTAAAGAGCCAAAGCTAGACAAAGCCCATGATCTATTAAATTATCCATGGATACACGTGTTTGTTTAAATATTTTTGCAAACCCATGTAAATCATCGGATTTCTCAAACAAATCGCAGAATTTTACTTTCGCTCGATAGAAAAATGCTGAGGTTGTGTCGCATCCCGTGAAAGCATGTAGAAATAATATATGAAACCTGATGCACGTGCTTCTGGATGCTAAGCTCTCGGAAGGATACACAACATCAGGTACTATAGCGGAAAGCAACTTCAGCAAGAACAAGCAAGCATTGTTAAGACGTCAGTGTCTTCCGAAACAATAACCACTTTATTGTTGCGGCTGCCAGAAGCAGTCTCAACGGCCTTGAGCACAATATCAACATCCACATCAGCTACACTTTGCTGAGACATTATGTAAGCCCGTTTCAATTCCTCCTGGAGAAATTTAATGAGCTGAATTGATTTCGGAATCCCCGAAAACCCCCGCCAATCACCCCCAGACAACCCCACAGAGCCACCTCTGAGCACCCTTGTGAAAATATAATGCCAGAATTGAATTCGGCATCCCCGGAAACCTCCGAGTAAAGAGTTTGGTGCGCTTCCCATGGACTATGCAATTTCCCCCCCCCCCCCCAGAATGACCCCTTGATACACATGCAGAGCCACCCCCGAGCGCTCCCGGGTGATTCCGATGCCAGAATTGAATACCACATCCCAGAAAATCTCCGGAATCAACTTCGGCATAATGAATAATTCAACATTTGTTATTTGAATAAAGTATCCTATTTGTTATTTGAATAAAGTATCCTATTTGTTATTTGAATAAAGTATTATTTTCATTATTTGTGATTTTTCACTTTCACCTTTAAAATTTTCCACAGAGCCAACCCCGAATGCCCCCGGGGAAGTCTAATGCAAGAATTGAATTCGGCAACCCCAAAAACCCCCGCGTACCGATTTTGGAGATATTTTCATGGACGGTGCCCTTTCCTCCCTATCACCCCCAGACAACCCCACAGAGCCACTCCCGAGCGCCCCAGGGAAGTCTAATGACAGAGTTGAATTCGACATCCCTGAAAACCCCGAGTATCGGTTGTCCCCGATTTTGAAGTGATTTTCATAGACGCTGCCATTTCCCCCTCAATCAACCCCCCCACAACCCCAAAGAGGGACTCCGAGCGCCCCCGGGGAAACCTAATGGCAGAGTTGAATTCGGCATCCCCGAAAACCCCGAGTATCGATTTTGGAGTGATTTTCATGGACGCTGCCGTTCTCCTCCCCCACGCCTCTGCCCTCCCCCCTCCCAATCACTCCCAGACCACCCCACAGAGCCACCCCGAACACCTCCGGGGAAGTCTAATGCAAGAATTGAACTCGGCATCCCCAAAAACCCCCGAGTATCAAGTTTGGAGCGATTTTCATGCACGCTGCCATTTCTCCCCCAATTTACCACCGCGGACCCCCCCCCCCCCCCCCCCAATCACCCCCGTGCACCCCCGGGTAAATCCCAGAATTGAGTTCGGCAGCCCCGAATACCCCTGAGTAACAAGTAATGGTGCAATTTTAAAATGCATTTTCCGACCCAGAAGGCCCAGAAGGCATGAAAACGAACCAGACGATATAGAGTTTTTTCCTTGGACCTTTCTGAACACAATGCAGAAAACCGCATCTCAATATCTGCTGTCCCTAAAAATGTCCGCTATTTTTCCTAACTTCCCTGAACTAGTAATGTGCATCTGGTTATATGGTATCTAGCTTCTCAATGGTTTCACATTCAATGATGTGTGCCTGCCGTAAAGAGCTCTTTAATTGAACTCGACAAGACGTTTCCAAAGTCACCATCACTGATATTGTTCATTAAGCTTAATTGACAGAGCCAGTTGTCTCATACTCGAGGACAAACGAAATCTCAAATATAAGGATGTCATGACTACGTCGAGATTTCGTTATGTTAAGTAGCTGTTAAGATAGAACTTGCGTCGATCTCAAAATATAGACCATACGCTGCTGAAACGTTTGGGTTCAGCGCTGTCACGGTAGCAAAACACTGCACTTCTGTGTAACAAATGTCACTGATAGCATCGCGTTTCTGATCTCATTGGGTTTTGTTTGTCAGCACGAACAACCCGAATCGGATCATCTTCAACCAGTTTAGCCAAATGAATAATAGTCATATTCAGTTAGTTTTAATTTATGAACCACAAGCGAGACATATTGAGATTGTTCAGTGTATCAGTCACTTCCATAATTCTCGTATCATCGCTACACAAGTAGTAAAGCTGGTTGGTTTTGGTTCACTCATATGTAAGGATTTTAAATGCGAACAATATGACCTGGCCACTGAAACTATACAAATTTGATATTCTTGATGAATGTAATGATGCGTGAAAAAAGTCGCATATGGAATATAACCCGATTCAAGACTTTTATAGCAGCGGTGATACATATCCAAGGCGTTCTTACTTGATAGGTCAGTGATTCATAGAGCTTAGAAGCCACTAAATGATAGCACACGATATTGTGGAGTACAACTGCTTCCTTCAAATGCAGTTATCCAGATTCTACATCATTCATCGCTTCTGCAGAGGATTGGCGCGTTTTCTACACCATATAAACCAAACAGATATTTGCAGCTGTGTCTGCTGCAGGCATATAAAATAAAACGAACACGAATATATCAAACACCAATCATATAAATATCGAGAACTTGTAAGACGCACAATGTACGAGAACGTGTGATATTTCTTTAAAAATTCGTTGTGATTGGTTACGTAAGATACAATAATTATTTAGGCTTATTTTAATGAGTCAAATTAATTGAGTTTTGGATTTCCGTAATTTTATTGTGGTTATGGTATACTCATGAATCATGAGGAAATCGTTATGACTGTAATGTGCGCTTTATGCACGATTTGAAGATTATAGCAAAAAAATGTCATTGAAATTATGAACAAAATTTTGAACAGTAATTTCTGGATGGTTAATTGAATTATAGTAAACAGTTAAAATCAGTAAGATAAACACAGATTTCGGTCTATGGAAGTTCATCTATCATTTTATTCATGAATTCGTTTATAACTTTGTGTACCAAAATTCTTAAAATATTTTTAAATTTTTTCATAAACCATTAGGCCTTCACTAATACCACCATTAACCTATCAAACTAAATTTCATGCAAATAAGAAAACGAACGAATACAGATGATCACGTAATTCTGCATGGTAATTAACCATAAACTTTAACTTAAACCATGCGCTAATTTACGAAGATGATTAGCTCGGTGTATATATAGTCCAACATTCAAAAAGAATCTCAAACAAAAAATCAAAATTAAGTCATCAATTATATCGTGCTCATTTCATAAACCCCTTTCCCAACTCTTCGTTTAAATTATAACAATCATGATGGATTTACGAAACGAAATGCGGTTTATATGGTTTCTTCCTATATACGATAAATATTGATACTCGTCGAAGATGAATATATTCCGAATTACCAATTTATTCGGTTTAAACAGCAAATCGATTTCGATTAAAATGATTTCCAATATGTATATAGCGCTGGCAATAAAAATTGAATTTATTTTCATGTAAATCTGTAACTGATAAGATTAAAATTTTCGTTTAGTGTTTCGTGTACGCTCGCTTTAATTTTATTGCGCAAAATTTTAAAAAATTCTGAGATATTCCTATATATTTTGCCTTTATTTGGATTTTATTGGTTTCATGTAATTTATTGGTTTGTGATGTAAGTTCAATAAAATAAAAATTATATTCGGTGGTAAATTTCGTATTTATTTTTTACATAAAAAACATGATGATATAAAATTTACAAAAGGATTGGGTTGGCATAAGTTATGTATTGTGGAGTAACATGATATGCTCTTCCGATTATTTTATATGCATTTTATTATGTTGACGATGATGATGATGATGTTGTTATATTGATCTTCATGACAAGCCATATAAAATAAATATAGTTTTAACGACCGGTTAAATATCTCAATTAAAACATTTGTATTACATACTTTGTTTAGAGGAAGTGCCTTAAAATATTAAACACGTGATCAAAATTTTTTTAAATCGATTCCTAAATTAGAACAATAAAAAAAGCGACAAATACTTTATTAACTATGTAATAATTTCGAAAATTAAAAATCAACTCGTTCATTCAAACATAGTTTTGAAAATAAAAAAAAAAATTGATCGGATTTTAATGGGTTTCTAACAACTTCCTTAAATAAATTTTTTAATAGACTTACAAATATGCTACACACGTTTAATGTGCCGCAGATCATAAATTAATTTACTTGCACAGCTCTCACTATATATTTGTTGTTGGTACAATTTTCTTGCGTTCGTACATTAATTTTCATTCATCTGTTACAAATTAATCTTGATTTGTTTGTTTATTTTAGTGAGTATTTTAAATTTTCAAAATAAAGTTAAATCATAAATTGTGAAACTTTATGGGAGTCCATTAATTATGAATGTATGCCAGAAATTTATATCTTGGTCGGATTGCATACCATAATATTACAGTATTGAACAAACAATGGTGTAAGTTCTTGGCAAGGAATGTATATCTCAGAAACTGCAAAATTAATTAGGCATATACCGTAAGTGTAATAATGTTAATCGAAGTAAAACTTTTACAAACAGTGAAGCTAAACACAAAAAAGTGTGACTGTATTCAAATAATGTATTGCACTCTAATAGATGATTCACCTTTAGAAGAAATATGCCCTATTTTGCAAAATCTCTATGTTTTTTTTAATGAATGGATTCCGTTCAAGACTTTTTAATGGATGGACCTCCGTTCCGTAATATTTGCGATCTAAACATCCACAATTTTTATACAAATTTAAAATGAATATTAATTTTTTTCACATTTTAAATATGTGTAGGTTAGGTAGGCCCAAATAAGAAATACATTATCGACACGTTATCGACTCGACACAATATTATTCATTCGAGCGTTTATGAAAGAGCCGGTAGATGCTACTCTACGGCCTCCAATATAAAATAATTTATGGATACTTCCGATGAATGAACTTACATTTCCTTGGCGATGTTCGTGAAACCTGTGATCATTTGCTGATTTATACTTTATTGCAAAAGTTTATCGACAAAACGTTTTGTAATGTACAATGTATGTCATGAAAAATCTCTTTTTATCTTTTCATGAAAACTGGGACTTTTCGCATTTCATTCATTAAACACTGACGAACAAAAAAAATTGCTGAACGAATGGTAACAAACAATGGATTTGCAAAACAAGGGGAAACGCGCGAATGTCTGTGAGTGGATTAGATAAATCCAGCTCTGGAACCTCTAAAGACTTGATTACGTTGCAAGTAAAATTATTATCGATTATTATTAAATTATTATCCTTCGGTACTCTTATAATATCCAAATGTAAGTGTTAAGTGTTTTTCTAAATGGTCAAGCTCAATACCGACAAAAATGACTCAGTTACCAAAGTTTAGGCACTCAAAACACTAAAATAATAAAAAAGTATTAGATTGTCCAAGGAAGAATTTTGTGAGCACTATTTCGGCGAATTTCTTCGCCAAGAACGTAATAAGCAATTCTCCATGTCGGTTCATTATGAAAATTACATTCAAGACTACAAGTTACTTACTAATTCTAATTGCTGCAACACAATGGCTTAAGAGCAGTTGAGGGCATAGTATTTGATAGATCAGGTAAATGGAGCACGGGTGTCTAATTAAATGGTGGTAAAGCGATCGGCCTTTCAATTCAGGCCATTTTGTATGCTATCATACTTTAGCCAAAACAAAATAAGCATACCAGATCCTACCAGCATTAAAACAAGTAACAGATGGCATCTTAGGCTTGGCATTCAAGCCGCTCTTGCACTATCCAATGATGTTCATGTTAATTTTAAGTAAATCTTATGATGGAACCGATGCACTACAACTCCATAAAATATCTCGGAATTCCAAATTTCGTAAGAATTTCACCTTCGGAAGTGGAAGTTTTTTGATCCAAAAGTATTATGCAGCATTGCTTACGAGCTTCAGGAAATCGCGTTGTGGATATAACTGGAATTTTTAAAACGATTGTTTCAACTTTAGTGTTAATCTTTCTGATTCAACTAAATTTACAATGAGAACCTTACAGTTATAAATTTTCGTACAAAAACCACAGATGGTCACATAATTTTCTTCCAAGTCAAAGGTAGCTCAATAAAACTACAAACACTTCAACTGATAGAATTGTGCGCCGTGGTGTTAATAGCCAATCTGATCAAAATTTGAAAAAGAGAATCTGACTGATTCGGAGATCATTGGTTTAGGAGTCATCCAAAAGGATGGGGTGCAGAACTTCCAAAATTATTTACATGTGTCAATGCAAAAATGTCACCGCCGCAATTAAATATTTAACTAAATGTAGGGAAAGTTTCAAATTCCTTGCGGTCTACTATCTTAAATTATTCTGAATTGGTTCAGATTGTGCAACTTATTTGCTAACACGATATGGATGAGTTTGAACTAATTCGAGTGGGTAGGAGGCTAAATAATAAGTGCGATACTCTACCAAATATCCTATTCTGCTGTATGATCCGATTATCCTTTATTCAAAATCATGACCCGCGATAATTCTTTATTCAAAATCATCTCGATAACAATTATGGTGGTCCTCCGCTTCTTTTAGCCATCACTAGACAGGAATATGGATGAAAAATGGTAAATTTAAGGCAAAATTGTCATTTAAAAATGCGTAACATGAAAAGTAAAAGACAAAGTGTCAGCAATAATTAATGATAATTGATAAGCCTATCCAGTTCACGAGTTCAACTCATTAGACCGTTTCCTATATATTTAAAGGGTAGTGGATAGAAGACATTTAATCTATGAATATGTCTGGGGCACTCAAAAGGTACACTGTAAGATGCTAAATTTGCTCTGAACCGCACAGTTATAAAATCACTAATTGTATCCATTCTGATTGTAAACTTCGAGAAATTCAAACAATATTTCAAATTATTTTTCCACATATCGCAAATTTGATCACTATATAGTAACCTACCCGAAAAACAATTTACAATTTTAGTTATGTAAATTAACCGATGAGGGACTGAGGTACCGAGTTGTTTTTGGTCGGGCAATCCTTTCCTAAAGTACGCTAAAATAACCACGATTTGTCAGACCTTGGGCCATGCGTGTTAACTGAGAGAATACCGATCAGTTATCTGCAGTTTTCTGTTAGTCAAATGTAAGGCAAAAGTTAAACTATGTGTGCTACTAGTTAACTGAACATTAACCGACCGGTTATTTTGTGGTTTTTGTCAGTGAAGTGGTAGGCAGAAGTCGGATGTAGTAAGTTACTTGTTGTCTCAACGAAAATCCATCGGTTGAATAATAGTTTTTTCCTCAATAAATGTTAGTCATAATTCCGACCCTCTGCGGTGCTTGTTAACTGAGTGAAGACTTATCGGTTATTTTATAGTTTATTTATAGACAAATTTATTTATAGTCAACGTATACAACTGATCACACTGCACCTAGTTTGTAAACTGGCAGGACGATCACGATCTTAGATTTTTAACGTTTACTGCGAGTTCATACGAAGGATAAAAATCTCGGATTTTTCTATCCCAGATTTTTTTTTTCAATATTTTCAATTTTTTTATATGAAAAGAGACGTGCCCATTGTATAATTTACGTGATGTAATTGGTTAAAACGATGAGATAGTAAAATCCGAGATTTTTATCCGTCGTATGAACTCGCAGTTAGAGTTCGTTTCATGCGTTTGTCACATTCGGCCATGTTCGGTCTATTGTTTTAATTTTATTGTTTATCATTTTTTTATTTTGCAACCAAGCAACCGACGAAAAACTAACATTGCACCGTAAATGGTTTCTTGATTTTTAAATTTATTTTTGTTTTGTTTTAGGTCAGATCTGCACTGCAATATAGTATTTTTTGCGTTATAATTATGAATTTTTACAACGTACATTTAACCGACATGAGACTGTCCATTCGTTTGTGGTTTATTTTTGTTTGTCGGGCTATAGTGGCCTTTTAGCAAGTTTAGAAGACTTTATTGCGGTCAAGTTTAGCAGACCGCAATAAAGTCTGCTAAACTTGATTTTAAAGGTATTCGGTTGACATACTACAACATTAGAGGAGATGAATATTTGACTGGCCGAAGTCGGGGAAATTCTTTACCAATTCTGTATTCAACCCATAAACACCATCAAACTTCCCCTTTGAACATCCACATTCTAAAATGCTTTAGTTGGATATTAGACAACACTTAAATAAGTCATGCCTAAGCCGATAGCAGATGGTAGAACAAATAGGGCAAAACTTAAGGAAGCGGCGGTTTCTAGAATATCCCGCGTCGTTGGGACGAAGGACAAAAGAATGACATCGTTTTTAAAAACATTATTTCCGATTGAATTTTTGGAAACCAACAACATCAATCTTTGCTGATTGAAAATTGTAACTTTAATTTTTTTATCATTTTCTGTAAATTCTTAACTTTTTAACGCCATTGCAAAATTTGAAAAGATTCCATTGACGCTGCCACTTCCTGTACATATAGATTGTCATCAAATTTTGCAAGGATCTAAAGACTAAAAGAAATACATAATTTAATTATTTTCCAAATATTCTAATCTGCCTGGATCGTAGAAATATCGATTTTTTTCTAAAATGAAGATATCTTTTATCCGTCATACTCGTCATTTTCGGCTAAATACTAAAAATGCTAAATACTTTCAGAAATTTTTGAAAATAAAATGAATATGCTCTAGCCAGTTAAGGCGGATCGATTTCCCCCAAAAATCACTGCGATCTTCCAATATATGAGAAAACTTTATGTATGAAGTATATCCTCCCGATCAAATTTTGTTTTTGCTTTTCGAAAAACAGTTTTTCGTCAAAAATAGTCTGGAAAACTGATCTGAACCGGTATTGCTGCAAAATTAATTTAGAAAATTTTAGTTCATAACGGGTTTTAAAATGTTTGAAATAAACGAAAACTCTCATGTAAAAGCGGCCAGTTTCAATTTATGAAAAAAAATTTAGTATGAAACCCCCTAGATCAGTAGTTCGACTAGGCTGTAGGGAACTAACAAACATTTGCACACAGGCGCATATATTTTTTCTTTGAAAAGCACTAGTTTTGACTTTGACGATATAGTGAATGCTAAACTTGCAGAAATCAAAATACAAACTCCATACGTTTTCGTGGACTGATAGTTCGGTACGTTAAATCTATCATTGAAATACCCCCAAAATTCTGGACCAACCGGAGTACAATAGGTCATACAGGAGATTATGGACATTTTAATGCCAACCAAATAATTTGTGAAGGACCTAATAACGTAAAAAATTCAGTACATCAAAGATATTTACTCTATCGAGCAATCTCAGGTCACAATTTGCAGATCGAAAAATATTATTCAACCAAAACACAAATTGAGGTATTTAATCTACTAGTTAGATTTTAGTAAATTAAATTATTGCTCGAAAACCTATCGTTTGTCAGGCATTACTTATAAATCAGTTCGAATTGGATGGTTAAATAACCAAAAGCATCCAGTGTGTCAAAACTTTTTTGTTTAAATATTCATTAATCGTTGAAGGCTGAATAGTTAATCGTTGAATAAAAGTTTCAAAATGGTAATCCTCCTGTATATATCCTCCTTTCATGTCAGCATGGACCAGTCAAGTCCGGTCTGTTATGAATGAGAATAATGATAATTTAGGAAGATCGTAATGGTCGTGCTAGGGTTGGTGATAAAAAATTTGAGATATATCGTCGAAACTGAAAACCATATTTCAAATTTAAGAGAGTCTTTTATGATTAAGCCTAACTGTAATTATAGGAGCTCTATTTTGCCGAAATAATGGGAGTTACTAAAAATTAATATCGGCCAAATGATATGAGTGTATGAGACGAATAAGAGACAAGTCGTAGTGGAACTGGAGTCATTTATAGAGATCACCAACGACGAATAGAAGGATTTCTGGAGGTTTCTGGAAACTAAGTTCGAAAGCCAGATGTTTAGAAAAAATTAAAATCTTTAAAATTAAGTTTAGGTATGACGTGACAAACGAGTAAGCATATTATAAAAATTTCTTTGAGGTTTGTACAACGTAACACAACTAAATTTATGGCAGCGATGACACCTTTAGCAAAAATTTTAATTTAATTTAACCCTTTCGAACGCCTTGTACAATACATTGTATATCGATTTGAAAGGCACCTAGTAAGCGACAAGTCCTTAGAATTAAAAAAAAAGTATAACGATGATATTATCGAAGAAAAAAGGAAGAAACGTGAACTTCTAGAAAAATATATAACCAAAAAGGAACAGGATTGCGAAAAAAAATTCATTAATATCACAACTTTTGGCCAAAAACGACTGACTTATGTAAATAGCAATTTTTGTTTAAATTAATTTTCGCCAAGGAGGCTGTGACGAAGTCGTATATAATAATAATATTTTTAATTTTTCCTACTATATATAAAGACTGTTAAATTTTGAAATGATATACATATATTTATTTAAAAATTCATATCTGAAATATCTCTTCTCACGCGTCATTGTTGTTGACTCCCTTTTATTTACATTTAGCTTTCCTTTAGAAAGGAACAAGATATGACAGAAAAGAATGAATTAATTCTACGATTGATTAACAGTAAAATAAAGTAATTTTTGTTTTTAATTGTTTTGCCATGAAAGCTGTGATTAAAAGACTTATTTATTTTAAATTAATTAATCAATTATTTTCTTAAATTTCTATTTAAAAATAATTTTAATTTTATTGTTTTTATTAATTTAACAAGCCTTGATTGTCTATGTATTCAAATTATTCTTGTCGGGCTCCACTGTGCTCACTCTGTTCGGATTGCGTGTTATCAAACATAGGGGCGTCATATTCTTCTAAATATGTCACAATAATCATTTTCCGCTATGCATATATTGTGTAAAACGCAAGCAACAACTATACAATTGATTATAAAACCTAAATTTAAACTTTTAAAAAACTTAAGTCTGCGAAAACGGCCATTCAACATTCCAAACGCATTCTTGACAACTATTCTAGTTGCAGAATGTAAACAATTGAATTTAAGCTGTTTGGCGGTTAAATTTCTAAAATCTTTGTAGGGGGAACTAAGTTACTGGTCTCAGGATACGCTGAATCACCCAGCAACACACCTCCTGGTATAATTAACGATGATTCTTCATTCATACGCCTGTAGTGTATAGACTTTCGCAACAGTCGAGCATCGCGCATAGATCCTGGTTCACCACAGTGGATGTAAATAAATTTTTTCTGCATTTACATTCCCTTGCAATAGCACGCATCTACACCACCATTTGAGTATGAGTAGATGTGTGTAGAAACAAGTACTTGTGAGTAGTTTGCTCACGCAAATGGAACACGATAAATGTGTACAATATAGTGAACATAAATATTGCTTTATAACTATCATGGCATTCAATGGTGGCGAAAGGAATCCGGGCCCACGGTAGCACTATTTATTTACAAAATAGAAAGAATGTTTTAACCCTTAAAAATTGTTTTTTAAGATAACTTTCTAAGATTCTTAATGAATTATTCGGAAAATACGCCGATAATGTAGAACGTCCAACAAACTGTTCCCGAAAAGTTTTACACTACTAAGGATTTAAATGGTTTCCGGATTCCAGATGGTTTCTGGTTTCCGGATGGATTCAGTGGGCGTAAAGGGGAGATAGGATTCTGTGGTATCACAATGAGCCACTATTGGCCTTAGTGTGCGATAGCAGCCACTCTAACCTAACCTAACCTAACCTAGGCATTTAATCGATGCAGCCCGCGTGCAATATTTGCCGATGAATGTGGAGGAAACTTTCTGCATCAATGAACAAACAGTTCCTTTTAAAGAGCGATTGTCTGTAAAATAATATATGAAGGGAAAGCCAAACTGTTGTGGCATCACGGTCTATGTTTTATATTGCAAAAGTAGAAATACATACGGCTTCTTCATATATCAAGGAGCTAATATGTTGATGCAATGCAAATGTGAGAGGTTTATGATTCGAAAATAAAATGAACTCCCTTCCCTCACTAAAATTTTTAAAGTGTTTGATTGCTGCATATGCTACCAGTAGAGTTCTCTGTCGTATCTGCTGTACTGTATTTCAGCCACTTGTAACTTACGTGAGAAGCAAAATAAAGGCTCCCAACTTTTTTCTGTAAGGTGCTGTAATACTTTTCCTATACATCTACATCAGACGGGTCAACAAAAATTGCGGACTTCGCATTTTGAACCGGATATGCTAATTGAGCACATTGTGTCAATTTTGATTTGCACAATTCGAATGCTTTAGATGTTACATTAGTCCAGGAAATTTCTGATTTGTCCTTTTTCGACCTTTTAAAAATTCATATTACGGAGCTTGGTCTGCTGCGTTATAGGTAGAAAAATTCATTTCAATTAATCATTCCCAGGAATCTAAGTAAACCGTCGATGGTTTATGGTTGTGGAAATTCTTGAATTATTTTAACTATTTGTTTGTCTTGTGATAAGCCCTGATTGGAAATTTCAAAATCTAAAAATGATAATTCATGTTTAGCGAATTCACATTTATTCAAATTAATGACAAGACCGGCCTCGTGTAATCTTTGGAGATTAGTATGTACGTGTTCTAAGTGTTCTTCCATATTTTTTGATGCTATGAATAGATCGTCGATATATGGCTCTGAACAGTGAATGAATCAATCATTAAAAAGTTTGTGCAGCGTTTCGTAAACGAAAAGACATGCTCGGAAAATCAGAAGTCATATACACAGTTATTGCGGTAAAGAGAATATTTAAGATTGATACCAATACGAGTATTCCGATAATATTTCCACTTCGTGGAAGCTAAGTGGTGCACAACTTTTTTGTGTTTTAATATATTAATGTAATTAGTGTTTGTGTACTATTTTACTTAAATTACTTTACTACGATAAGTCCAGTTCACGCGTGCGACGTGTCGCTAGTGAAATTTAAAAACAATTCAAACCTGTAGCCAATTTCTGTCAATGTGTAGGTTTAGATCTTGTGAACGTGCCTTTCATAATATAATAAAGAAATATATAAGTGTGTTCCAATTTTGTTCGTCAATGGCAACACAATTTATTAACATTTTGTATTTATCTTGAAACCTATTAATGACATAAGACACATTTTATCATCAAGAACAGTATCAATATCAAAAAAATAAAAATAAAAAAGATTAACTCAAAATCATAACACTTGTCTTAATTCTCCTTTATTAGAAAAACACGCAAAGCTGTTACACACAGCTTCTCTTAAAATTTATAACCAAAATTAAAATTTCATTAAATTTCAATAAAAATTTGATACTGTTCAAGTTCTGTTCCTCTTTAATTTATAGTCTTTCAAAAACGAAAAAAAAAATATAACAGAATACCAAACAAGAAACATTTACTTATTTCAAACCAAAATAAATTTCAAATTATCATCATAAATTACCAAAATAAAAAAAAAACAACTTAACTCTTTCGTTATTTTATTTTTTTATTTATTTTTATATAATCACAACATGCGGTTTCTATTTACAATCAGGATGAAATTATAGTATAGAAATAAAAAACCAATAAATTTTCTTAGTAGAAACACACCAAAGTTATCTTAATATTTTCTCATTTTTAAGCGTGTTATGTTCTTATGTTCACCCCTTTTTTTCCTTCACAATGCCGTCATTCTCTCGGTGTATAGCGGATCGAATGTATATACCGCACGTAAAAATTTATACCGCATTCACATATTTTTCCCGTTTATAGTGTTTTTTATTTCACGAAAATGAAATTCTATATCTTTCTTAAATATAAGTATAACACAAAAAAATAAAACTTCTTACATTTTAATAAAAAAAATAAAAAAATTAAATAAAGTAACACTTCACCAGTTGTCACAATGTAATTTGTACCTTTTCAATGTCTTTTCTTTCTATTTTCATTTATTGAATAAAAAATTTTCTTTATGATAGTTTTTTTTTTATGGTAAATTATGGTATCGAGCGTACGAGGAGAGAGAGGGTTGATTTGAATATGTTTGAACGAGATTTGAATATAGAAATAGGATATTATAATTTAGCATGTTGTGTGTAGTTCGAGGGTTCCCCGAATGGCATATGACAAATATTATTATTGCTTTATATTTATGTTCAACTTATTTGTAAACGGGCAGGAGCAGAAATATTAAATTTCGATATTACTACATTCTTGATGGTTTATATCTTACAATATTACTTTTATTATCTTTATTGTACGGTACTTCCAACTGTAGCTCAGAGCGGATCTGACACACCAAAAAATCGTTTTAATACTTGCTGTCCACTGAACGAAATATATTCCTCATTCTGTTATACTGGTGTACATATACTCCAGGCCAAAAGTTCTTGGTCGATTTGTCTTTTACAATTAAAATTTGAGTTATGGTACTAACAGTGAACACTTTTGTCAAAAATCAGGATAAATTTTAAGTAGCATCGTACTTGTAGCCTGTTTAAATATTTTAATAATTTGGTATGGGTGAAGTTAGACCGACTCGTAACTTCACCCAGTCCAAATTATTACGATGAGCATTGATCTATTCTCGTGAAATTTGTTCTAACTTGTCCTAAACCCAACAACAATTTTAAGACAAGTTTAGGAAAAAATTCACTCGTCTTTATAGTAACGTCAATTTTGTCCTAGACGTTCCTAATTTTAACAGTGTAAAATAATATCATATTTGTTATATAAAATCTATTTGCAATTTAATATATTTCAATTAATTATCAATTTGTAACAGTATATTTCACTAAATTAATAATCTAAAATAATATAATTAATTTAAAATATATCTATTTATCAATAAACGTAAGATTAGAGTTCAAAAGATTTAGAAGAAAATATCAAAGTAAAACTCCTTTGTCCTAAGATACTTCTAAGAGGTTACAACTTTGGGAGTAGGTGTTTTTCCTTTGAACTATACTCAATCCACGAGTCCTATACTCAACACGAGTTTTCCGGAAAAATTAGGGGAACACTGGGTCTACTATTTAAAAGTTGTAGAGGTAAAAGTCGAAGTAATAACCCTTTGTCCTAAGATATTTCTAAGAGGTAACAACTTTGAGAGGGGGTACCGAATTAAAAAAGTTTGAATTAAAAAAGTTCTTTAAAAATGAATTAAAAAAGTTGATTTTTCTATGACCTTTGCTACTTATTTTAATTCATATTTTTAACTTAAAATTATGAATTAAAAAAAGCGATTTAGAAAAATGAGAAAACTCAAAAATGAATTAACAAAGGCTTACACTACTTCATTTTTAAAACAACTACCTTAATTCGTTTTAAAATGAATTAAAAAAAGGCACATTTTATTTCATTTTATAAATTAAAAAATCTTAATTCGACTTTTAACAAATATTCAGAAATGTGCATTATTTTGGGCTAAAGTTTACTTTACGTATACATCGGGAAAATTAGGTAAGGAGTATAAATTTTTAAATTTTTTAAATGCAGGATTGTTTGTCAACAGCTTTTAGGAGGGGGAATCTAAATTTTTCAGGAAAATTGTCCCATTTTCCGGGAAAATTTTCACTTTAAAAAAAATTGTGTATTATTCTATTCAAAATACGTACAAATGTGTATTCTTTATAAAAATTTGGATATTAGGATTGTATCTTAACAGTTTTTCAACAGTAAAAATAATTTTTCCGGGAAAATTTTTCAATTTTTCCAGGAGAATTTTGAAATTTTAAAAATTTTTTTTTTTACTTAGTTTGACACTTAAAGAATTGTACAAATTGTGGAAAAGCGGTTGTTTGTGGGTGGGGGCAGCCCCCATCCTCTAAGGTATAAACGTATTAAAATTACATCAAAAAAAAATATATATGTACGAAAGTTGAGTCTTTTAACATTTGTGGCACTATCAGAAGTAGCGATAAGAGCGAGAGAAACTCTTTAATCTGTGTCTGCAAGGTTGACGAAGCAATTATGATTAATAAAAATAAAAAATAAAAAAAGTAAAAAATTTTCCGGAAAATCAACAAATTTTCCGGAAAAATGTAGCATCCCTTCCCCTTAAAAACTGATAGTAAACAATCTTTCATTTAAAAATTTCCAAAATTTATATTCCTTACCTGATTTTTCCGACGTATACGTAAAGTAAAATTACGCCGTATTTTGCATTGCCAAATTTTTACGTGCAAAATTCAAATTTAAATTCCAAAAAATTTTCATTCATGAAAATAGCATTTTTTTCATTTTATAAAGAGGCTTATATTATTTCATTTTATAAACACTTATGTTAATTCATTTTAAAACTGAATTAAGAAATGCCTTTTTAAATTCATTTTATCGAACTTTTTTAATTCAAACTTTTTTAATTCATGTAGCCCTTTGAGAGTAGGTGTTTTCACTTTGAACTAGACCCAATGCAGCTACAAAATATGAGTTTTCTGGGAAAAACTAGGGGAACACTGAGTATGATATTCAAAAGTTGTAGAGGTAAAAGTCGATGCAAAAACCCTTTCTCCTAAGATATTTCTAAGAGGTTACAACTTTGAGAGTAGGTGTTTTCACTTTGAAATAAACCACATCCAACTAGAAAACACGAGCTTTCCGGAAAAATTAGGAGAACAATGGTTGTAACATTCAAAAGTTGTAGAGGAAAAATTGAAGTAGAAACCATTTATCTTAAGATATTTCTAAGAGGTTACAACTTTGAAAGAAAGTGTTTTTTCTTTGAACTAAATTCAATCCAACTAGAAAACACGAGTTTTCCGTAAAAATTTAGGGGAACACTGGGTTTAGTATTCAAAAGTTGTAGAGGTAAAAGTCAAAGTAATAACTCTTTATCCTAAGATATCTCTAAGAGGTTACAACTTTAAAAGTAGCTGTTTTCACTTTCTACTAGACCCAATCCAACTAAAAAACTTGAGTTTTTCTGGAAAAAATTTGGGAACACTAGGTCTAATATTCAAAAGTTCTAGAGGTAAAAGTTGACGTAATAACCGTTTGTCCTAAGATATTTCTAAGAGGTAACAACTTTGAGAGTATAGGTGTTTTCACTTTGAACTAGACTCAATCCAACTAGAAAACACGAGTTTTCCGGAAAAATTAGAGGAACACTGGGCCTAATATTCGTACGACGTAATAAATGGTGAGAGCTGTTACGATTATTAAGTAGGTGAAAAATGACTGCACGTATTATTAAAAAGACTAAATTTAAAATGGTCATCAAAAATGTAATGAAAATGGGTATTTTTAAATTAAAATTTGGGGCTAATTTTAAAAGATTTTGATTACGAAAAAACTTAAATAAAGGAGAGTTTTTCTAAAAATTCGTATACAGTAATCCTTCGAACAGCGCAGTTTCTAACTGTGCGATTTCGGAGTTGCGCGATTTTATTTTTACAACTAAAAGTTCGTTTTGCGCGGTAAAACTTGTTTCTCGATTTCTTTTTTTCTCTTTTTTCGTACTATTTTTCGTGCAATATACACATAAAAATTGGTGAATCGCCTTAAGTTGTGTAATGGACTTGTAATTTGTACATTGTACACAATTCGCATTTGGTTTTCAAGACTCTTCATGTAAAGACGTGTTAAAGTGAGAATTATTTTACTTTAATTTTTTAATAATTTTACGTAATACATAAAATGTTGGAGTTAACCGTTTCTTTTTGAAAAAGGAATGAAAAGACCAGTTTCTTTTTATTTTAGTGTAGATTTATATTAAAGTGGGTGTTACACCAACTTCTTTAGATTTATTTGACTCTATAACAGTTTTTTATTTAAGCACATTTTTTTACAGTTTAAGCCCGTAAAATGAACGTGGCGTATTAACTAGGAAACATAATATAAATAAATCAAACATAAGAAGATGCCAATTGCCTGTTTTACACCATTATCTTCAAAAACCACAAAAAAAATCGAAATTCTGTAATAGAGAAGACTGAAAAATTGCTAAGCTTGTGGATAGAGGGCCAAAATCAAAAAAGATTGGCAATAAGTACACGCATTATTCGTAGTAAAGCCTTATCAATTTTTGATCATTTGAAAAAGGAAGGGCAGACTTTATCCAATTCTGGGGAGTTTCAATTCTCAGCCAGTAAAGGTTGGTTTGAAAGGTTTAAAAGGCGGCAAAACTTGCACAATATAAAATTAACGAGGGAAGCAGTTAGTGCTGATACGGTAGCGGCTTCTGCGTTTCCAAAATTTTTAAAAGATCTAATAGAAAGTGGTGAACGGTTATATCGATAGAAGAGAAATTTGGTCCTGGTTTCAACGTTGCAAAAGACAGATTCTCACTCTTGTTATGTAGAAATGCCGCTGGGATTATAAGAACAAAGCACAGTTAGTTCATAAATATTATAATAACCGAGCATTTGACAGAATTTCAAAGAGTTCCCTACCAGTCTATTGGAAATCGAATAATAAAGCTTGGATGACAGGTAAAATTGCCGAAGACCGGTTTTTAAGTTACTTTTAGAAAGCTGAGAAATATTGCAAAAAATAAAACATTGCCTACAAGATATGGCTCATTCTTGACAATGCACCAAATCATCCAGCACATTTGGCTGATTTGCATCCAGTTAAGGTAATATTTCTTCCTCAGAACACGACCTCATTAATTCAACCCATGGACCAAGTCGTCATTGCTGCATTTAAACTATATTAACTTAGAAGAACGTTTCTCCAACTAATTTAAGCTACAGATGGACCAGATAAACTCAGTACAAAATATTAAATTTGCTTGGGAAGAGGTAAAGAACACAACTATGAATGCCGATTGGAAAAAAGTATGACCTGAGTGCTGCATCAGGGAAGCAGTTATGGATATGGCAGCACTAGTGGAAATTGTGGAAATTGGTAAAAAAATTGGTGGTGAAGAATTTGATAATACAGGTTCAGAAAATATTTCTGAAGTTATTGAATGCGCTCAAGAAGATCTTTCTGTTGAAGAAATGGTAACATATTTCACAGATAATAATGTCAAAAAAGACAAAAGTGGTGATGTAGAAATAGTTGAAGAAAAAATTAAGTGGCAAAGCACTGCAGAATTTTTGAAAATGGGCAATCAACTTGGTGAAGAAGCCATTAACCCTGGGGCGCAATCATGAAATACGACCGGAAAATTTAAACGGGTTTAAAAATATTTTCAAACTTATTAGATTAAAATTATTCAAATTTACCATGCTGGATGCAGACTGATGTATAAATGCAACTTCTATAATTTTTGAAGAGGAATGGCTAACCTCCTACAACGTTTTCGAATTTTTTTTTTACCGGCACAACATTTCCGCTTAAAACTGCTCGATTGTGAAATAGTTGTCGATAAAATTTTTAGGTTAAACTTTCATTTATTTGTGTTTTCATACAAAATGTCTACGCCAACTTTTTCAATTTTTTTTATGTTTGTCCAATGAAATATTTTCTAACAATTCATTTTTCCGGTCGTATTTCATGATCTTGACCCTGTGTATACATCAAAATAATTATTTATTTCCGGAATTTTTACAATTTTGAAATACAAAAGACTTCAATGCCATCTCATAAAATGAAACGGCGACGAACCTGGAGCGAGAAAAATGAATTTCGAAAATCTTGTCGGAGATAAGCAATTTCTCTTAAAACATAATATAAGTTGCTTTTATACATCAGCCTGTATCCATCATAGTAAATTTGAATACTTTTAATCTACTAATTCGAAAAATTTTTTAAATCGGTTTAAATTTTTCCGGTCGTATTTCATGATTCCGCCCCTGATTTGGAGCGTGCTTTAATTCAAGAGATAGTTTTGGAACTTCATAATTCAAGAAATAAAAACTAAAAAGCAATCACTATTAATAATACTTTTAACGCTATTTGCCGTAGGCACTTGGCGAAACACACTTATACTTAATAAACACATTTTTATTAATCACTTGTTTTTTCTTCTCTCCTTTTATTATATTTTGCTTTTTTCTATTATATAACAAAAATTTTTACTAATACAAATCAGTAGATACTCCTGATGATGACCTAACAAGTCGAAATCGATCGAGTGATTTTTAAACTTTTTGAAAGACATTCAAAATATTCTGCGGAACAAAAAACAAGTGATTAATAAAAATGTGTTTATTAAGCACTATTAATAAGTTTTTTTACAAAACCCTTAACTTTTATTTAAATGTGATATAACTAGTCACTGAATAAAAACTTTATTTGAACTAGGTACTTACTTAAAATTAAATTTTTTACGATAAAGTTAGGAACGTATTTCCAAAATTTAATACAAAATTGGGTTCACAGTGCGCGGTTTCGGTTTGCGCGCTGTTTTCTCAGACCGTAACTACCGTGCAAATCTAGGGATTACTGTACTTGATAAAATAAATTCAAAAGGGTACGTTTTTAAACCACAAAAACACAATTTTTAATTCAGAATTGTTCAACAAATGTGACTGTTTTACTCGTCAAAAGGAGATTGAGTAAGAAACACAAAATTTTAAATGTTTCCTCTTTTACTATGGAATTAGACTAACTTTAATTAATAAAGCGAGGTTGCTGAGCACTATCTTGGGCAAGTGTGGAATTTAACTTCTTGAAGAAAGTAAATACACACATTATACAGCCATTTACCTATGAATGGGGTTTGAAAACTGTGTTAATACACTGGCTACATACTGCCGTACTAAAACTTGTAAGAAATATGTACGGAGCGATTGTTCAGTAGCCAGTTTACATCAGAGAACTCTAGAAAAGAACCGAATTAGTGCAATTTTTCAATAGCGATCCCAAACTAGACGGTAGAGCAGAAACTGAACTTTTCAGTGATCAACCATATGTGAGTATTTCAGTCCGACTCACTAATTATGTACCTGATGAATTTCACTGAAAGCAGAGAAAAGTTTAATTTTTCGATTCTGGTGCCATTCTGAATGGTACGTTGATGGATCTTTTGTGTTGCTGGTGTGGACGAATCGCAAACCAAACTATCCGATACGTTGGAAGAAATTTGTCAATTTCAGGTATTTCATTTATCTAATAAAATAATGTAGCATCACAGATTTTGTAATAAATTTTTAAAAATTTCAGACTGGTGGAAATGCAACCGATGAATTAGATGGAAATATTGTAGAAGGAGCACAGATAACACTTTTGACGATAAATAGCAATGGGACACAACAAGAAGAAATTTATCTTGTACAGGTAACTTACTTTTAACGACAAAGAAATATTTAACATTATAAAATTGGATTATAAAATGTTCACCCTTTTAGACCAGCATTGACCCAAGAGAATCTGAAATATGTGAAAATTTTGCATTAGTTGATCAAGTAACGTCTGAATCAATTACCTCTTTAAATACGAATGATAGACAGCTTGAATTTATGCGTAATGTAGATTTAAACAATGAGGAAGACCTCTCTCAGGTTTCTAAATCCGATCGTTCCAATATTTTAGATGAACCTAATGCTGAAAACATCGTTGGTAAGGCCAGTCGTAGAAAAAATAAAAAAAATAAAAATTCTAATACCTTGCGACGACTTCACGGACTTTCATACCAGACAAAAAAAGGCAAGGTTTTTGCCAGACGAATAATGAAACCAAATCCTTGTCAAAAGGTTTTAAAATATTTTATGACAACTGCAATTAACATAGACAAAATTGTTCTTACATTTTTGGTTAGCGGTCATACATACATGCCAGTGGATTCCATGCACGCAGTTATTGAAAAATCAATTAAAAATAAGACTGTGTGGTCATTTCGTGAATGACCAACTCTCTTACGAAATGCACGAACAAATCCTAAACCGTATAACGTTATTGCTATGAATTATTTTGATTTCTACGATTGGGCCTCAATGATTCCAAAAAATAGTACAATATTCACGATATCGAAACCTCGGAAGGAAATCAAATTTAAGGATATTCAACTAATAGTCGTGTTGAAAGATTCAATAATGATTATAAAAACTGATTACTCTGAACACGAAGTGGCTGTCCAAATAAATATTGGTGAACCAAAAATTGCTTATAATGGGGAATTGCCAATTAATGAAAAAAATATAAGGACTTAAAAAAGATGTGTGACAAAAAAATAATTCCACAAGAGTTTGTTCCCGAATATCTTAATTTAAAAATCGGCGATGCTGTGATTGATGCTCTATCAGAAACTGATGAAGAAGATGAGCCTCCTCTCAACAATAACAATTAATATAACTATTTCTCGGCAAAACTTTTCAATTAACAGTAGGACTATTATCATTTTGTTATTTCATTTTTAAATGCTATCCCTGAAATCTATTATATTTTTTTAATAAAACGATTTGTTTAAAATCAAAAAAATTATTTAAATTTTCAAAATTATTCTAAAATATACCTAAAAGCATAAGTCCACGAATGTTTGTAATCGAATACTACAAATGGCATAAGTGCGGAATAAGCGACACTATCAAATTAGGTATAAAATACAAAGGGCACAACTAAGTGGCACAACAGCCAACTTTCTGTAAAAAAAACAACCATTTTCGTTTTAATTTCTGAATGGGAACAAATTTAGCCAAAGTATACTTTCAAGATGCTTCTTTATGACCTTTCATTACTTAAAACCAAATTTACTGGTCCTGTTTCGTTGTCAATATACTCTACAAAGTTTTTCGTTTCTGGTTCACAATTTACGATTTGTCGCTTGAACCCTTTTATTAAATTAGAGTCGTTATGGACTTGTAAGAAATTCTACCTCTTAGCTAGTATTGTGGCCTGCCTAACCAAATATGCCGTTTGGTGGCTTTATCTCCAGTTATTGTGGTATAGAATTTAATGTGGACCCATAGTAACTACACAAATTATTCGGGTTAAATAATTAAATTTAAAAAAAGTTATTTCCACCTGATACGGACAGAAGGCCAATTCTACATCTTAGATAGTATCGAGGCTTGTTTGACCATATATGCCGCTTGGTGGTTTTATCTCCAGGTATTGTATAGAATTTAATGTGGGCCCATATCAACCACACAAATTTCTCGGGTTAAATAAATAAATTAAAAAAAGGATATTTTCACCTGGGATGAACTTGTGTCCAATTCTACGTCTTAGCTAGTATTATGGCCTGTCCGACCATAAATGCCGCTTGGTGGTTTTATCTCCAGGTATTGTGGTATAGAATTTAATGTGGGCCCATGGTAACTACACAAATTTCTCGGGTTAAATAATAATTAAATTTAAACATAGGTTACTTCCACCTGATATGGACTGAAGGCCATTTCTACAACCTAGCTAGTATCGTGGCCTGTCCGACAATATATGCCGTTTGGTGGCTTTATCTCCAGGTTTCGTGGTATACAATTTAATGTGAACCCATAGTAACTACACAAACCGCTATTCGGGTTAAATAAATTTAAAAAAAAATGTTTGCAGTAATTTTTTTTACAATAATTTTTTTACCTATTTTTTTTGTTTTTCTCGCGTATAAATTGTTTTTCGGGATGGTGCTACATTTTTTAATGTATTTACACTTTTACGGGATGGCTACACTTATCCAAGAAATTTACCAAAAATTCGGGCTCGGGCTAACTTCATCGACTTTCTTACTTCTAAAATAGAACGATTTTATAATCTACATTTCTCGTGAGCTGAGGACGCCACTGTACAGGAATGATTGCGAAAGCATACAACACATGTATGTACTCCCGACCGCACCAAGGTTTTGAAGGATCTTATAGTGATTTTGTAGGTGAGCCAAAATCAGTTCTGCACCACCTTGTAGCGTTATATGATGTGCTTGTGAAATAAGTAAATGGAAAAGCTGGTTGTCTTTAGAAAAGATAATCGGATGTTTTCTCATGTATGGTAAATGAATTAGGAGCCGCCCTCAAACTCAGAAAAGGTTTAGAAATCGTGGTGGGATTTTGTCTGATAGATGTTCCCCAGATTGATATCTTCATATTTTGTCAGGCAAATGAGTTTCTTCAACCAGCTTAAACCAGAATTCGAATGACCAATTAGAAACGTCAATAATTGATCAAGTGTCTACAGAAAGCCGTGGTACAAAATAATTTTTTGAATTAGAATTATCGTCGTTGTGAAACGTCACGGGTTGTGCATGCGTTGTGGCATTTGATATTATTTTGCGCCCGTCAATGTAGGCAATGTAGGCTTTGCTAGATCTTTGGCGTGGCACATTGACTGCGATCTCCTTGGTCACAAACGTCTTCCAGTGCCTAAACGAGCCGCGCAGTCAACTAAGTAGTATTTGCGGGTCGAACCATGCCACACCTCCGCTATTTAGACTTTTTCAGAGGTGTCGCTGCATTTATCCAGCATTCAATTCTGAGAGCGTCCAATGATCTCAAACTGTTTCGATAAGTGAGCCAATTATGAGCTTTTTAATTTTGGGACTGCTTCATCCCACGAAACGCAAAGTGTTTCTTGAAATGTGATTTTGGCGATAATTGTGGTAGCAGATACTCAGTCGAGCGGATCAAAGATATTCAAAGCCTTCATCAATATAATTCATTTGGTTGGTGTGCGAACATCCAACGGCGAGTAGGTATATGTTGAATCCGAAACAATCGGCTGAAGAATACTAATGGAGTCCAAGTGTTTTAACTAAGTCGTCCAAATGATACTAAAGTTGACTCTGATAATCGTGAAATTCGATTGACGTTTCATTGAGAAGCTGAGAAATCGTCGGCGTTGAGGCCTTTCATTGCAACTTTGGCTACAAATATGGAGTTCTCCTCGAAAAATTGCAAAATATGATAACGAATTTATGTTTGCGAAAACGGGTATTTCAAATATGTATTGTGTTAACGCTTTAGACCTATGCGAAAATTCTGGTTGAGCTATATACCGTGATGAGGAAGAACGCACGTCTGGTCCAGTGAGCTGTGGTCAAAGAGGTCAAAGCGGTCTCGTTCACTTTAAGAAAGCCGGAGCTTCATATGTTGTGGCCGAAGAACTGCACTCTCTCACGATCTTCCAAGGTGTGATAAATTGTTAATGAATGGCAGGAAGACTGGCGCATTAATTCTCGAGATAAACAAACAACCCCGATTTCAGAAAATGGCCCCGACTGTGTTGTCGATGATGTCACAATCTTTGATAGTTGCTGTTTATTTATAAAGTTAATTAGTTGCCTTTGTCTCCATCTTCCGATAGAGTGTTGGATCAATTCATGAACATAATACAAATTCGATTATTTAACACTATGTAGATAGATTCCAGTGATTCTGGCTGTAGCTGGTCTTCTCGCTAATCCAATTCAAATTGGTGAACTCTCCGATGTAAAACTTCAAACTAACTTGTGATCCAGAATGACGCTTTGATTAGAGTACGATAAGTTAGCGATTGCGGTTGCGAGCAGTACATCCTTGAAAGGCAATGCGACGTGGGTCGAGGTGTTCTGAGATTGAGATATGTAGCATAGTGTGATGTCGTTAGTTGCAAACCCGACAGAAGCTGAATTTGCAAGCCGAACTAGTGTAACCTTTGCTCAGGCAGCTGAAGGTCAACCTCTTTTCTCGAACGAAATCTGGCCTTTCCTCGAATCTGTAAGAGGCTTGAATTGATTCACTGGATTGTGTTGTGATTGCCATCACAAGCTTGACATGTAAGGATGCGATAGTCTGAAGTGATGACGAGCGAACGAGTAAATTGTGTCTCAAATTTGCAGGACGAAACATCATTTTTTGATTGTGATGAGTTCACTTTTTTCCTAATTATAGAAAATATCTTCAGTGATTACCATCAGATGTTAAAGAAACCGATGAGAACTTGTTCTGATGGATACTGTGCAGATGGTGAACGACACTTCTAAAACTTTCAAAGAGCGAACAGTGTCATTCGTTGTATCAAAGATATTACGTAATCCCACAACTGCTTCAAATTGTAGTGCAAGCATGTTTCTAAACTTTCGAAGAAGACTATCGATGATGAACCGACGATGATTATATCGATCTCGAAGAATGCACAATGCCTCCTCGCAATTTTCATTGATGGTTGGTCAGCTGTTGGTGGTCCAGGATGAGGTTGACGAATAGATTCTCGAGTTTGGCCCATTCAATGTATTTGCCGATGATAACTGGAACCACTTCTCTTGCCGGTTTGTGACAGTGGTTGATAATTGTCTCCTGACGGTTTTGAAGTTCAATATTTCGTGTAAATTGTAAGCTCCTAGAGGATTCGAAGGAATAAAATTCCGAAAAAATAATAAAACGAAACATGGTTAAATGTACAATTTATTTAATTTTCTAAGTGAACACCAACATCGGTCAACACCTTCGATTGTTGTGAAGACGTTTGATGTCGTCTAAAACAAGTAATGATTTTGACTAAAATGACATCACCATTAATAAAATCATCTATCCAGGGATGGCCGACCGAATCATTACTTTTAAATAGGAGACTTAACATGTTAAAACTTTATGAGAGTAGTTTTACAATTTTGTAGTCAAAAGTTGTGCAAACTAAAGGACATTCTGTTTGAGTTAACTTGTGTTACTGTTTAGTTTTTTTTTATTTACTATAGGAGATAATAATTTGTTATGAATCCCCTAAGCAATTTTAACAATTCGTAATCTCGATTCTTACTGTATGCAAACATGATACAAATAGCATCTCATTTCGTATATAGTAAGAACAGATATTCAAATTTACCTTAACAATTAAGCTTTTTGTTGACTAAAATTAGGAAATAGCACGTAATTTTCCAAGTCTTTTGTTGAACTGGAATACCTCCAAAGCAACAAACACCCTAACCCCAATTTCTATATAATATATAGAAAGACCGCGTATCCCGACCAAGTTTGATAAGAATTTCAGTTCATATACATTAACGCAAAAAATTATTCTCGTCGGTCGTTTATCATAAACGAATATCGGAAAATATAAAAAATGGACGTTTGTCCCATAAGACATTTTATTTTATCTCAAGCGTTTTTTTTTGTGGTAAAAAATGCTCGAACCCCTATGCACTTAAAAAACAATATCACATGTTACATGTATTTGAAATACGATATTTTCTTTTATCATTATCTCAATTTTCATGATAAATGTTCACAGATAAACAATTTTTTTTCTATTTAATTTTTTTATTGTTTTTCCGCTCTGGATATTGATTATGGATGCGAACATGTTATTTGGTTTTGGTGAAAATATAGTGAAGAAGGTCGTTATCATTGACCGCATGTGAATCCGATATTTCTTATTCGAAGACGTCGCGAATGACTATAAATTATCAACGATAAGTGTATAACATGTCAAAGGAAGGAAATGATTGTCGAATCAAATATATAAAAATTGTAGGGGTGTGTATATTTTAGGCGACTGGTTTATGGATGACATCATCATTATTATTATTATTATGATTACTATTACCGCAGGCGCAATAATTTGTATCCGGTTGGGGATGAAATCAGTCTGCGTCAACATATATACATATAAACAGAATAAGTAATACTAAATTATCTTCGGACCAAGTCGTTTCGGTTCAGTGTGATTTTTATACACGCGCTCAAATTTTGTCCAAAATATATAAAATAAAAATTAAATTTCGATGTATAATGGGTTCACTATCACACGAGATCATAACTAAGCATGGTATACGCACAAATTATCATTTATAGGTCATATAGTAGTCAGGAGTACTTAAGATAATTATGGTGTTTGTAAATAGGAAGGTAATCATAACGCGTGTTTTATAAAATGATTCCATTAGGAATAATCTAGCGCTGTATGATGAAATTACTTATAAGAAATTACCATGCAATACAGTCAGTGATGAATCTTCTGAAACACAAAACAAAATATGTATCAACAAATGTTTTGTTCTTATTTTGTAGAGGTCTACCAACTGATAACCTTTTATCATTTCTTCTTTATTTACATTTATTTCTGTGTGTAATTAAAGAAATCCCAAGATATATTTTTGTTATGATTTATTTTTAAAATTATAAGAAACATTAAAAATAATAAAAAATACGAAATACTGATATGAGATTTCATTATGTATACAACACTGGAAATGGTTATGCCGAGATCCGACACATGATTTGTGAATGTAAAATTAATGTGGACATTTAATTCTATTCTGATGACAGTTGCGAGGAGAGCCAGAATAATTTCCAAATTGCAGGGTTGTTCAGTGAATTTCAATATCATATAGAATATCAGCGCTTTCCAATTAATTATTCTTATAAGTTCGATATTTCATCATTCTTGTAAGCAACAAGGTGTAACAAAGTTCAAGCCACACTGCTGATACCATACTAGCAGCCGACACTTCATATTTTAAACGAAGTTTAACTTAGAGTTTCATCAGAACTTAACGAGTTTCTTCACAAAATAAAAAAAATTTTTGAAGATGTCTACTGCTTTTACCTCTAAATTATTTTATGATGAAATTTTAATCACTATGTAAGGTGTTGCGATCAGGATCGAAGGACCATGAATAATTTCCGAGGCAATTTTGTAATAAAAAAAATTCCAACTCTGTTAATTTTAATTAATTTTTTTTCTATCACTAATGGTAATGGGTACTCTAGGAATTTTAGAAGTGACGGAATAGCTAACTTAATGTTTAGTACATGAAGTTAGCCATTCAGTTACCTATCTAAAACCACCTAGTATATGTTAACAATACATGGCTTCGGATTTTAATTTACCAATTTTGATCTTGTAGTTGTACTGATGTAGTTTTAACTCAAACTTGCATGGCCATTAGCAGCCATTTTCAGCGATCGTGATTCAGATCTGTCTAATACATGTTGTTCATTGAGTCATCTAACTAAAATCACCTAGAGCTAATAATTCACGACTTCGTGATTTTTGTTATGATATTTGTTCTTCTAAGTGTATAGTGTTGTCGTTTAAGCACAAATTCAGATGGCCAATTTTGGACATTCCCAGAAACCGTGATTCAGATTTGACCTGTACATTACGTTGGTCCTAGAGTCATCTGCATAAAACTACCTAGTTCTAATAATGCACAGCTAACCACCTGTGCTTTACCCAAATGTTGATCTTATAGGTGTACTGATGGCATTTTAACTAAAATTTGGATAAAACTAATAAAGCAGGAAGAGGTACTGATTACGTTCCCGACTTTTTTTTTCAGAACTCGAGATGGTTTCTTTTTTGGTGCCCAACTATACTATCAACGCAAATGCGGGTGTCAATTGCGGAGGTACTCATTACGCTGCCCATTTTTTTCACAAGGTGTGACGGATGGGGGGTGTCAATTTCGACACCTACCTACTATCTAAGACTAATATAATGCTGACATGGATAGTAGGTCCCATAACACCGATATGGGGGTCATTATCAGAATACTGATTACCTTTTTGGGTTTTGTTTTTCGCAAATTGAGGCGTGGGGGCAGTGTCGTTTTTTGTACGTAGGTGATAGGTAGGAAGCCGATATGGGTGTCATTTTCATACTTTATTTCAATACCATGGTAACTTTTTTGTACGTGCAAATGACTCTGCTGCACAATTTAAATGAAGAAGTGAATCAAGTAATTTTGGATATAGACAAGCAATATTTAATCAAATAGCTTTTCGTTATGATCGTAAATTGAATATAGCTTAAATCATTTGTGTACATTGTAAAGCCGTAATATTCAAAAATGGAACTCATGGCTTATATTGTGCAAATGGTAAAGTAAGTTTGCCAACAACAACACAATCAAATCTCCAATAGAACTCCTTAAGACTTTTCCTTACAGAAAAGTATGAAAAAAAATTGAATTTAGCAACAATGCGTGTTTCACTTTAATTTATCAAAGGATATCTTCAAAAACTATATTGAAAAAATATTTTTAAAACTGTTAAATGTTAAATTAAAATTTGTTTCTATTTGTTTGTGTAAATTTTTTTAAATTTTAATATTTTTTTTATGTTTTAATTTAATCTTTGCTTTAAACTGAATGCCCGGTTGTGATTTAAAATCATACATGTACTCCTAGAATAGATTTCTCTAGAAATAAATAAACAAATGTAAAAAAAATGAATCAGCTGTAACGTTTTCGAAACAATTATTAAACATTGAAAATGGAAAAATTGATGTTGCAACTGGTTAATTTACATATTCACAAAACTTTTGTATTTTAAAAAAATTAAAAGAAGAATTAATTGAAATCTTATACCCAATTATTGTACAACAATTGAAAAAACATTATTGGTTAAGTGAACGAGCAATATTGGCAGCAAAAAACAAAACGTTAATGATATAAATTCTGCCATTCAAAATAAAATTTTTGTTGCATCCAAATCAATAGATTGTGTTATAGATCAAGACGCAGTGGTAAATTATCCTACAGAATTTGTTATTTCATTAGATTTGCCTGGAGTACCACCACATATTCTTCAATTAAAATTTGGTGTACCAATCATTTTATTACGAAATATTAACCAACCATTATTAATGACAAATTGAAAAGTTGTCTGGTAAATACAAAGGTGAAGAAGTTTTAATCCCACACAACCATATAATTCCGTCAGATATGCAATTTAATTCTAAAAGAATAAAATTGTCAATAGGTTTAGCTTTTGCTGTGGTCATTAACAAATCGCAAGCTCAGTCACTTCAAGTTTGTGGTTTAAATTTGGAATATCCATACAAAACATAATATTATACATCCGTAATCAATACTTCCTACGAATCCCACATTTATCTGCCATCAGAAAAAGCTGAAAGAATTAAAATTCAACGAGTCCGCCATAACAAAGTGAAAGAGCCCGAAAACTTTGCAGATATTCCCGAAAACATTCGTTTTGTCGAAGGAGAGTTATTTGTTATTAACCGAAGAAGAGTTCGATGGTGAAAAAAATATTTTGTTGGGAACGATTTCATCACTAAAACTCCTCGCTCAATCTAGTTGTTGGATTATGGATGGTACTTTCGACGTTGTACCATCCATAATGCGACAGCAATTTTCAATACATGGACGTATTGAGGGAGAAGTATTACCTTTGGTATTTTGCTTGGTGAGCAAGAAAAGTAAAAAAGTTTACGACCAATTGTTTTTCAACTTAAAAAAAATTTGCTTCAGAAATGAAATTCAGTTAAATCCGAAAAGAATAGTTTGCGATTTCGAAAAAACAATAGTATCATCAGCATCATTTTTTCTCGGAAACCGTTTTTAAGGGATGTTTATTCCATTTCGGCCAAATTATGGGGCGTACGATCCAAAAAGAAAGGTTGGTACACAAGTATGGGAGTATTGAATCATTTTCATTGTAAATCAGAATGATAAAAAGCCTAGTTTTTGTACCAGATCATGAAGTTGCTGCGTATTATGCGAGTTTGTTCAAAGAGTTCAATGACACAGATATCAAAGTAATTGGATCATGGTTCAAGAGAAATTACTTTTGCCATGGTAACCGAGCACCAAGATACAAACCGGAATTCTAGTGGAATATAGTGTGGAAGCCTGGCACCGTCGTTTAAAAAATGTGGTCGCCAACGGCACGCAGGTATTTATAAAATAATAGATGATTTGGCAAAAGAAGCGATTTTGGCAAAGCTTAGGATTCAACAAATTAAATCCGGTATCCAGTTTCCCAAAAAACGAAAACAAATTAACAAAACTAAAAAAATACAAAGAATAATAAAGAAAAAATCAAGACTCACTCCAGCAGAATTTTTAAAAAATTGATTTTTTCAATTTTCTTTCATTGTTAAATGTTATTTTTGAATTTTTAAAGATAATTGGTTATAATAAAATAATTTAATAATTTTCTGATATTGTTATTTTTCAATTATATTTTTGGGATTTGCAAGATTTCGCAATAGGAGATTTTGTCATGCGAGATTTTATAATGCGAGATTTTATAATGCGAGATTTTGTAATGCGAGATTTTGTAATGCTAGATTTTTTTAAAATGCGAGATTATGTAATTCGAAATTTTGTAATGCGATATTTTGAGGCACTCCCTCAAAATATACTCATTTTCACTTTGACAACTCTTGAAGCATTAGGATTTTCGTTTTGCTTTCTTCGGCAAACAAACTTGTTGCGCAAGTCAAGACAAACAACTTTCCTGAACATATCAAGGCCAAAAAACAACATCCACCATATATGTGTGGTTAACTTAGGCCAAGGTTAGGTTACTTTTTGTTGGAGTGGCTGCTTCCGCCAGACAATGCAAATATTGCTGCCGTTCAACCAAATGTTGCTGAAGACCGTAATTTATCGATTCCAAGACGTTCTCAAGAATTGGGACTGTCTCAAACCACAACCTGGCAGATTTTAAGAAAAGAATTGGGTTTGCATCCGTGTAAAATTGTTCTCACTCAAGAACTGAAGCCATTGGACCACCGTAAACGTCGTGAATTTTTACTATTTTGCCTTGGAACAACTTGAAAACGATAACGATTTTTTTTTAACAAAATTATCTTCTCCGAGTGGTGCGGCAAATAAACAAAACTGTCGATTCTGGGGCGAAGAAAATCCACAAATTATTCATGAAAAACCATTAAATTCACCTAGATCGACAGTTTGGTGTGGTTTTTGGTCTGGTGGAATCATCGGTCCGTATTTTTTTCGAAATGAAGCTGGTAACACCGATACTGTCAATGGAGATCGGTATAAATCGATGATAACCATATTTTTATGGCCGAAATTGGAAGAAGTTGATCTTGACAACATTTGGTTCCAACAAAACGGGGCTACGTGTCACACAGCAAGTGCAACAATTGAATTATTGCGAGAAAAGTTTGGAGATTCGATTATTTCAAGAAATTGTGATATTGAATGGCCTCCAAAAAGTGGTGATCTAACACCATTAGACTATTTCTTGTGGCGTTATTTGAAATCATTGGTCTTTAGCAAAAAACTCAACTTTCTTCAAGCTTTACAAGTCAATATTGAACGTGCTATTCATGACATACGAGTTTATTTAGTGGAAAAGGTGCTCAAAAATTGGGTTCATCGAATTCGTTCCTGCAGGAGAAGTCGTGGGGGCTATTTGAATGACGTTTTATTCAGAACTTAATTGTATCGATTGTATTTCACATTAAATAAAAAACATTTCGACTTCCTTAACAATTAGTGTGATTTTTTTTTTAAAAATCATATCATTATTATTGGAAAACCCTGTATATTATGATTTGGGCCAAAGCAGATTAATAAAAATGCAAATTACATTTACATTTGCTTTTGCAACAGTATGCTCCGTAGAGTCTCGCTGTTTGATATTATTTATTTTTATATAATTTTATCGGCCAGTTACGTTATTTATAGAAAAAAACAATCTTTATATTATTCGGGTGATGGTCAAAAAAGTTCAAAAAATGCCAAAACTCTTTCTATCGGAATAAGTCCGAGGGTGATGATAGGGTGGTTTTGGGCTGTTCGCTTCAGTGTCCGCGACTTTCCGCCAACCCTACTGTCGGCTCATTATTCTTTATCAGGGGGTCCTTGTGGTGTGTTGTACTGTCTGTTTCGTGTTTGCGCCATCTAACCGTTGGCGCTATTGTGGGTAGTGGGTGGCGGTTCGTTGAGCCACCAATCTTTGGATTTGTTTGCACTTCCGTGGTTATCTATAATAACATTAGAAAAATTATATCGGTTATGTAGGTGATACTCATCTGGGTTTCTGAATATATCAGCATTAAATCCTTTTTCGTTCTGCCTGCGTTCCAGATGGTATATCTGGATGGTATATATATGATGGTATATATATGGTATATATGTATCCCACTTTATCCAGGTATGTGAACGACTCCGGTTCGGGGTTGTTCTGTCGTTCACAGCTCACTTTGTTGATGCGTTCTTCGGTAAAGTAAAGACGATCGCCTAATATGGTTCCGAACCAAATCCAGTATGTGCAGGTCAATTCTGTTTTCTCCAAACTTGTTATATTGCTGCTGGTTTGAGATGTAGTGTTTGTAATTTGAAATGGCTGTGCGGAATGCTCCGTGTCAGTTTCAAAGGCATTTTCTTTCAAACACTCTCAATTTCTCCATAGTATTTGGACAGAACATTCTTTTGTTTGAGTACAAAATTTTTTTGACCTTGGAAATTTGCTTCGTTACATGATTGTTCAGGTGCATCAGTTTGTTTAGCTCTATCCCTAGATATTTAACATATGGCTTTTGCTCACAAGTCGTACCAGCTATTTGGATTTGGAATTTCTTCCAATTGTGATGCGTGTCTCCGTGTGCCAGCTGGTAAGATTTTCTAAACAGGATGGTCTCACATTTCGTGAGGTTTATTTTTATCCGCCATGTGTGCAAATAAACCATTGTAAATTCTACTTCCGCTTGTATATTTTGTGCGATACTTTTGATTTTGTTATATGTGTGCCATAAATCACTAAGTCTAAGTATGCTGAATGTGTTGTCCGATATTTCCTTGCCGTTCGTTGTCTTGAATTTTCGGTTGTACAATAATGCATATAATATATTTACAAAGTCCGGGCTGAACTTCATCTCTAACATTTTATTTAGCAATCCGTCTAGCCGCACCGACTCGAATGCCTTCTCCATATCGGTTAACACTGTTCCTGTTGCCCTTTTATGGTTCAGATTTCAGCACACGTCCGAGGTCAGTTTAGTGGTTGCATGTATATAGTTGAGTGACCATCATTATCTTAAACATTTTTCCGAGGTTAGACAGCAGGTTTATAGGATTGAATATATTTTTGCGGTTTTCCACGCTTCCGGGAATGTGCTGTTGTTGAGTCAGTGGTTGAACAAACTACATAATTCTTTTATTAAATCATCCGGTATATATTTTAACGCTACGTACGGTAGGTTGTCTAGTCCGAAGATTTTTTTGTGTTTAGGCATTTAATTATTGTAGTTAGTTCATCCGTATATGTGAAATATTTAATTTTGCTATTCTTATCTTGTGGATTTAGTGCTGTGTTGTTTGAAGTGAAATTTATTTTTGTATAATGTGAGAATTTTTGTTAAGTGCATATTGTGATTTGAGTGGTTCTATTGCGTGGTTAATAATTTGTTCGTAATGTGGTTTCCCAAGCCATGGATTTGGTATCGTCGTCTTCTGAATGTAGTGTCCGATTGAATTTGTCCGTGTAAATTATCCTGTTGCTCGTGACTACTCTATTGTGTACCCTGTTTGTCCAGTTTTACCAATTTATTCCTAGTACCTCCATGTTGCCAATTTCGCGTTCATCTCCAGATGGTTTATGCTAAGGTTTTGTTTTGACTTAGCGCTGGCTGTTACCCGTTAAAAAAAAAAAAAAATTGGCTCAACATTTTTGGTCCTGGTTTTATGTTCTGCATATGTACCTTCCATTTCTTGTTCACCTCCATTTGCACGTTTTGTATTATCAACTCCTTGATACGTTTTATTTCTGTCTTTATTGTGTTTATTTGTGATCTGGTTATCCGTCCCGTCCTTTTCCCGTTTTTTATCCACTATCGCAAAATCCAAGATGTTGTTCGATCGCATGAATGTAGGGCTATGCGGTATGTACATTTTCGCTCTGACATCAAGATCGTTATTCCTCGTCCGTTCGGCCAGCTTCACCCCTTGGATGTTATTGTTCGTGTTCCCCCAGTTTGTATGCGTGGCATTGAAATCCCTTGCAATTATGTAGTAATGGTTCGGGTTTATTAGATCGTGTTTATTGAATATTTCATTCCATTCTCTGTGGAAGTGTGTTTCCGTCATCGTATGGTTCCAGCTTGTTGTGTAGTTTTATTTTGATTGCAGTGTATTCTATACCTGAGTTATTATTTTCAATGTTTGTATTTATTTGTGCGTATTTGTATTTATTCTTGATTATTATCGCAGTGCCACCAGCTCGTTTCCCATGTGTGCGATCTTTCCGAATTAAAGGGTTTTCCAATAGGAATGATATGATTTTTAAGTGATGTTTCGGCCATTTGTATTATATCATGATCTGTCATTTTTTGTTTCATTGTATTCAGTAATGTTTACAATTTCATCATAGTGAGATACGCAAGAACAACGTTTACAAATTTTTCAGCTTTATTATCAAAATAACCGTTCTCCAATTGCAACTTTTCGTGCGCTTTTGTCATTTTATAGTCGTATTAATCGTCCAAGTGTGCTCGCTATTCGTCGAATTGTTGAAAATTTTGAGCGTACATTTTCTTTACATAATGTTCAAGTGCCAATAAGAAAAAAAAAACGCTCGAAGTAATGCAAATATTTCTGGCGTTCACCCAAGTGTTGCTGAAGACCGCAATTTGTCGATACCAGGACGTTCTCAAGAATTGGGACTGTCTCAAACCACAACCTGGCGGATTTTGAGAAAGGATTTGGGTTTGCATCCGTGTAAAATTGTTCTCACTCAAGAACTGAAGCCATTGGACTACCGTAAACGGCGTGAATTTGCTGGGTTTTGCATTGGAACAACTTAAAAATGATTACGATTTTTTTTTTAAGATGGAAAATGGAATCATCGGTCCGTATTTTTTTCGAAATGAAGCTGGCAACACCGATACTGTCAATGGAGATCGGTATAAATCGATGATAACCATATTTTTATGGCCGATATTGGAAGAAGTTGATCTTGACAACATTTGGTTCCAACAAGACTGGGCTACGGGCCACACAGCAAATGCAACAATTGAATTATTGCGAATAAAGTTTGGAGATTCGATTATTTCAAGAAATTGTGATATTGGATGGCCTCCAAGAAGTTGTGATTTAACACCATTCGACTATTTCTTGTGGCGTTATTTGAAGTCATTGGTCTTTAGCAATAAACCAAACTCTCTTCAAGTCAATATAGAACGTGCTATTCATGACGTACGACTTGATTTAGTGGAAAAAGTGCTGGAAAATTGGGTTCATCGAATTCGTTCCTGCAGAAGAAGTCGTGGAGGCAATTTGAATGACGTTTTATTCAGAACTTAATTGTATCGATTGTACTTGACATTAAATAAAAAACATTTCAATTTCCTTAACAATTAGTATGTTTTTTTTAAAGAAATCATATCACTCTTATTGGAAAACCCTTAAAATAAAATAAAATGTATATTTTTCATCTTAATGAGCAAACATATTAAAAATAGTTTTAAGATAGTTAAGCTTCAAGCCGATAATAAAAGTATTGAAGTTAGTTAAAAGTCCGATAAAAATGTTAAACTCCAAAATAAGGATTTTAAACATATTTTGTATAAAAATAAGGATTTTAAACTTAATCAATAATTTTTTGATGAAAATAATATTCTATTACAAAAAAAAAGGTTTAAAATTGCCCATATTTTGGTCGAACACAATGAGCTTCATAGTGCACAAAATATACAAATAATTAAATTTGATAACGATTTTAAGGTATAACATATATGGTTTGATTGACATAAAATTAGATTAACATTAGCAACATTGCGAAAAACGAAAAAAGCAAAATTGTACGCAAAATTGCCTATAAATTTAAAGATCATTGATTTAAATTATACTACATACATAATAAATAAATTACAATGTAATCTATATTTTATTTTTAAATTAAATGTCTAGTTTTTAATCTAATTTTCTTAAATAATGTAGTTATTTTATTTTTTTGAAATTACATTATGTATTTTATATTGTATTTATTATTAACTATGTAACATATATTTATTTTTAATTTAAAAATAAAAGAAATATTAAATAAAATCATGTCCATTAGTTTTTAATTTTAAGGCTGGTTGAATTTTAGCATAAAAGAGAATCCAGCACATTATTCTCAAAATGAGAATTATTAACTACAAAAAATATATTTTATTATTATTACAAAACCAAAAAGGATGTATGAATATATGCATTGTAGAACTGCGGATTTAATGATTTAAAAAAATTAAGAGTATAATAGACCTAAAATAGTCCTGGTAAAATAGTCCTAAATATAAGCCGGAATATTGGTGCTGTGATTCTATTAAAACATTTTTCCTCGCACACAAAATTGTATAGAAGATTGGCATCGTAGACTTAAAGTTGTGGTTGGAAAAAAATGGGGCTTACTTGAAATCATTAAAGAACTTTCACATGAAATGATTGTTGTGCAGACTAATTTGCAAAAAACCCAATCTGGTAAAACTATAACTCCTACTATATAATGACCAACAACAGCGAAAATATGGGCAAAGTGGATTATTTTAATTCTATTGCATATAACATTACACTGTGTAATAAATTATAATATGTTTGTTTTAATTTTCTTTTTAAATGACTCATAGTTATTTTATTTATTATAACAAACGTTTGTGAAAATTAATTACAACTGTTATCAGTGTTAAAATTATTTTACTAATACATAGGTTCTTAAAAATTCCAAAAATTTCCCTAAATTTTGTTAAATAAGCTTGGATTAAGTTAAAAATCGCTGCGATTTTTATTCTAGCCCAAGCTTATTTAACAAAATTTTGGGGAAATCTTGTGGATTTTGTGTTTGGGGGTTTTGTGCTTATTGATTTTGAATTTGGGAGTTTTTAATTTAGGGCGTTTTATGATTAGAGGATTATGTACTTGGGGATTTCGGTTTTAGAAATATGAAGTCTAATGATAGACTATATGAAGTCCTTTTAAACTAATTATTTAATACAAACCAAACAAAATATTTTACTTTTTTATTGACAATTTTGCAAACTAATCATCATAATCCATACAACTACATAGAAAACCTATGAAACTACAATTGGAATGACCAGAATTCTAATTGGATTTGTATTCGTACATATACATATTTGTTTTTATATTTATGGAAAAATCTCTGGAATAAATCACGAGCATGATTGCTGTATCCTGATGTTTAATCTTTTGGAGCTTAAAAGCTTAATCAATTTATTCAATCACCGGAGAAGTAGTGCGACAATTGAATCGGCAGGTACTGGGTTCGAATCCTAGCAGAGGCAGGAAGCAAAAGCGAATTTCCGGCATCGATTACGATCGGAAAAGCTAATAAACACAACTAAGACCCTCTCATGGAGTGGAGAACCCAGCGCCGACCTACCGTCTGTGTCAGTGTACGCGGGTTGACATGGAGTTTGCAATGTGCTAGTGGTATACTGTAATTGTGTGAGTAGGTGAATGGGTGGGTAACATTAAATCCATTGGATAATTAATACTTTCTTTTTTTTTCTCAACAAAAAAGAAATTGTCCCATTTGTGTAAGTGCAACTACTCAAAGCAATATATGCAATTTTTCATTCAATGTAAGTTTTTCTTATAACCATAGTGAAAAAATTATTACTGTCAAATGGTTTAGTTAAAACCTCTCGGTTCTTCTTCCTAGTGAGAAACTGCTTACGTATTGGCTAGTTATCACAATTGTACTGCGGAATACTTTAGTAAACCACAACATTTTGTTAAGAAACCGCCTGCAAGTGTTTATACACCACACATATTTATACGTTTCAACATATAGTTTCTGCTTACAAATTTACACACGATGCTGTATAATAATAGAATGTTAAGACGCAGATATCTCGTGATTAACAACCAACAACAAACGTAAATCACTCCGCTATGTATGAACATGTAGAAACTATGATTTAATTGCTCATAATACAAGAATACCGTTAAATAGTTCCATTCAGAAATATGTTCATAAAAAAATCATTTTATGTTTATTTTAAAACATAACCTTTCAACTTTTCTTAATGTATTTGGAATATGTTGTTTTTGTATATTTTTTTTACGAAAATAATCATAACTAATTAAACGTGATAATTTTAGGAAAATATTTTAAATAAACAGCAGAAAATTAGAAAATCCCCTCAAATGTACTGTGGACCGTGATGTGTGCGTAACATAAAATGAAAATTATTAAATTAAAATTTCTAGTTTGTCGGTTTCTATTTTTAAAGATATTTTTTGACAACATTTAAGTAGTTACGTACATTTCTATAAACGACAGAGATTATATAATTAGAAATGTACATAATTTATGTACTGTACTTATGACAATATTTTAAATATTTATTTGTTTCTTTTTTTTACTCATTAAGATAAAAAAATAGCATCTGTCTTAAAATTTTTTTTGTAAAGATTACGATTGTGGCTTATTTTGGAATTATTATCATGAATTATTTCAAAATGATGGTACCGATTTTTTATATTAAAAATATAATAATTATGGCAATCAGAATGTTGCCTTAGCTGTTTACAATTTATCGTATAAAGAAAAAACCAATAGCCGGTGTCAATGATTCAAATCTTGATTAAACGAAATGTCTGAAAGTTATGAAAGGAAATCGCTATTGAAAAGCAAATAATAAAATAATGAGCACAACTAAATAAAATGCAATGTCAGTGTCGTCGGTCGCACACTTCGTGCGTACAACATGGCACTATTGTTAATCGATGTAAACAATTATTTTCGTTTAATTTTTGGTACTTGTGCGGAAGGGATGTGAAAACATAACTTAAAAAATAAAGTGTCATTTGAAGCACAAAAGCCACACATAAAATTGTTGCTATTTAACTCTAAATGTTTGTTTGTTGGCGTCGAGGTAAGAGGCCAAGAATAAACCATGGGCTTAATTGAATTTGACATTCATTTTCGAATGCTATCGTTTTTCTATAGTAGACAAAAGAAGAAAAAGGGCAAACGTATGAAATTTTTACTGTTAATTTCTCCTTTGTTTCTACGCTTACTATAGGAAAACGATAGAACTTTGCGCTCTATTTAAACTGTTACGTCACCTCTCTACTAATACATCATGGCAAACAACAGAGGTGCATATAATGCATTTGAACTAGTGCCCTAAATCAGTTTTTTAGTGTTTGTATAGTTTATCAAAGCATTAATCAAAATACGATTAAAGTAAACGTTACCTACAGGGTGGGCCAAAAGTAACCATTGGGTTTAAACATTTAATAACTTTTTCTTTTCTTTTTTTCAGATTATATAAATAACAACTGGAGAATAAATAATGGTGAAATGCACAACTGAATAAGGAACCAGGATAATAAAATTTTATTATTTAAATCAGCGATCAATTATTTTAACGCAAAGAGAATATCGTCGCCATTTTTCGCCAACAGATGGCCAGAAATGAAATCAACTTTACTGAAAATCTGATTATGAGTGATGAAGCTCATTTTCAATTGAATGGCTTTGTTAATAAGCAGAACTGCAGATTATGGGGTTCTGAAAATCCAGGAGCCATTCATCAACGGCAATTGCACCCTATTAGGTGTGGCATTAAATCTGAAAATATCATTGGGCCTTACTTCTTCGAAAATGAAAATGGAAGTGCTGTAACCATAAATGGAGAGTGGTATCGGTTTATGATAGAACATTTTTTACTTCCTGCTCTTAAAAACAGATGTGAGATGTGGTTTTAGTAGGATGGAGCCACTGCCCACACTGCCCGAGACACAATAGCACTTTTAAAGCAAATTTTTGGAGAGCAAATAATTTTCAAAAAATCGGAAATTAATTGGCCATCCCGTTTGCCAGATTTGCCACCACCCGACTATTTTCTTTGGGGTTATGAACAAGCCCCGGACAATCTTTGAACTCAAGGCCAACATTGTTGCAGAAGTTCGAACGCTACATCCACAAAATTTGAAAGATGTTATGGAAAATGCTCGCTGAAAACGGGGTTTATTTAAGTGACATTATTTCTCATACTAGGTGAAAAAGTATTTCCATTTTGTATATTTTATAATCTAAAAAACAAATAAGAAAAATATATAAATGAAAAAGTTGTTAAATTTTTAAGCCCCATGGTGACTTTTGGCCACCCTGCACTTCCCATATGGTACTCGTACGTAACCTGGTTTTCGACTGTTAATCATGAGGCTTGCAGACCATATTCATAAACGGTCAATTTTTTGTACAACAAAATGGCTGTTTCATCAGTTCTTTGCTAATGCAACACTATGACATCGGATTTACTGCCTATATCAAATTACACTTTATTTGAATATTCTGTACACCGATTTCCACCAAATTTCGCAAGGATCTCCCAATTAATTAAAAAAGTTAAAGTATGAAGTTTGATTCCAAATAGGCGATGCTCATGAAATGTCTCCATCTTGAATTTTGGCAAAAAACAAAATTGGCAAAAATTCAAGTTGTGAAAAAACACAAAGCTTGCTAAATTTGTGAAAATAATTTAAATTGTATTTTATCTGAATTAGACGGCATATACCAGTTGGAAATTTGTCAACAACAATGTGGATTACTTTTCACGAAAACATACGTTTCTATTTCTAACTCTTTTTCTTATTGTGTATGAAAAAGAAAAAAGCTTAGTTGTGTCGTTTTTTGGTGGTATGTTGACAAATGACACGTACAATGTCTGTTGATGAACAAAGACTAGTGTGAGACGTGCCATGTACACAACGACTTTCTTGACAATGTCTTGAGCGAAACATGTATGACGAGTCTTCGATGTGTCTCATTCCATCGCAATTTTTTGAAAGTAATGTAAGTAAACAAAATCGATAAAAATAAAGTATTTTACATGTCATTTTCAGTCTGTCTTCTATGTAAAAATTTTTCTTTTTTTATATAATTTTTTGATATTATTTGTAGTGTTGCAACATATTTTTAACATTTTATTTGTCAAATTGGTTAGTAAACGTTTTGTAGTAGTACTTTATATCAAAATTGTTCAATTTTTAACTTATTTTATAGTTAAAAAAAATTTTTGTTTTTTTTTCTAGACAAACTTCTGCCAGTTGAAGTACCAACGATGAAATTTACTTTTTACCTAAATTAAGTTTTAATATTTTGAAAGTCATACTGATGTAGTAATTACTTCTTTAATAGATTAGTCTTCCTTTAAATAGAATTTTTTAATTACATATCTCAATCTCATCTCAGACATGTTATCTACTAATTTTAGGCAAGCCACATAATATACGTCTATGAACTGACCTAGTCTTGTCACACATGATTTCTCACATACAATTCATCTCAGACATGTCAAGCACGATTAATATCAGATATGTCATGTACAATTCATCTCAGTCATATAGAAGCAGTCTTATATAGAAGCTGCTTGCACCTCTATATCAGCCAAAGAAGAAATGTTTAGGGATTTTTCTCAAAATTTAACGTAATATCAATATTTTTTTAACAGTCACAAAATTTTTTAAATTGGCAGTATTGTAACTACATTCATTCAGTAAATTTTATTTTATAACTAGTGGTAATTTTTAATTAATTTTTTAGCATTTCCGTACCTCATTTCTCACATATGTTAAGGAAAAAACATCCTTAAGACCGTTTTTTACTAAATTAAATTTGTTGTTGAACGTAACCTTAAAATTAAATTTTATTGTGTTTAATCACACATTTTTTCTTTGCCGTTCAAACCTACCTAATACAAAAACTATGTAATTTTTTTTTGCAAATTATGGGTATCCTATTTTTAAAAAAAATTCTATAACAATAAATTAAAATATTTAAAAACCAACAAAACTAATCTCGAGTTTATACATTAAACTTTATTAATGCGCAAAAATTTGAGTCTCTCGAAGTTTGAGAGCTAATAATAAAATATGGAAAGTAAATTTCGAGAAAAGGAAAAAATTATGCACGAGTTTTCCATAATAGGTATTGAATTTCAAAAAAAAAACTCTGGATGAAAATGTTCCCACAGATTTTTATTGAACCAGCATAACTTATCCTTATTTTAGCAAGGAACACTCAAGTTGTCAATTTGAGACTGGATTATCGAATTTTAAAACACAAGACAATCATTGATCATTTCGGAAACAATTATCACGAAATTTGATTGGTGAGCTTTGATTGGGATTCCCACTATCTAAGATAAAGTTCTGGCATCTGAGCGGAATTTAGTACTTTTTTACATGTTAAACTGCTAAAAATGTTCGTGGTGGTGACATGAATGGTCGCATGTGGTTTGCCGGCGATCTGGTTATGGTTTTAGGTAATCGGACTGGTCTCAAGGAGCCTACTCCGTATAGGACTGGTTATTTAAAGCAAGATTATGAAAAACTAGATTTTAAAATCTGGTTTTCATAGCATGGTTTTCAGAAGCCTTAATTATAAAATTCTGTTTTTTTAAAACATCTATATGTGACCTGAAATAGTAAAAGAAAGGTTAAGGGCATGGTTACATGTAAAACCTTTAAAGATCTCCTGCGGCACTGAAAATTTTTTTGAATTTTGTAATACGAGCCTTTTTCCCGACCCAAGAACTAGTATTAACATAATGCCGAAATATTTAAAATAATATGATTTTGCGAGTAAACCATTTGTGTCAATAATTTATTTTTTGCCAAAAGTTTTCCCCGCAGCCGTGAATTGTTTTCCTTCGAAAGAGCAACGTTTACTTCACCATGAGAAAATAATACGCCTACACATTTAAAAGTCTGAGTTTGTGACTTTTTGATAGTTATTGGATAAGTTGGAATAATAGAGCCTGCGCTTTTACAAAAAGTGCAGCTTTTGGCAATTTACGATATGGGTGCCCAAATAACTATTTTAACATATATGGAAAATTGACATTTTCGAAATTTTAATTATCAGCTTAAATTTAAATGACTTCACAATTTAATCATTCATAAAAATGGTAAATATATTCAAGTGCATCTTCTTTTAAATTCATTCCACAAAAATTACGAGAAAAATACATAAAACAATAATTTTGAAAGTAAATTGGTTCAAGCATCCTTATTATTTTTCAACTTTAATTGGGTTGCCAGCTTTGTATTTACATATAATACGTCTGAATGGCTGACTAATCAGTTTTGCTTTTATACCGAGAAATTCTAAAATCAGTGTGAAATTACGGTATTCAGCTATGAAGAACAATATCTTCTAATCTTCCCAAACAAAGTTCTACGTGGAATAGTAAAAATAAGAAATATCAACCTCCTTCAAGATCTGAAAATAGATTTCGATAGTTAGAAATAGAAAAACTCGCGAAAAAACACAAGTAACGGGACTTAGTCTACTCCAAAATACTGAGATACGTCTTATGAGTCAAATCCAGCAAGATCTGTTAAGCTACTAGATCTAATCTGAATCGGCTAAAATGTAATAAAACTGTAAAGAGGACTTGGAAAAGGGCTACAACCCTCCAAACGGGAATTTAAATTATGAATTATGAAATAATTACAATATATTAAAATTATTAAATAAATTCTTGGAATCACACCTGTTAAATGTCCTGACTGAATTCAGTGTGGTGGATGTTAACGCAATATCAAGTTCAGTTGAAAGCTCTTAATGGTTTAGGGCTGCAATTATATGGTTCGCTGCGGCTCAAAATGTGTATTTACCAGTTTTTTAGAACAACCACCGGCGGAACATGCTAGGTGAGTAGCGTGGATATCTATGCTGTTGGAAATACTTTACCTAGTAAACCTGTATCGTTGAATAATGTTACGAATTTCGGGATGGATTCGTACTCGATTTTGCAAATAAATACACTAGCTTATAAACATTATTTCCCAACACCTTTAATTTCTGCAGCAATTCACTAATTTCACCCTTCAGAAAAAGTGTTCACTTCGTGCATGTGATGGTTTTTTTGTTATATAAATTTACTAAATAACTTTGTACATAACCCACAATGAATATTTGTTAACTCTTATTTGGCTAGAAATTGTGATTATTGCTTGAGTGAAACTTAAATATAAATATATTCTGATTACTGGTTATTTTAATAAAATTTACTAAATGAATATTAATATTCACTTCGTGCATGTAAATATCTGTTTTTCTAATTTTGCAGTGTATGAGTAAACGGACATTATATTCCGTGAACTATTGATCCATTTGATTTAAGCTATCAAATAAATACATTTTGTATTTAAATTAAAACTACAAAACATATATGACTGTAACAATGGATGGATTCACTTCCTGCATGTAATAATTGTAATCTAATTTTATTTGTATAAATATTATTGTTATTGCTTGAGTGAAATATTTATATATATAATCTGTTTAAATGTGGTTACTTTAAAAAATGTACTAAATAAATATTAATATTTACTTCGTGCATGTAATAATCTGTTTTTCTAATATGCAGTGTATGAGTAAAGTGCAGTATATTCCGTGAAAGTTTAACTCATAATAATAAAATTTTATTCTAAGTAATGTACCATTATATATGAGTACTTAATTAATTATTAAATTTTTTTCAGGATGCTGATTGCTTAACTTTTATACCATAAAACCAATAATAATTGTGCTGTCTTGTGCAGATAGAATTTACTAACTATTGACTACTTAGGTGTCTGTAACCGGGTCAAGTCTATCATATCTAATAACCTTTCCTATCCCTCCATCTTGTTACATGTAAAAGGGGAGTACGGTAGGTCCGGCGTATACGAGATCCCTGCTTAGTCCTGGCCGTATATTCTAATCAATCAATCAATCAATCAGTCGTGCATGTAATGGTTTTGTTATATTTGAATTTGTTTTAAAAATGTAATAAAATCGATCATTTAGTTTAAAACCTTAAAAAGTATGTATATACTTATTTTACATACGATTATTTGACTTAATTTTGATAAAGAACACCAATATTCACTTCGTGCATGTAATAATAACATTATTTATCATAATAATAAATTGTAATTCGACAGTAACACATTGATGCAATTGTAATTTAAAATGGAACCGAAGCATTTTGTATTTCTATTTAAACTTTAAAATTTATTTGTCTGTAACAAGAACAATTTTTTACTTCCTGCTTGCAATATTTAAATTGTTTAGGCAAACACCTAAAAAATGTGCATTTATTGATTTTGATTGGGGTTATTTGCTTAATTTAATTGAAAAGTAATATTCACTTAGTGCCACTTAGTGTTCACTATGTATGTATGTAACAAAAAAAACTATTTACTTCTTACACGTAAAATTCGTATTACAATTATATTTGTTTTAGAATGGTAATAAATCCAATCACAACTTACAAAATATTTATTTGCAAATTGTAATAATTTCAATTAATTAGGCAAACCACTAATTATTATGTAATTTCTCATTTTGCTTGTGGTTAAATTACTTATTACGTTTAGAAATGGTTTTCTTGTCAAAAAGATAAATGGCTGATTAACAGTATTGTAGTATATTGATAAAAATATTTAGGAAGTACAAAGTTACTAAACCTGGTCTAAAGTAGTTAGAATTATTATGTATATATCAAATTTCAAGTAAATCTTCTCAAAAAGAGTTGCTATTTTCAAAATGACAATTTTCAATTTGGTAACGATAAATGATACTTATTGTTACAAATTTAATCATTTAGGCAAAATATAAATTAAAAATATTTAAGTAAAATTAATTTGATTGTTGTTATTTTACTTAATTTTGTTAAAGGACACAAATATTCACTTCGTGCATGTAAAAATACTTTATTTAACAAAACGATAAATATTTTGCTTTCAGGTCAAGCTCGTCTTATAAACTTGTGTGACTTAATATTTGAAAAAATTAATTAATGTGTGCATGTAAAAACTAAATTGTTATCAAAATAATAAATATACCTACATCTTCGATTCTAAGGCTCCCTCGAATGCAAGACGCACCTTAATTTGAGCGTAATAGAAATATTTGTTAATATGTCGATTGTAAGACGCATGCTATACTAACGAAAAAAATACCTCGGTAGTTAATCTTCAAGTAATTCGTTTTTATTTAGGCAGTGACCTATATTTAATTCAGTTTATTATTACATAAGTAGGTAATATTAATCTAAACCTAGGTATTAAACACAAGCTCGTATTTTGGGTTAAATAAATTCAAGAAAGTCGGAGTCATCCGATTCCTCTGAACTATCTGACGAAATAGATATTTCAGAAATATCAGATGTTTCAGAAGTTTCATCACCCGACAATGCATCGTCTCTGAACAATCGAGCGCATTACTGATACAAATTTTTAGAAAAAAAATGTGATTCTAAGACGCATGGAATATACGAGAAAACTTGCGATTCTAAGACGCCCTCGATTCTAAGACGCACTCCATTTTCAGAAACCTTAAAATGAGATAAAAAGTGCGCCTTAGAATCGAAGATATACCTAATATGCAGCATACTATAATATTACATCGATTTATCTGTATTTTAAAAACCAATTTACACATTTTCTGTTTTAATTTTAACTTTAAAAGATGTATGGTATAAAAAAAAAGTATTTTCTTCTTGCATGATATTATTTTTCGAAAATATGTTATAGTTCAATCATTTTGACAATACCTAAAATATATACATGTATAATTTGTCTTATAGTTATGCTTGTGGTTATTCTACTCAGCTTTGCGTAAAAACGTTAATATTCACTTTCGTCCATTTAATAATAAGTTTGTTTAAAAAAATATTGATTTTTCCAATATATTCAGTAATCTATGCATTTTGAAATTTACCGGAGTGAAGTATTTAACATTTATCAAAAGTGTGGCATTTATTAAAAAGTGGGATATAAAATAAAAAAAATTATAATTGCAACCCTGCCACATTTTTCTGTGTACAACTACATTTTTTGTTAAATTGTGTAACTACATTTTTATTTTTTGTTAATTTGTGTAGCTGCACTTTTGATAAATGCTAAACATTTCACTCCAGTTTGAAATTTTTAGTTTAACCTCACAATAGATAGGAGCGTCATAACGCTATTTCTATATGGAAAAATTACTCATTTTCCAGATCTCGAACGGATTGACAGAAAACTCGCTTTGCGAACAATCAACATTTAATCGAGAAAACAAAGAAAAATATATGGAATGGAGTGAATTGGATACCATTCCAGCGGGTTATATTAACCGAAAATCCCGGATTTATAATGGGGAAATGTGCATTATCTTCTGCCTGAAGATAATCCGGTCGATTACATATATGTCCATGTATTCGAGGATTGCATCTCTGTAGCTCCAAGTTATCTAGTTGGCTGAATTCACAACCGCCGATACAATTCTAGATCGAATCATTCCATACATTGTAAGTGCCTTTGGTTAAACGTTCGCTACATCGAAAGTTAGAAATTTTACTAAACTTTTAGCAAATAAATCCCTTTTATGGAAATAAAATCAAAATCACTTACATCTTACTATTATTTATGAAAAAGTTTATATATATTCATATATCCTATAAGCTAGAGGTGTTTTAGGATATAACAGCCGATTATGTATCTAGCATGAAACAATGTCAAGAGAGTTACCGTTTTATACATTTTCATCTTGCCAATACAAATTGGCAAAACGTGTAAAAAATTAAGCGAAATCTTTTACAAGATACAGTGATGGATTACCTCTCTAGAATATTGTTATTCTAATCCACCACACTTAAAAAATAAATTTCCCAATTTTCATTCTGTTACTCACTACATTTTATATACAATATAATAAATTGAGACAATAATATCATTGAATGTAACATGTCAAAGTAGATTTTTAATATTTTTTTTTTTTTTGCACCATGCACAGTTGTATACGTTTATAAGCTTTCGAAAGTCATTTGAGACTTGATAAAAAATTGACATAAGCTGAAAAACAAAAAAAAAAAAATAAGAATGAGCAGAAGAACCCTCAAAACGGGAGGAAATACAAATCAAGAAAATTAAAAGAAAAGTGGATTGATGTGATAATATGATATTTTTAACCATTAACACTGTTATCTAATTTTCATCCCCTTATTTCAATTTGTGCGGATTGGAAATGTTTTATGCTTTTGTGATTTATTTAAGACATTTTTTGCTGTTTGTATAAACAAATCTGTACAAAACCATAAAGTTGAAGTATTCAGTATATACCATAACTTAATCTCTCGAGAGTTTGATAAAAAAATATTTTTAAAAATATTTGTAACGAAAGAATTTATTTAGTTGTTCTTCAGTTAAAATTAAAGAATTATTTTTTGTTGGTTCTCTTACAATTTTGGTTATTGTTATGTGTTAGCAAAACAAAAATTAAGACAATATTATATAGTTTGAGTTGATAAATGATGTTCATGTCGAAATTAAGTTTTCTGTATAGTTCTCGGTAACAATCTTAAAGATTATATTAGAAACAATTCTTTAAGAGCTAAATAAATAGTTTTTGTAAAATTTAATTAAAATTGTTAAATAATGTTGAGATAAGCAGATCAATTTATATTCAAAATAGTTATAATATTAGATATGTAGGTAAATAATGATTTCGATCTTACTTATTCAAAGAAATTACAATAAGAAACATTAAATCTATTATAGTTCGGGAAGAAAAGAAAATAAAAATGTTGTCAATTTAGAGTTTGTGCTTTATCGCGAAAGTATTAACATACAGACTGTAGTGCGGTGAATCCAAATGCAAATCACACTATTTTTGACTCTGGGATTACCAGTCAACAAACGAAAAGGATCTTGGTTATAAATGCTACATTTAAAAATCTTGAATCAAAAGTTAATTGAGTCGAATTAAAACACTTTTGTTTTTAGTTGTTCGGGTTAAATATTTTACGGTGAAGCGATTATACATCGAAATGGTAGGAAGAAAAACTACTAAACTATAACTGCACTGCTAACTAAAAACTATATGCATGGCCAGCACATGATAGAGATACTTCAGAAAAAATAATTTGTGGGGTCCATGTATTGGGTCCCAACACCAAAATTGGAGTACCTAAATATTTGTTAAATGAAAAAATTGTAGATAAAAAAAATCATCTTGGACACAAGAAACAACCAGTAAACAAATAAATAACCTTGAAATTTGTATTTTTTTTAAGTTTTGGAATGAGTGACTCAAGCCGTTTGAAACAGTTTGCATATCAAATAAATTTTCATGTCCTACCACATCTAAAAATTCAGTTTAATGAAAGTCCAATTGATATTCACTACAATACGTTGGAAGTTAAAAAACTCCTCGGACACTTTTGCTCACGCAATAGATGTTCAAATGTGCAAATGTTTAACACTAGGAATCAAAATTAGTCATATTCAGTTCTGACATAACCGAAACTTATAGGTTGACACGGTTAGTTAACCGACAGTTAGGTTGAGAGCTGCTTGCAAGGCTTAATACAATGGATTTCTATGATGATCATACAGTTACCAACGCATATTTTTTGCATTTTCATCTATTAAAAGCGCCTAATACTACTTGCAAATTTAAAGTAGTGTTTAATGATTTTACAAAAATGGCAGGATCCCTTCATTTAACAACATGTTCGTCTATATAAATACATCTGCAGAAAATATTCAGTCGAAGATCCAGCTACATTTAAAAAATTGTGCTCTCCTGTAAAGTACTGAATTTTACTTAATGAAATTTGGGAGCAATCATCCAGAATCGCACGATGTAGTCAACTTGTGACAATCCAAGCGGTTGGTATAGTAGAAACCAACGATTGGCAGAAGATACATCTATAGTAAGAAGAAGGACAATCATTCCTTTTTGCAGCGAGTGGATCGTTAAATCAGAACAGCTTGCTTTTTGTACATCATATCAAATTAAACATTACCTTGTACGATTTTTGACACTCATTGGGTTTTATTCTTTAGTTGAATCTATATATTAATTTTGACAGCTACAAAACTTATCAATAACTAGGTCAATTTTGAAGATTTAAATATAATTAAAATTTATTAACCTCAAATTTGCTTAGAACTCTCAGACTTTTCTAGTATCATGTTGGTCTATTTTCGCTAAATGTCAGCTTTACAACAACAATCATTTTTGAGAATCACAATATTTAATAATAACTTGCTTTAAATTTAATATATAAATAATAATTTTACTTAGATTTTAATTAATTTACTATAAATCATTTTACCTCTTCGTTATTCAACGACAAGCTACTGCACCAATTATGTACGAAGCGTTCCACGTGGCCCTATCTGCCTGCTGTTCGTACCGTCACCTCTCTTCGCGATAACCATGATCTTTTTTGCATGATTGAAATGTGCAAAATTGTCGCATAATCTGTTTCTAGACAGTATACTGCGGAAGATGCATAAATTTATTTTTGGACTAAATTGAAATTTTAGTTTTTGTGAGGCTGAATTTGATTCGGTCATCTCTCAGCGGGTTGTCTTGACGGATAACTGGAGAAAATTGGATAATTCCTTGGCCGATTATTTCCGAATTAATTTTGTACAAAAATCCAAAACTTCATCCTGGATTTATGTTGGAATCCCGGTTGTGCTCAACAAACCATATCCGAACCTAATTAGTTAAGAAATGGCCTAGCACGGCTTAAAATCCATTTTTAAATTCACATCCAACTTGATTTGACAATAATTGGTTGGGATATTCCCAAGTTCCATTCAGAATGGTCAAATTTTAGAACTTCATCAAGAAGACACGATACAATCCCGATACACAAGTTGACCCTAGTTTATTAGAATCATAACCCAGCTCTACAAACCATTTTGGAAGAATTTCGGTTGGGAAATGGTCAGGTTCCATTCATTATAGCCGAATCCCAAAATTTTTTCGGGATTATTTGATCATCATTTATTGACAGTAGTTAGTTAGTTCCATTGAGCATTATGCGATAGACTATAAGATTCCAGGGGCCATTGCCTTTGGGATGCCTCTCAGTTTTTTTTTTCGTGGTTTCCGAATTTTACTAACGGTTTTTAGAATAATTTTTAATACAATTAAAATAACTATGGTTTCAGAAAATTCTCTTGTAAGTTGTGGAGTTGCAGGAGGATTAAATAAATTAATGTTTATATTATTTAGGAAGCCGAAAAATATTAATTTAGAATTAAATTGCTGGAAATTTCAATAGATGCATGTGAAAAAATGATATTTCTAAGGTTGCTGATTTAAAGAAGTTGTTGAAGACTAATATATTCTGTCCCACTTAATTAACCTATCCAATCCTTCGGTTTTGTTATGTGTAATAAAAAAGAGTGTACGGTGGGGCCGGCGTGACCCGGGAGCTAGTATGTAATGACTTGGTCGTACACATTCAGAATCAATCTATTTTAAACATTTTACCTATTCGTACCATTTTTCTTCTATCATTTCTTACTGAAATCTTCACAAATATTGTTTTCTATTTATTTTCGGCAGGCTGGGCTTAAATTCTGTTTCAAAACAAAAATTTTTAAAATGATGTAAATTTATTTAATTTTAATTGGTTTGAACTATTGTAACGAATCTTCGTTACAAGATTTGCGGTTCGATCACGCCTTTTTGATCTAACATACTATGTTGGGTTTAACTCCACTGACTGGAAGTTGTTTATGAATAAATAACTTTGGTTGTAGTAGATTGGTTCCTCTTTTACTCTGAAAGAGAAACTTGATTGATTAACGGGTTTTATGTATATAGATATAAAAAGACAAACTTTTAACCATGCGGGGAGTCCATTTTTAAATTTTGCCGAGATTAGTACTCATACTATAGAGTTGAGATTTTATCATTAACTTTTTTTTAAAAAAAGTTCAAGTGTTGAGTTTTGATTGTTCTGTGAAATAAATTCAATTATGTATAAGTTTTGAATAAAAATTACATCTAATTATAGTTATTAAACTCAGAAAGTATATTATATATAAATAAATGAAATTTAATATTAATCCTTAACCTATAAATACTAAATTAAATAAAACTTAATTATAATACCAACTACATAAACTATAATATTGTGCCTTTACCATAAAAATATTATTTAATAAATAAATGAACATAAAATATTAAATAAATCGACATAAATTATAAACTATTTACTAAATTATAAACTAATAATAACCAAAAAATTTATTTTTAATTGATTAAAGGATTAATCATAATAACTCTCTGTGAATCTCATTAAAAGTGAATATAATTAGTTAATAGACTGTGAATCGAGGACTTTAAAACCCAAACGTTTGCAATATAAAATTATAGATTGGGTAGAATGGACGTTAAGTGAAATCGAAAATAGTTTCTATGCAGTGAAACCATGTAAGTACGGAGGGTGAAAACCCATTGTAAGTGATATCAAATAAAAAACCTCTTAACGAGGTAAATGTTCGAGTGACGAAAGCCTAATTCAATTCACAAAATTTCTGATATCAAATTTGTGCCGAAAAAAACAATTGCATTCGATTTGTCAACGATTTTTCGGAATGTTAGTGCATTCGGCGCGTTTGTTTACATTTTGCTTTCTAGCTGTCAAAAATAACGATTGTTAACGATTTTTCGGAATGTTAATGCATTCAGCGCGTTGTTGTTGAACATTCCGAAAAATCGTTAGCAATCGTTATTTTTGACAGCTAGAAAGCTAAATGTAAACAAACGCGCCGAATGCACTAACCTTCCGAAAAATAGTTGACAAATCGAATGCAATTGTTTTTTTCGGCACAAATTTGATATCAGAAATTTTGTGAATTGAATTAGGCTTTCGTCACTCGAACATTTACCTCGTTAAGAGGTTTTTTATTTGATATCAATGACTTTGGCACGGCAAATTGAAAATGAATTGAATTGCGATTCGTTCTATTGTTGTCAGTCAAAACAGTTCATACACACACTCGATAGCACACAAGTGGCCGCTACGTGTTATTGTGCCTTAAGTCATATTCATACGACGGATAAAATCCGGGATAATTCAACAATTTTTTTGCATTTTTCTTGCATGGGAGGAGTGGTAAGATCTATTTTTTTAACCGCAACGGACCGATATTAGGGTGCATTTGAGCCAAAAAATGAAATTATGCAAAAAATTAAGGTGGCTTTTAAGTTATGGAGGTCAATATCTAAAATATACGAGTTTTCTGGGACAAACGGTTGATGTCATATTGTAGGTGAGATTTGTGGCTAATAATCCTGAAAATATGAACCAAAAGTCTTGGGCTCATTTTTTAGCAATTTGGCCGAATGTGGCCGGCCGATTTCGCATTTTTCTGTTTTTTGGCCAAAATGACCCTCCAACCTAATTTTTTGAATTCTTTTTTTTTGCTATTTGATAGCTGGCGTCAATACCTTTCCAACGATATGCATATGTCTAGCATATGTCGAATAGATTCAGCACTGTGGACGTGGCAAAATGGCCAAAAATGGCCGTTCAGAGGCCGGCCGCGGCCAACATGGCGGCCAAATCAAAAAGTTGTAGAACAAAAGTTGCTTAGTTTTTTAAGTACTACAACCCCTGAAAATATGAGATCAAATAAAAGAGGTACGGACAAACAAACATATATACCAAAGCGAGATTAAATGGTGACGTCATAGAAAAATTTAAAATTGTCATAACTTTGGTCAAAATCATCCGTTTTGGACGTTAGAGGTGTCGTTGAATTGGTATTGACGTTTACAATCATAATTTGCCAGTTAGAAAATAATTGGGGCCTTTTTTGGGGCAGTTATACCCGAAAAACTGATTTTTTGCGGCAATTTTCGGAAGGTCATATCTTCACTCAATGTTGGTAGAAATTCATGTTTTTATACATTATTTAGGTTTATTTTTTAAGGCCTTTCCAATGGTATATAACATGATCCTGGCGGCCTCAAAGGGAAAAAGTTCGAAACTTGCTGTATAATATACTTCGTTCGACTTCCAGCACAGTAGGTGCTTTCGTCACTCGTTTGGACTGCCGTCCAAGTGATCGTTGCTTGGTCTAATTTTCCTTCCTAAAGATTCCTTTTTTTCATCATTTTTTTTCCTTATGGCGGTTAGACACGGACTATTAATGCTTCAAAACACCCACCCCATCCACTGAGTTTTACCTGGCAAAGACCAACCGCTTTGAAGCCTCTTAATAGTCGAACTACTAGTTAATTCTGTTAGCGACCTAGTATTGTTCAGGAGAAGCATTGGACACATGCTTCACAACCAACTGACCTACCGCATGGGCATTACACTACGTTGCCAAGTATCGTTATCCATCCGTTTATTTTCGCTCATTTCCAGATAATTATTTTGGCAAGAAAAACTATTGTTTACGAGTACAACAAAAACATTTATCAATGGGTTGGTTAAAATTCAGTACAAAAAATAAATGTAAATAGATTTTAATTCATTAATTTTCAATTTGCGTGCACTCTCAAAGTTTCCTAGTTCGTTAAACTCTCTAAGTTCCCCTAATCATTGTCGGTTTAGTTTCTTTGATAACAACAACAATAATCATTGGCGGGGACGAAATTCAGTACATTTATAATAATATTAAATATGCTGTAATTTGTTTGTAATCAGAAATTCTATAAGTATTAGTTGGTTTATTTTTGTTAATTTTCCGAAAAACATTTTCACATCAATAACTATTTTTGACAACAATATTTATTATTCGCTAAGATGAAATTAAAAAAAAAAAATAATGATTTTAAATAAATTGACACTCGAATTCTGACGTTAAGACTTTTAAGGCGTCCTTAAATAAGACAGTTTTGTTAAAACTATATTTTTTTTTAAGACCAAAGTCTTATGCCTAGTATATGCAGCCGCAGTTTAGCTAAAGTGAAATTGGTATTTTTCATATTAGAATATAGATGTCTCTACACATTAACACTATACATTTTTCACTGCATTTGTATCTGCAGGTGCGATAAAAGTAGGCCAAATTTTTGACATTTCATCAGTTATTTCTATTTGCTGTGAACAAAGACTTTAATTATATTAAATAGACTAGTAATAACTAAATGTCAAGTGAGTAAATTTCAAAGAAAAAAAGAGATAGTCAAAAAATAATCAGTACTGTATTAAGAATTTTTATTAACGAATATGAATGAAGTAAGTTACTTGTAGAATTAGTATTTTGTCTATAATAATTATCAACATTCAAGAATTTTATAACATTTTTGTAAACCACAACTGGTTCATGAGTATTACACAAAATACTTATTCGAATTAATACAATCAAATTATTTCGAAGAATAGCTTCTTCCATAATTTCGAAAAACTGAACTATTCACTGTTTAACAATTATCAACATAATTAATTAACCCGCATTTAACTATAATTATACATGTTTTATTATTAAAATATTTAAAATACTGAAAAAATGCGGAATTTTGTTACACATATATAATTGAAAACGTTTTCGGTACGGGACTGACGGAATATATTGTGCATAATTCATATCATCCACAATAAATAATTTTTTTTTTTCGATACATTTTATTTTACAAATTTGATCACAAATTGTATTCAACACACAAATTTCGTCATAAATTACAAAAATTTTCAAATAATTCTATTATGAAAGACAAACAACCAGAAACAAAAGCTTTAAGTTGTGGATGATATAGAAATCAAAGACAGAGATATAAATAGAGTTTTATATATGCATCCCGTCCTAACTGTCCACCTATGAAATAAATAATTTTATATGGAGAAAAAGCACATTACCGGTCTATGTATATATTATAAAATCTTTGGTTGTGAAACAAACTCATAAAAAATGTTTTGGCATGCGAAATAAAACATAATCATTCAACATGAAGCTATCTGCGTTAAACTTATACGAATATCGACAACTAACCCCTGAGATATACTTGACGCGATCGACGTGACTAACAAAAAATAAAAAGTTGAGATACCTATATGAGTTTGTACCAAAGCGATTATACTCGACGCGACCCAGAAGTAACAAAAAAAAGTTGATTCAACTTTAACTTTTTATTGTTGTACAATAAAAAGTGACATCTTACGGCAATTTTTTAATAAACATTTTACTACAATTTTTTTCTATTCATGCCATTTCTGTTTGTCAAAAAAAACATTCGATTACCCAAATTCAAATTAAAAATGAGTTTTGAGGAAAAATTAATATCTCTAGTGCAAAATGAGTGTCTCTGCCGCCCCGGTGGCAAAGTGGTTAGCATGCTTGCTCCAGCGACCGGAGGTCCCGGGTTCGATTCCCGGTGGTGACAAGGAAAAAATTTCACGGCTGGTTTAGGATCAATGAATTAATCACTCATTATCCGAAATGAAAATATGATTATGAAACCTCATTTGAGGCGGCCAAATCCCTTGATGGGATATAATGCCAGAGAGAGAGAGAGTGCAAAAAAAACACTATTTTATTTGATGAATCCTCAAAGGGTTATAATGATTTATCGATAATAGAAATAGAGTTTTATGATTTATCGATAATAGAAACACTAATAAAATCAGCTTACGTCAAAATGTCAAAAACGCGATTCGAAATTATTGATTTTATCTTGCGTGTAAAAGTAAAAGTTTTTTGACATAAAGCAACGTCGAGTATATATCTCTAGCATAATTTTTCATGGAATAATTTATTTGGTTAATTTTAGAGACAAGGAAAGCAGTCGTACAATTGAGTTTTGGAAAGCAGTCGTAAAATTGTGTTTTGTATGAAAACACTAAATTGTGTTTTGGATGAAAAGTGCAGTTTAATGATGAACTAATGAATTTTTTAAATTTTCAATTTTCATGATTTACGCAAACCGTCAAATTGAGACTCGTGAGACATTATGAAAGGTCTTATAAAAAACTATTGTTTAAAATTAATGGCAACTAAGACTACGAGCAGAAGACAAAAATGTCTTCATTTAGTCCAATCTTGAAATAAAGACAAAAAAGCAGTTGCAGAGAACAAATTTGATAAAGAATTCGCGGTAACAATTGATTGGAAAATAGCCATAGAAAGACACATAGTTGCACAGCGTTTAGAAATGGTTAAAATTGTTGAAGAAATAATTAAACTATTTGTATTAAGATTTGTTAATAGAATTATGATACTTCCAACCATTAAGTTCAATTTATGAAGCGGCATCCCAGATGGCGTTAAATCACTTAAGAATTCTGTTGGGTAGTTCTAAATGTCTTCATGATTCGCACCATCAATTGAGTCAATGCTATAATATGTGACGGGACTTTCCGCAAAACGTGGCTTTCTACACTTTTTCGTTGGGCAAGACCACATCTGCATTTTTTATACATAAAATTGCCATTTTTGAAAACTTTCGGTATCAACTTGCAACAGCATTTCACCAAAGATTTCTGTTATTATAGAGCCTTTGCCAATAAGGTTGCTCAGAATTTCAATTAAGCCGTCAGCAAGACCGTGATTGTTGGTTAAAATTCCATCGCCTTTAATATAAGTAACCAATTACTGTATTGTGGGTCCACTGAACGTACGTTATTCTGAAGCCTGAGAACACTAAACTTTTCCCAAAGTTCATGAAATTTTAGACTAGCTTTAACGATTGCAGGTTGAACGTCATGTACAAGTACAAGTAAAGTTTGTCTAAAATCTGCACCAAGTATTATTGTTTTACCGCCAAATGGTTCCTGGTTTTTATCTTTTCAAAGCTTATCGACAGCATTTATAGCAACACCAGGTGTCATTGTAGCTTCATCCCATAGAATTAAGTTTGCCTTTCTAATTAATTCTGCGTCAATAGATGTCATTCGCATAGAGGACGTTGAGGTTTCTACGATTGGCACAGGTAATTTAAAGTGGGAGTGATATGTTCTGCTTCTGCCAAGAAGATTGGCAGCTATTCATGTAGAAGCAACGACAAGCACAATGTTTGACTCTCCCCGAATCTTGTTAAGCAGTATTTTGTACAGATACGTTTTAAAGGAATCTCCTGGACCATCTATCAAAAATAAACAGCGTGGAAGATCATTATGATTTACAGCTGTAATTATGGTTTGGAAAGTTATTTTTTGTTCGTGATTTAATGTGCATTACATAGCATCTCCGATTCTTTTCTGGATATGTGCATCGTAATATTGTATAGATTTTGTAGTCCAAAGTTAGTACATTGTTTGCCTTGTAATTTTAGATTTCCCTGAATATCTCTTAAAGCAAACATCTCACAAATTGTGCATTCATCAGTATGATCTCTATGGTGGTGAACGTAATCATCACCTAGCTCCTTTATAAACTTTGTAAACAAATCTAAAGCATTTTATGGGGATGCAAAAACACAAACACATGCATATAGATCTTGCAACTGACGTGGCATGCTTATTGAAATAGCGTCTAACAATGTATTTTCCCATATAGGTTCATTATTAAATAAACTACGTTTTTGTGCCGCTTCTTTAAATGTTCCACTTGTGTAGCCATTGAATGTCCTCGTCTTCTAAAGATAAGATTCCAGTAAGGTGAAGAAGAAGTAAGCGTATAGACAAAATCTTTCAATATCTGTCATATTAACCGAAAATATTCTACCAATTGTCATATTTCCACATCTTTGTCGTGGTTTTTTCTATGCACCATTCATTTTGTCAAATACATAATGGTTTGGGATGCCGGGATATAAATATCGTCGGGCATTTTCGTCGGTTTGATTTAGTTTATAAAATCCTGTAAGCATTGTGTTTTTGTTGGCAGCACGATAACCACTTTCTTCGATGGTTTGTTCGATAAAAACGACAGTATGATAATCTGGAATGTGGATTGGCAGTCTCACAATGACGTGTGACTGTTCACAATGACGTGTGACTGACGTGTGACTGTTGTTGAACGTAAGTTATATTGGCGCAATAGTGTCCTTTGTAGACATACTTAAATAAATACTTCACACTTTGAATTGATGAACAACATTCGACATTAATAAGACATACTTTTTACGCTATTTGCCGTAGGCACTTGGCGAAACACACTAATACTTAATAAACACATTTTATTAAACAATTGTTTTTTATTTCGCAAAATTATATTTTTGAATATTTTAATTAGAAAAGTTGTTCAAAAAGTTTAAAAAGTCACTCTATCGATTTCGACTTGTTAAGTCATCATCAGGAGTAGATACTCCTGATGATGACCTAACAAGTCGAAATCGATCGAGTGATTTTTTAAACTTTTTGAACAAATTTTTAATTAAAATATTCAAAAATATAATTTTGCGAAATAAAGACAAGTGTTTAATAAAATGTGTTTATTAAGTATTAGTAAGACAGTTAAATTTGCGGCTTAAACGTAGATTGTATGGAACAATCCATGAGTTATCTATTGTCTTACCATTTACAATTGCACTGCCACAAGCGCTTCGCTTGTATTTTGGATATCCGCACAGTCAACTATCGATTCATCTTGAAAACTTTTAGGGAAGTTTTTGCTGCATATTCTATTAAGCATGCAAGGATAAACGTCAATATCTGGAATTTCTGCAGAAGTGAATTTATCAATGGTTTCTGAATCTTTTGGTTTATCTTCGTTTCCGACGATCAAGAGAATATGGGCATGGGGTAGTTCTCGTTTTTAAAACACAATGACATGCACCTTCGCAAGTGAAACTCCGAAAACATGTTTTCTCGAAATGGCATCGAGGAATTCTTGGAGCTTTAATTTGAAGACCTTTGCCACTAAATCGGGACGAAATTCCGGAAACTTCCAACAAACTGTTACTTATTTCACTTCATTTTGGATTACATGTCATTGTAATTAAATAGTCCGGCTTCCCATATTTACGGACAATCGCCATAGCATCTTGATAGTTTTGGGCCATATTTCTCGGGCTTCCTTGGAAGGATTATAGCTGTTCCAGTGACCAAACCTTGATTAATAGCTTCACTTTGCACGTAATCCATAAGGCCACTGTATTTTTCCGCTCTGAGTTTTTTTTTTATTTTGCCGAACATAGTTGAGACGATTTGCTTCTGTTTTAGTATACACATCAACAAAATATTGTTGTGTTAGTATTACGCCGCATAAAAAAGGATTAAATTCACCCCGAATAGAAAGTCGATTTCATATATTTGAAAAAGTTGGCGGTTAAAAATGAGGCAAACCATCACCCCAACTTTAATCACCAAGTGGGAAAAACAATGGATATATCTTCTACATTCGGATCAAGTACACTGATTCTCTCAGTTTTACGTGGGTTTGCATCATTAAAATTAGCGCGGCAATGAATAAGACGTCTTTCAAGTGGAGGCTCTCCATTATCATTTTGAAAAATAAAAACAACTTCATTAGATCTAGGAGAATTATATCGTTGTTGATCAAATCTTTGATCTTGCATTATCGCAATTAAAATCGAAGCCGGATCTGTACCGTTTTCTTGAGCATCGTGAATGGACTCTTGTTCTACCTCATAAAGCATTTTAAATAATTGTACGAATGGATTTATGGTGGCCATTAATGAACTCCACTCTTGAATTAGTTGCGGGTTACACTTAGCATTTTCACTGATTCCCATGCACTGCTCACTTGCTTTGTTTGCTTCAAAAATGTATAATTGAGCAAATTTGCGTTGACTTCCATTTTCAGGGTGTAATGTCTCAACTCTATGGTATATTTGTTCATTAGTTCGTAGGCAATACGGACCGTATCCTGGAGGTGGCACTAACGAACTTTTAATTAATTAAACATTCTATTCTTTAGTTCATTAATTTGAAAGTTGCACTAACTCTCAAAGTTACCAAGTATCTTTGTGTGTCTATTTGAGCTAATTTCTAGTTAAATATTTTGACATAACCAACAATTTTTGATATTAACAACATTTATCAATAGCTGTGTTTTGATTCAGTTAGATTGATTGATTCGAATGTACGGCCAAGACTAAGCAGGGATCCCGGATACGCTGGGCCTACCGTACACTCCTTTTGCATATAACAAGATGAAGGGATAGGAAAGGTTGTTACAGACACCTAAGTAGTCAATAGTTAGTAAATTCTAACTGCACAAGACAGAACAATTATTTTTGGTTTTATGGTGAACTTTGACAGCAATCAGCATCCTGAAACAAATTCAATAATTAATTAAGTACCCATGTATAATAGAACATTTCTTGCAATAAAATTTTACTATTGTCCATAAACAAAATTAAACTGGTTCCCCAAAAACATATTAGATCATATAAAATTAATCAAATCAAGAAATCACCTATGGGCATTAAAGAATAAAAGAGCAAACCATCTTTTAGTCTTTATTTCATTTCATTTATTTGTAGAAAATAATTTGAATAATATTGGGTTAAATTTAAATAATGTAAAAGACAAAGTCACTGCCAATAAATAGTTTTTTTCTAGTTTTAATTTAATACAAAATGCATTTATTCGATAGCTAAACTCAAATAAATCAATAGTTCACGGAATATACTGCACAAATACCCATAAACTGCAAATTAGAAAAACAGATTATTACATGCACGAAGTGAATATTAATATTCATTTAGTAAGTTTTATTAAAATAACCACATGTAATCAGAATATATAATATACTTAAATTTCACTCAAGCAATATTATTAATAATATTTACACAAATAAAATTAGATTACAATTATTACAAGCAGGAAGTGAATCCATCCATTGTTACAGTTATATATGTTTCCTAATTTTAACTTAAATGCAAAATGAATTTATTTGGTAGCCAAACCCAAATGGATCAATAGTTCACGGAATATACTGAACATTTACTCATACACTGCAAATTAGAAAAACGGATTACATGTACGAAGTGAATATTAATATTTATTTAGTACTTTTTTTTAAATAACCACATTTAAACAGAATAGATTTAAATATATAGTTAAATTTAACTCAAGCAATAACAACAATATTATCAAAAATAAAATAAGATTACAATTATTACATGCAGGAAGTGAATCCATAATGGATGGACTCACTTCCTGCATGTAATAATTGTCATATATGTTTTATGTTTAATTTAAATACAAAATGCATTTATTTATTTATACATTTATTCATTTAGCTTAACTCAAATGGATCAACAGTTCACGGAATATACTGCACTTTACTGATACACTGCAAATTGGAAAAACAGATAATTACATGCACGAAGTGAACATTAATATTCATTTAGTAAATTTTATTACAATAACCACATTTAATCAGAATATATAATATATAGGTTTTGCACTCCAAATTCAACCTTTTACAAATCATGCTCATCAGTTTCCAAACAAAATTCACCATTTTCCAAAAGAATTTCATCCTTTTCCAAATCAAATCAAACTGTATCCAAATCAAATTCACCTTTATTCAAAACATATTCATCCTTTTCCAAATCAAATTCATCTTTGTTCAAATCAAATTCACCTTTATCCAAATCATATTCACTTTGATCCAAATCATATTCATCCTTTTCCAAATCAAATTCAACCGGAGAAGAAACAAAACCAACATAACCTATTTAATTTTATAAATTTATTGTATTTATTTTCTAGATTCAAAATATAACAAGTATTTTGTTTTTTAATCTTTGCAATCTGTTCTGGTTTCAAAGCACTCCTAATTTCTCGCGAATCTCTTTTCACGTCCTAGCCTTACCTTACGCGGTTGTCAGCCAAAATAACAAGTTTATAAAGTAAATTCATTTTTACTGCGGTACTAAAATGTTCGATGTTTCATTCAAACTAGCTGCGTCTTGGTAACCTCACCTGGATGTGAAGCTGTTATCTGCCTATCGCCTAGAAACCCAAAAATGTATTTCATAGTAATTCTGCTTTTTGAGTGCAATTACTATAGTTTCGAAGTAATTAAAATGAACTCAGCGATTTTTGAATAGAGATTTTTGAATAGAAACCGCGAAAGAGTTGGGAGCGCTTCTGCTCCAGAACAGATTGCAAAGATTAAAAAACAAAATACTTGTTATATTTTGAATCTAGAATTTAAATACAATAAATTTCTTTAATTAAATAGGTTATGTTAGTTTTATTTCGTCTCCGGTTGAATTTGATTTGGAAAAGGATGAATATGATTTGGATAAAAGTGAATATGATTTGGATAAAAGTGAATTTGATTTGAACAAAGATGAATTTGATTTGGAAAAGGATGAATATATTTTGAATATAGGTGAATTTGATTTGGATACAGCTTGATTTGATTTGGAAAAGGATGAAATTCTTTTGGAAAATGGTGAATTTTGTTTGGAAACTGATGAACATGATTTGTAAAAGGTTGAATTTGGAGTGCAAACCTATACTTAAATTTTACTCAAGCAATAATATTAATATTTACACAATTGAAATTAGACTACAATTATTACATGCAGAAAGTGAATCCATCCATTGTTACAGTCACATATGTTTTCTAGTTTAATTTAAATACAAAATGCATTTATTTGATAGCTAAACTCAAATGGATCAATAGTTCACGGAATATAGTAAACATTTACTCATACACTGCAAAATTGTTAATACAGATTATTACATGCACGAAGTGAATATTTTATATTCATTTAGTAAATTTTATTAAAATAACCACATGTAATCCAGAATACATATACTTAAATTTCACTCAAGCAATAATCAGCTGTGTTTTGATTTAGTTTGAAATAAAAATTTTAAATTATTGACTTTTAATTTGTTTCCTCAAAGTTCCCTAGTATATATATCATTGACGGTGTATTCAAACTAATTTCCAGATTTACAATTTGACAACAATAACTATTATCGATAACAACAATATTTTTTAATGGCTGGGTTAAAATTCAATATAAATAATAATTTAAAACAGATTTTATTTTAATAACACTTATTTGTTTGCACTCTTAAAGTTTCCTAGTATCTTTGTCGGTATATATTCGAGTTAACTTTGAGATTTACGTTTGCACAACAACAAATTTCTCACAACAACAACATTTATAGTTGATTGAGTTGAAATTCAACTACAAAAGTAATTTTAAAAAAGAATTAAATTTTTTAAAATTTTAATTCGTTTGAACATTTAAAATTGCTAAGTATCATAGTGTATATTAGAGCTAATATCCAGATTACCATTATGACAACAACTATTTTTGACAAAAACAACATTTATCAATTTGTAACGGAAGTATTTTTTTTTTTTTTTTGGTTTGAATGCGGACATGAAATTTTTGTTGGGTAGAAAACAGTCGGCTGGGGGGTTCATTTAATTCAAACTTCCATTGCAATTTTCGTTCATGTCCAACATGTGTACAATTCGCAGCAACAGAGCAACAACCACTTCACATCATAATAAAAAAAATTTAGTTTTTCATTTTTTTTTAAAGGAACATAATTATTTGAAATTTAATTAAATTTATACAGTAAGAAATTCATGACTGTAGTAGATTTTTTTTGGTGTGTGTCACAATTAAAATCTGTTCAAAAACTTACGGTTTTTCTTTATTTTTATATATAGTTGAAACCCCACGGGAGTGCTCTGGTGGTATTTGCCTATAGGAAATTGCTAAAAATTGAATTGGAACACACACATACACAAATTTTTTTCACTTATTCTGCTAAATAATTAACTTTTCAATTTTTTTTTTTTAACTATTAACTATGAACTAAATACCTAGTTATTAAAATTTTAGAATTTATATTTGATTTGATTTGTTTTTTTTCTTAATTTAGAATTTTTATTTTTTTTTTTATTTTTTTTGTTTATGTTTTTTGTTTATTTTTTTTTTGTTCAAATTACTCCAGCAGTGGTTCGAGCATACGTCTGAACCGTTAGTGTAATTTCGCTGTGTTAACTTGCTATAGCAAACAAATTTTTCCCCTTTTTTTTTCTTTGTGACATAAAAACACGATGTTAATCTTAAAAATCCTATCTGGATAGTAGATATGGATGATCGACACGCTCGGTATGCCCCCGTGAATTTAAGTATTTGTGGTCGAACGCTTTACGGCCTTTAGATACGGGTACCAGACCTGGTTTAGTATCCGCTTAATAACGGAATACTTTGATTTAATATCTAAACGCATAAAACAAAATTAACTTTAAGCCTCTATTTGCTTGCAATGGTGGATAATATTTATTGCGGATAAATACTTACTATAAGTATAGATGTAAATATATTAATTGCTACGATTCCACCCAGTATATGAACTATTTACTAGCCCAACTAATTAGTTTTTATTTTTATTTTATTGATATTTTTTTTTTAATAGATACTTTTCCGTATTGTTGTTTTGCCTTGACGAATAACTAATATTTAATCAATGATTTTTTTGTTCGAGCAGTAAAATCTACTTTACCGGTTTCGGATGATCAACCGGGCAACACCGCAACCGATAACCGCATAAAGTTATTTAAAAAGTATGAATTTGCTTTCGCACCGAAATATAGAGTTCATTAACAACAACAGCCGGCCTCATAAGACCATATGCAAAATGAAAAATTATTCATGAACGTTACAAATTCAGTTACAATGAGAAATTTTAAATACAATTTAATGCATTAACTCTCAAAATCCTCTACAGTATATCATTGACGGTGTATGCAAACTAAATTCCAGATTTACAATTTGACAACAAAAACTATTTTCGACAACAACAACATTTTTAATGGCTGGGTTTACATTCAATATATGAAAAATAATTATAAAAAGATTTTATTTTAATAACTATTATTTGTATCCCGAGATTGCAAAGTTTGATAATATCTTTGTCCTTATTTTCGGGTTGACTTTGAGATTTATACTTTGACAACAACAACATTTATAATTGATTGAGTTAAAATTCAGTTACACATAATAATTTTAAATAGAGCTTAATTTGTTTAAACATTTAAAGAGTTGCTAAGTATTATTGTGTTTATTCCAGCTTACATTCAGATTAACATGTTTACAACAACAACTATTTTATATAACAACAACATTTATCGGTTGAAATTTATTAATAAAATGTTAATTTTAAATAGCTTTTAATTCTTAATTTGTTTGAAATCTCAAAATTACTTAGTATCTTTGTTAGTAATTTTCCAGATTTACATTTTGACAGCAAACCCCATATTGACAACAACAACATTCATTATTTGCTTTGGTGGTAGAAATAAAAGTACAAAAGAAACAAATCTTAATAGATTTCAATTCATTGACTTGTTGTTTGTTCGTACTCCGTAGGTTTCCTAGTTTCATTGTCGTTCTGTTCAAGCTAATTTCCAGATTTATATTTTAATAAATACTATTTTTTGGGGCAACAAGAACTTTTTTAATGACTGAGGTAAAGTTAGGTACATAAATAATTCATTTTAAATAGTTTTTAGCTATTTAGCTTTTTAGTTGTTTCAACTCTCAAAGTTCCATAGTTTACCATTGTGGGTGTTTTCGAAATAATTTTCATATATACATTTTGACAACAACATTTATTTGTAACAACAACAATGTTTATTAATGCTAGGTTGAATTCAGAACATATATAATAAATTAAATTTATTTTATTTAATATATTTTAATTTATAAACTTTGAATTTGTTTGTACTCTCAAAGTTTCCTAGTATCATTGCCGGTTTATTCCTGTTAATTTCAAGTCTAACATTTTGAGAACAACAACAAGATCATCAATTCGTGAGTTGAAATTCAGTATACAAATAATATTTTTTTCAAATTTTTTGTACTTGTTTATGAACAGAATTTTACAACAACCGCATTAACAAATGTTTTTATTGTCAAAACAGTTGTTGTAGTCAAAATATAAACCTGAAATTAGCTGAAACAGACCTATACAGTGATATCAAGAAACTTTGTTTTTATTAACTTTCACTTCGTTTGTTCATTCAACTCAGTATCATTTCCAGACTAATTTCCAGATTAACGTTTTGATAGAGAACAACAACAATTTATAATGGCTGGCTTGTAATTTAGTATTTGAATAATAATTTTAAATATATTTTAATTAATTAACTTTTAATTTGAATTCTCAATAATTACCAGTTTCTTTGTCGGTTGTCTTTACTGATTTTCACAACATCTATTGTTGTGTTCACTATTTTTGACAATAACATATTCGTCAATTTAATTTGTTAACTTAACAATTTTTTTAATTCCTTATGTTTCCAAGTATCGTTGCCGGTTTATTACGCTAACTTCGAGCTTTGCGGGACAATGAGACCGTTATTTATTTGCTTTTTAATAATTTAAGTTATATATTTTGTGGTTACTGCTACTTTGCACAATGTTGTAGTTAATTAAATGATTTGTATAATTTCTATCCGTTATCGACACTAAAATAATTTCACTCAGTTTACCCACACGCGACATTGTTTCAATATTTCTTCCTCCCATATGTGTTTCTATATTTAAAACGCCAGTAAAATATCGTAAAATTAAGTTGATCTACCTTTTAATAAAGCAAAACACTACCGCTTAAATCTAGCAGAACCACAAAACAATAAAAATGATTTTTATATATCACTCAACAAATCCCGTTGCATATGCACAAAAAAAAAACATCAAAGGATTTAACCGACTTATCTTTTGAATAGAAAATTCATCAAATGGAAAACGCATTGACGTCTTTATCTGCATCAACCATCCATTACGAATCATGTCGAATTTTTTTTATTTTTGACTTTGTTATTTTTTCCGGTTCGTCAGTTGGAAAACATTAACAGTAAAATGTATTCGTATGTATGTATGTAAAACAGGCAACAATTGAATGAGATAAAAAAAGAGGAAAATTGCATAAAGGATGTTTGGTGAAAGGATTTTCGTTTAATTTTTAATATTAATTTGAAATGTTGGGTACGCGCAAGAGTTGGAGTAAATTTTCCTTTGACTTTTTGTTTCCTTTAGACCAACAATTTGGTTTATCAAGTTAATATCAATTTAATTGATTTTTGTATTTTAATTCAACTTTTGATTTTAATTAAAATCGAAAATAAAAGTCATATTGAGATATGCAGTTATTGTGTTATGTTTATACCAGAGACATCAAAGGATTTCGTTATTCGGAATTAATATAGAAATTTATTATTGTCTTATATAAAAATTTTAATTTTGTGGAAATCGGATTTATCCTTAATATAGCAGGTTTTTAAAAATACACTTAATTTGCATTTCGAATGTCGGTAAATTTTTGGAATGGGTTGAATGTTAATGATAATGTTAAATAAAAACAGAATATCGAATTTAAAGCTGTATTATATTCCTAAGAAGTTGACGGCAACTATATGTAATATTATTATTATCAATATTACTTACTATACCAAAATTCTCACAATGGAACACAAAGAGCTAAATACCTATAAAATAAATAAGCCTCTCAAGTATAAAGATCGGTATTTGAAGCCAGTTGCTTCCATGAAATTATTTACTTATGACTCTGAGCTAGTGAGTTGAGTAGGAGCAGGTATCGGTTGACAGTATCTTCGATCGAAATTGTAATCTGGTCATCAGTTAGCAGATAATTCGTCTCTTTAATCCGTGTATTTTACATATCTGAACGAGGTGAATCATTTTAACATGCAGATGAATGAAATTTTTCAAAGTTTGGTTTTAGACCAAGTTGTAACGGGTGGGGCAAAAGCCCCGCTACCATTTTGATTGCCTATAACTTTGTTCTGTGTGATTGCTTGTAACTGTATAAATATTGTCTCTATTTCTGCTCGTTCTTGTGGTGTATATTTATCCATTATAAAATTTGGGCGTCTACACAACACAATGGTTAAAGCGAAACTGAGCTAAACGTCACATAACCAAGATAGCACAATCAAAACGTTAGCGGGACTTTTGCCCCACCCGTTACTTGACTTCAAACCGTTAAATTCCCTACGAATATAAGAGTTAGGAAGGAATGATATAGTCTATACTTATACGAAGCAAATTACTATAACCGCGGAATAATCTGTTCGAAATTCAATACACCAATGAATCCTTAGAACTAATTTTGTTAAACCATAACATTTTAATTCTACCTGTGGTCTAAAAATTCTCGTTTTTTGCCGTTGGGGTGGTGCTTGTACCTCTAATCTAAAAAATATTGGAGTTGCTCAAAAATATTAATTAAGAGTTGTTTATTTCAAATCTCGAAACTATTGAAAATATAATTGTTACAAAGATTGATGAATGCCTTCGCAACAGAAACTTGGTGGTTTCGAAGCAAAATAGTCTTCAAGTCATTTCGTCAACTGCTGGTCTTTCATATATGATGAGATCGATCTGAATAAGTGGTAATCAGAGGAAGTCCAGCAAGGAGAATACGCCTCATTCTGTAACACTTCCCAGCTTAAGGAGAAACTCTGGGTTGATTTTGCCGTTAGTAGACACGAGAGTTGTTATGCAGCAATATTACCTTCCGCCTTCATCATTCAATTTGGCCTTATTTTTGGTAACGTTCAGCTGTAGCAGTTTGACCAGGTTGCAGAAACTCTTAGTAAATTACTTCTTTCCAATCACACCAGGCACACAGTAACATTAATTTCTTGGCATGAATATTCATTCAACCCATGGTTTTCTGCATTGAGGATTATCGTACAAAATCCACTTTTCATCATCCGTGACTTTGTGCAGAAAAGTTTTTTGAGTTCTGTTTTCTTCGGTCAGTATATGATGAAAACAAGAAGAAAAGTATTCACTTCCTGCTTGAAAATATTTTGAGTTAATTATATTAGCTTAAATCTGGTTTTACTTTCAGTTATTTGAACGAAACTTATACTATATCATCTTGCTGGTGTTATTTTATACAACTCTGCCTAATTACTTCCAATATTTACTTCGTGCATGCAATGAGAAATTTATTCGACAAAATAATAAATTTTTAGAATACAGGCCATATTCATCATACCACAATATACCATCGATGCGTTTCTATTTTTAAAACCAACAGATGAATTTTATAATTTAATTAAAGCTTTAAAACTTGATTATCTATACCAATGAAAAAGTTATTCACTTCCTGCGTGTAACTATTTTACCCTAGTTATATTTATTTTAAAATAGTATTAATTTCATGTGTTTTAGCAAAACTTGAAAACTATATAACTTCTGATTTTGTTTGTGGTTACGTTACAAAATTTTGCAAATTGAATAGTAAAATTCCTTCCTGCATAAAATATATACTTTATTTAATGAAATTATAAATTTTTTGATTAAGGACTATAAACATAATTTCAAAATATAACATTCATACATTTGTATTTTGAAACCCAATAAATTGATCTTATATTTTAATTATAGCTAATCTGCTTTTGCCAGCAATATATTCGGAAAATATTCACTTCCTGCTTGTAAATATTTTAAGCTAATTATATTTGCTTAAAAATCGTATTAATTTCAGTTATTTTAACGAAACTTATATAATGTGATCTTGCTTGTGTTAATTTATACAACTTTGCAAAATTATTTCCAATATTTACTTCGTGCATGTAATAACAAGTTTTTTCGACAAAATAATAAATTTTTAGATTCAAGCTATATTCATCATACCACAGTTTCTTTTAGTTGCATTTTTATTTTTAAAACCAACAGATGCAATTAATAATTTAATTAAATCTTTAAAACTGGATTATCTGTAACAAAGTATTCACTTCCTGCATGTAATTATTTTAACGTAGTTATATTTATTTTAAAATTGTACCAATTTTAAGTTTTGCTTAAAAACTTGAAAAGTATATAATTTCTCGTCTTGTTTGTGGTTCACTTGCTGAATTTTGCAAACTGAATAGTGAAATTCACTTCCTGCATGTAATATTAACTTTTTTAGTAACCCAATAAATTTTTTGATTAGAGACTATAAAAATCATTTCACATTGATACATTTGTATTTTTAAACCCAATAAATGAATTTTGGAATTTAATTATTGCTTTAACCTGTTTTTACAAGGAACAAGAAGAAAAGTATTCAATTCCTGCTTGTAATTATTTTGAGCTAATCATATTTGTTTAAAAATGGTACTAACTTCTGTTATTTGAGCAAAACTTACATAATATCATCTTGCTTGTGTTAATTTATACAAGTTTGATCAATTATTCGCAATATTTACTGCGTGCATGTAATAACAAGTTTGTTTGACAAAATAACATATTTTTAGAATTAATGCTAGATACAGTTTTATTACATTTTTTATTAAAAAGATACATTTAATTATTAAATTAAATCTTAAAACTGGATTATCTGTGACATGGAGAAAGTATTCACTTCCTGCATGTAAATATTTAACGGTAGGTAAATTTGTTTTAAAATTGTATTATTTTGAAAACTTGAAAATTATATAACTTCTCATCTTATTTGTGGTTACGTTACAAAATTTTGCATATTGAATAGCAAAATTCACTTCCTGCATTGACTTTATTTAATAAAATTATAAATTTTTGGATAAGGGACTAAAACATCATTTCACAGTATCACATTGATATACGTTTGTATTTTTAAACCCAATAAATCCAATAGATCTGTGTGTATCAGCCCGAAACCAAACAGCAGTTGATGGTATGGTTGTTCCAACAACTGAATGTTTGAGGGGTCAAAACATTGAATTAATGGGGATCATGAGGGCAAGGTTTTTCAACACCAGAAGAAGCGGTTCTGAAAAAATATATAAACTTACACCAATATTTTTGTGATCAAAATATCCTTTGCAGTTGAATTTTGATGGGTCTTTACCAAACACTCCATCTAAAAATACGGTGTCTTCGGTTCCTTGGAATAACAAGGAACTATAAGTACCCATAACAATCAATATCATAATGGGAGGCAAAATTTTATAAACCTCATTCGAAACTCATTCACCCTGAGTATTAAACGTATTCCAATGAATATTTCACATTTCATGTGGATTACATAAGCGTTACGTAATCTGATCTGATTTCAAATTCAAAGCGATTCTGGTAGTTTGTTAACTGCAAGAAAAACTGACGGATATCCATCTAGACTGAAGTACGATGATCTCTCATCTAATGAACTTACAATGAACACTTACACGTTCGCAGATTCCTTGTCAGAAGTTTTCTAAAACGTCTCGGAGCCAGATGCAGACTTCTTTAATCACCTAAATAACCGTCCTCAAACAACTCTTGCTGCCGCAAGAGTCTAAAAGATTTTTTAAACCATACGAAAAGATTCGTAAATAGTCTCTTTCCTCAAAATGGGTTGTAAGTGGAATATTCTAAATTATAGACCGAAAACCAATTTCTTTTTTTGGTTTGGCTCCCTCAGTATTTGATTTTGAAAATTTTTACTAGAAACCCAATTGTCTAAAAGTTACCAAAACCCTTAGAGCTAGTTTGAACCCTTAAAATACGATTTTTTTACTTATCGTTTCTTCCGGTTATTCTTCCGGTTCGCTTTTTGAATTAGTATTATGTAATATATGCGGATGATCAAATTCTACAATTTCCTCACCGTCCAAAACCGTATTTAAACGGTGCGCGATCGTAATTACGGTATATTTTGAAAATTTTTCACGAATCGTACGTTGAATTAAATTATCCGTTTCTAAATCAATGTTCGCGGTTGCCCCGTCAAGTATTAGGATTTTCTTATTCTTAACAATAGCACAGGCTAGGCAAGTTAATTGTTTTTGTCCGGCGCTAAAATTATATCCATCATCTGAGGCTTTGGCTTCTATTGGTTCCGCCATAGTGGTAATGAGTTGTTTCATTTAAACTTTTTCAAGGACTTCGTAAATTTTTAAATCCGACTTAGTGCTACCAATATAGACTAATCGTAATAATACCTGAATGATACTCAATTTTCCAGCCCCGGTTCATTCAGTAATGATGGAAATTCTATATATTCATTAACACGTTCAACTCCAATTAGTTTTAGTTCTACCACCCAAAACGCCCCCATATCTTTTTTTTTTTTTATTTCATAGTTTTATTTAGTTAATCAGATGAAAATAAAACTAGTTAGTGAACTCCTGATTTAAAAAATGTCACGGAGTCACGATTCATAACTAATAAAAACAAAGTATAATACAAACTAGAAAAGTGTAACATTAAAATTAAAAAAATATAAATATAATTTAACAAATTTAAAAAAAAAAAATAAAATAAAAAAAATAACATAGTAACAAACTTTTAAGCAATATTTGCGCATGGTTTCAATATTCGTAGCATATTTTTTACATTCTTTATAAATAAAAGATGTATATAAAAAAAGAAGTAGAATATACAGTTTAGGATAGTGTTCTAAATAAAATCTCAATGTCATTTTTTGAAAACAACCATTCTTTCAACAATTGTATAAAAAGACTGGGAGTGCCCGAGGATACAATATAGGTTGGTAACTGGCTATAAAACTTAGGTGCAGTGTAAGAAAAGAAATTCTGGAAATGCTCTTTAAAAGGTTGCGGAATGCTAATTCTATTTCTATTTCAACAAATATGGCTCATTCGTTATTCCCGCTTTTTAAAAAAAACATTTTCAAAACTTTAAATACGTATAGATACCGCAGTGATGATATTTTATAATTTAAAAACAATGGGAAAGATGGTGTAGTTCTTGGCAAATGATTCAAAATTCTAATCACACTTTTTTGTATCGTCAATAATGGTTTGATGTTTGACAAATGAATTCCACCCCACCATGTTAACCCGTACTGTAGATGAGAATCAACCAAAGCGTAATAGAGACATTTCAAAAATTCGGAGCTGCAGATATTACGCAAATGGAAAAATGTTCTTAAAACACGTCGGAGTTTTTTTTAAGCTAGTCACGTGATTTTTAAAGTTAAGCTGTGAATCAAGGTTTAAACCTTAATATTTAAACGAACTAACTGTTTCTATGGGAAAGCAGAGAGTATTGCAATTAGAATCATTACACGCCAATGAGTGATAGGTCACTGAGCCATAGTTAATGCCAGGACTACTCAGATTGAAGTACATAGTTTTAGACTTGCAGCTAAGAACCATGAAATGAACGTAGAACCATTCTTTTAGTAATTTTAGGTCACACTTAACGTCATATTTCAACGAATCCACACTCACATTTGAATACTGCAGCGCAACATCATCGGCAAAGGCGACAATATTACCGCGCAAATCCAGATCAAAAATAGAATTACAATAAATCAAAAAAAGAAGAGGTCCCAACACAGATCCTTGAGGAACCCCAACATTAACCATTGCCTCATTGCTTTGGACATGATTAATACATACACTCTGAACTCGATTACATAAAAAGGATTTAAATAGAGAAAGTGCCACACCCCTAATACCAATATGCGATAACTTTTCCAGTAACACTTGATGATTAACGGTATCGAAAGCTTTAGTAACGTCTATGAAAAGAGCGGATACCTTAAGGTTCTTATTCAAATTGTTATGAACAGGCATTAAAAATTAAAGAAGAGCTAGTTCGGTCGAGGAATTTTTAATAAAACCGAATTGACGTTTATCGAGAAAATTAGTTTTATCTAGAAAACTCAATAATCTGGATTTAATAATTTTTTCAAAAATCTTAGAGAAAGTGTTCAGTAAGGTGATTGGACGATAATTGTTTGGGTCAGCCCGTGAACCCTTCTTAAACAGTGGTCTCACGATACCTACTTTTAACTTATCAGGAAACACCCCTTTATCAAGGCATAAATTAAAAACAAACGCTAGGACAGGCGCAATACTAAAGATCATATTTTTAACCACTAGAAATTCCATCAATAATTCAATACCACACGAATTAGTATTTTTGAGTTCACAGACGGCTGAAACAATTTCCAAATCACTAACTGTTAAAAAAATAGATTCGAGCTATTGAACCGAGTCAAAACCATATTATTTCGAATAGTATTTTCAACAGTCATATTTTCGTGTGTTTCTTTTAGAACGACGCTTGGTATATTAATAAAATGATTATTTAGCACATTATCAATTTCATTAAGATGCGAAATGAAATTATTTTCACCAATTTCTAAAGAAGTAATAGTATCTGAAACGGGGAAATTGATCAATACACTATTTACAAATTTCCATTTTGATTTCATATCTGAAGCTGAAGACATCTTATTTTTAAAATATGTTTCTTTAGTTGTCGGTATCAAGTTTTTAATTCTAGAGTTTAGCGCATCCACATTTTTCTTTAAGGAACTGTTATTACGATCATTGATTAGCTTCTTAGATAATCTGTTCCGAAGATTAATTAAATTTAGTAAGGCGTCGGACATCCATGGCTTAAGTTTCCAGTTTTTACGATTAACATTAAGCACCGATTTATGTTTATTTAGATTAGAAATGAATATTTGGATAAAATTTGAATATCCTGTATTTGGATTATCCGAATTCCAAACTGTACACCAATCATATGTACTTAAGGATATTGCTAACTCTGAAAAATTTATTTTCGTTTGACATAGTATTTTGGTTAGTATTTTTCAAATTGAAGATAATTGTATTATGATCAGATATAAATAAATGTACATTGCTAAGCTCAATAGTAAACCGTTGGTGATCAGTTTCTACAGAAACATGATCAATACACGTATTAGAACATGGTCGTGTTACATTATTGACAAGAGATTCCATTCCAAATGAGGCACATAATAATAAGTAATAATCTTTCAACTGAGAATCTTTCATTAGATCAAAATTTATATCACCAAGCAATATTTTATGTTTTGAAGTATCGGAGTTTAAGAAGTCGTTCAATTCTCTAAAAAGTTCTTCAAATCCATAGGAATGCAACATATAAAACAACACGCAGCAATATTGAACTTTACCTAGACTAATGACAATGACAAAATATCGGCGGATGAAAACGTTAGCAGAAATACCTGACAATCCAACGAGGACCTAACAAGTGCCGTCACACCACCAAATCTATATTGATAATCACAATTTGTATAAAGCATAAAGCCATCCAAATTATAATCTGAAATTTCCGAGCTATATCCATATTTCAGTCAAAAATATGACATCACATATTAAGAGCATTAATATTACTCAAGAATAAGTCAAAATTTTTCCGTAAGCTGCGAATATTCTGTAAGATAAAATTAAAGATACTAATGTTATTATTCATCAAATTCATTAAAAAATTCTTTTGAAAATGAATTAGTGCAGCAAATATTCAAACCATTCTGCCTTGATAAATATATAATTGAATGTTCCATTAACAAGAAGAAATATAACAAACTATACAAAAATAAGATTAAAATTTGGTAAACGCGCTTAATATAATTATAAAAATTTATCGTGTATTGAAAAACAATCTTTATGTTACCAAAATTAAACCATAAAATATGTACAGTTTCTTTGGCAATAAAAGTAAATAACCCGTTACTACAGGTAACAAGCATACTCGTAAAAAATAATAAAAAATTGTTTTAATTGATACACGAACTTAATACATAATAAAAAATCAAAACAAAAAACTGTAAACAAATCTCTATGGATATGGATACGGATTATGTAAAAGGTAAGTTTCAAAAAATATATCAATATGAAAAGTAAATATTTAAAAAAATAACTTAGAAAAATACTTAATTTCTGATTTATAATTTTAATTTCCGGAATCCTCGGCCTGGATGTTGGGTTGCGCTGAAGATGTTGTAGAACTGGAACAGCTTTTGATGACGCGATTGATGTCATTGAATGAATGTATGTGATACACTTTTGCATCAGTTGATTTATGTAAGTAAATTTTGTTATCACTACACCACAAAAATTGAAATTTATACTTATGCTTAATATTTTTAGCTTCGCTGTATAATCTTGATTGATATTTCGTGAGATGGTGCATAATGATAATCGGACAATCTGAAGAGTTGTTGCCAGCTGGGTCATGCAGGTAAATTGATTTTTTTTTTTTACGATATGTTGTTAATATTTTAGATTTTAATTCTAATGATTTTAACGTGACATATACGAGTTTTTTAGTTGTGAATTTGATGATTTGTTGTGGGATATATGACTAACTGCCTTAAAATCTTCATTAGAAATTTGTACTCCAATTTTGTCAACAACTTCACTTATTGAATTAGATATCTCACTATCATTTCCGGATGGTAGACCAACAATAACAATATTTGTTTTATTTAGTTCCTGATTTGCATGATCAAGTTGAGCCTCCATGTAGTAAATTTTTTGCTCCTGCGCCTCATATCTGCTCTCTAAAGCAAAAATTTTATCATTCAGGCCTTGATTTTCATTAGATAAACGGGTAACAGTTTCTCTTATATCATCCATTGAATTACACAGAAAAATGAGAGAATTTTTAAAAGATTCAAACTGATGCTGCATACTTTTCAGAATTTGTATAACTTCACTGAGTGTTGGATTGTGTGAGCTCAGTTGCACAATTATGTCGTCATCACCACTATCAAGAATAGAATTATTGGCACTGGTACAGAAATCAGGACACACCCAAGATCCCGTTTTGAAGCCATATAGCATTTCATCAGAAATTTTCGCACATTTTTTGTGAAAAATTTTATGACAAGTCACACATTTTACACCAGAAAACCTTCCTTTAGAGATATATTTCTTACACTTTTCACAGTTTTCACTAATGATAAACGAAGGCAATTTTAGGCGGCAAAATGATTTCAGGTCACTTATGATTTTATAAAATTGCTTTGTTATATTTATAACTTAAGAGTATTTTTTAATATTTATTTGTACAGTATCCGATCAAAATAAATAATGTGTATTATATTATGTACAACTTTTAAAAAAATACTATGAAATTGTTAATATTATATTATTATTATAGTTTAAGGTTATATTTTGTGAACTAGTCGCTTTGACAGTAGAATACAGAATGATATCTTATAATATAAGAAAGCTGAGTATAACAATTGCAATATTAAGAATACAAATTATATTCAGCCTAAAGGCAAATGCGACTGCTGCTGTGCTGCACATAAAATACGTTGAAGTATTTACATCCTGTATTTTATCAAATTCGTATGCGATCACCCACACTTTGCGATCGTATAATTGATAGACCCTGTAATGTTGCATTGGTGTCTGGTAGTACAGCACTATGAGCTAAAATATAAAGAAAAATATTTACGATCGATTTAAACCAAAATAAAAATTGCCTTAATTAGTCGGGGCAATGAAGCACTAAAAAAGCCAAAAGTTCGAAATGTTTGAGAGCAAAAACCAGCTCTGTTTTTTTTTTTTTTTTTTTGAACAAACCGGAAATTGCATTGTTGCAACCAAAAATGTATTCAAAAAATGCATTTTTCGAGACGGCTTTTTGAAGATTAGAGGACTTTGTAAATAAGAGTCAGAACTAGCCCCACTCAAATTCCCGGTAGTTTTCGAGGGTGTTCATCACGTCATCACGATTGTGATGTTCAAATTGACCCACAGCCGACATGGAGCTCAGGAACGCCGATGAACGTCTTCTCCATGGGACTCTCACGAAAATCACGCGGGGAAGGAGACAAACTCGGCGCCCGGGGGTTTTTTGGGTCGCTGAGTTCAAATATCGAATCGGAAAATACCACCACTCTCCCCCCCCCCCCCCCCCAGACACCTGGTGCGCCCGAACCTGGACGCGGATGTCATCCCCGAGAACTTTCCTCAATCCTCATAATCGTGATCAGCGGCTTCAAAAACCCCGTGGAAACCCGAGTAAGGTTAGTTGTGACTCTTATTTACAAAGTTCTCTAATCTTCTAAAAGTCGTCTTAAAAATTCATTTTTTGAATGCATTTTTGGCTGCCGCAATGCAATTTCCGGTTTGTTCAAAAAAAAATATAGGACCGGTTTTTACAAATAATTTTTGGAAGTGAATGCAAACATCGCATTCCTATCCATCTTGCTCTCAAAAACTTCGAACTTTTTTGCTTCATTGCCTCGACTAAATACGCACTTAAGGTAGTTAATCTCGTTATTCTATACGCGTGGTTTTAATATAAATATGTCTAGTTACTTCTAAACAGAAGCCCATAGTGACTGCAGTAATTAATAACCAGTAATAATTAATCATTACTACAACAACTATGATAGCGACTATTAAGCTTAGCGGCAAATATATATCGACTATGGTTACATCACGAGCAAATCTACATATTTGAAATCTTCCCTGATGAATTATTATTGAAAAAGGTTATCGCAGCTAAGCAATGCTAAGTTGAAAAACCCGCTAAATCCAATCAAAGTCAGAATAATTAGAATTACTATTAAAGCTGTATACGCAATTAAAAAAATTCTTCTTCTATCGTTTAACATCTCGCTGACGATTGTTTCATTAAAGTATTGCTTAGATTTATGAAGTTCCTCCCAGTTTATCCAATGCAATGACGTAAATGTTGCTTATCGACACCCATCACCTAAAATTGGTGCACACGGAACGACAGTTTGTAAACTGAAACTTATGTCGCATAAAAACAATGACTAAGTAACATAAATCCAAAATGGCAAGCGATTTGGATGCGTTCATGTACATTTTAATGCAACCAACTTCAAAGCCGAGTCTTTACTTTCTCACCTAATATATAAAAAGTTTCAAAGATTTCCTTTAAAAGATTGTAACATTGGTTATGTTCCAGCAGACTAATTAATTGTTAATATAGTTAATGATGGTATCATAACGGCGACAATTTGAAATATAATCAGAATTTTTGCTTTTCTCTTATAATTGTGTTACTTGGCTTAACAAATGATAATTACTGGTATAATTGGTTTAAATGAGAAAAATTACTATAGATGGTGAAGATGACTGCTGGTGTAATTTTTAATTTCGTCTTATTATCAAATTAGTTTCTCCACTTATACAAATAATACCTATTGACAGTAATAAAATCAATCATTCTGTTTTTGTGAGTTGATATCGATACACACGCAGTGATAATTTAACTTGGACAAATTCAATTTGTGTATTAAAATAAATTGAAGGTGATTAATTTCGGTGATTGTGCTATAGTACCACAGTTATAGAGAATATCAAAATTGTCTTGTACGGTATTCACTTGTACAAATAATAAACTATAAGTACAAAAGGTGTTAGTGTAACTTATTGTGCCGAAGTGCGGATTCATGCAAATTTGTCGCGGAGGAAACAGGTATAGACAACTAATAATTGATATTTTATCTTCAATTATCTCGTGTGTTGTGGGATACCGCGGATTATAGACTTGTTCTTAAAACATTTCTTTCTACTTACTTTACTCTCTAGAACCAGACAGATTTATTCTAAAGAAGAAACGTGCACGTGTATCTGATTTAACGGGTTCCCCGCGACGGTTTTATTTTATTTTGCCGCGTGAAAAAAAAACGAGAAATTGCATAAATAGCGGACAAAACATACGCCATAAACGACCTTTGTACAAGGAAAAAAACGGGATAATACACAACGAGTGGAGAGACGTATAAACCAAAAATCTAAAGATTAAACATGTAACCTGTTCGCCGCCAATCGCCATAACAGCTAAGGCACCGCCATTGCATCACACCTTAAGTTAAGTTTTTTTTATTTAATTTATATTAACTAACTATATATTATTTTCATTTCACTTATATAATTTATTTTATGATTTTATTTTTATATTATTTATTTCATTACTGATCTGTGTATATTATCGGTAATATTATTGTATTACGTATGTTAAGATAGTACTCTATAGTATAGTATCTTCTCTAAGTAGTTACGAAGGACCGCGGATCCTAATTAAATAATCAATGAAACTATAATTCTTAACCGCCATATTTGAACGCGTCATTGATTGTTTAATTTCTTTATAATTAAAATTTAGTCTAGTAAAGAAAAATTCAACATTCTGGTGTATTAAATCTGTACCTTTGTTCGATCATTTATACCAATATTATTTTCAAGCAATGGTAATTTTCTGTGTATTTTATTTCTGTTGTCGATATCATCAACAACTTCTCGTTTCTTAGTTTTGTGTCCAGCATGGGATTGTATATCATACCTTTCCGTAACTAGTCTGGTCGAATAATAATTATGTGTCGTTAATTTTGAGGTAGTGCAAGGCATTATGAAAGAGGGCATACCTTACAGTAGGTGCGCGGTGTTGCCTATAGGGAGGGGTGGAGTAGCATGTGGTTTACAACAACTTAATCACGATGATAAAATGGCTATGATGTGATTTCCCGATATCTAAATAAACTTGGTTATATGGTTTTGATTCTCCACATATTTGAATGGTTAAGTGAATTGTTTCCTATTTATTTTTACCTCCCCTCGAAATCGTTAATATGGGTAACATAATGAGTAGCACTTCTCGATCATTTCAGCTGGGAACAAGAACTCTACCCACCGACTTCACCTAGCTTGGGAAATGTGCTGCTGTTACTGCATGTGGAAAATGTGGTCGTATTGAAAAACCCGAAATTTTAATAAAAATGGATGAAAAATCAGTTGATGAATTGCTGCTGAACTATGGTGGTTGATGATGACTAAAGTTGAATTTTAACGATGGAGAATACAAGTCGCACTATTGAGGTAAACTGCACACACTGAATGAAAAAAACTTAGAACCAAACTATTTTAAAAAGTACTTTATTTAATTATTAATAACACACTGTACTTTATATGTTATAAATTGATATTATTCGTTCACCAGATTACAATCGAATGATTATTTTAATTTCTTAAAAAACTAAATTGTCATTTTAATATGTGAATCAAAAAATGTAGAAAAAAAATAAATTTATAGTAAAAAGCTTTCTTTAAACTTTAAGTAGGCAACTTAAATTTCCCAGTATTATATGAATTTTAAAATTATATTACGTTTGCGCACAATGAACCGATTTGTACCTCAAACCTCTATTACATTTTGATTTACATAGAAATTACATTTAATGACAGGTATGTTTATAATTTATGACATTTGTATAAATAGTGTTTAAGAATGTAAGTATACAAATTAATAGTTATAAATTCAATTTTTACTGTAAACAAGTTTCAATAATATTATTGTTTTTTCAGGTATTTAAAACTATGAGCCTTAAGGGCGTAATAAATCGCAGTGGATTATGGTAAGAAATATTTTAATTCATTAATGTATGATTTATTTTATTTTAGGTGGACGCGAGTATTGGTGAGACATTTCCAATGAAAAGAAGAAATTTTAATTAAATGACAAGGTTTTAATTTAAAAAACTAATAAATAATAATAAATTTTGTGAACCAAATTTGTGTAGTGTTTTAGTTAAATTCTCATCAATTCAAATCATAAAGCTTGTATGACGCATAGAAGTTTTATGTATATGGACCCATTACATTTATCTTTAAATCCCTGTCAATTTATAAATTCAGAGAAATACAAAAAATAACTTTTAAACGACTGGCTTCTTAATTTGGAAAATGTTTTGATGGTATAAAATTATTTTTTATAGTTTTCTTGAATAGCAATATATAATGCAGGTAATCTAACATTTTATAATGCGTAAGTATATCTGGTGTTTTATTTTTTGAACCTAAACTAAATTTTTTGCTAACATTAGTTTTTTGAGCACCTGTCAAAATATTTTCATTCTAGTTTAACTAATTTATTTTATTCGTAAATTTAATTTATTCAATTTTTTAATTTATTGAATAATACTACATCATGCTCTGTCAAAACCGAATAACTCAAATTATGCAAGACAAGCATATGAACAATTTTCATAAACCGTATATACAAAATGACCATCAAACCACTACAGATATTAATAATTATTATTACAAAAGCCACTTCATTTCACCATCATCATCCGAGTATATACAGAGCTGAATACAAACAAAAAGATGAATGTTCTTTATAATCATCATACTGCCAGCAGTAGCCAGTGTAGGTAGCTATTATTTTTATGGTGATTCTATTTATCAAAAAGCTATAACAAAACACACAAAACTAAATACTCTAACCACTAACTAATCGACCAGCAGCAGCCGCAGCCAACCCACGCTGTATTTTATTTACATTTTAGTGCACATAATGAAAATATGAATGGAAATGAAGAAAACAAAACAAAATAAAAACGACCAGATGGGATTTGTTTTGTGTGTTGCCTTTATACTTTTCCGATCGATGAATATTTTCCATTTCATATTTCTATACAATTTTCATTTTCATTCGTCCACATCATCATCATAATATTACGAGTATAAGCATTACCATAGTGAAAAAAATTACTCGATTGGAATGAGTTAAAAAAATTAGTTTTTCAAATAAACATTTTGGTAATTATTTATAACAATAACACTCTTTACTAAATTTTTGATGATTAACCGTCATAATACTTTAATAATGTATAGTATATCATTTTCAAATCATTCAGCATCATAAATAAATTGCACAGCACGTGACTTTTACGTTTACCGAAATCTTTGTGTGGTGTATATAGATTTCAAGTAGTTCCTTACCGTCTATTATATATTTTATACGAGTACCTTGAGGCCATTTGTATTGTTCATCTCACTATTATTTTGGGTTACCATATATAACTATGTGCTATTAAGCTAATCAATAGGTGGGTTTAGAGGTTTTTTTTTGTGGGTATGTGTTAACTTATAAGTCAAGTAAATCAAATTTAATTGATTTTAATGAACTAAACTTGTAATTACTGCATCTGCAGTGTATATACATTATTTATAGAGGAGTTCCAAAATGTTAGCAGATGATAAAATTTTGGTTTCAAGTTGATTATATTTAACTCTATATTTTAGTAGGGAGGTGTTCATGAATTATGATACATAATTCATGATACAATATATTACACTGCTGCTAATTGTAACTGTTTAATAAACTTATAATTCTTTCTTTCTCTATAGCTTTCAAATCTCATGAAGGGATTTTACCGATTCCTCCATCCGTCTCGATCCATCGCTCTCGTCCTCCATTTTCGACATCCTAGTATACGTAGGTCTTGTTCAATGTCGTCACAATATTCTAGAAGAGATTAGTTCAACTCTTTTCACTTATCTGCAATCCCCTTTACCTTTAGGTACTTACGATTTAATAATATTGCATTCTTGACATTTCGTTAAATCAAAAATTTTTTGATTATCATGAAAACTATAAACTATAAACTGAACAACTTTAACTTTAGGGTGAAATTAATAACCGAACACAAACCAAAATATTTACTAGAAGAACAGTTACGTATAGAATATAAAAACGTGTCTTGTGTATGTTTGTACTTATATACATACATGAAAAGTCGAAAACCGAAAACTTATACTACACAAAGGTTAAAATGAAGGAAAAATGAGAAAATGGAAATTATCAATTTATAGGGAACACGTGTTTTATTTAAACCCATATACAAAAAAAAACTATAATTACAATCCAAAAAAAGAAAAGAAAATGGAAAATTTAAGTGGGTGTGATTGTAAAGGTCAACCATCAAGGAAACAACAGAAAACCAAATATTTAACACGCGACTTTATTATTACTGAGAAGTCTTTTAAAATTTTTGCCGAGGAACAGAATTTATATTTATATTTATTAAAACACAGGTGCACACTTTTAAAATTAATTGGGTAAAAAGAGTAAATTCCGGTAAAATAATATTTAGTAAGAAACTTCCCTCCCGAAATCTTTACCTCGTACATAATTCATATAATACATCTTCGAAATATGATCATCAAGAGTCAACAAATTTTCTTATCTCGCATCAAATACATTTTTCCAAAAATGAATAAATTTATATTGTGTTAAGGTTCACTGAAAGTGTATTTCTTTGATAACGTGTTCTATCTACAAACTTTGTATATTAAATTCATTCAAGTATACACAAAATGTGTGAGTAATCATGCGCTTACTAATCGGATTTTGGACTACAATATACATTATCAAAGGTGTTTCGTTTTATTGCCCTTTAATATTTAATTGTGGTGTCTAATGCTTTGCTCGATCTTGGTGGTCTTATTATTCATTACTTGAATAGTTTTCCACATGGTTAGCTAATAATCTAGATTAGAGTATATTGAAGTGTCGGTTCTAGCATATTCTTAAACCGATCATGGTCTGTCTAAGATTATCATTTTGTTATTATTTTTTTCGTATTTTCCAAAAATTGTTTTGACTCTAAAAAAAATCCACGTTTTCGTTATCTTTGTTTCTTCAAAACATTAAAATGTTGAGTGAAATTAAAATTCAACAGCTATTTTATTTGCGAATTGGTTAATGTCAATGTCCTGGCCGAAGCACAACCAACTCGAGAGACAATTTGTTGGTCTCGGTCGGGTTACTAAGGTGAAAGATAACCTCTGAGGAGAGAATAGGTCTCAGCAAAGAGACTGAATGAAACCTTTAGACCTTGTGAAATATTTTATATTGGAGACAATAATAATTTTTCCAGTCTTGTTTTATTGTTTAACACCAAAACAGAAATATCACGCCAATATAGGCATGTTCGATTGATCTTAATTATTTGACTTAGTGGCTATTTCTGAAGTAACTGACCTGAAATGACTGTTCGATGTGCATCTTTTCACGTCAGTGCAAGAAAAGATTTTCAGTTTTAATATTTGTGTATGTTTGGGAAGCGAATAGTAATCCAGTTATACGAAGTGACGACTTGTGTCTATCACCTGATTTAAATGTCTATTTTTTTTAAATAAAACAATAAAACGAGCTATTTACTACTTTTCCACATAAAATTTAAATACCATCTAAAATTTAAGAGAGGCGGTCATGAGTCAGGGGCGGCCTTGGTTAATCAGAAATGCTCAACGAAAAAAATGATTGAATGAATAAATTGGGCGTTAAATGGCGGGTATATTGGTGGAAAATTTGATACTTGATTGATTTTGGCTGACTAGATATAGAATTGTCTCGTATCCGATCTAATCAGTATTCATGGGAGATTCATCAAACACAGGAATTATAATCAATAAAATCTGCTCTACACAATAAATGTGCAAAGCTATTGCTAATTTTGACGGCCAATGGCAGATAGTATTCTAAAAATGGTTAAGTAGATCCTTAACTCAGCATGGTATAGTACCAACTTATTACGCAATGTACCAACCAAATTGATCAACCAACCACATCTGACTGTAGGCAATTGTAAAATGCAACTCTTAGTCCATAATATATCGAAAATTTACAAATATTTAAGTGACCTGTCAAACACTGGTTTTGATAAATTAAATTGGCATTGGCATCTGTTCTGTGACATTGTTGATGAAGTGGTTTGTTTCTTGGAAATTAGCCGCTTTATTCACACGTAGTGTCCTGTGAATTTATAATACTTAAGGGCGAGACCAATGTGTACCGTGTGCGTGTGTGCGAGCGACTAGGATATAGAAGAGTATTTTTGTTATGTTGTCTTGTTTTGGTGCGTGTCACTGATACGAAAGAAAAAGAGTGTGCAAATGACGCGCTAGAAAACACTATAGACAAATATTCTGATATAGTAGTATTTTGGTGCGAGAATTACGTTTCTGGTTTGGGCAGTCTAGTTTGGAATCTGAGAAAATAAAGTCTGGTTTGGTGTCTAAAAAAATGAGTCTTTTTGAGCTGTAACAACAAACACGGTCGAGTATAAAAAAAATTTTGTAAACTTTGACTAAGTGGTGCTACGATAATTTTGTCAGTAATTTTGTCAGTGAAAATTGTTTTATTTTTTTTTATGTAAAGTGCCTAAGGGCTAAATATTTAATTAAATAAATATAAAGACTCCAATCGTATAGGTTATATACATGTTATTCAGTGTTTTATTTATAAAAATAAAACCCAAATACGGCGAAAACTTGTTTCATTTCTGATCATCATAATGGGTGTTTATTTGCTACTTCCCATTTTTAAATTGCGCCTGCATTTTAGAATATTATTCAGTTGAATTCTGAGATATCATCGAACATATAGTTAAAAATGCCACGTATAAATATTTGAAATCATTTCGAGGATACGACATTTTCGTTTGCGAAAAGAATTCATAAGCAGCAAATTAATAAAAACCAAAAAGTATACGACAAACTCAACGAGACCCGTCACATTTTTACAGGCACCGTATATCCACGGTTGCCGCACGTCTATGGTTACAAACCATATATCAACCGGTTTGTGGATTTACGGTTTCGGCGAAAGGACGCAAAACCTATTTCACGGTTTCGACCAGAGGACGTTCAACCGTTTTGACGGCCTATCGAGGCGAGGTGCAGTTTTTTTGTTTGGCGAGACAGGACCCAACAGTATTTACGGCGGCCAGTCGAGGTCAAATAAATTTACCGGCGGAGGTGTCGGCCCGTTAGATTCATGTATGGGTGGCCAATTGACTCCATTTCTTTTATTACCCAAATGCGGAAGACTTCCAACCTTACAGGGGAGCCCAACCAAAGGAACCCAATTATTTTTTATTATTATTTTTATTTAAAATTTTGAAATGATTTTTTTTTACTTGAAATCCAAATTTCAATTTTTTTTATTATTCCGTTTTATTAACTTATTATATTGTAATCAAGCGCCATAAAATTGGTCTCGCTCTTAAAATTACTCGTACGGCGTTCAATTCCTTTCTGAATTTTGGTGTATTTGTTTTTATTCATTGACTAATTTTCGATAGCGTTTTTTATTCGATATTATCGACAATGAGCTATTATGAAAATTTTCGATTGAGTTTATCGAAAGTTTACGGCTGCTCTTTATGTAGCGAACAAAGACAAAACACGTTGATTATATAGAATCCGCGGGAACGAATCGCATGCGGATTGGAAAATGCATATAATTAACATGGAAAACAACTGCACAACAATTTATTAAGTTATAAATAAACAAATTTTAAGCAGTTAAATTTTTAAATACTATAATAAAAAAAAATCCAAGAAGTTTAAAAAATCACGCCATCGATTCCGGCTTACTCATTTGATATTTTTTTTATATATATAGTAGGGAAACAAAATGAAATAAAGAGAGGCACAAAATAGGCAAACAATTAATCTATTGACCGTCCTAAACTTCTGTTGTTTATATGGAAAAAATTAGTAATAAAACAGGCTTGGTAAACGTTCTAAACTTTCGTAGGTATCTAAACGTTCAACTTCACTCAGAATATCTCTGAACAATTGCTTCCATATTCTGAATATCTTGATGAAACTAAAAATTTACGAAAATGATTGTTCGAAATGGATTAATTATGAAGATTGCCATTGTATTTATTACCTTTCATTTGGCATGCCGAGCACGAACTATCACGAAATCGTTTTCGTTGTACATGCATCTATTCCACTTCATCCTCTAATTCATGATCACTCGATTGTGAAAAAATCCAATGCTCGATTCCATAATATAAATTCTATTTCACGGTGTAGGCCAGGAGCACGCCAACTTCAAGTTTCCTTCGATCCAAGCAAAACCCTGAGATCTAGCCGGTAAAATATCACCGCGAATGAGATCACTGTGTGCTTAGTTAAATCTGCGGGTTGGCTGTATTTTTGTGCAAGTAAGTTAATGAAACGGACAGAACTATTAACAAACAGACAATTGTGGTTCTGCCCGTAAACTTACTTGAATGGAACGAGGAGATAGTACAAAAAAATTAACAATTTGACGGGAATTAAATTATTTCAAATAAAAATCGGTTTTTAAGATAAATATATGATACTAAACGGTCTATTTTTTAATTCAACCCGTGCGGGCTCTGCCAAAAAATACGTCGTGTCCTATTAATCAATTTGAGTAATTTTATTCTGCGCACTGCCATTTCATTTGTGAACTGTGAGTACACCGTGTAAACTCGGTTCTAAAAATTTTGAGCGAAGAGTAAGCAAAGTAAAAAAAAAAATTACTCTAAGCACATACGGGACAATTTCGCAATGAACAATTATTGCTCGGTGTACAATACAGGGGTGAGCCTGCTTGCTCGGGTTGAAAATTTGAATGTGAAAATTTTAATGAGAATAGACAATTTCGGAGCCTGTCGTGATGAAACATGGTATATTTCATGAAAATTGGATCCAAATACAGTTTCTACGGGATTGGGATAAAATTTGAACTGTCGATTTTTAAAAATAAAACTTTTAAGATCAGGTTGACGGTTCTAAAATCGGTCCTCGAAATGGCCAATTGGGATACAATTACACCATTCCTCTTTAGGTTTGGATGCCAAAAGCGGAATTTCAAAATTTAGCAGATAACACCTTTAAAATGATTAATTTATTCAGAACTGACCTATTTCTATACCGATTTAGGTAAGCCAAATTTCGTTTAAATTAAAACAAAAACGTTCGTTTAAAAACATAATTTTGTTAAAAGGTGTGAAAATAACTAATTTGGAAATAAACACATTATATGGAACCATCACCTGCAATAAATACCAAGTTGGACCATAAATATTCGAATATTTGCAAAAGAGACATAAGGTCACCGTTATCAATTTATACAAAAATTTCGGGTCCAATGTTTGGACAAAATTTGAATAGTAACTATGCTTGGTCCAACTAATTATTTTTACAATTATTTACTTCAAAACAATTAAAGTAATACCCATCTCCCATTTGATACAATCTGCGTTGAATCTACACTTGGGTTCAAAAAAATCACACATTGCTCAATTTTCCACAAAAGTTTAAAAATATCAAAAAAAAATCCAATATTTGTTTAATTTTTTTAATGCGGATTCAAAGTCTATTTCAATACCTATCCAGTGATACCTTTTTTCTTAGTTGTACCATGCCAACAAAGTGATTTTTTTGTCAAATGCAAGATCAATACAAGAGCATTCAATGAAATATCTTGTTCGGGATTGTGATCATTCGCATTTCTACGCTTTGTTTGCACGATCCTCTATTGATTACGTCTTCAACCGGAGCAAATGAATAGGCAGCACCAAAGTGAAGTGGCTCTACAACTAAATTTGAGCCGATTCTCCGTTCGTCGAGTGTGGCAGAGATATCGGGAAACTGGTGGTTTCAGACGGCAACAAGAGTCTGGCCGACCTCGTGGCTAACAACTTCGTTGCGAAATCGCCCTATGAATGCGGTTCAACTAGAAAGGTGGCTCCAAGAAGTTTGTGAAGTCGAAGTCAGTCTGTGGACAGTTAGAAGACGATTTCAAGAAGTTAATCTGCCTGCACACAGACCAGCAAATGGGTCGAAATTGACCGCAGCCCACCGACGAGCCCGTGGTGAGTTCGCTTAAGAGCATTTGAATTGGACAGAAGAAGAATGGAGAACAGTCTTGTTCTCTGACGAGTGCAGGATGTGTTTATATGGCACCGATGGACGCGGAAGAGTATACCGAAGACAATAAGAGCAATATGCGAAATGTTGCATTAAAGAACGAGTCTCGTATGGCGGTGGATTTTGCCTGTTCTGTGACGCAATATCATTAGAGTCGAAAACAGATCTTGTATTCATCACACAAGCCAATACTGGCTGTCGATCAAGAGGAATGAATTCTCAACGGTACACTGAGGAAGTACTTGAAGAGTACGTCATACCTTTTGCCAGGTTTATTGGTGAAAATTTTCTGTTTATGCAGGATAATGCGAGACGAACATTTATAGGACGAGTTGAAAAGAAGGGTTCGAGCGAGAGATGTTGCTCCAACGAGTCTCCAGGAGCTGCAACAGGCTATCGTAGAGGAATGGGAAGCGATACCTTAAGATTTTGTGAAACCTTTGGTAAACTCAATGCAGCATGGAATGGATGCTGTTATTCGGGCCAGGGGAGGGAATACTTCTTATTAATAAAACTGTTTTTATTTTGTTTATTTCCATGTTTTAATTCGATTTTTATCCCTAATTTTCATGCTGACAAATTCACAAATACGTGTACCTCAAATGTTTACCCCCCAAAAATCTGCTTGATGGCACGTATAAATACAGAAAAGGTACCACTGAATAAATATTGAAGTAGACTTGAATCTGCTTTAAAAAAATTAAACAAATATTGGAATTTTTTGATATTTTTGAACCTTTGTGGAAAATTGAGCAATGTGCATTTTTTTGCACCCACGTGTAGATCTTTCAGTTTCTAAAATCACATAGTACATACTTAATCGATTATTGAACACAATAAATTTACAGTGTAGTATGGATATTGCTATTTGTCTTGCCTGGCGGCTTTGCATCCAGCTCGTTACATATACGTTATTGTTCAGTTCATAACGATTAACAAACAAACTTTTAGTTTATTGCCCCACACGAAAGACATAGGAGCGAGCTGGTAATTTGTCCCCGTGAATTTTCTATATAATTCTGCGAATACCAATTGAAAACTAATTGTTTTCCTAATAATCATAGTCTTCATTACTAATCGAATATAGGGTTATTAATAAAGTTGACCGGCGTCTACTGCTGCGCTTGTTCAAACCGCAGAAACAGGAAAGAGGGAAAAAATATATAAAAGAACCCAAAATTTGTTAAACCAAACCTGAGGAAAGAGTAAAATAAGAAATTAATAATCCGAGGGTGCCCATCCTGGAATGATCGGATCTCCCCAGATGATTAGTACCAAGTCTGCTGGAGAAACTTCAAATAACTCAACGACCACGGACGTATCCGCTAGAAGCCGATGCACATCCATAACTAAGCAGTATAGGGGGGTAGGGACATCTCTGAAACAGATAACGCTTCTCCTCACCCTGAGAGACCTCTGGATCCATTACTTCCTCCGTGAGGCTATTACATAATGAGTGCACTCATATGGTGCATCCATGGATGGGAATATTGAACCCAACCTGCAACGCCGAAACGTTTGCATATGCACCCCATAAGAAAAGTGTAGTGAAAAAAAATGAATCAATAAAAGCGTGACCTTCAACGAAACATCATCCACTTGTATACCAACCATTATCATGGTTTAATTACAATACTCTTTTATAAAATTAGGAATTCTATTTTTAAAACAATAAAATAAATAATTCGGAAACCAAAAAATCAAAAAAAAATCAGTACCTTAATTTAACTTCTTTGAGCTGGCCACGTGATTGACCTCCGTAGCCGTTGCGAGGTCCTTAATTTGCTATTATAAATATTCACGAGCCACGTACTAGTCGCCTTAAATATTGTGGCGTGCATGAAGGTCTTAACACTTGGATTAGGACGAAATCGACAGCGACTGGAAACCGATCTGCAGGTACTCGTCACGAAATAAAATTGCCAAAAATCTACATACCTTCATTTTCGGGGTTTTATACCAAATAGCAACTGTTTAACGTTTTTTTTTTGCACCTCAATTCCCGAGTTAGCTTGTTTAAGCCCGATACAAAAGGTGCTGGACAGGAAAGAACTGTTGCGTGGTGAAGCAACAGCCGTATTGAGGGAAATAAGAATAACTGAAGGGAATTATAGTTGTTCCTTAAATAAACTTAAACACCGATATGATCATAAGCGACACGTAATAAACAATTTCTTGCCTAAGTTTATTGAGCAGCCATCAGCACATGCACAATCGCCACTAGCAATAATGTGGAACGACTTATATGAATACCTCAAAGTGTTCAAGTGTTGAGCGAAAGAGTGGAAACTTGCGATCATTGATTGACCTTCCTTTTAGACCAGAAATTAGATGACAATGTAAAGTTTTATGGACGCAATATCGTGTAGTTGATTTGCAAAATCCTTAATACTACAATTGTATGGATTATATTTCCAGGGGCATCGATATATTAGAATCTGCCAACATGTCAAATCGAAAATGAAACAATTGAGCTAAAAATACCAGCCACGTTATCACTGAAGGTACGTACCCTGTTACAAGATTCGTAATGGATAATGCAGATACCAATGCAGATACCAAATTCCAATCAATCAACAACCGTAATCGAATCAAATTCATCTCACAATCCTTCAACAGCTCTATAGTCAACATTAAGATTCTTTAGGACGAGAATCTGTGTACCGTGCCCTATTAGACGTCGAACCCCATACTGTAACTTACCTTATTTTGAAATTCCAACGCTGGTTATACGAAAGAAAAGGCAAAATTTATTGTACGACCAACGGGCCATCAAGAGGTTTCAAAGAAATCGTCAATCCTTCCAACAATCAGGTCAAACGTTCCTTCTCAATTCATCAAGTGCGTTGAATTTGGAGGCTCAGTTCAATTTTAGATCGGAAATACAGGTGGCTGACCCTCATTTTGATAAGTCGGATCGCATTATCATTTTATTGAGCACAGATTATTTTCAGATTTTTTCTTTGGCTTATTGGAACCTACATAAATTAGTCAAAATCAAAGACAGCGGATACATATTCTTTAAAAACCCGTTCTCGGTTGGGTCGTTTCCGACCGAAGATTTTGGAAAATAATTCTGTGCGAGAATCATTTGACCGCTAATGTGAAGATAGGTGATGATGGCCGATTCACGGTAAATTTTCCTTCAAAAAATCAACCAAAAATTTGGGTTAATCAATATACACACCCATCCAAAGAATGACAGTCATCGAACGGCACTTTGCTCGTGGAAATGGTATAAAATATAGAATAAAATAGAGGGTTGTTTTTGACGGCTCAGCGTAGACTACATCGGGAATATCATTAAACGACTGCTATAGTTGTTGAACCTACCGTACAAAGTACACTGCACGCGGTTATCGTTAGAATCAGAAAGCATAAATTTGTTATTACCGTCAACTTCGAGAAGATATATCGGTGAGCCAAATATCTAACGAAGACACTTCTAAAAAATAATAGGTCAATCAATCTTCTGTGCTACAAAAAGTTGCCGATGACAATAAAAATTATTTTTACCTCACGCTGCTAACGCCATGCAATACGACATTTACGTTGACGATTTGATGACCGGAGCCGAGTATAAAGAAAATTCCAGCGATGTGGCGAAAATTGTAAATAGCATCTAGCCTAATGATCTAAAACCATTTAAGGTATTGGTTATTAACGAATCAATTTAATTTCGTTTCAAGGTTGAAGCGTAACACGTCGTTTACAAAACGAATAGTTATATCCTAGACAAGTCGCCAGTTCGATCCTCTTGAGTGGTAGCTTGTTGTCTCTTGTCTCCTGTCATTGTCGTGATAACAATCTTGATTCAAAAGTTGTAGCAATCAGTTTAGAATCTGACAATCCTCTTCTTATTGATGCCTCCAAGAAATGGCAAGAAATCAGAAAACAATTGTAGCACGTTAACATTATCACCTTACCCATGCAGTTTGTGCTTGCAGCTAAGAAAAATACTATCAATAGAATGGTTCATATTTATCTAATCACCAACAAAACCAAATAGCTGCAATCCGACATTTGAAAATCCGAAATCGTACTAACGCTATCGCGCAAACATTAGCATCACGTTCCTACATCCAATAACCCAGCAGATTGCACTTCCAGAAGCTTGTTACTGCAGTACCGTGTTTGGTTACATCAATTCATCAAAAACTGGCCATCACAGTACGCAAATTACGGTTTCAAAGAAGTGAAAAATAACAATTCGTTCACATTTACTACTACCACAACTTATGGTAATCCATCAGTTGTACGAAATCCATAAAATTAGTAGTATCAAACCAAGGAATCCGTTCATATACAAATTTAGTCTCCTTCGCATTGGAGGTCCTTAAGAGAATGCCGAATTATCATATTCAACCTTAGAACCCAATTATTATTCAGCTCAATTGCACCGTACCCATGCCGGCCCATCACTGACGACAGCCTTCTCCGGCTTATACGTTGGCTTGCCTGCTATTAGTGGGTTCAGCAAACGTTTTCTCGATATTCGAATTTTTCATAAACTATATACTAAGAGACATTTGACATTGAGTTTGATATTTCAATGTTTCGTGGTGCTTGTGAGTGGCATATATTCGGTGAAAGTAGCGGTACTTTTCGTGAGATTGGTGGTAAGTATAATAATGTGAGTGGTGTTGTTGCATGTATGTAAATGTCTGACGGTTGTTTTTTTTTTCATATTTATTAGCTGTGTGGAACTCAGTTGGTCCGTGAGCTCATAATAGTTCTACAGGTGACTGAGGATATGGCGACTCACAAAAATGGACTCTTCTACGTTGTGGATCCACTGAACCATACACTGAAGTACAGTTTCGAGTAGCATAGATGAATGTGACGCCTTCCAATAACATATTATTCAAATTTCGATGATTTTCATTTTGATTAGTTAATTTTTAATCGCAAGTTATGTTGTGGCATTCCCGGTAAATCCAGTGAATTCAAGAATTCAACAGTATAAGGTTTAATAGGTTAACTGTTTCGTCAGGGTCAAGACCGCAGTTTTGATAGATTTTAACGACATTTCATTGCCAGCCAAAATAGCTCGCTCACGTCTCACGCATGATTAAGGTCTTTAGCGTGCAAATCTGGGAATATGCCTTCAATCAAAGCATTTTTCGTGGCTACCATGTTGCAAAAATTGTCTGACAATTTCATACATTGAATATTCCCATGCAATTAAATTTTTCCATTGCCAATGTTATGCAATTGTTCGGTGAATGACAGTGCCAATGGGACGTTTTGTAGTTGAACATTGATATTTATGTTAAGGCGTAATATATTGACATTTTGCCATAGGTATGATTGTTTCAAACATGCGTTAATTTGGCAATGACTCTGTGAAATCACCGGACAGCAACAGTAGAGCGCCACCGAAAAGTCTGGTATTATCGTTCAGATCTTTCATCGTTCTATCGAGAGCTTCCAGTGAATGCTTGTGGGTCATTCATCTCAGATAATAATTTTGCATTTTTGCAAAACATTAGCCATGCCGGAATTGAACAACGCTGTTAATGATGTCCGTTGCTGGACGGGTAGGCAATAGCGTACCGAAATGAATGAGTGGCATTTTTGAAATGAGAATGCAAATATCCTCAATCTTTAATAACGCCTAGTTGTATATTGGCGGCGAAAAATCGATATTGGGATCATGATCAGTGGTCCGAATGCGATTCAAAGTGTCATCGCTCATTAAGTCTTTATATTTCTAGAGAACAGAAGCTTGCGACGGAACATTTGTCATATTTGGCGAATTTGATGGAGAGAGGAACTGAACTGCATCTGCAAGTGTGAGATCCCAAAGGTTGTCAACTTCCAGCAAATGTAATTCCCGACACTCATCGTGGTACGTGTCGTACAAAATACGGTCCAGAAACGTTAACCAACAACAAACGCAAAAACGAGCATTCTCGTTGCTTCGAATAATCGTATCCATGGACTGAAATGCCTCGCTCTCGTGGGTGGGACTTACATTATGTTTGTTCCACGTGAAAAATCGTGATACATCATATAGTATACATATTGTCTTTGCGAACAGACCGAAAATACCTGGTCGGTTGCATAATTCAAAAAACTCAGTTAGTTTGTGTTTAGGAACAGTTAATGCTTGTAATAGAGCAGTCTTTTCAGTGAAATACAAACGCTGCCCATTTTCAAGGGGCATGGTCAAATAAATAACAGCAGGGTCTCTCTTGTTTAACATGTTATTTCGTCGTTATCATTTAAATTGTGAACAGCAAATACAGCCATATCACTGCCCTTATGACCGTATTCAAATGTTGGAACGTTGAACGTTTATGTGTGTAAAACCGACAAATTTTTCACAGCAATGGCGAATACGGAACCACCCAGCGGTAGTCAATGTCAACTGATCCACCACATGACATGCGTAATTAGTATGATTGGCAGAATAGATAGGATTGGCAGAACAACGACAAGTTACAACGCAAGTGACTTGCGCATGTATTCAATTTTACATGAACTTTTTCAGAAGTTTTTAACGGTCATTATTCTTGAACTGATGATTTTTTTCATTTTATAAAATATCTGGTTGTGGTGGGAGTTAACTTTTGGGGTTATATGTTCTAACATGAGAAAGATCTAAAAAAATAAAAAGAAAAATTTCGTGACAAAATTTAAAGAAAAATTCCTTGAACCCGATCGCAGCTCCATCTGCCGGATCCAATTGTGAATTTAAACCACCCAAAGACCTACTCAAATACACGTAAAATATTTCATTATAATCGGTCCAGTACAGAAAAATTAAATATTTAACGATTGGGGGTAGTGGTAAAATTGGGGGGTAGTGGTGAAGGGAACGATTGGGGTAGTGGTGAAGTTGGTGAAATTTTGTGGTTATATGTTCAGATATGCGAAAAATCTAAATAACATAAAACCAAAAATTTCGTCAAAAAATAAAAAAATAAATTGTCAAAAAAAGCTAAAACGCCTTCGCAGTACCACCTACCGGGTCCAATTGTGAATTTAAACCATCTAGGAACTTGTCTAGCCGTTTAGGAAGAGTTTAGACACATACACACGAAACTCCAAGTAATTTTGAAGTGATACCGTACCAGATAAAAGATTGTTAGATTTAAAGGGTCTTTTTTCGAATATCTCAAAATTGATAACTTGACCAAACGACCGGGCAGCTTCACTCCAGTAACAAGAATATAAATTCCAACTTCTCTCGAATGATGATTTTGTATACAGCTCCCAATAAAGCCAGTTTGGCTACTCATTTTTACTGTGGCACCGCATTTTGGCGGCATCTAGGAACCAGGTATAAGCATATAATATACCCGTGAAGTGTGAAAAAATGGTTACTCTGCTCGTTATTAATTCCACAGATGCCAATGTACTAACACCCTCGCAGCTACAAAAATTCTTGAAACCGATATCACAAATTTAAAACCAGATAACTTGGCACGATGGAAAATGGTGCAGCAACTCAACATTTCTGGTGACGCTGGTTTGTATAGAAAACCTCATCATACTGCAACCGATATCGAAATCGAGAGAAAAATAGACCCCGATAAAGGTCGACGACATAGTTGTCTTGAAAGACAATAATACATCGGTAAATCAATGGCCTCTGGAAAGGTTTTGAATGTACACCGAATGTACACCAGCTCTTATCCTCTTACTGGATTCTCATATTGATGGATTTTAAATCAAACGACATAAACTATAAAAGTCGTTGCTCTAAAAATATTTGGTTGCTTTTGCTTATAATATTCAGGAATCCATTTCGAATAATTATGAAAATCTATTTATGGCTTCCCATATAAATAACAACCCAACCATTTTATGTCTAAATACGAGTACAAAGCAGACAGAATATATCCACATAATTTATTGAAAAGTTTTTTTTTTGTTATATTTTAAGTACAGGTCACCATTTTGAGGTCATTAAAAAATATATAGACAATTTTCTTATGTTATATGTATGTAAATCTACCCAATTTAAGCATTACGATGATATGAAAATTTATGGAAATGAAAATATTGTCTATGTAGGTATTTGTATATAGGAAGAAGCACTATTTGTATATAAGTTTTTAAATAAATAAATTGTATATTGTTGTTGGTGTCGTTATTACACCATTATACTGTGTGTTGTATGTAATTAAATATTTTCTATATAAATGTAGTTAAATATTTTCTATATAAACACGACATTATGTTATGGAATTATCTGCGATAATAACATACAAAAGTATGGTATTATTATATAGAAATGTATATGGTGATAGTAGATCTGATTACCTACTATCCTTAGAGCAAGTGTTTCATTTTAACCATAATGAGCTTAACGTCATTTGACTGTGTCGTCCCTACGTTAAATAGTTGTTTAAAGATTTACAAATATGACTGTTGTGAACTGTAACTATATATTTCACTATAATTGTCAATGTTGATATTCACATCCTGTGCAATGAATTTGCGTTCTGCGCTGTAACGACTTGTCTCTTTTTTTCTTTACGCACGTACAAAAAATGTAATTCAACAGGAAGTTTATTATTTTCGATCACACTTTGCACTTGATGTTAATTTGCTCTGATAAAAAATTTTTAGTAGCGGTCAAGCAACAAACAGATTCGTTGATGGAAGTGATACTGTCACATCATTAGTTTATTTGGCATTCAGAAATCAAGAAATGATTTCTTAGGCTAAAAATAAATTTTACTGACGTAAAACAAATGTTAAAAATAAGGATCAAATCCGAAATTCCAAACCTATTGTATTTATATTAACCATTATACTTCCGAATCTTTATAAGGACACCAGAACATTTTAAGAGTTCATCATATCAATTTTAATTAAATTGCTACGAATTCTACTCTGCATGAGTATATCACTTAGTGGTTGGGTGGTTAAGGTGTATATACCAACAAGTATTATCGACCCAATGGTAGTGAGTTCGAGCCCTGTAGGAGACTATAATTTTATTAAGCGATTATTATTCTTAATAATATCAATGTTGACGGATCAAGTATTCATCCAGATTAAGAATTGGGTTTTACAATGGCATTCAAGGAGGAAAGGAATACGATGCGTTTGAAGTTAGACCTAACTTAATCTTATCCAACAAAAACAAATGAAAATTTGTATGTATTGGCTAAAAAGTAAAACAAGCATGTCATTTAAGCGAAACATTGAATTTGTCAACTATTGTAATTCCAATTTCAATTTTTAATAAATAGTTAGAAGTTTAACATTTATTAGGATGAAATTAAAGAATTTAGGATATTCTTAAGAAATTGAATATCTCGTTACCTAATATGCTTATCAGGAATGGTATTATGTTTTTCTCGAAGGGGTCTCGAATAAGACTGTCTTTATTCAAAGATATTTGGAAAGCTTATAATTTTTGCGCGATCAAATTAGTTTTTTGCTAGATTTACCTGAGAATTTAGGATTTTCTTAAAAAATTGATAACTCGAAACCTGATATGTTAATCAAGAATGTTATTATGTTTTTCTGATAGGTCTCGATTAGAACTATTTGTATTCCAAGCCATTTGAAAAGCTAACAATTTGTGCGAGATCAAATTAATGTTTTACTAGGTTTTATTAGCCTAAGAATTTAGTCTTTTGTTATTTTGACATTAGGTTTCGAGATATTCAATTTCTTAAAAAAATGTTGTTAATTCGCCCATAAATTAATATAGTTCTAACTTCAAACGCATAAACAAGCGTGTGAAATATGTGCTAAAGTCCTAAAGTTAGTTCATTCCTAGTTAGGTCTAACTTCACATGCATGGGAGATAACCAAATGTAAACATGGAAGATACTGGAATTTACAACGACGTTAATCATCATGACAAAGGAATTGATGATGTGGAAATACAACTGCATGCAAGTGATTAACAATTGCAAAAAATACAATTAGAAAAAAAAATGTTGCCTGCAGGAAGTAAAGACTTTTCTCGTTGCATACAAATAAATTCTAAAGTTAAAATAAAAACACAAAAAGATTGATTGCGTTTTAAAATTCAAATGTTTTGGTAAATAAAGTTATTATTACATGCACGAAGTAAATAGGCGTACCTCTAAATACAATATTTTTAAGAATTTTACACAAAATGTTCGAACTTGTCACAAATTTTAAAAAAATATTGTTATAACAAAACCATTACATGTAAGAAGTAAACATTTTTTTATTGAAGTTGTTTAAGTTACCAAATCTTTAATCGGATTATTAATCAAATTTGAAATCAATCAAACTGAATGTATTACAATTTTGAAACAAATAAAACTATCATAAATAAAACTATCATAAAATTATTACATCCATTATTAAAGTCAGAATTGTAAAAGTAAAAAATTAAAATGCAAAATGCATCGATTGCTTTTTAAAATACGTGAATACAGGCTGTGATATAAATGTTTAATAGTTTGTATTATAAAATTATTATAAAACAGCGTCTATAGCATAATGATTACATGCAGGAAGTGAATACTTTATTTTGTTACAATCACATAAATTTTAAAGTTTAAATCAAAATACGAAATGTTTTGATGGCACTTGGTATTATATTGTATAACGCTGAATATGACGATGTAGTATTTTGTTAAAAGTTATTATAACATGCACAAATTAAATATTGGTCTATTTTACGAAAATAATTTATAATAACGAAATGAAAAAAAAAAATATTCAACAACAAAATATTTCACTCAAATCATACGTACTTTTAGTCGTAGAATCCGTATCTGCAATAAAAAATATGGCTTCCTATCTTAGTTTAAAGTTACCCCCGCCCCACCTACAAAGCGGGTGTGGGGGAATTATTTTTTTGCACTAATCTATTTCCCCCGCGGTATGATTAAATTTTGATTATGGACATTTTTTCCGTAGAGTGGCTATTTTTCGAGATATTTGATCGTCTCAGTTTAAAAGAAACACCCGGTATATATATATATATAATTTCTTTATACGCACGAAATGAATATGTGTGATCTTTAGCTAAGTTAAGTAAAATAAGCATATATTTTAGGGATTTGCTTATCATTGAATTAATTACAAATTTAAAAAACTACGCCTATAACATAATTATTACATGCAGGAAGTGAATATTTTATTTTGTTACCATAACACGATAAATTAAATGGTGGTCTTCTTTATAAAAAAAATTTTATAATAACTAAAAGTAAATAAATTCATGTTTGATTTTCAACCAGTTTTAAACAAATAGATTTAATAAAACAGTTTCCATGCAGAAAGTGAACACTTCCTTAATACGAAAATATAAGTTTTAAAATTAAACTCAAAATTTCACAATATGTACATAGAAAATTAAATATTTCTTATTTTTTTAAACTAATTTATTATTAAATGCACGAAGTGAATGTTAACGTTCTTAAGCAAAGCTAAATAGAAAAACCACAAGCACAACTAATGTAATATTCAACAACAGCAATTAGAAACTTTCCTTCTAATTAAGTCACACAAGTTTAAAAGACGAAATCTAAACACTGAAACCCTAATATTTATCACTTTGTTAAATAAAATTATTATTACATGCACGAAGTGATTATTTGTGTCCTTTTACAAAATTAAGCCAAATAACTCAAATTAAATATTATTTACACATTTTTAATTTATATTTTGGATAAATGATTAAATTTGTTATAATAAGTCAATTTACTGAGATTTTTCAACGCATATTTGTATTCTAAAAGCATTAACAATTTAGGAAAAATTATTATTAATTTAAATGAAGTATAGTCGGTCCTTCTATTTATAATAAATTACCTGAACCATTGAAAACCGTAATGAATATTCATCAATTCAAGAAATAATTAAAGATCTACTAACGAGAGTAAATAATTACATTTCTTAAATTTTATAACTTTGATATGCTCATTACTGACGCATTTATGAGAAAACTATGACAATTATTATTATACTGTTGATTGCCCTTTAAAGGACAGAAAACCCATTGGGGAATTGACATTGTAAAGTATTTAATACTTCTTTATTTTAATTTTTATTGTAACAATATTGGTTCTGGTTTTTGAATAAAAAAAAAAGTGAATACTTTTCTTGCAAATACATATTTTATAGGTTTTGATTGAATTTATTACCATTCTAAAACAAATATGATTGTAATAAATGTTTTACGTGCAAGAAGTAAACAGTTTTTTTTCGTTACAGACACACACTAAAGTGACACTAAATGAATATCATTATTCAATTAAATTAAGCAAATAAAGACAATCAAAATCAGTAAATGCACATTTTTTAGGTTTTTGTCGAAATTATTTACTTTTGTAAAATTTTTGAGACAAATACAATGTTGTTACAGACAAATAAATTTTAAACTTTAAATAGAAATACAAAATGCTTCGGATGCTACTGAAGTTAGCCGAAAATTTCAGCCGAAACAACCTGCAATATCGACATATTTTGCATCAGGTGGTAGTAAAAAATTCTGTTGTTATGAGCCGAAAATTACATGTAATTAAAGTTATAGCAGTAAATTTTCGCCGAAAAAAATTTATTTTATTATTTAATAATTCGAATGTTTAAAGGTAATATAAAATGGGTGAAGTTAGACTAATTCGTAAATAGCTGGATCCCGTATTTATATTTTGTCGTGTTAGGGGGCTATGAATTTGAGTTGCGACACTAACAGTGAACACTTGTGCCAAAAATCAGGCCATATTTTATGTAACATCATAGTGAAATAAATTAAAATCTGAACGCATGTTAATGATAATTTAGACTGGATGAAGTTAGACTAATTCGTAAATAGCTGGATCCCGTATTTATAATTTGTCGTGTTAGAGTGCTATAAATTTGAGTTGTGGCACTAACAGTGAACACTTGTGGTAAAAATCAGGCCACATTTTATGTAGCATCATAGTGAAATAAATTAAAATTACCAAAACCATTACCACTACAACTACTTTTACTACTAAATTTCAACTTCATAACATGTGACTAAATACATCAAGTTTTATGTAATAACCCTGAATAAAAAGGAGATATCAACAGTTTCAAATAGCCATTGTTTAACTTTAGGTAAAAAGGACTTCAAATGAATGTCCTTCCTAATGTAAATTGGTAACGCATTAAAAAAGGTAGGTGCAGTGACCTGAAATTAAAGGTGTTGGGAAATAAAGTTCATAAGCTTAGTTTGTTTATTTGGAAAATCGAGTACGAATCCATCCCGTAATTCGTAACATTATTCAACGATATAGATACACTGGTTAAAGAATTTCCAAGAGTAGCTATCCACGCCACTAACCTGGCATGTTTCGCCGGTGGTTGTTCTAAAGGACTGGTATATACACATTTTAAGCTATAGCGAAACATATAATTGCTGTCCTAAACCATTAAGAGCTTTCAATGGAACTTGAAATTGCCTTAACGTCCACCACACTGAAGTAGGTCAGGGCATTTAACAGGTGTGCTTCCAGGAGTTTATTTAAAAAACTTAATTTATTTTAATTATATTTAATTATTTCATAATTCATAATTTAAATTCCCGTTTGGAGAGAGATGAGTTTACTATTCCACGTAGAAGTTTGCTTTATGATGACTAGAAGATATTGCTATTCGTTCTCTTTATACATTCCCAGAGCTGAATACCGTAAGATCACACAGATTTTAGAATTTCCGGTATAAAAATCATTTAATATTTAAAGTTAGCTCAGAATTTCTTCCCAAGAGCCAATCCGCAATTTTTGTATTTATTGTTTGTCTTATTTTTTCAGTTTGACATGTCTTTTCAATTTTAATTTCGTTAAATTTGATTTACTATTTTAATTCTTGGGATATTCTAGGGAATACCTAGTATATTTTACACCCGTAGATTCACTTAGGTATTTATAAATCGTTCAATTAGCAACTTTAGTTTATTGGACAAACCATTTAGAGTTGTTTAATATTTCGGTGCTCGATTTCTTTACAAAGCTTTTCTTGCTTTTCAATTTGATCCAATCAATTGTCGTTTGATCCTGCAAGTAAACGACATTCAAATTCGTTTTCAGGAATCGGTAGTGTATTGTTAAGGTGTTTTACTACATCATCAACAGGACGTGTCGAATTCGAAAACCTCGAAGTGTATAGAAATATTTTTTACCAGCACAGTTTTCAAAGAAATAAGATCATACAAGATTCAATGATGTTATTTACATCAGGCTCAGCAGTTTGTGTGACAACATTACCGTGGGTGTTTCAACAGCTTCAGAATCAGATGGAACAGGCTTTCAGCATTAATGCCAGGATTTGGATTGTTTAAAAGGCATTTCATAAAAGTGATTTAGCAGTCAGCTGGAATAATGGTTCGTGCACACTCTTATATAACGATTTTCAACACAAAAATTACAACGAAATTTTCTTCTGTGGTGGTTTTCACATGAATTATCTGCGACTTCGGTCACTGTCAAGAAGTAGTGTAGGTCATCTGGAATCCAAAAAATGTGGCGTTTCACAAGGATTTCTTTAAAGTTTAGCTGTCATGCCAAAGTAGTATAAGGCCATCTGAAATCCAGAAAACGAGACTCCATTGCTATACAAGATGATCAAACTTAGATTTTCAAAAAAAACTCTACTAAGATATTTTCTCTCTGTGGCGGTTATCACAGGGAGTACTTGGGTACCCAAGTAATGTAGGTATACTGGAATCTAAAAACTGTAACAATGTAACGAAGCAGTATGTAACGATTTTTAACAAAAAATTTACAACGCTTACCGGAAATTTTGGCCGTTTTCATAAAATAGAGTAGACCATATGGATTTTAAAACCTGTAGCTCTATTTCTAAACGAGCTGGAAAAATGGGTTCGTGGCAGACTGAGTACGAGAATGCAACGACTTTCAACAAAAAATGTACTAAAAAATTTTCTTCTGTTGCGGTTTTACTACTCTTCCTACGCTACTTCATGACATTGGCCAAAGCCTCAGATAATCCCTGCGAAAACCGCAACAGAACATATTTATCAGTAGGTTTTTTGTTGAAAATCATTAAGTATAAAAATGAACCTAATTTTTTCTGGATTTAAGACATATTACACTACTTTTTGATAGAGGCCGAAGCTTCAGGTAACCCCTGTGAAAACCACTTCAGATCTAAATTTCTTATTAAGTTTTTTGTTAAATTTTTTTATATTCTTGTATTTATATCACGAACCTTATTTCTAGCTCGTATACAAATAAAGCAAGATACTACTTCGTGAGAGTGGCCGAAGTTTTTTATTATTCCTGTGAAAGCCGCCACAGAAGAAAATTGTGAAGTAAATTTGTTGTTGCAAATCGTTACATTCTCGTACTAGTGTGACACGAACATTTTTTCTAGCTAGTATAGAAATAAAGCAACATTTTTTGAATTCCAGATGGCCAACAGTTCTTTGTGACAGTGGCCGAAGTATCAAGAAGTTCCTTTGAAAATTATCACAGAAGAAAATGTTTTAGTAATTTTTTTTTTTGGAAAGTCGTTGTATAGTGAGTCTTGCACAAACCTTCGTTCAAGCTCATTTAGAAATGGAGCTACAGATTTGGAATCCAGATGATCTATTCTACTTCGTGAAGTGGCTGAAGTCTCGTTTTTTTCCCAAAGAAAAACGCCACAACAAAATCTGAGAAGTTTTTTTATTGAAAATCGTTACATACCGATACGAGCACGAACCACCCCAGATGATACACTACTTCGTGACAGTAGCTCAAATCTCAGGTAATTTCTGAGAGAACTGCCACCGAAGAAAATTTCTTTGTAAATTTTTTGTTCAAAATCGTTGAGCCTGGTACGCACCTACTTTCCAGCTCGCTTAGAAGAGCTACGTTTTTTGATTCTCTGACGGCCTTCACTACTTTACGACTTGCACATTATAGTTTTTAATGATTGGTTGTAAAATAAAATCTTGTTGTAATATACCGAAGTCAAAAATATTTCGGGATAAGAAGTAAATGTATAATGAAGTTATTCTAAATTTTTCGAACCAGCCCGAAAATATTATAGATTTAGCGAAAACACAATTTTTTCTTTGTTTTCGGGCTATTTTTGGGCCACCTTCATTAACATAGGTTTACATTTGTAAGATAACTGCCATATGAATAAAATTCCTTAAATTTTAAGCACTTAGTGATAATGTTTTAATAAATTAAACAAAACAATATATGATACATTTTCTATTTACAAATACAAAGCTATCCGTTTAAACTTGACCTATCAGAACCATCATGATTTCGTTGACATTGTCGTAAACCAAATTTGATCATAAAAAATATAACTGCAAACCCAGTGAATGCCAACACAAACAATATTTTTATGTGCATCGGGCTAAACGGTTTATGATTTGTGTGTAGAACGGCTAAATCCAAATGCATCTCCAGTCTATCCAATCGACTCCGTATAGCGACTAATTCATCGTTTACTCGCATGAAATACATGTCACTATTTAAATTTTCAGAAAATGGTTTTTCTGATGTATCCTCACTCGAATAACAATAAATTCCACGAATTTTATCTTCAGCAAGTACTATAAATTCTTCATGCGGTTGTGTGGTTAATTCGATATTTAGTCGGCTTAGCGCAGTTAACATCGCTCGTAAATCGGAACAGGACCACTCATTATCCGAAATATCGATGAAACGCAGCTCGGGGAATAAATATTCAAAATTTGTGGCCACAATATTATTGACGTTCAATCCGTTCAAATATAATTTCCTCAATTTGTGCATGCCACTACCGCTTTTGAAATTGATATCAGTCAGTTTACGATTATTTGATATATCTAATTCTACTAAATTTTGTAAACTAGAAAATATACGAAAATTTAATTGTAACATATTGATCGCACTTAAATGTAAACGTTGCAGTTGTGTTAAGTTAGTGAATGTATCGTTTGGAATAGTACCATTGGTTAATCGGTTACCGGATACATCTAATTCGTTCATATGTGTTAACTTTTTTACAAAATCCAAGCTGGTCAATCGATTTCTAGATAAGTTTAATATTTCTAATTTTACGTTTTCATTTTTACTATTTCCAGCTATATGCAGTTTTTCGTTTGTTAATTTATTATCGCTCGCATCTAACACACCAACATTATTATCAATTTCTAAATATTCCAATTCATTTTTATTGACACTTAAGATGTTAAGTTTTAAATGGGCGGTTAATTTTCGGGATAAAATTTTCAAGAAGTTTTCACTTAAATTTAGATAATCAATTCGCGGATTATCCGCAAATAAATCATCAGGTAACATTTTTATTTTGTTTGCCGAAATTTCCAGCAAGTATAAATTTTTCAAGAACTTAAAAGCACCACTAGCTATTGTAGTAATTTTATTGCGTGACAAATCGATCATTCCCAATTGATCGGCACCATAAAATACCGAATCTGGTAGTCTCTCTAAATTATTATCAGACAGCGTTACCATTTGTAAATTGGCAGCATCTTTAAAATCATACTTTTTTAAATCCATGAGATAAGATCGCGGCATATATAAAACTCGTAGATTTTCCAATTCCGTAAATAACTTCCGTGGCATATATAAAATGATTGAGTTTTCAAAAACTAATTTACTAATGGTTGGAGCTTCCTCATCATGCTGTTGGCGTAAATTAAAATCTCCCGTTTTTAAAAATTGCACATTAGACAGTGTACAGTTTTCCCGATCGTTGAAAAATAAATTACGTTTATGATTTTCGATACAGCTAAACATACTTGGATCGCTTCTACCGAATACAACATCAAATTTAATCCCTAATATCACACAACTTAAGACGATTTTATACAATAGAAACATTTCAATTTAATTCTTTAATAAATCAAAAATAAACAACAACAGTTATAATGAACATTTCAATTGAAAACGTATTCGAGAACTAAGCCGAATACGAAACAATTTTGCTGATAAGGCATATGTGGTATAAATTGAAAATAAATAATCAATTTATGCGATTAGATAACAAACAATTCGTATTAAAAACGTTATCATTCAAAAATTGTGCATCTACCGTTTATCAAGCCACGTGAAATACGCACCAGACGAATCCAAGATAATTATAAAACGGCGAAAATAACCTTGTTTATAACAAAATATCATTTCCTTTAGATCGATTAAGCAAATTCGATAAGTGAACGGCGAGTTAACTAGAACTTAACCAAAATAATAATAAAAATATTGTAATACATCGAGAACTCTCGTAAACTGGATGTACTTACTGAACATACTGATCAAGTTTCATAATTGGGCTCCCCATCGGTTAGATGTAAATGGAGTTCGTCCAAATCCTAACCCAAAAAAAATCTATGGCAAATACTAAAATATACAAATTTCGACTATATTCAAGTGTCAGCCCAAAACGGTCATTTATCAAAATAGTATCGGACTAATTTGTGTATGACCCCTATCATTCATACATTCCACACTTTTCGTTTAAACAAATTGAACATCGAATTTAAGTCATGAGGCTTGTATGATTGTTAAAAAAAAATCAAATATTTGTGTTATATTGCACTCACAGTTCACCTTCAGGCTCAAATCGTGTCGTAACTTAGATCGTGGCGTACAAAATAAAGCTTCGTGTCTTAATTGGTGCAACTCATGAATGCTATATGAGTTCCATTCATTGCCAAAGTTTATTTATAAATTGCCTGTAAATCATTACAAATTGATTCATGATTTAACTTGTCCAACTTTGCTTGACAGGGACATAGTATGAATGAATCAAAAGTTCCAGTATTTTTGTACGTTGTTTTGACATAGAACCATTTTTAAGAAAACCTTTGATTGATTGTTTCACTTGTAAAATTTTTTTTAGCATTTTGATTTTTATTAAAATCAGTTATATTAGTCAAAGTAAAATTTGTTGACACCTTGTTTTTTCCAAATATTCGTTTTTTTAAACTAAGTAACATGCTGATTCCATGGTTTGCAGGTTTCAACATGGATTCCATGGTTTGCAGGTTATTAAAAATCCTTAAACACTTAGTCGGTAGTTTCCCAAATTACAAGCCCAACAACGTCTTTTCAACATAGCAAAATAATTTTAGTTAAGGACCATACTCAAATTATTACCGAATTAAGAATCAATAAAATATATTTTTGAACGGTGTCATCTGGATAATGAATTCGGGAGCCCTTAAACCTCCGATTTCCCGACGAATGTTTATGTCGTCTATTGGTCTGATAATTTCAATTAGGGTTTGATAATTTCACGGCAAATTTATTTTTGGACTGACATTAAAATATAGCGAGTTTACTGTGGTAACAGAATAAGTTATGATTTATCATATCGAAAATACAAAATATTTTGCAGATTCTTGATGCAGTAATTGTTCGTATATTTTTGTAATAGCTAAATATTTTTAGGGTTAGAATTTTAGACCCAACTTCAAATACACAAAGAACCAAAATAATTTTTATTAAAATATTTGCAAGTTTCTATCTTACTAATTTGTGTCATGGTAGGTTCGTTTTTCACGACACTCTATTGCCAGCTGTTAAATCCGTTATTTTTTGGGCTCAAATGTTGAAGTCAACTCCATAAAGAAATCGGTAAGAATCCACCGAAAAAAATCGTTCAACCCTATTTAACAATTATTATAGAAAATTTTTGTATGGGATTCATGATTATGCTACTTCAAATCGGCTTAAACCACACATAGAAAACCGTTATTTATGCCCGAATTTCCAAAAAATCATTTTTGAAAACCTTTTATAGGTGATTTCTAGAAATCTCCTAATCTAATCTGGTTGTATTAAACATACCAATTAAGAGCAGGAATATACAATCAAGAAACTTGGCCAGTATGTTCAGTATATCCAGAGTAGGAGATTTCCTTAATATCGGTGGCATACAAAATTTAAAAAAAAATCTTTCAAATTGTGTTTGCAAGAAGGGTCTAAGTGCGATTCTGGTCGATCAGGAGTAGGCATATCCAGCAGCTACATCCAATTTTAGTAATTTCATTTATAAAAGTTGACATTTCTAGACTTCATCCAACTATTCACATATAATTTATTGAAATTAGGGTTCAATTAACGAATTTCTACGAGAATTTCCATTTGGTGGGGGGTAAGCACAATCATGAAACTTATGGTCAGTATGTTCAGTATATCCAGTTTATGAGCTTTTATTAATAAAAAAAATTGGATTTTCAGAAATCACCAAAAAAAATCAACAAGGTTATGCACATCAATTATAAACAATTTGTCTAAAAGAGCGCTTGGCTCTATGGTTTCAACTCCTCGGTAATCAGAATTTCGGTCTGAAAATTGCCAAAATCGAACAATACACTGGAAATTGAGAATCATCGCAAATTTCTAGTATAAGTAAATTGGTCGCAAAATAACATAAAGTAACATGCTCTTAATATACGATCCTCATTGATTTTGAAAATTAAATCAGTTTAAACAGTTTGAATATTAGAATGTTTGTAAGAATATAATTACCGCTGCACTTTCCCAGAAAATTCACATAAAATGGAAATGGGAAAATTCCATTAAAAAATTCTTTAAGACAGAATCCATTGACAACTCGATGCCGAAACTGACCATTAGTCGCAACAGCCTACTGCACAAAGACCTCAGATTAATACCTACAAGGTTCGGGTGACTCAGCAGTTCAAAGCATGTGATCATCCGCATCGATATCAGTTCTCTGTGTGGACCAAAGACCAGCTCAATAATGACGTTGATTTTGGAGAAAAACCATCTTTTCAGACGAACCGCATTTCCATCGCGGGGCTATGTAAACAAGCAGTCGACCGCGATAGCACAGTAAGTAGAGTGCTTGCTATGAAATTCGGGGTCCCTGGTGGTGACAAAAAGTTACGAATGGGCGTTTTTAATGTGTTATGTGTTACATTGTGCATTGTCTTATATATTTCAAGCCATAGCTATCGCCTTTTCTCCATAAATATTTATTTAATATTTATTTAGAACTACCGGATTTGGTGCTCGGAGCAGCCACCTGTAATCATAGAGAAGCCAATACATCCACCAACAGTGTCTGTTTGGTGTGGGTTTTGGCGTGGTGGAATAATTTGACCAACTTTTTATGGTCCCAAATCGACGAAATGGATATGAACAACCTTTGGTTTCAATAAGGTGACTCCACTTGCTGTACAAAGCGACCCGCAATCGATCTCTTGCGCGTCAAATTTGATAACCGAACCTTAGATTATAACCTATATAATAAACTAGTGGAATTGATGGGAAAGTAGGTAACTCGGAAGTTACAGAATATTTTATTAATTTGGTTTCGGAATTTTTTTAAATTTATAGTAGGGTCGGATTGATTTGGACCAATTTGGTGAAATTATACAGCTCGTGACAGATTTCTGCTGTTTTCTGATTGTTTGGAGGTGATAGTAGAACTAGGTATATCAAGTAATATATCTTTCGATACTGTTAAAGTTAGCCGAAAGTTTCCAGCTGAAAGATAATGCAGATAGTGTCTTGAATACAGCGAAAATCAATCGAACTCGAATTTAGGACAATTTAGGATCGGGTTATATCATTCGGGTGAAGGGGAAATTATTTCAGTTTATAGGAATTTAAAAATCGATAGGAGCGAGAGTATAAAGACAGTTTAACTTTCGGCTGGAATAGTCAAGACGCTATCTGCATTATCTTCCGGCTGGAATTTTTCAGCTAACTTTAACAGTAGGTATGAAAGATTGTCATCCTATCAAAAAGTCAGTAGTATAGGGACAGTAGTATTTCAGCGTCACATATTAGTAAAACGAAAAGGGCCCATAACTGTGGTAGAAAGAGAGATGGCTATTCTCTTCTGTTGTGCGAAGATCCAGGCGGAGTTGTTACAGTAAATTGTCGCCATTAAGCAGACAAAACCAATAAAGACATCGTTTAAATTCTTAAACCCGCACATCGATGCTGAGGGCCTAATAAGGATAAATGGGCGAATTCAGAATGCAGACGTTGCACATCGAACGAATCATCCCATCGTCCTACAACCATCGAAGTTCACAACACTATTTATCGAGGACTAGCACATACGATACTGTCACGCGAGTGCAGAATATTTGAGCATTCCTGAAAGTATGCATAGACTTCGCCGGGCTAATACAGGGTTGCCACAGAGAAGGAAGAGGTCAAAAACCGTTCAAATCCTACGTGTGTCTAATTGTTTGCACCAGTACACGAGCCGAGCATATCGTGTTATAACCAGCGATCTAACAACTAACTCATTTCTGGCAGCCCTGAAACGGTTTGTCTCTAGGCAAGGGCTCTGCACCGATATATGTATATAGTGATTGACGGTCAAATTTAAATAAAAAACGAACAAGGACGATTTGAAACAAATACATTTTACAATATAGTTAGCACATTATCTCCCAATAATATATTGCCTGTAATCAAACAAATATATTATATCGAGTACTTAATATATTATGACTGCTGACAAGACATCGTTACACTCCACCTACATATGCCTGTTATTGTAGCAATATAGCACGATTATCTAATAATCATAATCATAATAATAAAATAATAATATCTTTATTTATAGAAATTCAAACACAAGTCGGAAAAACGCTATTCAAAAAACTATTAAAAAAACGACAGCATAATAGCTCCATAATATCATCCTGCCTTTAGACAGCGCATGCAATGAATGAACGCCACATTTCATCATCAATTTTAGATTATTACGATTATGGCATGTATTTTATTGCTTCGACATTTTCCAATATGTGAGGGGAAAACCATATTACAAACTTTTCATTGTAAATTTTCCGATTTAACGCATAGTCAGTATCTAAATTTAAATTTAATTTAATTTATGACATGATTTAGATTATTTTTTTTTTCTCTTTGAATGCAATTTAATTTTAAAACAAGATTTGTTTCGTTTAAAATTAATGTGTTTTAATAGTTAAGAGTAATTTAAAGTATTTGTATTTAGTTTATCTTTTTTTTTTGTTGTTTATGGTTTGTCTTATGTGTGTAACGACATCAAGAGGGAGTGAATATTAGATGAATATGTTTGTTCAAGAATATTAAGAAAAGGACAAGTGCGTGTTAATGGAATTGTTTGTTAACATAAATTATATAGATTTTGTTTTAACTGTATATGTATATGTAATGTTGTGGGAGGTGAAAATATTTACCACAACAAAAATTCCCGAAATCCATTAATCTTAGATATAATTATGTATGTACAAGAGGTTTCATCTATAAATTGATGTAGACATAAAATGCATTGCTTTATAGTTCAATCCTGGAAAAAAATTCAAATAATAAAACCATAAATTGCCAGACGTACCATGGACAATGTGTTGTGGTTTATTCAATACGAATTAATTCTTAAAATATTCAAAGTTTTTTATTCTTAACATTTCTTATAGTCGAATGAAAAGATTGATTGTGTTTCTCAAAAGTTGAAGTTAACTAATGACCGACAATAATTTTTATGTATCCTTTAACAAATATAATTTTTCAAAACACTTTGTTTAAATGGATTGAACAGTTTAATTATGTTGTTGAATTATGATGAGTGATGATCGCGCTATTTGCGCCTTATTGATTTCGTGAATCAAATAAATCGATCAGTAAATTAACAATCTGAATACTTAAACCAGAAATTTTTGGAACACTGCGATTAGACTGAGTTAGACATTTATTTAATTAAAGAAATTGATTTATTAAAATTTACCGTTAAGATTTCAAAATTAAAAAATAACAGCAAAAGCAATTGACACCTAACAATGGCACCCCACATGTAAATCGTCGAGCAACACGAATTTTAAATAAAATACCAACATCGGAGAACACTTTTTCGCAACTGTCAAAATCGTTATATCCTTGTGGAAAATTTCCTTCTTGCCTCAACCTTCGATCAAGCAACACGGCAATCAGTTTAATATATATTTTTTTGTATTATACGCAATAAAATCATCCGCCTTTTTTACGCATATGTTCTAATTTTTGGTTCTTTGAGCCGGATAGTTTGTGCCGTGCCGCAACATATTTCATAAAAGTAAAAAAATTTAACATTTCGTTGTTCAGTGCGCATGATTCGGTAGGAACTGATTCGGCGCATGATTGTGAGGTACCTGCCACTAGGCCCTTATCAAAAAACATTATCCCTTATGATTTCGTCGATATTTCAGCTGCCCGGAGACTCACAACACAACAATAGAAATCGGCAAAGTCTTTTTAAAATTGTTTTTATTTTGATTGAATTAAAAGTATTAATAAATAAATTTTATTGAAATGAAACGATTTGTTTGTTTCAATGTTATAATTCGTATACTCTGTCCGAGATTTTATTATAAAATTTTCAATGTTGTACATAAGCGATAGAAAAAAATAATAATTAAATTTATGTGTATATAAGTATAAGTATATAAATAATAAGTACATAAATCTATTGTTACATTTGATGCAACAATAAAATATGTTTACAATTCATTTACATTTTTTTTTTTGTAACTATTGCCAAAGGCTTTATTCTTGAATCTTTCTTTATACGAAACTAACAAGAAGTGTGAAATTCTTAAAAACTATAAAAAAAAAAATTTTAACTTAAGCCTTAACCTATGTTAATACTTAATATCATTATGCATTATTATTATTAAATTATTATTAATTACTTAATTTCATTTCAACATGCACGAAATTATTAGATTATTATTTCTCAGTTAATTAAATCTAGAGGATCTGTTCTGCGAAGCCGCCCATATTTCGGCTGCCTTAGTAATTCTCTAGCTAATTCGTTAGGGTGTGATTCCAGTTTCAGTTGGTATTTTAGACTGCATGATTTAATTGTCTCTTTAACAGTTTTGATTCCTAGGCCTCTATGGATGTTGCTGTTTCGAATATACCATGGGGCATTTGTAATGCTTCGAAGTATCTTTGCTTGCGTTCTTTGTACGATATCTATATTTGATGCACTAGTTGAGCCCCATAGTTGGATACCATATGTCCATATGAGGATTAGGATTGCTTTGTATAGTAGAACCTTGCAGTCTAGAGAATGTGTCGATTTTCTTCCGATCATCCAGTACATTTTAGAAAATTTTATTTTTAATTGATTGCGTTTTGTTTCAATGTGCTTTTTCCATGTCAATCTTCTATCGAGATGAAGACCGAGATATTTGACGTTTGTTTGTTGAGGAATTGTGATATTGTTTAATTTTACTGCTGGACATGTACGTTTATTTAGTGTGAATGTTACATGGGTTGATTTACATTCATTCGTCCTTATCCGCCAAGTTTTTAACCAATCTTCTATTTTGTGTAGATGTTCTTGTAATTCTCTCGATGCTGTTTGAGGATTTTTGTGTGAAAATAATATAGCTGTGTCATCAGCAAAAGTTGAAGTGACGATTTTTTCAGTTATTGGTAGGTCAGCTGTGAATAACAAGTATAGCACAGGTCCCAATACACTACCTTGCGGTACTCCTGCCTTTATCTCGGTTAGATCAGTAGTGGCCGTATTTTGTTTCACCTGGAACATCCTTTGGGCTAAGTAGTTTTCAAGAATTGCATGAAATTGTTTAGGCAAAAGAGTTTTAATTATGTAATTTAATCCTTCATGCCATACTTTGTCGAAAGCTTGCGCAATATCCAAGAAAACTGCCGAGCAATATTTCTTTTCTTCTAAGGAAACCTTAATTGTATTTACAATTCTGTGCACTTGTTCTATTGTGCCGTGTTGCTCTCTAAATCCAAATTGGTGATCTGGTATAATGCGACCTTCAGATAATATAGGTATTAGTTCTTGTAGTAGCATCTGTTCAAAAAGCTTTGCAATTATCGGAAGTAGACTTATTGGTCTGTACGACGAGACTTGGGTTTCGTCTTTACCTGGCTTAGGAATCATGATAGTTTGAGATATTTTACATTTTTGGGGAAAGTATCCACATCTCATAATCGCGTTAAAAATATATGTTATATATTTTATGCATCTATCTGGTAATTCTTTGATCATTTTTCCAGTTATTAGATCATGACCTGGCGCTTTCTTGGGATTTATACTGTTTTTGATAACTTTTTTGACGCATTTCCATTTAAATTTTACTGGATTTGGGTTCGACTCGTCCCTCGTAAGCTGTGGTAGTACGCAATCATTATTTTGTTCGTTTGGGGTGAACACTTTTTGTAGATGCTTAGAGAAAGCGATAGCCTTTTCTAAGTCACTTCTGGCCCAGTGGCTATCTGGTTTCCTTATCGGTGGGTTCGATACCTCTGGCCTTTTTAAATTTCTTGCTGCCTTCCACAGTGAGTAATCTGTTTTTTCTGTTGCTGTGAGCTTGTTATGTACCAAATTTTGGGTAATCAATGTCTCTAAACCACGGATACGTATATTCATCCTTTACCCGTTGAGTAAACGATAATAACCAAATAACAATCAAAACAGATACCACAACAACAACAACAAAAACATAGAATAAAATTTGTGGAGTACATAGTGTGATTGTTATTGTTGTGCTTATATGGGTAACATCCGTAAAGCGTTTTTGTTTTTGAATATTTTTTTTTAATAGAGTACAGACGAAATTTCGTGATCTTCCGGTGAATTCGGCGCGCCAGTGATCACCGTCATCAGTCGCTGGAAATTTATTTAAACGTGGATGTATAATCACGGCCCGCATGTTTAATCCCGTACCCAAAAAAATATCAATACGGTACAATTCCGCTGGCATATATTCAGCTCAACATAGCGGCCACGCACTTGGCTGGAGTGAAATAAACGTTCGCTTATTCGTCCTTATTATTAATCAGTTCATTCAAATTTATTTCTTACATTAATTTTAAGTCATTCTTTAGTTAGTTAAGTAGTGTTTAGTGTTTTCTTATATTTAATCCACACTTTTTTTATTAAGTGTTTTTTTGAGGTTTTTTGAGTGATCTTGTTTGGTGATGTGAATAAATATAATTAACGTGAATTAAAAACAAAGGTCAGTGCACCTGTATGTGAGGGTGTCCATTCTCTTGAACGGAACCTTGAGCACTCGAGTTTCTACAGAAAGAGAGAGGGTAAGTTTTTTTATCATTATAAATAAATTAAAAATTATATATATTTACGCCACTTTTTTCCCAAAAAAAAAAAAAAAAAAATTTAAAAAAAAAAAAAATAATAAAAAAAAAAATAAAAAAAAAAAATCATAATACATTTCGATTAAAATTAGATCCTCAAAATTTCGTAGGATAGTATAGTATTAGTGGTACTGTGTAAGCATAATGTTAAAGTTTAATTAAGAAATATAATGCTTATAAGACCGTTTGTTATGAAACATAAGTTTTTTCTTTGATTTGGAGATGAGACCAATGAAGGTCATGGTAGTCACCGGTGTATGGATATCTGGTAAAGTCTGTTTTATTATTTAGTTTTTTATTGCTTAACCTTGCCCAAACCAATGTGCTGTTATCCAGGTCAAAAATTAAAGGTGTATCTTTTCCTTAACAACAAAGATAGAAGAAATATTACAAGCTCACTTAGGTAATTCTGTATTCCTAAATTTTGTTCTTCCCGTATTGCTTCTCTCAAAGCTTTAATAGCTCTATTTAATTTCCATTTATGCAAAGGAGATGGGTGAAGCTGCCATAGCCGCCGAATTGTCCGCTTCTCTGCCAATAACTTTTGAATGTTACTTGAAAGCCTTATATTTTTTTCGGAATTTTTGTTCTCCGGAGTAGCTTTTTTTGCAGCCATTTCCATTATTTGACTTAAGTTTTCTATCGCGGCATCAATGTCTTCTGGTGTGCGAAGTGGAACATCAAGATGACAATTTACATCTACTATGTTTCTATAGAGAACCCATTTCGTTAGTTTGTTTGTTAAACGTTGTGGTGGTTCAGTTTTTAATGCTTGGGTACTTAGTGTTACTATTATTGGTGAGTGATCTGATGATAAATCATAACAGTCAACGACTTGAGCAATGGTGCATGCTATTCCTCGTATTACACAGAAATCTATTAAATCAGGAATTTTTTTTCTATCTTTAGGCCAATATGTGGGATGTCCAGATGATAAATAATCAAGGTTTTTCTCGTTTATTGCTTCGTAGAGTTGCTTTCCTTTCGGTGACGTCAACTTCGAACCCCATTGCACATGTTTAGCGTTGTAATCGCCCCCTGCTAGAAATTTGATTCCCAACTGGTTAAAGTAATCGATAAATTGCTGTTTTTAATTGCGTGTTTCGGTGGACAGTAGACAGCCGATATTAAAAATTTCCCAGACCATTCTTTCAAACTGACAGTTGTAGCCTGGATGTGATCTTTAGCATATTTCTGGAGCTCGTAGTGCTTTAATCTTCTTTTTATTAAGACTGCAGTGCCGCCGTGTGCTTTTCCATCCGGATGTTTGGTGTCATAAACGGAATAGCCGGTAAATTAAAAAAAATTTGTTTTGTGAAGTGTGTTTCAGATATTAACATGATGTCTATATTTTGTTCGATAAGAAAGCTTTGTACCTCAGCTTTATGTTGCGAGAGCCCGTTCGCATTCCAAATGGCTATTTTTAGAATTGTCATTTTTGATTTTTGACTATAATTTGCATAAGCGTATTCATATTTTGCATCATCATGCTCATTTGTCTTTCCATCATCATCATGAAACTTTGGATGGTCTCGGTTAATTTATTTACCATTGTGTGAATGTTTAGGTCCTCCTCATTAGTATGAACTTTTGGTTTCGGTTTGTTACCTTTTAGGATATTTGCGCAAGAAACACCTGGCTGTGCAAAACTGCTGGCAAATGTCTCGAAGTTACCGTTTTGTGTGTTTGCACTCGTTGGTTTGGTGACTATTGTATTTTTTGGTAACATGGCCCTCTGATTAAATTGCATATTCAGCATTCGTTGCTCAGCTCTCATTTTAGGGTTTATTTTGCGTTTTAAGTCCAGATACACTGCGCAACCCCTGTAGTTTGCAGTATGATTTTCACCGCAGTTATTACAACGTCTCACAGATGGGTCATTGCGAGACTTTTCGCACTGTTTGGAGTCGTGGAGTTCACCACAAATAATGCAAACTTCATTTAAGGCGCAGTATGCTTTCGTGTGTCCGTATTCTTGGCACTTTATGCATTGAACTGGTCCAGACCTCTTCTTAGGTTCTTCAATTACGATTTTGCGACGTAAAAAATATTTTAAGTTGTAAATCTTGTGAACTCCTTTCGACTTTTCTTCCTCTGGCTCTAGTTCCAAACGGAACATTGGTTGAGGTACCTTCTCACGGTTTACTATATTACCAATGTATTTGGCATGGAAACCTTCCGCAGCAAGTGCAGCTTGTATGTCGCTAACATCTACGCAGCTTTCAATTCCTTTTAGCACAACAGTCAGCCCTTTTTGGCTTTTTAGCTGGTATGTGTAATATTTTTTACCAACTTCGTCGAAATGTTTAACTAGGGCTCTGAAGCCATCGATTTCGAAAGTTTGAATCTTTGTTTCGTTTATATTACCTCGTTTGAGCGGGGCAATATAAAATTTAGAATCTGTTAATTTTGCGATGTTGTTAACCAATTCATTGTTAGATGCTTCCCTTAAATAAATTGGAGGCGGTTTCTCAGTTTTCAAATTTGGCACTGCATTAGGGTCAATGACCTCTAGACTTGAGAATCGATTTACATAAAACAAATTCTATGTACAATATATTTTGTATAATATAAAGAATGTATACGACGAAAATTAATACCCTTACAATAAAACTAAAATACAGTCGGACAGTAAATTTAAGAAATAACAAAAAATATAAACTATAATTCAGTCATGTTAATAATACAGTTTTTGAGATATCCGAACATATTCCCCCAACCCCCCCCCCCCCCCCCCCATTAAGGAAATAATGACTTAATTACTTGAAAAAACTGGACAGAGTTTTACAATTGGTTTTTTGTAGATCCCACGTTGGGTCAGAATATATTTGTGATGGTCCACCAACACCTTAGTGTTCCGTGGTCGTCGATAAATGGGTTTAATGAACGTAGCTTACTTCCGCGTTTCAAATCGGACCTGGTGGTGATTCGTTTAATATCTTCTGGAAAACATTCAAATTGAGCCCATCGCACGGCAAACATTGTAGCACGTTTAATTTGAGAACCTGTTAAATACAGAGAAATTTGTTTATTTTTAAATTTTTCAAAAAATCGATAACTCTGAGCAAACGTTCGAATTACAGAATAAAATGAAGACGACATCTCGAATAGTTTTGGAATGGTGGAGAAATCGGTTTGATTGATAGTTAGCGCAGCAAACGATTTTTTGGGTTCCAAGTCATCAAAGCTTATATTGGAGAGCTGGGCATCCGATACCTTCGGCCAATGATTTTGTGATTCAGACAAGTAGTCTGGACCTTTCCCCCACAGCGAGTTGTCAACCAGTTGATCTGGATATATTCCTCTCGAAGCTAAATCTGCTGGATTACTTTTAGAGTTTACATGATCTCAGTTTACCCTTGGAAGCCGATCCTAGATAAACGAAGTGCGATTTCCGATGAACGTCTTCCATCGCGTAGGGACATCGGAAAGCGAAGCAAGGACAATTGTAGGGTCCGTCCACCCAAATGTTTGTAAATTAGGAATGCTTAAGGAACAAACTAGTCTTGTCATTAATTCTACCATCAAAACTGCAGCGCATAACACTAAGCGCGCCAGACAAATCTGTTTAAGAGGAGCTACTTTGGTTTTTGCGGCTATTAATCGCATTGAAAGAACTCCATTTAAGTCAACTGCTCTCAAGTAGACCACGGCTGCATAAGCCTTCTCTGAAGCGTCAGAAAACCCATATAGTTCTACCTTGGCTTCATCTGCCAATGGAGTGTTCAGGAATCTTGGAATTTGAATTTTCTCGAACAATATGAAATTTGAATGTATCATTTCCGATTTTGATTTAATTTTTTCAGGAAGGGGATCATCCCAGTCAAATTTATGAAGCCAGAGACCTTGAAAAAGGATTTTCGTGAGGACCGTACATGAGGAGAGGATTTACTGTCAGTTTATCGTGAACAATTTATCGTGAGCTATTTATCGTAGAACAATTGATCGTAGAACAATTTATCGTGGAAACAATTTATCGTGGAATCAATTTATCGTGGAACAATTTATCGTAGAACAGTTTATCGTGGGCAATTTATCGTATAACAGTTTACCGTGGACAATTTATCGTATAACAGTTTGGAACAGCTTTAGTATCGCAGTCAAATTCTTTTGACAGTCTGAGCGACGGTAGTGCCACTGTGACCAAGAGCGGAATTGTTTATAACTAAAAATGTGCCGTTGCTTAGCATTTTGGACCTAGCGCCATCTATTGGAATAAAAAACGAACTTAAATTTTAAAAAAATACGTTAAGACGTGCTAAAAAAAATTTAATAAAAAATATTGAATCTCATTTAAAAATAAATGAAATTTAATATTTTTTTATGAATATATTAAATTGAGAGTTTGAGTCGAACTGCGTGCCACACGTAGGAGCAGATTATATAGAATCTATTAATGACACCTACGCTCGTCCCCGTAGCCCTGCGGGGCTCGTTAGATTTTAATTTCGGGGGGCGTAGGAGCCGGGATCGTCAAACATGTCGCACTGCGTGCCGCACGTAGGAACGGATTATATAGAATCTATTAATGATACCTACGCTCCTCCTCGTAGCCCTACGGGGCTCTTAAGATTTTAATTTCGGGGGGCGTAGGAGCCGGGATCTTTAATCGGTTAAGAAACTACCGAGTCCCGTCCCACATGGCCATATTCCAGAACTTCTTCCAAAAATCATTCAATAATCCCATTTCCATCCAACATACCCAATCCTGTCATAAACGGTTAAGAATCTACCGAGTTCCGTCCCACATGGCCATATTCCAGAACTTTTTCTAAAAATCATTCAATAATCCTATTTCCATCTAACATACCCAATCCCATCATAATCGGTTAAGAAACTACCGAGTTCCGTCCCACATAGCCATATTCCAGAACTTCTTCTAAAAATCATTCAATAATCCCATTTCCATCCAACATACCAAATCCCATCATAATCAGTTAAGAAACTACCGAGTTCCTTCCCACATGGCAATATTCAGAACTTCTTCTAAAATTCATTCAATAATCCCATTTCCGTCCAACATACGCAATCCCATCATAATCGGTTAAGAAACTACAGACTTCCGTCCCACATGGCCATATTCCAAAACTTCTTCCAAAAATCATTCAATAATCCCATTTCCATCCAAATTACCCAATCCCATCATAATCGGTTAAGAAACTACCGAGTTCCGTCCCACATGGCCATATTCGAGAACTTCTTCCAAAAATCATCCAATAATCCCATTTCCATCCAACATACCCAATCCTATCATAATCGGCTGAGAAACTACCGAGTTCCGTCCCACATGGCCATATTCCAGAACTTCGTTCAAAAATCATTCAATAATCCCATTTCCATCCAACATACCAAATCCCATCATAATCGGTTAAGAAACTACCGAGTTCCGTCCCACATGGCCATATTCCAGAACTTTTTCCAAAAATCATTCAATAATCTTATTTCCATCTAACATACCCAATCCCATCATAATCGGATAAGAAACTACCGAGCTCCGTCCCACATGGCCATATTACAAAACTTTTTCCAAAAATCATTCAATAATCCCATTTCCATCAAACATACCCAATCCCATCATAATCGGTTAAGAAACTACCGAGTTCCGTCCCACTTGGTCATATTCCAGAACTTCTTCCCAAAATCATTCAATAATCCCATTTCCATCCAACATACCCAATCCCATCATAATCGGTTAAGAAACTACCGAGCTCCGTCCCACATGGTCATATTACAAAACTTTTTCCAAAAATCATTCAATAATCCCATTTTCATCCAACATACCCAATCCCATCATAATCGGTTAAGAAACTACCGAGTTCCGTCCCACTTGGCCATATTCCAGAACTTCTTCCCAAAATCATTCAATAATCCCATTTCCATCCAACATACCCAATCCCATCATAATCGGTTAAGAAACTACCGAGCTCCGTCCCACATGGCCATATTACAAAACTTTTTCCAAAAATCATTCAATAATCCCATTTCCATCCAACATACCCAATCCCATCATAATCGGTTAAGAAACTACCGAGTTCCGTCCCACTTGGCCATATTCCAGAACTTCTTCCCAAAATCATTCAATAATCCCATTGCCATCCAACATACCCAATCCCATCATAATCGGTTAAGAAACTACCGAGTTCCGTCCCACTTGGCCATATTCCAGAACTTCTTCCAAAAATCATTCAATAATCCCATTTCCATCCAACATACCAAGTCCCATCATAATCAGTTAAGAAACTACCGACTTCCGTCCCACATGGCAATATTCCAGAACTTCTTCCAAAAATCATTCAATAATCCCATTTCCATCCAACATACCCAATCCCATCATAATCGCTTAAGAAACTACCGAGCTCCGTCCCACTTGGCCATATTCCAGAACTACGATAAATTGTCCCACGATAAATTGTGCCCACGGTAAATTGTGTCCACGATAAACTGTTCTACGATTAAATGTTCACGTTAAATTGAAACACGATAAATTGTTTACGATAAAGAGACTGTCACCCAATCTGTCTTATTAATTTTGAATGTAAAGCAATCCGAATGAGTCATCCAAACTAAGCCTAATATTTTTGCCTCATAACTGGAAATTTCAATAAGAGGTTCCTGTTCTTGTTTTGGTATAGAACTTAGTAGTTCTTGGCTGTTGGATACCCATTTTCATAATTTAAATCAACCGAGTCGCAATCCTTCATCTATTTTTGCTTGCAGATGTTTGGCATCCATAACGCTCGAACCACCTGAAAGTAAGTCATCGACATAGAAATCAGTTTTTATTATATCTTTAACGTCGGAGAGGTTTGGAAGTAAGTCGTCTGCAATTTGATGAAGAGTTCGCGAAGCTAGAAATGTTGCGGAGGTTGTGCCATATGTGACGGTGTTCAAGTGATAGTGTAATATCGGCAGATTTGTGTTCTCACGCCAGACTATCCGTTGGTGATTGCGATCTTCCTCGTGCACCATCACCTGGCGCAACATTTTCTCAACGTCAGCGGCGAACGCAATTTTGTGTTTCCGGAAACGAACTAGAATGCAAAATAATTCTTGTAGTATTGGTGGTCTAGCGTCCAGTTTATCATTAAGTGACACACCCGATGAAGATTTTGAGGAACCGTCAAAAACAGATAATATGTTTTTGTATGAGTTCCACTATTGATTTCCGTATGTGAAATAAGAGACATATTACCCAGTGCTAAGTATTCTAGCATGAACTCTGTGTACTCCGCTTTTAGTTCAGCAGGTTTGATAAATCGACGCTCCATGGCGAAAACTCTCCGGATTGCTATGGGCAGTGAGTCTCCGAGATCAGGAGAATTTGGTTTAAATGGTAGCCGCACTACGTATTTGCGTGATTCGTTATCTTTAAATGTATTTTCCTTAAAATGAGACTCACACCAGTGTTCATTCTCAATCGCTATGGTCCCGATCTCCTCTACTTCCCAGAACCTTTGAATTATGCCATGAAGGTCGATGTGGCATGTACTAACAGAGCCATAACTTGACACGGAATTATGATCAATTTCAAGAGTTGCTTTACCAGACGTATGTGAAGATAGCCCGAAAACCATCCCGAGAAAAGACTTTTCAAAAATTGGTTTGAGTCCACGCTAAATACGATAAAAACCTTTTGGTCCGAAAAAAACAACATGAAACATCTCAAAATTACACTCTATCCCGAAAATAAAAAAAAAATGATTTATAAACCTGTTTATTATTTTTATGATTTTAAAATATTTACGTTGCAAAAAAATGTTATGTGTTGTACGTTGTACAATAATAAAATAGTAACATAATTATTTTAAAGAAAATCTTAGTACATATTTCTGTATTCTTTCTGTAATATTATAAATTTAATAATGACCTGTTATTGTGCTAACACAAAATATTTAATTTACTTAACAAAAAACACGCATATGATCTATATAACTAAATACCTAAATTTATAGATATTAGAGTATAAAAAACCACATTACACACTCAAACTCATATATTTCCGCTCACACGAATTGCCGAGTACATTGGTTGATAGGAGTGACTCGATTAGATCATTTCTGATTTATATTAGGTAACCTAGTTGCCATACAATGGGGGTTAGGAGTATTTCTGGGCCCAGATTTAACCGATGTTTGCTGTATATGAAATGCTCTCATTAATACTCATATATCGTCACTCACAAGGATTGCCGAGTACATTGGTTGATGGAAGTGACTCGATTAGATCATTTCTGACTTATATTAGGTAACCTAGTTGCCATACGATGGGGATTAGGAGTATTTCTGGGCCCAGATTTAACAGATGTTTGTTGTATATGAAATGCTCCAATTAATACTCATATATCGTCACTCACAAGGATTGCCGAGTACATTGGTTGATGGGAGTGACTCGATTAGATCATTTCTGACTTATATTAGGGAACCTAGTTGCCATACGATGGGGATTAGAAGTATTTCTGGGCCCAAATTTAACCGATGTTTGTTGTATATGAAATGCTCCAATTAATACTCATATATCGTCACTCACAAGGATTGCCGAGTACATTAATTGATGGGAGTGACTCGATTAGATCATTTCTGATTTATATTAGGTAACCTAGTTGCCATACGATGGGGATTAGAAGTATTTCTGGGCCCAAATTTAACCGATGTTTGTTGTATATGAAATGCTCCAATTAATACTCATATATCGTCACTCACAAGGATTGCCGAGTACATTGGTTGATGGGAGTGACTCGATTAGATCATTTCTGACTTATATTAGGTAACCTAGTTGCCATACGATGGGGTAAGGAGTATTTCTGGGCCCAAATTTAACCGATGTTTGCTGTATATGAAATGCTCTCATTAATACTCATATATCGTCACTCACAAGGATTGCCGAGTACATTGGTTGATGGGAGTGACTCGATTAGATCATTTCTGACTTATATTAGGGAACCTAGTTGCCATACGATGGGGGTTAGGAGTATTTCTGGGCCCAGATTTAACCGATGTTTGTTGTATATGAAATACTCCAATTAATACTTATATATCGTCACTCATAAGGATTGCCGAGTACATTGGTTGATGGGAGTGACTCGATTAGATCATTTCTGACTTATATTAGGGAACCTAGTTGCCATACGATGGGGGTTAGGAGTATTTCTGGGCCCAGATTTAACCGATGTTTGTTGTATATGAAATGCTCCAATTAATACTTATATATCGTCACTCACAAGGATTGCCGAGTACATTGGTTGATGGGAGTGACTCGATTAGATCATTTCTGACTTATATTAGGGAACCTAGTTGAAATACGATGGGGGTTAGGAGTATTTCTGGGCCCAGATTTAACCGATGTTTGTTGTATATGAAATGCTCCAATTAATACTTATATATCGTCACTCATAAGGATTGCCGAGTACATTGGTTGATGGGAGTGACTCGATTAGATCATTTCTGATTTATATTAGGTAACCTAGTTGCCATACGATAGGGGTTAGGAGTATTTCTGGGCCCAGATTTAACCGATGTTTGCTGTATATGAAATGCTCTCATTAATACTCATATATCGTCACTCACAAGGATTGCCGAGTACATTGGTTGATGGGAGTGACTCGATTAGATCATTTCTGACTTGTATTAGGTAACCTAGTTGCCATACGATGGGGATTAGGAGTATTTCTGGGCCCAGATTTAACAGATGTTTGTTGTATATGAAATGCTCCAATTAATACTCATATATCGTCACTCACAAGGATTGTCGAGTACATTGGTTGATGGGAATGACTCGATTACATCATTTCTGACGTATATTAGGTAACCTAGTTGCCATACGATGGGGTAAGGAGTATTTCTGGGCCCAAATTTAACTGATGTTTGCTGTATATGAAATGCTCTCATTAATACTCATATATCGTCACTCACAAGGATTGCCGAGTACATTGGTTGATGGGAATGACTCGATTAGATCATTTCTGAAGTATATTAGGTAACCTAGTTGCCATACGATGGGGTAAGGAGTATTTCTGGGCCCAAATTTAACCGATGTTTGCTGTATATGAAATGCTCTCATTAATACTCATATATCGTCACTCACAAGGATTGCCGAGTACATTGGTTGATGGGAGTGACTCGATTAGATCATTTCTGACTTATATTAGGGAACCTAGTTGCCATACGATGGGGGTTAGGAGTATTTCTGGGCCCAGATTTAACCGATGTTTGTTGTATATGAAATGCTCCAATTAATACTCATATGTCGTCACTCACAAGGATTGCCGAGTACATTGGTTGATGGGAGTGACTCGATTAGATCATTTCTGATTTATATTAGGTAACCTAGTTGCCATATGATGGGGGCTAGGAGTATTTCTGGGCCCAGATTTAACCGATGTTTGCTGTATATGAAATGCTTTCATTAATACTCATATATCGTCACTCACAAGGATTGCCGAGTACATTGGTTGATGGGAGTGACTCGATTAGATCATTTCTGACTTATATTAGGGAACCTAGTTGCCATACGATGGGGGTTAGGAGTATTTCTGGGCCCAGATTTAACCGATGTTTGTTGTATATGAAATGCTCCAATTAATACTCATATATCGTCACTCACAAGGATTGCCGAGTACATTGGTTGATGGGAGTGACTCGATTAGATCATTTCTGACGTATATTGGGTAACCTAGTTGCCATACGATGGGGTAAGGAGTATTTCTGGGCCCAAATTTAACCGATGTTTGCTGTATATGAAATGTTCTCATTAATACTCATATATCGTCACTCACAAGGATTGCCGAGTACATTGGTTGATGGGAGTGACTCGATTAGATCATTTCTGACTTATATTAGGTAACCTAGTTGCCATACGATGGGGATTAGAAGTATTTCTGGGCCCAAATTTAACCGATTTTTGTTGTATATGATAGCTGTAGCTCATATTTTAAAAAGGCATTAAAGAATGTCAAAATAAATTGAAGCATGTTAGTACTCAAAACTACTGCTCTGGCGATGGAAGCAGTTTTAGTGCATTCCAATAAAATTATGTGCATATAATTAGATCGTGGATCAATTATTACCAAAAATTTAGTACACAAATCCACTCGCTTCGGCACTGGTTACAAATTAGTTCTTTTCATAGAAAATAAAATAAAACTTTAATATAGGGTGGGCCATATAAAAGATTGTTTTTAAAAATGCTAGTAAAGTTTGTGCAAACTTTTTTTTGTGTAGGTTGGAGTCTCTGATTTAATAATGTAAAACAATTTCGTTCATGTGGCTCTCTCTGTTCGGCACCTATTTCGCGAATATTTGTCAAAATGTTATCTTTCAAAGCTGGAATTATTTCTGGATTACTCAAAAAATTACTATCATTAATGAAACCTGATAGAACAAAGTCAAACGGCGTGAAATCGCAGTTCCGCCAATGCTAATTGATTATCCAAAATGGTTGATTATAATACAGCAAATTGCACCCCCTTAGCCTCTTCAGACTTTCCCCAAATTTCTCGTGGGCTTACCTAGGATTATGCCCTACCAAATAAACATAAAGGGATCGATGGGAAAGTGGCTAACTCAAAAGTTACAGAATATTTTATTATAGTCATCAGATGCTGCTCAGCAATAATTTTAATATTTGAAAATGCACTGCATATATTGCACTGCAAATTTTACAAGGCTCGTACTTTATTAAAAGATTATTGGTAATAATTGCAAATTTGGGTTTACACAGCAAAATGTGTAAATATCTCCGCGCTTTTTTTTTCAGTGTAGTTTCGGAAATTTCTTAATTTATAGTAACTTGCGTCATATGGTTTGAACCAATTCGGTGAAAATATTATACAGCTCCTGACAGATTTCTGCTGTATTCTGATTATTTGGAGGTAATAGTAGAACTAGGTATATCAAGTAATATATTTTTCGCCTATAAAATATTTTTTTCGGCTGGAATAGCAAAGACACTAGCTGCTTCACCTTTCGGCTGGAAACTTCCAGCTAACTTTAACGCGGGGTCAATCTTTCACTTAAGTCCGTGGAAAATGACCAATTTTGACTCTTCGCTATCTTGTCATACAGTATTTAGGACGATTATCGTCATTTATGAGGATTACCATTTCGGATGGTAGAATTCCTCGGGACGCACAATTAGCTGCGGGTTAAACTTTGGAGGAACGTGATGCCAGCTATCCTTTTTGACGATGCCCAGTATTTGAGAAGCCCTATTTCCAGCAAACAATCGACGATATTTTCATTTCCAGTATTTCTGCGTCTAATTTCACGAGTCGTGTTAGAAGATGAGCCGCAGAAAGTTCCAATCTTGCTACAGACAACTTCTTGACTAGAGCAACCTTAAATGTTGCGGCCAGCAAACTACAGTGGTACTCTTCTGGACTAGTTCTGTGCCGCATGTACACAACCCGTGTAGTTCGACATTCTGACTATGTGTGTGCAACACTATCTTGGTATAACATCTTCTTATAGCGGCAGCGAATCTCTAATTGCCAACCATGTTTGCCTGATTTCATGCGGTAGTTCATCATCCCTATATATTGGCATCAGCCAAAGCGCCTGAAATAATATTTTGATTTTGAATACTACTGGTCAGAGCCACCCTAACGGATCAAAAATTTGACTGCTCTCAGAAAGTAGTTTCCTCTTCGTGAAAACTGGTTTGGTCATATTGATATGACAGGAGAACATGTCTCGGATTACATTGTAATAGGATTCCGTTACATCCTCCTGGATGATGTCGTTTGCGAACTCTGCTCTGTCTTGTGCTGTAGTGGTGTATAATAACTCGTTCGAATTCGAAATACGTTTTCGAAGTTTCATTCCAGCCCCTACATAATTTGAAGTAGATTAGCTTCGACTACTTTCTCAAGTGAAGCTGCGCCAGTCATTAAATCGTCTTCATAAGTACTTTTAAGAAATACTGCTGAGGCTGCAGGGAATTGTTCACTATGCTTATTTGCCAACTCGTTTAGTACTCGGGTGGCTAGATACGGTGTCGCTACAGTCCCATATGTCAATGTTGCCAATTTAAAGAACTTTATCGGTTCTGCCTCGCTCGATCTCCAAACTATTGCTTGCAATTTCTGGTCTTGCTAACTAAAATTTGCCAATACATCTTTCAATCAACGTCGGCACTGATAGCTATTTTGTTCCAGCGAAATCCTAGTAGGATTACGAATAGTGTTGGTTGAACAGCAGGGCCGACAATGAGCAACTCGTCAGCATATCGTGAAATTTTTGAAGTTGTCGCAATCCAACAGTGAATGTTCGTTATAACTTATTGGTCAGCTATTCGCTTCTGTAGTAACGTGAACCTTTGGGAATTGATGAATGTTTAATTGCAGCTGGAGAGACTCCAATGCATATAGGAACGGTTCAATAAGAATTTAAAGAAACGTTCTAAATTTGGCAGGTCCTCTTCACATGATGTTTTCACCCATAGTGCCCGAGAATCTGGGTCTAATTTTTCTTCCAGAATATAAATTAACTATACGTCTCTGGATTCAGCATCCTTTCCCAGTGCCTTCAATTTCTTTATCACTTCATCAGACGTATCCAATAGTTTCCTGGCGTTAGTGGCATCAAATCTAGCACATAGCTTGCGAAACGCTTCATTTGATTCAGTGATAGAAATATGTTTCAACAGATTGAATGCATCGTCCTTTCAGGTATTGGAATTTTTGCACCGGTGACAAATTACTATTCTCATGTATCGTATATTCACATATATGTCAAAAAGTGACTGTCACTCCGTATAGTCACCTGAGAAGGGTTTGATCTTTATTTTCGTCAATCGAAAATTAATTGGCTGCGTCGCCGTTACCGTCGTTAGTGCTGCCATCTCTATGTTGCGGTTAGAAATTTTTCAGATAACCAAATTTTATTGGTGTGAATCACACAGGTGACAAAAATGTTTGTAAGAAGATTATGGAACTACTTTGCAAATCTCTTTAGAAATTGGTTGCAATGGCCCATATTCTCTCAAATCAATGATGGAAAATTATTTTTTAGAATAGATACAGATCTTGTATGCCATTAAATACTCTTTCCGAATTGCTGCAAGTTAGTGAATATAGTAAATCAAAGATTCTAAAACTCAAAAACGAAACTTGTGACTTGTGTGAAAATCACCTTCTATTTAATTTTTAATTTCAATAATGAACCCGAACCCCAATTGAAGATGTTGAAATTATAAAACAAGGAGCGCAACTTACTAGCGGCCAGATTCAGGCTCTAAAGCATGGACGTAATCAATTATTCTTCGATATGTTTGCGTCGCTGACGTCGACAACCTATATTATGAAATAAAATTAAAAACTCATTTTCTCATTATTTTATACGTTAGCCGGTCTGATAATGTTGCTGCCTAGCTCCTGCGCTGGCCTAAAGCTAAGTGGACCACTGTAAGTGTTTTTCTTTCGATTATATTTTAACGAGTTTCGTTCGGGCGCTCGATATGGATTCGTACACGATTTTGAAAATGATATAAAATATGAAATAGTATATCCCATTTTATTCTAGAGAAGCGAGACATAAACTTCGATAAATTATCGAAAATGTGATGTTACAAAATGCGAGTAGGAAAGTTGAAGTTTAAAGTTGAACAAACATTTGACAGAGAATCAATATACTCATCAGCCCCATCAAGACCCATTCTCATCTCTTCCTGGAAATATTTCCTCGACTTTTTCTAATGCCTTGGCCGGCACTTCATTTCCCACTTTTAAATTGGATTCTTCGTTTTGCCATATTTTTCTGCGTTAAAGTTTTCTTAGGTACTCTATCGGGATTTGAACCCGGTACCTCCCGATCCAAACGCCAAAGCTTTACACCACTGTGCAATTTGGTCGGTCTCCGAAATCTCTTTGGAGTTACACGTCAATTCCTTATACATAGTAGGATGCAATTATGAAGAACGCAGAACTTGTTCACAAGGTTAACATAGCTAACGAAACGATTCATCCGGTCTAAGTTTTGATCAGCATGTTTAGTGATGAATCATTGCTCATTAAACTACTTCAACGTTGCCAGAAGTCCCAATCGCAACAAACCAAAACTTCATTTAAAAAATTGTAGTCAGCATTATTGGAATTAAAATGAAAATTAATAGAAAATGAAATAGTCGAAAATGGATAGTCGATAATTAAAAACGTTTTTGTCGTGTGATAAAACAGATCTTCTTCTTTCGGTATGGGCGCATAATATTTTTTAGCAATGGGAATGCTTCGTCACCAACAAAGCAATATGGTGCCATTATTGTGCTGCTCGGCAATACCGCATCATTTGGAATAAAACCGAATACAAGAATGTGATACTCGTGCGGCTAAAGCCGATGAAATCGACATATGGGACTTCCGAAAAACAATTCCAATTTCATTTAATCAATTCCAAATAATACTATGTGTTGCATTAATATTTGTGCTCATAAAAAAATTATTTTAGTTATGTTTCCTAGATTATAAAACTCATGTAATTTTTTTTTTTTTTAATTTTTTATCACGCTGTAATTAATTATTAAATTACGTTTCATTTGGCATACAATTTATAAAAAAGTAATCAGGATTTACGTATAAAAAAACGAATTTACTCTGTTGCAAAAGTAATTGTGTTACAAATTACTGTTGCAAAAGTATTTGTGTTAGCAAAATTTAAAAAAAAAATCAACAAATGGTGCATTGAAATAACTGTTTCAGCATTTGTTTTTCAAAAATAGTTGCTTTCAAATAGTTTTGCAAGTTTCATTGTGTTGTAAGCATTAAAAATCGTGACAATATGCCAAAAACCCGCCAACTAAGTATTGAAACCCGATCTGCAATTGCGGCAGAATATAATTTAAAAATCTCAGCCGAAGAACTGGCGAAAAAGTACAAGTGCCATAAAAATACCATTTGGTATCAAGTTCGGAAGCAAAATAATTGCGGAACGGTGCAAAATATCGGAGTACGCCAACGACCAAGAATAACTAATGCCATAGAAAATGCTTACATCACTCGATGTATGCTTACAAATGCACATTTAAGTCAACGAGGTCTCGCTAAAACTTTAAAGGATAACAAAAAACTCCAAATACACCATTCCACAATTTCTCGTCGTTTAAAAGAAGCTAGAGTAAAGGCCTACACATGCACCAAAAAGTTTTATATTTCTAAACAAAATAAAATAAAACGGCTGTTGTTCTCAAAGCAGCATATGAACAAGCCCCCCGAATTTTGGATAAACTTTTTGTTTACTGACGAATCTTCGGTATCGTTAGACGGATCTTGGGGTCGCAAATTTTATTATTCGGAACCATAAAAGGTAAACAAACGTCGTGTTTATGCTACACAACGTCAAGGCGGTGGAGGAAATGTTATGGTTTGGGGTTGTATAACCAACCTCGGAGTAGGACCACTAGCAATGGTATCTGGAAAAATGAACCAAATGACCTATTTGGAACTGCTGAATGATGTAGCATTGGTAGCTGGTTCAAAAATAATTGGGCTGGACTTTATTCTTCAGCACGACAATGCCCCTGTCCATAAAGCATTTGATATGACCAAGTTTTTAAATGATTTGGACCAACAACGCATAAATTGGCCACCGCAAAGCCCGGATTTAAATATTATAGAAAATGTTTGGGCTTATCTAAAACGAAATATACCATATAGAGTTGGACGAAGCAAGCAGGAGTTATGGGATGAAACTGTTGAGGTGTGGAGTAAAATACCTCTAGAATTTATTTCCAAATTATTTGACAGCATACCCAGAAGACAAAATGAGGTCATATTAAATAACGGTGGGCAGACTAAATATTAAATTTAAATAAAATCAACAAAATGATATAAGTTAGTAACGTTTTTTATTAAAACTGTCCCAACACAAATACTTTTGCAACAATAATTTGTTACACAATTACTTTTGCAACAGAGTAAATTCGTTTTTTATGCGTAAATCCTGATAATTTTTTTATAAATTGTATGCCAAATGAAACTTAATTTAATAATTAATTACAGCGTGATAAAAAATTTAAAAAAAAAATTACATGAGTTTTATAATTTAGGAAACATAACTAAAATAATTTTTTCATGAGCACAAATATTAATGCAACACATAGTAGATCCATAAATTTGCATTGCGGGAAGGTGAAAGTGGTTCAAAAATTATGAATTTATTGTCGGCTAAAACAAGCAGCTGATCGTGCAATATTTATAATCATCTGTGGTTATATTTGCACTCAAAAATCGTAAAAATACTAAGGCAGGACTGATTTCTGCGTTGTTATGGAAACTTTTTAATACTCAATATTTTAATACTCATTCTTTTATCGGGTACGGAAACAGGAAATAGTTCAAATCGGTTTTTCAGTGCGTCAAAAATTTCATCCACATAAAAAATCTATTCTATTTATTTATTAAACAACCAACTGTAAACTCTCAAGTTCATAAATTTAAAGTTCAATAAATTCATTCCAGCAGTTTAACCATTAAACGTTGATAATTTTAAAATCGGATTTATGCTTCCATTGTGATGACAATTTTTTACCATTACGGGCGACACTTTATATAGTAGAATTAAGATGCTGAATTTGCAAAAATATAAATTTAAATTTTCTTATCAACACAATGAATTACTTAAAAAAAGATTTGTAACCAAACCCAACTTCTATTATTCTAATACCGCACACCATACACATTTCAGCCCTTTCTCTATATAGAAACACGAATAATAATTTCAACTGATTTGTTATAATTTTTTTTTTTGTCTCTTGTCTAAGATTTTAATCGTGACACCGAAGCCAAAAAAACGGGAGCTCTAACAATATATATACGAATCGTATAATACCTCTTAAATTTCCCATTTGGAAAACTATACACACACAGTGTTTTTTTTTTGGTGTAGTTTTGGTTGAGGGTTGGTTGATCTTTGGTTAGCAAAATAAAAAAATTGTACAAATTTGTGGTTTCAATATGAAAATAGTTAGAGGGTTGAAGAATGTTAATATGCAACCCTTGCTCTATTTTTGGTAAGTTTTAAATTTAAATGTTTTTTTTTCGTACATCGTCGTCGTACTCATATAGATATTCTTATTTCACAACATTTCTTATCTTTAGAGGATTTTTATTTTATTTGTGGCTCTTTGTTTTTGTTGGAATTCTAAAATATGTTTAGAAGGATAAAGGATTAACTTAAATTATATGCTTTAGTTCGTTTCTCTATTCATATTATGTGGTGGTGGTTGATAATGAATGGTTACCGATTACATCTGATTAAATGTGTGCAGAATATATACTTAAGGATTAGTCTACCCGGCGTAAAACATATCAGACTAATGTCTCATGAAATTTATTAGTCTTTTTATTGTTCGTGAGTTATTTCCTAATTACGATCTTTGCACTATTTCGCCTATATATATAAATACATATATTCTCTCTAGCTTTGACATCCCGCGATGTGGTCCTCAATCCGCCTCGATCGACCTCCTATTATACGTAGGTCTTGTTTAACGTTGTTATGCGAGGGCATTTAGGGTGGTCCTCTAAAACGGACACCGGCATATTGTTGTTGAAATATTTTATTAATCATACGTTGTTGCGGGAACCTTACAACGTTGAGCCACGTTGTAACTCGATTGGATTTGATATCGCTGCCTCCTATAGAAATTGATTTATCTCGTGGCTCATCCGAATCCGATAATTATTTTGCACAACTTAAATTGGATAAAAGATTGGACAAATAACCATCATACAGTTGGTAGAGTTCGGGGACCTTTCGAAAGCCAGCACATGTCTTATAAGTGATTTATTTATAAAGTGTGGGCTTGAAAAACTGTGAAAGATGTTTAAATCGCAATAATCTTGCTTGGCCGTAGTGTCGCGCAGCTATTTGGGTTTTTATTTCTGCAGACGTTCTTGATTTACACAGAGAAACGAAATTCCAGAACTACTTCTAAAATTTATTTAAGTATCCCATTTCCATCCAACATCCAAATCCCATATCATAATCGGTTAAGAATTGATCGAGTTCCGTCCTAAATTGCCTAATTCCAGAATTTCCTACCAAAATCATTTAAGATTCCTATTTCTATCCAGCATACCAAATCCCATCATAATCGGTTAAGAATTAATCGAGTTCCGTTACAGGTGGCCATATTCCAGAACTGATTCCAAAAATCATTTTAGAATCCCATTTCCATTCAGCATACCCAATTCCATCAAAATCGGCTAAAAAATTGTCGAATTCCGTTCTAGGTGTCTAATTCCAGAACTTCTTCGTACCCAATCCCATCATAATCGGTTAAGAATTGATTGAGTTCCATGCCAGGTGACCAACTTCCAGAAATTCTTCCAAAAATTGTTTAAGAATCCCATTTCCATCCAGCATACCCAATCTCATCATAATCGACTAAGGATTGGTCGAGTTCCGTTCCAAGTGTCCTAATTCCAGAACTGCTTCCTAAAATCATCTAGAAATCTCATTTTCATCCAGCATATCCAATTCCATAATATTCGGTTAAGAATTGATCGAGTTCCGCCCCAGGTGGCTCTATTCGTCGCCCTCGATAGCATAGTAAGTGGAGTGCTTGCTATGTAATTCGGGTCGCGGGTTCTATTCCTGGTGGTGACAAAAATAGCTACAACTGGGCGATTTTAATGTGTTATGTGTTACATTGCGCATTGTCTTATATAGCTCAAGCCGGCTTTCTGTATAAATACAGGGTGACTGACACGAAGTGTTAGCAACTTAAGACCAACTTCAGATTGCTGTCAAACCAATGATGACACAGTGCTCAAATTTACACTAATGACAATTCATTCCATTATTTACAAGCGTACAAAAGCATTTTGCGCACTGGCAGCATTGCAAAACGCTATTGTGGTGGACCGAAACGCACTGCACCATCGCAGAATATCATTCGGAAGGTGTAAGCCAAATTGGCTCGGAATTTGCGCCGTAGCAGCAGAAAAATGACTCGTGAGGCGAACATTCCGATCGAACGGATGCAGCACATATTGAAAGATCATCTTAGACTAAAGGCATTGAAATTCCAGAAAACGCATGGTCTCACTGATGAAGAAGAAGAGAGTGGAAAGATCAAAGGAGTTGTTACGCTTGCACGAAAGTGGCCATTTGCCAAAATTGGTTTTCTCCGATGAGTCACTGTTCGTTATCGTTCTAATGAAAATTTGGACTAACGGATTGTCACTCGAAACCAAGCGCCGCCGATGGTGATGGTTTGGGCCGCCGTAACGGCCGAAAGCCTGTTATGTATTACCAGTGTAGCACTGTATTTATTAGTTATTCTTTATTGCTTGTATAATATTTTTATATACTTCCTACTTTTTATTTTGTATTAGTAAACCTATTATATACTCAAAGGCTATATAAAGGTTTGAGATTTGAAAACAGAGGAAGTATTTTTTAGAAATTAAAACTTATTATATCGGAATCGGACTATAGCATAATGTCCAGAAATTGTAAATTTGTGAAATAATTAAATAATAAATAAAATGGTTGAACCCAATAAATTAAAAATACTTTGTAAATATTAAATAAAAAAAGACTTTAAATATTAAATAAAAACTAAATAAGTTTACAAGGTGTACAACAAGCCGTTCGCCGCTGTTTTTTTGGACCGTGGCATCAAGATAAATGCTCAAATTTATCGGGATCATGTGTTGGAAGGAGCGTTGAAGTCTTGTGCACAAAAACATTTCGGCCGCAGAGCCTGGACATTTCAACAGGACTCGGCGCCGAGTCATAAAGCACGCGACAATCAAGATTGGCTGAGAAACAACGTTCCGCAATTCATTTCCATTGCTCAACGGCCATCAAATTCACCGAATGCAAATCAGCTAGAGAGAGAATGCAAATCCGCTCCCAAGAGCAAGGTTGGGACAAAAAAATCCAAAGTGTCGATCATCTCAAGCAAGCGTTTCGCCGGGAATGGGCCAAAATACCGTAGAGCCCCTTTTGTGTTGCATGCATTAGCGTTGTCAGCCGTTTAAAGGCCATATTTGCGGCTAAGGGTGGCCAAATCCAAAACTGCTAATGCAATTCAAAAACTTAAATATTTGTGAACAGTTTTTACTTTGATTCAATAAAATTCATCAAAAAATAAAAATTCTGGGTGGTTTTGTTTTGGTAACACTTTGTGTCAGTCACCCTGTATATTTTTTTATATTTTATTCTGGTAATTTCCCGGGACGGGAATAGAGAATTGGAGAAAGAATTTACATTAAAATTTTATTTAAATAATTTGTTTCTAGCATACTAAGGTAAAAAGCTAGTGGTAATTTTTAAACAAAATATAATTGGGAATAACTTTCCCTGGTAATTTCGCTATGGAAAAATTATTCCCAATTTACAAATATTTACATGAAACTTTTTTTCTCCAGAAAAAACTGATTTATAGACAAAAGCTATGTAAACTCGTTTCCTATTCCCAGGGGATTACCAGAATAGGGCCACAGGTGGTTTAATTCCACAACTTCTTCCAAAAAATATTTAAGAATCTCATTTCCATCCAACATACCAATTCTCATCATAATCGGTTAGGAATTGGTCAAACTTCTTCCAAAAACCATTTAAGAATCCCACTTCCATCCAACATACCCAATCCCATCATAATTGGCTAAGTATTGATCAAGTTCCGTTCCAGCGGCACTATTCTGATTTTCCCTGGGAATAGAGAACTAAAAAAAATATGTTCATAGTATTTATGTCAAAATTATATTTTTCTGCACTACTGAGGAATTACGTTTGGTGTAAATATTTTGAAACAAAGTTAAATGGGAAAATATTTTTCCCTATAAAAACTTTGTGCGATAAAAGCTTCCCAATTAATTTTGTTTTGAAAATATTTAAAACAAACTTATTTCCTCAGTAGGCCGCAAAATTACAATTTGGACAAAAATAATATGAAAATTTTTTTCTCAATTCCATATTCTCAGGGAAAGCAAGAACAGTGCAACGGGTGGCCAAATTCCAGAACGTCTTTCAAAAACCATTTTAGAATCCCATTTCCATTCAGCATACACACCAATCCCATCATAATCGGTTAAGAATTGTTTGAGTTCCATTCCAGGTGGTCATATTTCACAAATTCTACCAAAAATCATTTAAGAATCCCATTCCCATCCAACATACCCAATCTCATTATAATCGGCTAAGGGTTGATCGAGTTCCATTCCAAGTGGCCTAATTCGAGAACTTTAAGAATCCCATTTCCATCCAGGGTACCCAATCGCATCATAATCGGTTAAGAGTTGATCGAGTTCCGTACCAGGTGGTCATATTCCAGTATTTCTTCCAAAAATCATTTAATAATCCCATTTCCATCCAACATACCCAATCCCATCTTAATCGATTAAGAAATGGTCGAGTTCCGTTCCAGGTGTAATTCCAAAACTTCTTCTACAAATTATTTAGGAATCCCATTCCATCCAACATACCACAATCCATCATAATCGGTTAAGAATTCCTTCAATAATATTTTAACCTTTATGTGTACAACCGCTTACCTGGGTAAGTTTTAAATTTTTAAATGTCTAAAATCATATGAATAAGAGGTCGTACTGATCTGAAAATTTTAGTAGCCTTCTAATTATTTGTCTTGAATCGATTCCATTTTTTTGATTTGGAAAAATCAATTGGAAAATGCGTTTGGATTTTTTTTTGTAAAATAACCCTTTTATTTGACAACCGACACACCGGGGTAAGTAATCAAATTTTGATATGTCCGTCTCAGGAATAAAGGAAAACAAAACGAAAATTTAACATTTAAGGATTTCATTATTTATTCAAAAAACAAAATAACATAATAAAGTCATTGAAATAAAAAAATATTATTTCAATTACGACATTCCAAGCAGGTGGTAATATTCAAGGAATGCTCCGCATCGTACAGGTTTTTGGCAGTTTGCACAGAGTTTACATGTTGATCTTCTTTTGACACAAAGAAAACAATTATCTTTATGTTTTTTTCTACCAGTAACATCACGCTCTTCTGTTGTAGATGACGAACTAGTGATAGTTTGGCCAGATTCAAATTTCAATGCGTGACCTAAAATTGCTTCAATCCCATTTTTTGTGGTTAAGTGTTTCGCAATTTGATCGTTTTTAGATCGTTTGGATATTTCCGGCATAACCAACTGTTCACAAAGCTTTTGGATAAATTTGCGTCGGGAATTCATTGCAGTTTTTAAAACTGAATTATTTTGTGAATAAATTATTAAATTCTTAGTATATTGGTTAATCGGGATTTCATCTGATTAACCGGGATCCTTTTTGGTCTCTCATAACAAATAATTCAATTAACCGGGATTTTTGATTTTCGAGTAGTCCCACTAATTCCAGATAATCGAAATTCAAGTTTATATTTTAATTTTATTAAATATTTTTTTTTTTCATATTATTAATATTTGTGTACGAGTATTTTGAAATATGTATTAATAATTAAAAATATGGCAAAAAAAAATGTTTAATAAAACTTAAAAACACCTAAAAAAAAATTCATTTTAAATATGTATACACGTATTGTATGTATTCGCCATATCACGACACATGATGCAACTAAGAAAATAGCTAATTATACTTGAAGTGCGGTGTGATAGTTATTGCATCACATAAAGTGATGCATCTATGAGAATAGGGCTGAATATGTGCATATTATAATATATTATAATATATTCGTGTAAATCAAACAAACCAATCAAGAATACTTACTTCGCTTTTCGCATCAGAAAATTTTTCAAGAGTTTTTCTTAAATAAGCTGCCTTTTCTTCATAAGTCAATCTTGAGAATTGCCTTACAGTTAACTACTCACCACCCATTTTATAGTAAACAATTATAAATTCATTTTGTCTTTAATTTTACTAACCAAATACTTATTAGTTTTCAAACGAAAACAACAAACAATAAAACGCTTATTATTTATACCGACCTGCAAGATTGAACATGAAACATCATCTTAATAACATTGTTTCCTGAATACAAAAACTCTTTATTTAATACACAACGCTCTCTAAACTCTCTAATTTTACCGTTAAACAAAAAATAAAAATAACAATGTAAAATAATAAACCTAAACTCTCTTTTTCCTTAAACCTCAACCAGTCAAACTTAAGAGCTTAAGTTGTGCTCCGTTTTGGACTACTTAGGAGAACGGTACTACCACCAAAATTTTAGAGGTCAGTTGTTTATTTGTGACGAGAAGCCTATAAAATTTTGGTGATTGTAGCACTAGCCGAAGTGGTGCAATTGGCGTGTAACTTAAGTTCTTAAGTCTGACTGGTTGAGGCTTTAGTCTCTTACTTTGAAATAATTAGCAATGCATGGTGTTTTCGATACTTACCCGAGTATGTCGGTTGCACAGACGAAGAATAAAGAATTTTTTGGACACATAAAGGTTAAGAGTCCCATTTTCATCCAACATACCCAATCCCATCATAATCGGTTAAGAATTGATCAAGTTCCGATCCAGGTGGCCATATTTCAGAATTTCTTCAAAAATCAATTAAGAATCTCATTTCCATCTAACATATCCAATCTCATCATAATCGGCTTCGGATTGGCTGAGTTCAGTTCCAGGTGGCCTATTTCAGAACTTCTTCCAAAAATAATTTAAGAATCCCATTTATATTCAGCATATCCGATCCCATCATAATCGGTTAAGAATTGGTTGAGTTGCGTCCCAGGTGGCCATATTCCGGAAATCCTTCCAAAAATATTTTTTTTTATTTTTTTTATTTTTTGTCTATTTACAATCCAATCTGTTTTGGGGCTCAAGGCTCACATTGCTCTTTCGCGGTTATGCTTTTTGCGTCCTTACTTTACGCCTACTCAGCCAACTCGAGGACGTACGGCTATAGGACCGATTTAAGACCATCTGCACACTGCAAGCTCCATGCCAGCCTATACTTTCATGGAATATGGGTCGCCCCATGTGTTTAGCACCTCGACAGGATACTGTTAAAGTTAGCAGAAAGTTTCCAGCCGAAAGATAATGCAGATAGTGTCTTGAATACAGCAAAAATCATTCATGAACTCGAATTTAGGAGAATTTAGGATCGGGTTATATCATTCGGCTGAAGGAGAAATTATATCAGTTCATAGGAATTTAAAAATCGATAGGAGCGAGAGTATAAAGAGAGTTTAAAAATAGTCAAGACACTATCTGCATTATCTTCCGGCTGGCAACTTTCGGCTAACTTTAACAAGGTCTCGACAGGGGTCATAGATGTGTTACATGTCATCACAGATCGTAATCTGTTGATGAAATTTAACTTTGCATTCTGCCCCTATCGTGATTCAAACCCGGTACCTCCCGATCCAAACACCAAATCTTTAACCACTATGCCATTTGGTCGGTAAAAAAATCAAAAATCATTTAAGAATCCTATTTCCATCGAGCATATCAAATCCCTCTTGGAGAAATCCTCCAGGGGGAAATCCCAATGGGGAAATGCCCCTGGTAAATCCCCCAGGAGGAAATCCCTCCGGGGGAAAACCCCCAGAGTACAAACTTTGTTCAAAAACTGAGATTTGAGAGTTGGGTGCTTTGCTGATGTTTCACTAATAGCAAATTCTTTTACGTTTTTGATGTAAATCAAATTTTCGATAGTTAAATGAATACGAAAAAAATTTGATATGTTTTTATCGTAGTGTGCCTAAACCCGAAAGGGATGCCGAAAACAATAACAAACCAATGTTACAGAATTTTTAGTGAATTGTTTGTGATAAGTTTAGGAAAATATAAAATATGAGTTTATACATACTTAAGTCGACTTTAGCACTTTTGACTTGTGAACACAGAAATATGTGTACGTAGTAGTTAAAATGGAAGTAAAAATCTACATTTCCATTTTTTGATGTACATCAAATTTTTTTGGTATTTTTTCCGCTAAAAGAACGCGAAAATGTGATTTACATCAAAAAATTTTGATGTACATCAAAATTTTTTGCCAGTTTTTTGTAAAAAGAAAATGCCATAACCTACATAGTAGATGCACAAAATTAATAATTAAATTTTATATTTCTGTCGATTGTGCTGATGAAACAACCAAAAAACTCCCAACACCGATGTCGCGGTTTTCGAACAAAGTTAGCATACAGGATTGAATATTCTAGATGAAAATGGGATTTTTAAATGATTTTTGGAAGAAATTCTGGAATATGACCACTTAGGACGGAACTCAATAAATTCTTAACCGATTAGGATGGGATTGGGTATGTAGAATGGAAACGGAATTCTTAAATAAATTTTGGAAGAAGTTTTGAAATTGGGCCTCGATGGCACTATTCTGGCAATTCCCCGGGAATAGAGAATTGGGGAAAGATTTTATATGTAATTTCAATTCAAATATATTTTTTCTGGCCTACTGAGGTAAAAAGCTAGTGTTAATTTTTTTCAAAACAAAATTAAATTGGGAATAATTTTCCCTACCAATTTAGGTATGGAAAAATTATTCCCAATTTATAAATATTTACATGGAACTTTTTTCGTCAGTAGGCCAGAAAAAAAATATTTGAATTGAAATTACATATAAAATCTTTCCCCAATTCTCTATTCCCGGAGAATTGCTAGAATAGTGCCACTGGAACGGAACTCGACTAATTCTTAACCCATTATGGTGCGAGATTGGGTATGCTGAATGAAACTCGGATTCGGAAAAGATTTTTTGAAAAAATTCTGAAAAATGACAACCTGGGACAGAACTCGACCAATTCTTAACCTATTATGTTGGAATTGGATATGCTGGATGGAAATGAGATTCTTAAATGATTTTTGGAAGAAGTTCTGGAATTATGCCACCTGGTACGGAACTTTACTAATTCTTAACAGATTATGATGGGATTGGGTGAGTTGGATGGAAATGGGATTCTTTAAGTTCTCGAATTAGGCTACTTGGAATGGAACTCGACCAACCCTTAGCCGATTATGATGGGATTGGTGTGTATGCTGAATGAAAATGGGATTCTTAAATGGTTTTTGAAAGACTTTCTGGAATTATGATGGGATTCGGTATCCTGGATGAAAATTGGATTCTTAAATGATGTCTCGAAGAAGTTCGGGCATTAGACCACCTGGAACCGAACTCGACCAATTCTTAACCGATTATGATGGGATTGAGTATGTTGGATGGAAATGGGATTTTTAAATGATTTTTGGAAGAATTTCTGGAATATGAGAACCTAGGACGGAACACGATCAAGTCTTGCCCGATTATGATGCGATTGGGTGGTATGCTGGATGAAAATGAGATTCTTAAATGATTTTTGGAATTAGGCCGCCTGGAACAGAACCTGATCAATTCTTAACCGATTAAGATGGGATTGGGTAGTTTGAATGGAAATGGAGTTCTTAAATGATTTTTGGAATAAGTTCTGGAATTAGGCCACCTAGAACGGAGCTCGACCAATTCTTAACCGATTATGATGGGATTAGGTATGCTGGATGGAAATGGGATTCTTAAAATATTTTTGAAATAATTTCTGGAATATGGCTACCTGGGACGGAACTTGATCAATTCTTAGCCGATTTTGATTATTTATTATAAATTTTATTCTAAACGAAAAAATTCATAATACCGATCAGACGTTGCAGTTGTTACAGTAATATATGCGTGCAAATTTAGTGTTCTTATTATTTTAAGACATATTTCAACAACGTAAATAGATTTATTTTATAAAAAAAAATAATGTAAATAAATATAAAAAACTATAAATAAAGTGATGCAAAATATGTAGTTATTTAACACAATAACCTAAAGTTTTTTTGTTTATACCCAAAATAGATTATACAGTGCCCGATTTAAACCCCAATTTCAAGCCTCAAAACTATAATAAAGTGAAAAGGCACGAGAATAATTAAATACTGCAGAAAATAAATTGAGAATTGTTGTGTTCTCATCTTGCTATGCTATAACAGCTATATATACCCGGCAGCTGAAAACCGATTTCCGATATTTCTACAGTTGGTTCGCTTTCTTTGGTACAAAACTTAAACCTTCCGTATTCATTGAAGCGGTTAGTCACGTGAAATAACGGTAAATTCATCGGTCTTTGTACAGTGGTCTATGGTGATATTTCAATGTTCGAGCCAAGCCAAAATTCAGCGATCTATTATTTATTTTATGCAGCTTTTATGTAGGAAACGCGGCATTTCATAATGTCTATTCTGTCTATTCTTTCTATAATGTCTAATTACTTCAGCAACGGTAGATTAGAAGGACGTAAAGGTTGAGTTGTAATTTATCACACAACAGCCCACCTCAATCTATAGCCGTTCACCTTGGAGCCATCAATGAAGAAGTCTTTGCTCGTTATAATGGCAGCCCTTAACCTCTGCTCTAAAAATAGGTTTGCCATAACGTTTCCAGCCGGCCACCAAACAGTTATCATACGATTGTACGAAAATCGATTATTGTGAACCAATGAACGAAGAGTGCCCTCATTTAAAGTGTTATAGGATTAAAGACATCGATATAGTAAACCACCCGTAAACCACATAACATCTATATAATATTCAAAAACAAGTCGTTGGCAAGTTATGGTGTGGTTCTACTCACAAATCTGTTGGTAAAGAAGTTACGCAGGCAAGTCGGCATGATTCTGCCTTGCATCATTTTAGTTGAATTCAGCTGAATTAATTTCGATTCCTCGAAATGAAACACCCTTTGCATGAGAATTTTTTTGTTATTTCGAAAAATTTTGTATTCGACCACGTTTTGTTATTTTTTAATTTTCATGGAAACATCAAAGTCGTTGATGGGTTTTGTATGAAGATACTAGCCACAGAGTTTGCCCATCAATATTGTTTCACATTGCTTTAACTATGCAACAAGAATATAATCAGGCTGTTTTTAGTAAGTTCCACTGTTAATTGGTATGACTTGCGTATTGATTCGAAGTTTTCCCATAGATGGTTCTCTATAGGTTTATGGAATATCCCTGCGTCGATGACGTTCATTTTAGACAGTGACTGCTAATCGGCGTAGGTCGCAATTTTCATAGGATTTCGATACTCTTCTGTATTTCATAGCAGGGCGAGATAATCCATTAGATTACAGGTTTGTATTCCATCTGTGCAGAGATCCGCTAAGTGTTAATCTCTAACTTCCACCCCCTTACGACAATTCTAAATGTCAACAGAGATTATTTTCGGAGTGTATCGAGGAAGCTTCCCATATGATTCTAGTTTGGCCACCTTTTAAATTAATTAAATCCGATTTTAATAACTACACCGTGGGGTGGTCTTGAGCAATCTTACAAATATTAATTCTTGCAATCCAACAACCATGTAATGTTTCCATGTTTATGAAATTCCCCGCTGCATTGTCTTAAAAATTATGGCAGCATGATTTTGTAAACATTTTAATTTTAACACAACAGTCATATACTTATACATAGTGAAATGGTCGAACAAGGGGAAAAATTAATTTTCTTAAAATCTCCTTTAATTAAAAACTAAAAACCTTATATCAATATTGTCCAAACATAAATGAAATATTTTACATTTTGCATTTTGTATATCAGGCAGAACTTATATAACCATTTTTCGAATGTTACAGAAAAACAAAACTTTGTAAAAGAAAAGAACAAGTAAATCGTTATAGTCACTGTGGAATGAAAAGCAGCATGCCCACATAGCATCCAGGGCTGAGTATATAAAATAATAATAGCCATAGAACATATGAAAAATTTTAAATTCTTGTCTCGAAAGAAAATTTTCCAACCCTGATCGATTTCGGTCGTACCCATATCAGAATCCAGTTGAAATAAAAAGAAAATTCTTTTGTTAATGAAAATTCCTATTTTTTTTTTGTAAGTTTTGTAATTGGGCGGAGATATAATTCATGTTAAAGCAGTTTCGCAACCAAACATATATATATATACCAACAACAAAAAGGTACAAACATTTTATGTAAATATGGTTCTATTTTGATATTTATCTAAATATTATGTCGATTTTTTTTTATTTGTTTATTATACCAGTAGAAAAAAATATTGTAAATTATTATTAAGTTTTTCTTTGTGGGAGTGGGGTGGAAAATTCTATCATCACCTTCGACATCACACGAGGATGAGTACCTCCTATATATAATTTAGATATGAGATTTTATTAATGAAAATGTACAGGTAATGTAGTCATACGGTAAATACTACTGTATGTACTTCCTATACGAGTAAACAAGTACTCCTTGTACCTTTTTTTTATTAGTACGAGAATGAATACGGTATGTATGCAGATGTATACTCGTATAATAAAAAAGGTATTTGTAAAATAGAGAATAACCCTTTAACAAAATATATTTTCAAATGATTTTGAAATAGATAAAAATTAATTTATTAATTAGTTTGGGTATTTTGTATTTGTTATATAGCCATCGAGTACTCGTATTGTATAAACAGTCTATTTACAAATTTATGATTTTGATCATAATAAATAGTTGTTTATGTCTGTTTGTACACGAATTAATTTTATGTTTTATTTAATTGTTAATTAAAATAATAGTGGAAATTAATTGTAATAAATCAATATTATTAATTAGTGTAAAATTTTATGAAATGAGTTACTTTTATAAAAATCTATATTTCTCTCTCCCTCTCTCTAGCTATCACCACGTCCCATGTAGGGATTTTGCCGCTTGTAACGTGGTCCTTTATCCATCTTGGTCCATCGCCCGCGCCCTGCAATTTCTAGATCATATCCGCGCAGTCCGGGTTTTCTTCTACGACGTACACTGGCTGGTAGTTTTAATCACACTTTTTTAATCATTCGTTGTTGTAGGGGACTTGCTACGTAGCCAAGCCATCTAATTCGATTGAATTTAATGAATCCTTTGCTATCACTGCCTCAAAAAAAAATTCTCTATCTCAGTATCCGTTTTCGATATTCAATATTGGACCAAATAAGATACGAATGGCGGGCTATCAGCGTGACGTTTTAAGAACCGATAAGATAATCAATTCTCATGTAATTTTGTCACTAAAAATATGCAAAGTTTTCTTGCGAATTATTTACCTGATGGTTAGGCCTTACGGATTTTTACGATGAAAATTTTTTCGATCTTAGATTGTTAAAGCAATTGGTTCGTATCCCATTACATTTTGTCACTAAAAAGTTTCGGTAAACCGGTCGGATTGAACGACGAAGTAATAGAAACCAATCAATTCGAAATATAAACAACCCGGTCCCAGGGCCATCACGAGCCACTCTTCCATGGACCTCTCAAGACGCGCTCAACATTCCAAGTGGATCTCCAGCAGACGCCTTCCTCACATTTGAAGACCAGCTTCCAGACGAAGAGGCGGAGCAAGATCAATTCGATTTTATTGTAAGTTTTCAAGAGACACATTTTGCGATTTGCGATCTTATTCATTTTTCTATTCAGGAGCCTTTTCCCGGTTACGGCATACAGGAAAATGGAAGCGAGCCAGTTCCTATGGAACTAGATGTAAGTCCGTCATTTAGTTTTTTATTTTTGAAAACACACAACTTTTTTCATTTTAGGAGCCTTTTTATCCTGTGAGCGTACTCCAAGATTCAAACCTGGCGGGAAATGAGACGCGCGCGGCATTCCAAAGTGGTCGAGAAATTCAAATTCGCTATCTAGAGAAGGAAGGTCTTGGTCTCGGCTTCACTCGCTGCTGTGGTAAAGGAAAGATGTCCCTCTGCAATCTCTCGTACCTCAATCAGCTGATCCTCGGAACCAACTCCATCTCGCGGTTCTACAAGACTAACATCTGGAAGCTTAATTCCGCCTCTCCATGGTTAGCACCGGAATGGAGCTCAAAGAACAGCCCGCAGGCGGACCATACATCTTTTCACTGCACGGATCCGTCTATCACCGCATCAGCACATCACGGCCCTCAAACGGTTCAGCCCCTAAGTATGGGCAGATATTTTTTTACGATGTCGAGGAGGGGACTCGCATGCGCTGTACAAACTTGGCCGGCTACACGTTACGCACAGACAAGGAAAAGATGGGGAGCTTGGTGCGCACCCTTATAGTTGAGCTCAGTCTGGTAAACGTCTACATTCGTGAGTTCCGAACAATGAACGAGATGACTGCGCATGACCGTCAAAATCTGGCAATGCATATGATCTAAACAGCTGATCAGGACGCGCGCCAATTCAATCTCCCGACAGCTTCTGATGTTGCAATTGTCTTTCGCACACTCGAGGGGGAGCCACCTTACGGGCGCTCTGTAAACGTGTACAAGAAGCGACCAGGTAGCGCGGCATCCGACCTCAAGACTGTAAACATCACCGAGCCTCGTCTAGACGCGGTTTCTTATCCTCTTTTGTTTCCACACGGTAAGATGGGATGGCAACGTGGGATGCAACACAATGAGTGCGCGCCAACAGCTGGTGGGCATCGCCACGGTAGAGGTCGTGAAGCAGTAGGAGGTCGTGGCCAAACAAATCCGCGCGGAACAACAAAAGGGACGCAGGCGCGGCCGAAGGCGTGGTCAGGCAGCTGAAGCGCGCGAAGAAATACTATACTCCCTTCTACCTTTCAGGGCTCCCCCGTAATTACCATCAACGGTACCACGATGCGATGGCCATAGTCCGCAATTACGGTAAACCGGACTATTTCATTACCATGACTTGCAATCCGAATTGGCGGAAAATTAAGGAACAACTTGCTCCTGGTGAGTCATCCAACTTCCGTCCCGAGCTTCTAGTACGCGTCTTCTACTGCAAGCTGATGGAGATGATTCAAGCCATTGAGAAGCGAAACATTTTTGGGCGCACAATTGCTTTGATCTTGACAATCGAATATCAGAAGCGCGGTGTGGTTCACGCCCACATACTTTTAGCCGTGACAAGCGAAGACATGGTTCGTGACGTCAGCGAGGTCGATCGCGTGATATCAGCTGAGGTGCCAGATCCTGACATTGACCCCTCATTCTTTCAGAAAGTTGCAAATCACATGATTCACGGACCATGTGGGAAGCTGAACCCATCAAGTCCGTGCATGCGCGATGACAAAGGCAAGATTTCCATGATTTGCAGCAAGAAATTTCCTAACTCTTTTTCCTATGTAACGCGCGAGTCCTAGGGTAGCACTCCAACTTATAGGCGAAGAAACAATGGGATCACAGCGGAGGTGCGCGACTGTACATCTTATATATTAATCGTCACTGGTTGTGACTGACTATTCAGTCACAGGTCAGCTAGTATGATTATGAAACCTCGTTTGATGCGGCCAAACCCCTTGATGGGATATAGTGCCACAGAGAGAGTGTTTCAATTACTATTGGTGGGTGTACCATGCCTCTAATACGTTATTTGCTCATTATTCCAGCATCAGCGTAATGTTTTACAAACCGATAATCAAATCCCATTTAATTTAGTCACTATAAGAAAATTCAAAGTGTTTTTGGGAATTTACCTGCCCTACGGATTTGTACGATGAACATTTTTTTGGTGTTAGGTTGTTAAAAAATAATTGAAAATTTTGAAACGATCTGCGTTTAAATTGGGCTACGATATAACGTCGTTTCGGTTTTAATCGATTTTTCATCCGCAACATGTTCCAACTATCGGTGAGTGTGTATACCATGCTTCCATCACGTTATTTGCTCATTTTTCCAGCATCAACGTGATGCCTTAAGAACCGATAATTAAATCCCATTTAATTTTGTTGTGTGATGGTTGGCTCGGTTGTTACCGGAATGGCTGATTGCAATTTATCTTCCGTTCGTTGATATTTATAAATTCAGCCTTCAACCTGTCGATGGATACCTTTGATGATTTCCCGTTGATTTTGAGAACGAAATATTTATCGCATCGTTCTATCACTTCGAATGGTCCATTGTACGGGCTTTGTAACGGTGTTCGTACGCTGTCTACCCTGATGAATACATGAGTACAGTCATTAATGTGTTTCTGGACGAATACCTTCCTTGTATCGTGGTGGGCTGTACTCGTTGGACGTATTTGATTCAAATAACGACGAAACTCCTTTATGAATTCGGTTTCGTTAACTTTTTCTTTGCTGGGAGTGAAGAACTTACTATCGCACACTTAAACCAGTTATGGTCCAAATTGATACCACTGGATCCGACATCATAAACTCCCTTAAACCCGTTTAGTATTATTAATATAGCGTAAAACATCTCGCACATTACAGCTTTCGAGATCACAGAGGCTGTCCATGTTGTATCTGCCCAAATGATCATGTCTTCTGCCAGCTAGTGCGGGACATGGGCAGAGGAAGTGAACAAAACTCTCCTCCTCCTCCTCGTCCCCGCAGCTTCTGCAAAAGTCATTAGCATCCAGACCCAGTTTTCTCGCATGATCTCCGAAAAGGCAGTGCCAGGTATATTCTTACAATTCTACCTAAATCATGCTTACACTCAGTGTGATCAGGATCTTGGATCGATTCAAATTCAGCTCAGGCCATACTAGTTTCGCTACCCGACCAGTTGGACTAGCGATCCACCTGGCATTTACCAAGGCAACTGCTTCTCTATTTCTTGCTGCTTTCAGCACAGACATAGGCATTCCTACACATTCTCTCTCTGATTCCAGTTGGAGAGTTGTACCGCACCTTGCTAACTCACCTACCCTGCAATTTCCCTCGACGTCAGAATGGCCCGGAACCCAGACCAACTGGATATTGAAATGCCCACTCATCACGTTAAGAGATGGCTGCACCTTCGCCATCATGTTCCTATATAATACTTTCTCCAGAGCAGGCCACCATACACTCACGCCATACTAGGACTAGCATGGTACCATTTAGGCTTGGTACAGCCATTTCCGGAATTTTAAACCTCCTAGTGACAAGGACCAGTTCTGTTTTAGATGTGTTAATCCGCAATCCACAGCAGATGCATCTGCTGGCCCACCCCTCAATTATTGATAACGCACTTTGCATAATATCCCTGATTGTACCCAGGGGCTTACTCGAAACAGCTATCGTCACGTCATCTGAGTAAGCAACCACACCTATTCCTTCCCCCCTCCAGTTCCAATAGTAGTCTATTGATTACTACATTTCGAAGAAGGGAAGAGAGCGAGGACGCCTCCCTGGGGAGTTCCCCGAACAACCCGTCTTCTAACGGAAGCTTCCCCCATCTCCGCTATGCTCCTCCTGCTACCTAGCAAATGAATAATTAGCTGTATTACTGGGTCTTCGATCTCAAAAGGTAGCAATCCTTCCATAATTGCTTCCACCTTCACGTTATTGAACGCGCCCTCGATGTCGAGAAACGCCACCAGCGAGAATTCCTGAAAATCCATTGACTTCTCAATTCTGCGGACCAGAGTATGTAATGCCGCATCCACGGACTTACCCTTATGGTACGCATGTTGAGACTGAGCCCAGTTTCTGGGTGCATTTTTTAGCGAATATAGACAACCAGCGCCCTTTCCATGGTTTCGAGCAGAAAAGATGACAAAGATATTGGTCTCAAATCCTTAGGGTTGCTGTGCAAGCTACTTCCCACCTTCGGGATGAAGATCATCCTAGCCTCCATCCATTTCTAGGGGATTTACCCTAGCTTCAGACACCCTTTGAAGATAACTTCCAGCCAGGGAAGTAAAACCTCTTGGTTATTCTGAATTTCTGCTGGTATAATCGCATCCGGAACGCAGCTGACTTAAAAGGCTGGAACCCTTAGGTTAGGTTAGGTTAGAGTGGCTGCTATCGCACACTTAGGCTAGTAGTGGCCCATTGTGATACCACAGGATCCTATCTCCCCTTTACTCCTGCTGAAACCATCCAGAGCTACTTATGTAGCGTAAAATATCTCGTATTCCACAGCCCGCGAGTTCCGAAAGGCTGTCCATACCGTACACACCTAAATACTTATGCCTTCTGTATGATAGTGCCGGACACGAGCATTGGAAGTGATCTAACGTCTCTTCCTCGTCTTCGTCCAAACAACTTCTACAAAAGTCATTCGTCTGTTCTCGCCTTCTCGCCTTCTCGCATGTTCCCCAAAAAGGCAGTGTCCTGTCAGTATCCCTACGACCAATCCTAACTCTCGTTTTCCCAGGGATACTAGTGCTTTGGAGCGCAGCAGGTCGAGTTTTGGCCAAACCTGTTTTGCTACCCTGCACGTAAGAGTGTTGGTCCACCTCTCATCTGTCAAGGCGATTGCCTTCTTACTGAGCGCCAATTTGAGCGCTGCTATAGGCCTCCCCAGATCTGCCCTTCCCGGCTGCATCTGGAGAGTCGTGCCGTACCTATCTAGTTCGTCTGCCCTGCAGTTTCCCGTTACGTCCGAGTGACCAGGGACCCAGATTATCTGGATACTGAAATACTCGCTCATCTCGTTAAGAAATGATCGGCAATCCAGCGCCACCCGTGACTTCAGAGAAACCGCCTCCAGCGATCTGACCGCCGCTTGACTGTCCACATAAATTGCGATATCCCTCACGGATACCACGTTATGTTTCAACCATGTCACGACTTTGCCTATCGCCACCACTTCAGCCTGGTACACGCTGCAGTAGTCAGGGAGACGAACGGAAATATTAATATTAAGCTTCTCACAGAAGACTCCGGCTCTTACTTTGCCGTCTAGATTAGAGTCGTTCGTGAAAAATTGCAGTGCATCGTTTTCCAGTATTGATTCGTTCCTGCAAGATTCTCTCGAAGGACAGATGGTCCGGAAACCTTTATCGAAGCACAACGTTGGTTTAATATAATCTAGATTCGCCAGTTCTTCCCTTAGCGATTTAATTATCGTCGAGTGTCCCGCGTGAAGACACTTCCACTGAGAGACATCCGAGAGTCTCGTAGCCACATTGGCTGCTATCTGCTTACCAAAAAATTCGATTGGAAGAAGGTGGAACATAACCTCTAAAGCGCGTGTAGGTGTTGACCTAAGCGCCCCGCTTATAAGCATGCAGGCCGTTCTTTGCACCTTTCTCATCATTTTTATATATGTTACTTTCTCCAGAGCTGGCCACCACACGCCCACCCCGTACATCAGCACAGGTCTTACCACTGCGGTATAGAGCCCTTTGAACCCTTTAATAGCCCATTTTATTCTCCGGGTGTTCAGAATATCCTCTGAACACAACAGTTGGACCCCGCAGTCATCCCTAGACCCACAACCATCCAAAGGCTCCGCAGTCGACACATCCTCACTACCCTGGAAGTGAGTTTCCAACAACAGATCAAGAGTCTCTTCACTAGAAACCGTCCATTGGCCATCCGTTTTTAACAGTTAGCCTGGTACAGCTGGATTGGTAAAGAGAATTTTCCTTAGGCGCGAGGTTTCCGAGACCCCTTCCATTCTATCACAGAAGCGCCCCAAGAATTCCGCTGCGCCTTCCTTACCCTCCTTTTGTATACTATGAGGCATTCCTTATAGAAGTCTCAGTCCTGACTGTCTCTAGATCTTTTTGCTCTATTGAAAGCAGACCCGCAGACTCTCCGGCGCTTCGAAAGAGCCGGATTCCACCAAGCAGGTTTTCGCTTACCCCTCAGCTTTTTTAAAGGGCAGGCTACCCTCATAGAGGTATTGCAAACCGTAGTCAGAGTGTGCGCCATTGAATCCAGTTCTCTACCCGTGTCGGGGAGTCCTGGAACTCTAGATGAAATAATGCTCTCCTGTTTTGTAATATTGAGATAAAGTTTAAACGTTATGTAACGATGGTCGAAGAAGGAATGCTCCTTCACCACTCTTCATTCTCTGATCATCGGTGTGACAAAGTCGGAGACCAGAGTGATATCCAGATCCTTTTGTCTATTACTAATACTACTAAGGTAGGTTCCTGGCCTATATTACTAATAGTGAGTTAGTTCTTGACAGAAATTCAAAAAGTAACTCACCCCTCTGTCATTTATATCCAAGCTACCCCAGATGGTATGGTGCGCATTGGCATCACACCCCAGGACAACTCCCAACTTCCTTCTTCTGCATTAGAAATTAGTGCCCCCAGTGTATCTGGCGGCACTGGCATCTCCCGGTCCATGTATGCGGCTGCTAGCCAGAATCGTCTCTTCTCCGTCTCTAGACAGACCGCAGTAATGTCCCCATTACTATACTGTGGAAGTTCTGTGGAAAAACATTTATGTTATTTCCCAGCAATATACAAGATATGCTCTTTTCAGTCCCACGAGCGTGAAAGAGGGTGTAATCCTTCGCTCGCAGACTGCGATTCTTGATCCAAGGTTCTTCGATCAAAACTATTTCCTCGCATGACTTACACAGTCTGAGAAGTACCGCCCCCGAAGCAGCATTGGTATGATGTAAGTTGATCTGCACAAACCTAATCATTGATAACAGTGTTCACTTATCTTAATCGCGACAGCAGTGTTACGTCGTTTAATTTGGCTCGGCGGAGTCGACGGTATTCTCCATCCCACTCACTCCGCGATCCCCAAAATTAAGGAGGTTCACCTCTCCCCCTTCGGAGTCCGATGTATTCCCCTGTCAAGAGATAGTCGGTCCCTAAGGTCGCTGATCAACCCCTAACTCGGGTTCGCCACTAGCTGCAGTGATTCCCCTGGAGAGATATCACTCCTCGCGCTTTTCACAGCAGGCTGGATTCCACCCTCCCCCTTCTCAGGCTGTGCAGTAATTTGTTTCGCTCCGACCTCGTCTTTCCTGAACACCTTCAGAGTAACGGAGCTGAAGCCGAAGTTGATACACCTCTGGTTTTTGACAAGGGAGGTTGGGTCCTTATTGATCACCATAATTGATGATCTGAAATTGTCCTTAGGCTCCTCCTGCTTGGCAATCTTGATAGTTCCCTGTCGCGAGATCCAGATTGCAAATCTGGATAATCCTCAGTTCCGTGGGGAGCCAGACTATTACTCTCGGTCTGGTGGGTATTTCTTTGGGAATTACCTTGGGCTTAGCTCCCGGCCATACCTCGCCAACCTCTTCGATCGCCTTCCTATATAAGAAGGCCGATCGTTGATCAGCGCACGCGGTCAGCTTCAGCCGTCACTTATTTCAATCCGCGTCCCTGCATATTGGTGTTGGTCCCGGATGTTATCCAAGGACCCTGAGGAAAACAAGTTTCAGTGCATTGAACACCGACCTACATTTTTCCCCGATGATGCTCCCATCTTCATGGCTCTCATCCACGACGGCTAGCACCACCTCACCCTCCTTCACCACTTAGATGAAGAGCTAGGCCTCTTCCTCGACTGTTCCACCTAAACCTTGGCCCGTTTCGTTTCGGAATTCAACTCCTCCTCGCCAGACCCCTGTCTTTTCGACCCGAGGTCCCCCTTCCGAGCTTTACTGACATCGGCAATGCAGCTCTTCGCCCACTCAGCCTTTTGCCTCTGTTCCTAGGTCCACTGCTCCTCCAGGACTGTGGCCAGTCTATCTAAGGTACGGAAGGCCGAACGCCTAGTCCTATACCTCCGAACCGAAGGAACACTGACTTCTCCTTCATAAATCTACACCGATAATTGGTTTGTTTACATCGGGTATGATAAAGTTCCACGTGAACTGTCTGCGAACTCCGAAATTTAATGATACCCTTTTTTCCCCGTATGTATTAATTTATGGGAACCGTTTGCAGCATACAACAGTTTATTATAAAATTGGGCAAAGCTAGGAGGCATAACGGACACGTCTGCTCCGGTATCGATTAAAAATTTTATGTTTATCGAACGATCGAAACGTATAATCGATTTATTTGAATTTTTTCAATCACTTCTGCCTCCCCAAGTGATGGATTTTTCAGTTTTTTGATGCGTTGAAACTACACGGCTAGCGACACTTCGTGGCTGAGGTGCCGAATTTATTATGATACCAACAATTCTCGTATGTAGATGTATTAGTGGAAGATGGTTTACTATTTTCCAGTCGTACTCTTGATGAGGATCGCGATCGACTATGAAATTCGATTTTACTGATCCGTTTAGTTAAGCTTTGAATCTGATTTTCAAGCGACGTAGCATATGTCGCCGAATTTGAACCACTTGCACACGATGAGTATTGCTTAGCTGATGTCACGCTGATGTGACACGAATCGCATAGCTCGTTTAACTTATCCGCCATTTTAGCTATGTCGTCGACTTGGTCATTGCTGGTTGAGACGACCATCCTAATTTGTGATGGCAACCGTTTTAACCACATTTGCTTCAATAATGCGTCGGTTAATTTATTTCCACCTACTGGTGCGTCTCGTTAAGATGAGATGACGGTTTTTTATCACACAGCTGTAAATCTTCTAGCAACATTTTGAATTTCGAATGCTCGGGAACTGCGTAGAGTTCCACCAATGATTTTTCAAGATTGACGTGTCGACCGCTGTCAATAAAGTATAAAATATGGTAACATCCTGTGTGATACCGTCAAGTACGAATTGCGCTTGGACTTGCTGGAACCAAATATCGACTTCGTTCTTCCAGAACGGTGGCAATTTCACCGACACTCGATTTATCTCTCGATATTACTTTTATTGTCTTCGCTTGTCATTGTATTTTTTATTTCGCAAAAATACACAAGAACACGACAAAAAAATGTGCTTAACCTCAAAAATGAATTTTGTCGAAAAATTGATTGAAGTTACACTAACACTTTTAACAATAAACTGCACTAATTGTTACGTATTTATTCGCGTCGTAGGTCACCAATTCTGGGATGGTGGTTATTAAATGAAAACACAGTTCACTTTTTTAATTATTTTTATTTTTTTATTGCAATGGCGTAATAGCGTCTATCCACTATCGATGTGTCATGTCTCGTATTTTATTCTTTTTTCCGTAGCAAAAAGTTGTCGTTATTTTTTTGTCAAAAACAAATTCTGAAAGATGGCAATGTTCGTACCTTAACCCTTCGCTGTACTAAATTTTGATTTATTAATTTTAAATGCGGTTTTGTGAGTTTACCTACCTTACGGATTTTTACGATGTAAATTTTTATGTCTTAGATTTTTAAATTGTCGATCATTATCGAAATAATTGGAAATTTTGCAACGATCTACATTCAAATTGGGCATCGGTGGGTGTACCATGCTTCCAATACGTTATTTGCTCATTATTCCAGCGTGATGTTTTAAGAACCGAAAATCAAATCCCATTTAATTTTGTCACTAAGAAAATTCAAAGTTTATGGTGAATTTACCTGATCGTTAGATTGTTAAATTTTGAATCATTATCGAAATAATTGGAAATTTTGAAAAGATCTGCGTTTAATTTGGGCCACGATATTGCGCCCAAGCGATACTTTCATTATCCAAACTATTTTGTCTGAATTTTTCACGCAAAAACTATGGCTTAAATATGATAGAATTTTCTGGAATGAATTTGGCAAACTTTTACTTAGGAGATAGTTTTTAGGACGGGCATTTTCACTAATGCTTCAATTTTAGACACATATAGAGTTCCCCAGTCTAACAGATCAGTTTTGCTGATTACTCCAAATTTCTCTAATCAAACAAGCTCTATCTCTAATTTATCTCTACCAAATGGTACGGGTCGTGGCTTTTTAAATACGGGTTGGCAATTTCTTATCTTTAGCGAAATTTTGCCTAAAAATGTCTCTGCCCAAAAGAGGTTGCAAACCGCTTTCAATTATTTCGCCTCTAAACTTGCAAAACTTAAAACTTTGATTGTCACGAAATTTTCCCTACCTCTCTGCTTTCTCGATTTATTGCCAGTTCTAATAATGGGTCTAACGTAAGGCTTTGGGGTTTTCCATCGCAGATTCGCTCGTGAGCAAATCTGTTTAGAAGTCCGCAAATGAAACACTCTTTCAAAACAATATTTAACTTCGACTCAATTTTACAACTGACTGCCATTGCTATTGCTTTAACTCGATTACAAAAACTTAATACCACAACGCTTAATAAACTATTAAAATTACGAATAATACAATTTGAAGAAAAGTTCAAAATGGTACTGTACACTCCATCTCTTAGACAAAATTAACTAATTTTATGGTGTCTTAGCTAAGAAAATTAACCATGTGTTATCTTGGAAACATCAATATCTTGCGAACACCTCGAAATTTTTCTTTGTAAGTAGATAACAGTATTTATTACTTAAGAATTTTAGTAAATGTAAGTAAAAGAATAGAAGCTTGACGTACAGCAGCAGGAGGCGAGGGCCTTTTTACTAATTTGAAATAAAAAAATGTTTTAATTCATTGACATCTAGCGGTGAATAGAAGTACTAAAACTAAAAACTTTATAAAAATCAACAAACGGCTAAAGCACAGGTTCTTTTATTTCCCGATAGACTATTACAAAATATTCGAAAATACATCCATCAATTACAGATGTCACTGAAATAAAATTAAAGAAAACATTAAACTTTTAAATTTTCATCACTTTTTATTTAAATTGTTTAATTTTTATATTTTTATAAGCGTGATTTTAAAAATAATTATAAAATATACAAAAATATTTGAGTTAAAACAAATAAAGCTTAATAAATATAAATATATGTATATATAATATATGTAAAATAATTAATTACAAATCAAAAGAGAAATAGAGAAAATATCATAAGGAAATTCCAAATGCGACACAATCGAGTGAAAAACTCAAGAAAAATTCTACGAAACTTTTTTCTTTGGTGAATAATTTTTATAAGCACGAAATCTACGTTTTGTTCGCTCCAAAATTACGAGTATAATAAAATATTTCATCTATTTCTTTTTTGTATTCGGACTGGTCGATTGGAACACCGACGAGGCAGACATTAAATTTTCAATGTACTGGCCCAAAACTTGATTTTCCGAACGTAGCTTAAGATTCTCCTCCTTAACACAATCAACACGTCGTGATAGATCATCGAGCGTATTTTGTAATTCTAGCACCTGTGAAATGAGACGAGCTTTTTCTTCATGCTCGTCCGGGCTTATATCTGGCTCGAGACTATGTGGTGGGCCTGGGCTAGAGCTGCCATTTGTATACGAACTTGGAATTGAGTCCATAGAACGCCCATTTTTCATATGGCCAATATTATCATTATCATCTGTAATTATGGCTAGAAAAAAGCAAGAGGAAAATTACACATTAACACTGTTTTCCACTAAACACAACAAAAACAAATTTTCGAGGACATTTACCTTGTGGATCATCATCAGCCAATGGAATATTGTCATCTTGCAGTTTTGTAATTATGGACATGCTTCGCTTGTGTTGATTCGAAGTAAACTAGCGAATCTTTCTTTTTACCCAACAAACTATATTATCGATTATTTATTTACTACTCTGAACTTTGGAATATAAACAGAAAAAGTATTTTATATTCTCGTTTAATAAAAAATCAATTTTTCATCACACTATGGTGAAACAAAAAAAAATTGACACAAAAACTGGTCTGTTTGACGTTTTGACTCAACTCACATTGCAGGCTGGCAACATGAAAAACATCACTTTATAGAGGGAATTGAAGTTAGCTACATTTTCTAAATTTTCAGTTTCTTTATTTTATGAAAACTTTAGTTGAACTCTACAGTTAAAAAGTGTAGTGTAGAGTGAAAATAAATTCGGGGTTCTGTTAATTTTTGAATTAAATAATTCGGAACAAAATAACGCTTTTTAGTAGAATTAAAACATTTTAATTATAGATATTTATTACGCAGTACCGTTGATTTGTTTTTTTTTTAAGTGTAGTTGAACATAATTGAGTGAAGGACGGACTTTTAGATTGCCCTTAAATTTTTTAATTGCAGAAGCTCTGAATTTTATAGTCCAAAGAAAATTCGAAACCGTTTCACGAATTCCACTTCTTCGATGTTCGATAAATAAATTCGCGCTTGGCTATCTCAATACCCCATCCAGTTGAAGTATGCACCTTCCATCAGCCCTGAGACCTGGCTAGGATACAATGGACCAATCATTTATTCATCATTCAAAAATTTAACCTTAGAAATAGGGCGGCTAAATTTCTCAATAATGGGGTGTAGTACTAGCAATCCAAAGCGATTACACAGGCCTCTCAACCGCGCCTTAGGGTTACATTTGTTTTCGGCATAAGCGATACTGTTTAACTGAAATTATCTTATTAATTTCAAGATACATACTTAGCTATAAATGCGTTGGTTAACGCATTCCTCAAAAACTTCGGCAACGGCTGACTTAATTGATATTGAGCGGTAGTTTGAGGGGTCAAATTTATCACAGCCATAAGAAACAACCAAACAGCTAAGCATCATTGATTTGTTAATGTAATGTTTATATTAAATACAGAATGATTTAGTTCATTTGCCGGATCATAAAGAGAGTCGAGATTCATGACGCTCTAATGAAGAAAACGTGTTGCTTAAAACTGCGTGAGCGGAATGGAAGACAAAAATCCTCTGATTTGGCAGATTGCGGGAACCAAAGAATTCTAAAAAATTACCTAATTGAATGTCCTTGTATGATTTAGACAGGTTTTAAGACTGTGAAAGTTGGGAAAGTCTTCGTCTATCGATATGGAATCCAAAAATGTTGAATATATTGTTTTCAACCGATACTGCTGAATTTCGTGCCTATAAAAAGAAATAACAATAAAAAAGACGAATAAATAGAGGCCCTAAGTTGGTAGCCAGGAGCCTACATACACAAACACCTTTCATTTAAATCTGCTAGTAAGTTATAAATGTAGAAGGGCGGCAGCCGAGCTGGAGTATCCATAATCCTTTATTCTCAGTATATTTAAGTCTAGAAAGTTTTTACTGTTTTAATTTATATGTTTAGAGGTTAGAATAATTAAAACACTAAACACAAATTATAACCGCTTTCTTATTCTGGAAACTTCTATTTTTATTTTTCAAATCTTTTATTCTATAATGCGTCCCTTTATTTTTCACTAATTTTATAACGCGTTCCCTTGATGTCTTCTTAAATGATAATTAAACAATAAACTTTTTTTACGTCTCTCCCTGTTTTATATACTTTTCTCGTTTTTATAACCGAGAGGGCTGTACATAGTTATGTGGTGGATTATGAAGTTGCTACCTCAATTCCACATGACCGTCCTGAATCGGCCACCGGCCCGTTGTCCGACTCATCATCTGGGAGCCCCAAGAATTCTGATTCCCGTCTTCATTCAGGGTAGTTTCGTCTTCCGAATCGCCATCGCTTGAATCTCCAGTATAATATGATTTCAATAAATCCACCGATGCTGATGTCTTTGAAGGGCCCTCACTATCTCCCTCCTTGACCAACTCGTATCAATCATTTTGTTTTATTTTGCTGATCACGTATGATCTTAAGTACTTGAGTTGAATTTTCCTACCTACCCCAAACCGTGTTTTCTTCACTACAACCTTTTGGATTTGGAAAATAGCTGTTTTTGCCTTATCTCTCATTTCATCTCGTTTCTCTTTAAACGTCTGTATTGACTCTGCTTCGATAACTTCCCGTATTTTGACGTCTTCTACTGGGCCAGGCATTTTTGTGACGACTAATAATTTGAACGGCGACATCCTGATAGCGCGGTTGTACGTACTGTTTATATACATTTGCGTTGTGTTGACGAGTTTCCAACAATTCTCTGGTTTCTCGTAAACACGCTTGGCAAGGATAGGCGGTCTGATACGATGACTCTTAGATTCCCGAAAACAGCTTTCTGTACCTCAAACTTTTGTATGGTTTCCTTAGCTGGCGTGGTTTTTGTAGGGTATAACTATACAAATTTAGTGAACCCGTCTATCATACGGAGCACATGCTGGTAACCCTTCTTGGACGCAGTAAGATGTCCTAAATGGTCGGTATGATATACGTGGCTAATGGCACGTCTCCCTTCGGTGTTGGATTGAGCAATACCTCCTACTTACCTCGCTTCCGGTTTACTATAATACAGCGCACACAGTTCTACTGAGGCGATCGTCTCCTGCATTTTGCCAAAATAAAACTTCCGTTTTACTAGCTCTTCCATTTTCTGTTTTCCGAAATGCCCTTGCTCATGGCACAATCGAACAACTTCTTTACGAATGGATTTTGGGGCTACTAATCAGTCTGTACCTTTAATATTTTTAAATAAAATCCCATTACCTTACAAATATACGCGAAAATTCTTAACCGCTCGTGCGACTGCCAAAGTTTCCAGCTCGTAACTGCTATAATTTTCCTTGCATGGCATAGTTTTTCTACTATAGTAAAATACTGGATGCATGTGACCATCCTCTATCCCTGTTTGTAACAATACTGCGGTCAACCCCACTTTACTCGCATCTGTGTGCAACTCCGTTCGAGCCGTTTCCGAATAAATTTGCAGAACCGGGGTTGTAATTAATGGCTCTTTCAAGCGTACGAATGAACTGTGCTGGTCGGGCCCGAATTTAAATGTTATTCTTTTCCGAAGTAAGTCGCTTTGTTACTAACCTCCTGAAATATCCGGTTAGTCCCAAAAAGCGTTGTAATTCCAGAACAATCGTTGGTTCCAGAAATTTAGATATGGCCTGTCATTTCCCCGTTACAGTCTCACGTGACTATCCTCAATTTTATACCCTAAGTACTCCACTCGTCTTACCAGGAACTGACATTTCTCCCACTTTATTTGTAGACAGTTGGCTTCAGCTACTTTAAATACCTTCTTTATTTTCTTTACGGCTTCATCCTCTGAACCTCCGTAGACCTCCGTAAACAATTAGGTCATCCATGAATATGCAAACTATGTCCTTCAGACACAGTTGTCTGAAAATATGATTGATGTAGCGCCCGAATACCGCAGGTGAATTGCAAAGACCGAACGGTACTTTCAAGAATTCATACTGCCCTACCGATGTCACGGATGATGTTTACTTGACCGATTCATCCTCTACATCCCCATGAAAGAACCCATTCTTCAAGTCTAGCGTGCAAAAATATTTGGTTGCATATAGTTTGTCGATTTGGTCGTCGATCATTGGCATAGGATATCGAAGTTTCACGAAGACTCGGTAGATTCGTCGATAATCTACGCATAGTCTCTTCAACCCATCTTTCTTATTTGCACGTACTACTGGACTCGCCAATGGTGAGTTGCTAAGCCTCACCATTCCATCGCGTATCCACTCTTGGATTTGTACTCTTGCTAGTTCTTGTCTCGCGGGTGCGAGTCAGCGCCGTTGTTGGTAGATTGGAGTGTCGTCCGATAACACAGTCTTCATCTTAATAATCTTCCTAAAGGAACCCTTCGTTGGATCGTAATTGGCAATCGTCGTCCGGATATAATCCGCACACTGTTGTTTTTTTATGTATTTCGGTGGAACTACATCCTCTGTTATGTCCGCTGCCATGACACCAACGTTCGTAACAAACTTCTTAATTGAATTGGTAGCTCATTCCTTATTATCACCGCACAGGGTATTTAATCATCAGGGGTTACATGGAAGCAAGTATGAAATCTTTTGCCATCTATTATTATGTCATATTCTATTTTCCCTAAAGTCTTCATGGCACCTGAACCAACACCGTAAAATTCCAACGCTTCTCATTTTCTCAGTTCCAACGCTTCTCATTTTCTTTTACTCATCAAATTGAAGTCGCTTCCGATATCCGCGAGTGCGAGTATTTGATGGTTGCCTATGTTTATATATTTCACGTTATTCCGAGCAATATCCTTAGTCGCCATTACTGCTTAGTCTTATTTGGTTCGAGGGTGGAACATTTGGATACTAAATGCCCATATATATATTGGCATCTCCGGCAGTTTTCTTTATTTCTGCATTCCTTTTTCATGTGCTCCGTCTCGTTGCAGTTGTAACAGTGACCACAATTAGTTTTCTACTGCCTTAGCCTAAGCTGGTTGTTGCGTTGATCCTTTTTTCGTTCAGTACTGTGCAGTACTGGATGATAGCTGCTTCTTCTATCTTCTCGATATGGGCTATTTCCCATACTAGAAATTTGATTAATGCGTGAAACAATATCTGCGGCAATGTTATCCAGATAAGTGTCGAAATTGACGAGAAGATGCTTTTTCAAGTTTTTGATTAAAATCGTAGGCAAGTGGCTTATGATCGGTATACAGCGTGAATAAACGACCTTCGAGAAGTTCTCGATCATAAGCACTGTATCTTTTTTGCGTATCACTGAAACGTACTGAAAAGAAACCTAGTGGTTGCCAAGTATCCGATACAAACTGCTGAATAATCGCTCCGATCGCCATATCATAAGCATCAACCATGATAGACAGAGGTGCTGATGATGATGGATGAATACGTAAAGTGGCGATCGTAAGTTTAATTTTACAGTTATCAAACGCTTTGACAGCCTCTGCTGACCATTGGGTTGGAACTCGACTGTTCTTAGTGTAATGTCTTAGAGGTAATCATTCAACAATTCCTGATCAGCAGCAGCACCCGGAATGGAGCGTCGATAAAAGTTAATCATATCTAAAAAGCGTTTCAATTGTTTTACAGTCTGTGGTCGTTCGAAATTTTTGATGACTCGTTTATGCGATGGTAATATACCTTGTTCAGTTACCAAATGGCCTAAAAATATAATTTCATTTTTTGCGAAAGAGCATTTGTCCACATTAACCACAAGTCCATGTTCTTCTAATTTAGAAAAAATGATTTTAATATGTCCGAGATGTTCGTCATAATTTCGGGAAGCAATGAGCACATCATCCAAATATACAAAGCAGAAGTCAAGTCCGCGTAGTACTGAATGCATAAGACGTTGGAACGACTGTGCTGCATTCCTAAGGCTGAAAGTCATTCTAAAAAATTCAAATAGTCCGAAAGGTGTCGAAATTGCTGTCTTTGGAATGTCCGTCGGTTCAATAAGAATTTGGTGGTAAGCCTGGACAAGGTCTATCGTTGTGAATATAGTGCAGCCCTCGAGTCATTGTGTAAAATCTTGGATATGTGAAATCGGATACCTGTCAGGAATCGTGACTTTATTCAGTGCCCGAAAGTCTCCACAAGGTCTTCAAGACCCATCCTTTATGGGTACTAAATGTAACGGACTGGACCAAGGACTGCTAATAGGTCGGCAAATCCCGAGTTTCATCATATTTTCGAATTCTGTTTTCGCGATGATGAATTTGTATGCAACCGGAAGTCCGTTCGTCTCAATTTTGTGAGTCACACTATGTAGTATTGTCAATTTTATTATTACCGTGAATGACCGTTAAAAAGTTTGATATTGCGTTGAAAACTCCTGGGTCCATTGCTTGACTTGTCGATCCTAGATAGTAGTATCATCGTTGAAGGAAGGAGATCCATTTGAATACAGAGAGGTTAACGGATCTATGAGCCTCTGTGTCTGTATATCCACTAGCAAACCAGTTTTCCTCAAAAAATCTGCGCCGATGATAGGCATCGAGAATTTGCGGCGCAGTCCGATGTCAAGTCTTAAAAATTTAGTTCCATACGCATTAACCGAAGAACCGTTCGCTGCGAACAATCTGAATGATGGGTCGACCCTTGAATTCCGAAAAAACGGACTGGAAAGATTGAGACATCTGCACCTGTATCAATTAAAATTGAGTCTGGAGAAAAATTTCATATATTTAAAGGCGGCTAGTTTTAGAATCGTCGTTACACACCTCCAATTGTGAATGACTATTTATTTTTTTGAAACATTATTATCGGAGTTATATGATACAAATTTACAATTTGGTTTACATTTTAATGCTTTTGTGCCGAAATGATGACGATAAAAACAAATAAAATTATTCTCAGCCGAAGGTTCACCGTAAAATGGATTGTAAGAATTTCGAGAAATTGGAGAGTTTTTACGAGAATAATTATTTTTAGAATTTGATCGCGAATAAATGCGACCACGTGAATTTGATTTAGATCGTGATCTATAATTTTGATTAACAATTTCCGAAATCTCCGATAATAATGTTTTTTTAAATTCCGAAAGTTTATTATCTAGAAAAAAAGTTGAATTTTGATTAGAAGAACCAGATGCAGAAGTCTTAATAGAACTTATTTGTGCCTGAGCCATAGTCTCATGCACGTTGTCAGCCCGTTCTGCAAGGACTGACAGGGCGACGTCGTTTTCGAATGGTGTGAGCACCATTTGAACTGACTGATTCAATCTCTTCATCCAAAATTGACGAAGTGTTGCTTCGTTAAAATTGTCACCAGCGTTCAATTTCATGATACTCAACAACTGGGACGGCTTCCTGTCCCCAAGTACCCGAATCACCTCCGCCTTGCCTTGAATGAAGTGTGAGGTGTATTACCCTTCAGACTAGTGATAACATAAGCGAATGTATCATGCAGACGTGCATCCATGGCTCCCACCTCATGGTCATATTTAGTAGCCTCAACCGTCATATCTGCCAAAGTAAACTGCTTCTCGAGTATCTCAAACCACACATTTGGGTTTTGAGACTGCAATGGCTGTGGAGGTTTGAAAGTCACTCGAACAACAAGCCCAGCACCGGAAGGCAAATTAATATTTGTCTGCGATTTTTCCGGAAACACATTTGCATAAACATTTAATTGTGAGACAGCCTTGACAACAGCATCATTAATAAGACCAGCCAACTGAGCAGGATTCCCTTGTCGTACCGCTGTTTGATGCTGCTGACAAGTCTGAACCATTTGTCGCTAGTAGGGATGACGGTGGATCGCAGAATTTTCGGGGAACCGATTTGACCAAGTATTCATGAATACTACCTGATGATTATTTCGTTAAAAGCAGCATTAAAATGTTGCTGTTAGTGGCCGTTGTAGAATAATTGTAAGCGACAGTAATTTCCATTAAAAGAATTAGTGGCCGGTGATAAGTTTGATAATAAATGTAAGCAGCCGTAATTTAAATTTGTGAACGTTGACAAATTTGCTGACTGCTCCACTATCACGTCGGGTTCACCAATTATGGTAGTTTTTAACTCCACCGAGCTTTTTATTAAAAACTCAAACCATTATTATTTTTTAATAATTATATGTATTTTATGTAACTAAATTATAAAATGTAACACTTTACATGTATCTTTACATTTTACATGTATTTAAATTATCTAGACAAATTATGTATTTTATAATTTCTATTTTTTATTGATTTTATTTTAATGAAAAAACTTGAACTGAAAACGTAGCTACAACTGTCTGTTTTAACTATGAACTGAGATGCACACACACGTTCAGTCTAATCCTTCAGTTATTATCATGGATTTGAATGAGCGGAACGATTTGGCTGCTCTCGGTGTATAAAATTTCGGCACAAAACTGAGAACTGTGCAGTTAAACCCCCACACACGTTCAGTTCAGTTAATCGTTATAGTTAAAAAAATAAAAATTTTAAAGTTCTCAGTGTACAGTTTAACAGTTGAGTTTAACTGAACTGAAACACCCACACACGTACAGTTTTAACCGACAGTTTTTACTGTACAGTTAAAACTGTTCGTGTGTGGCCTACCTAAGCAAAGAAATTTTTTACAAAAAGTTGGTTTATACCCAACTAACCATTCGGGTGCTAGAAAATTTAAATAAATTTATATAATGAATTTCGATACAAGGTGTGAAGGCGCCACACTCGTATACTGAGAAAATCTGTTACACTAACTACACAAATTTGTGTAAACATCATTGAATGCTCCCTTCTTTTTAACATCATTTCATTGCTATTTTTTACTCAAGCACCAACATAACAAAAAGTAAACTAATTTTTTTATTTCATTGCACGAACAAAAATAACTTTCTATTGTCAAAAAAGTAAACTTGAAATAAAGGAAAAGTCATACAAGATTTTCTGTCGCCAAACAATAAATAAATTCGCAACAAAATTCAATCAAATCTTTTATATTTTTTATTTTAATAAGTGAAATAGTAATTGTGAAGTGTTGTGAAGTATTTTATAAAAAATATTAAGATGAATATTAAAAATTTATTAAAAATATAAAATCTGTGAAGTGCAAGACGAATAAAATAAGAAGTAAAATTGAATAATAGAAAAAATGAATAAAACGACACTACACTGTTATGAATTCTAATTAAAACAGCAACAAAAAGTATCTTTTTGTGTTTTTGTTTTGAATTTTTATTTTATGTTGTTTTTGTGAATTAAAAACGAAACCAATTGCGAGAAATTTGTATAAGAAAATTGCAAGCAGCAAACAAATCGAAAATCCTATTTTGCACCACACCATACTACACAAAAAACACATAAAAAAAAAGTAAAAGTTGTGTGTGTTTTGTATTTTAATTTAATTTATTAAAAAGTTGTGCTAAACATGGCTGATTTCGATGCAATATACGAAGAGGAAATCATTGATGAAATTGTGGATGATCCACATGTTGCATTTGTTCCAGATCCGATCGTAATTCGGGGTGCTGGGAATATGACAGTGTAAGTAATTTTCTTTTCGTGTTTCATCACATAAAAACCCTTTCGCAATACTTATATCTAAACAAAAATTATTTCTTTGTTACAGTTTTGGTTTAAGTAATCGATTTAATATAGAATTTCCATCTGGATTAGTTTCACGTGTTGCGCCAGAAGAATTTCAAGCGACAATTCAACGAATAAATGGCGTGCTGAAGAAAACCCTTCCCGTTAATGTAAAATGGTTGTTTTGCGGTTGTGTGTGCTGTTGCTGTACATTGGGATGTTCACTATGGCCTGTGATATGTTTAAGTAAAAGGGTAAGTCAATGACAAATCGTATACATACATGCATTACTGATTGACCTACTCTTAATCCATGTCGTTTTGTACATACGTAAAAATGTACTTGATTTGACTGTTATACCTATATTTATATTTACATACATAAAATCCGATTTATTTAATTTTATATTAAGTTTATATAACCTTAATAAAATAAACTCTCATACTCTGCTTGAAATTATATATGTTTAAATGGCAAACATATAAAACCCAGTCTCGTTGCTTTTATATACATAAGTCATGAATATTGAACAGAAAACCTATCTCAATAAAGTACATACATAATACTGGGCAGTGAACTGTGACGAAGGCGAAAAGCGTAACTTGTCTTAATTTTAAAAGTGAAATTATTATGTGACGTGAGCTGTGTAGCGCGTCAAAGATGTAAACACGTTATGCCCTTGAGAATGCAAGAGACAAGTTAATCTAATAAGTTTTTTTGTATGACGCAATGTAAATCGCTGATAAATGATCTGATGAGCAATTCAACCTTGGTTAAAATATTGTAATACGAAAATAACTCTATTCTGTTATCTTGCATTTTCTCGCAAGAAGATGTACAAAACGATTATCGTTAGATTGGCCTTGGCGTGAAATTAGTCGATAACAACGGATTACTTTTGCAAGATTTATGGAAATGTTAGCATTTATAATATTTCAGTACACACTTGGAAAATAATTTTCTTTAAAATTTCTTTGAATTTTGATAAAGACTGCTAAGATTATTAAGGCGGATTCCGTGTTGCATTCTTTCGTTCCTTCCTTCTGAATTTTTTTTTAAATCAATCCAAGCCTTGCTTCCCTCGTTTCTTCCTTCTGAATTTTTCGGAAAAAAATTTACAAGAAAAAAACGTAATTTTTAATCAATACAATTTGTTTAAAAAAATTTCAGAAGGAACGAAAGAATGCAACACTGAACCCACCTTTAATTTATGGTTGCTTAAGTTGATCTTTAGAGTATGTCTAATTAATCGTAAAACGTTGTATTTAGATTTAACGAATAATATTATGAAGTTATCTGACGCTGAAACAATTGTTTTGCAAGTAACCTTCCACGAAGCACAAGGATTAACCTCACCAAATGTGATATGTATTAGAATCAATTCTCAATCACTTGAGATGTTCGATAGTGTACCGCATGCCATAGTAGCAATTTCAAGGCGCACACAGTCATTTAAATATTTTTCATCAGTGGCTAATGATAGACTACACTCACTTTTAATAAAACCTCGAACCTATACTAATACTAATACTACTGCCTATATTGATCGGTTTATGAAAAATTTGCAATTTACTATCAAAACGTCAACAAAATTGCATCGTTCTTTTTAAAGTCAAACTACCTTATTTATGTTATTTGTAAAACATCATTAAACCCCGGCATAATGAGCATCGAATTTTTTGGCCATGATTACGTTGTTTACAGTAACTTTAGCCCCATCGAGAGTCGAACAAATTGGTGTAAAAATCAAAATCACAACCACCACAACAACCTCAATCAAATAGTGATCATTACGCAACTTGCATCGATGCTATTGATGAAATTATTAATACACCAAACTCGTCAGATTTAGTTCTTGTGCTTGGTGATTTTAATCTTCCACATATAACTTGGGATTTGGACCCGGAACTAAATTGTATTTATTTGAACCAAATAAAAACAATTGTTTTCTTTCGTGATAGATCACTGAATCTTTTCTTCAGCAATGTCATTGATACTTTCAAAATTTCAGAATCCGTGTTACCTTTTGTAATAAACGATATCAATCACAAATCTTTGGATATTGTATTTGACTTAACTAAAATGGCGAGTTCGGACCACCTACAACCAATCTAATACTAATACAACTTCAAAAAACAAACCGTGTAAGGCTACAAAATTATCTAGAATACATCAACTGGCAAATAACTCTCAGTTCCAATGATATAAACGAAAATGTGGACAAATTTAATGGTATTATGCTGCAAAGTTTCGAACTTTATGTAACTATGTGCTGTAAATCACAAAATGCTGACCCCCAGTGATTCGATGGTAGACTAGTTAACTTAAAAAATTGAAAGTCGAAAGCGTACGTCAAAATGTTAAAAATCGGGTTAGAAGCGAACAAAACTATGTTTCTACAACATAGTAACGAATTTGAAATTTATTTCAAATCAAAATACAGGTCCTATCTCGATCAAATTCAAGAAAAAATCAAAGGAAATCCCAAACAATTTTGGAAATACTTTAGGAATAAACGCGAAATTGAAAGACACTCTGATATATGACCTACAACACAGTACCTGCTCTTCAAACGCTAAAGATATAGCTGACCTGTTCGCGGCGTTTTTTCAATCAGTTTATAGACTAAGCATTACTAGTGGATTGTATGAACAACCCAGCAATAACAACACATCAATAACTCCTCCTGTTTTCTATGAGGTTTTAAAGGGAGTTGTAGATGGTTGTGGTCTTGAAACACCGGTGTGTTTCCCGAAAACTGGAAAATTTCAAAGATTACACCAATTTTTAAATCGAGTAAACGAGACGACGTTACATGCTACAGAGGAATATAAACTACATCATCAATTCTTCTTCGTGCTTCTTGACCGAAGACCTAGCGATATCAAAGACAGTTTCATACCGCTCGATCGCTGCGCACGAAGACTTGGTTTGGAGGTGAACAGCAGTAAAACCAAATATCTAACAACACCCAGGAACATCTCTATGGCAAATCTCGGAATTGGCGACCACAATTTTGATGGTGTCGAAAAGTTTAAATACCTCGGGTCAGTTATAACATCACTGAATAAAATGCAGGCAGAAGTAAAAACCCGAATCGCTGCCGGACAACGAGTTTTCTACGCCCAATCAAGATTATTGCGATCGAAACATCTATCGCAGTCGTGCAAGCTCGCACTTTATAAAGCACTAATAAGACCTGTGCTGACTTTCGGAAGTGAGAGCTGGACCATGACCTCTAACGATTGTAGATTGTTATCTACATTCGAGAGGAAGGTCATCCGTTCAATTTTTGGTCCAATTAAAGTTGCGAACAACGAATATCGGGTTCGTATGAATCACGAAATAAAGCAATTCCTCGGAGGCAGCGATATCATCGGATTCATTAAATCCAATCGAGTGAGATGGCTTGGCCACGTTACAAGGTCCCCACAGCAACGGATGATTAACAAAGTGTTTCACCAACAACCAGCCGGAGTACGTCGTAGAGGAAGACCTCGACTACGCTGGCGTGACGACATTAAACAGGATATGTAAGCATTAGGATGTCGAAACTGGAGGACGAGAGCAATGGATCGGGATGGATGGAGGGCCATTGTGCGGGTGGCGAAATCCCTTCATGGGATGTGAAAGCCAGAGAGAGAGAGAGAGAGAGAGAGAGAGAGAGAGAGAGAGAGAGAGAGAGAGAGAGAGAGAGAGAGAGAGAGAGAGAGAGAGAGAGAGATCCGCATCAACTAATCTGGTTGAATTCACCAGTAAAATGATTAATGACATAGAAAAACACCATCAGGTAGATGTAGCGTACACGGATTTCAGTAAAGCATTTGATTCCATCTGCCATCAAAAAGCACTCCAGAGTTTATTCACATTTGGGTTTTCACTCGATTCCATAAATTGATTGAAGTGTTATCTATCAAACCGGTGATAATTTGTAATAATGGGAAATGAGAAATCAAACGTTACTAAAGTTACGTTTGGGGTTCCCCAAGGATCACCCATCGGGCCTTGGATATTTATTGTTTTCATAGATCGATTAACCGAGATAATCAAAAACTGAAACGTGCTGATATTTGCTGATGACGTGAAAATTTTTCGTACTGTTAATGGAATGCAAGATACGAAGAAACTTCAAGAAGACATAGATAGATAAAGTGAGTGGTGTGATCGAAACTCGCTTTACTTAAATATTAAGAAATGCAAAATCATGTCTTTCCATCGTAAAAGAAATCCTTTAATTACTTCATACAAAGTCGCAATCACAAAGTATTCCAAAGAGGCAATGAGATTATAGACTTAGGTGTTACATTTGTTGAAAATGCCAGTTTCAATAGGCATATTGAAAATTATATTGGGAAAACGAATGCCATCGTTGTTTTTAACACTAGAACACCATTCTACAATCTATGGAGAAAACAACCCCATTAATAGGATGTTCAAATCATTCAATATCATCGACGACCTATTCGACTTTAATTTATCAAAGGACAACTTCAAAAGTATCCTGAAAAATTATTTTTAAAATTTTTAAATGTTAAATCAAAATTTGATTTAGTTTTTTTTTCTTTAAAGTTTTTTGGTTAATTTTTTATTTATTTTTTTTTATTTTAATAAATTTTTGTTTTAAATTAAATAATCTGAAATCATACATGTTAATCACAGAATAGATTTCTTTGAATAAATAAATAAATAATCTGTTTCAAGGATCTAAGACAAACATTGTGATGAATTGGTTTTTCGTTGCTATAAATGGATTCTGGGTAGAACAGTATTTTTCAGAAAAGTGCTTTCAAAGAGAGGTTTTGCAAAATATTACAAGAGACTTTTTAACATGGGATTCTTCTAAACCGTGTAGTACTATACACAAAAAATGTGTTCCAGATAGCAGAACTTCATCCAAACAAAAATCGTTTAAAAACCCATTTTTTTGATAAAAGATCTAGTTGTGCATGTTCGAGAATCATTCCACAACTTCACCCTCAAATGATTTTAGAACACCAGTAAGATCACATACGTAATCCCCCTCGATCTAATTTGCCTGTTCAAAAATATGCTTGTGTTGTTTTCAGCATTACAACATTGTTTTAAAAACTGCAGTTTGGAAATTTCTTTTTATGAGGAAATCCGATTTTCATAAAAGTCAAACTCAAACCGTAAATCTACCTAGGATCACTTAAATTACGATTTTTCCAAATAGTAATGTGAAATTTACATAATCGTCTATGCATAATTTATATTTTTAAAATTTGTTCCATTCCCTGTGGAAAAATCCTGGCCGTGCGAGTAAGTAATTAATTATTGAATGCCATCCTTCACTGACCGACCGAAACTATATTTGGCCAGAAAGTTGACTATTAGCATAAAGTAATATTTTAACAACTTAGGAGTCAATGGTTTTATTACCATACTTATATAGTTCAAGTTTAGTTGTAATGCAAATTGGGAGCGTTAACCCGATTTCATGTTAGTTGCTGAAACAATAATCTGCACGAATTTTTAGGATATAAGATAAAAATTGTGATGAATTGGTTTTAGGACGTATTCCTACCATAATTTTGTAAATTTCAACGATTTCATTTTGCTGAACAACGTTGCTATAAATGTATCCTGTGGCCCTATTCTGGTTTTCCCGGAAAATTGGGAGTTCCCAAATATTTATTTCCTGTTCCTAAATGTATATTCTTCCACACTGGGAATAATTTTTCGAGGAACATTTCTTACGTAGATTTTTAAAAATTAAAACACGTATTGCGATCTTATTACGAGTTTAATTTATTTTTAAATCGATATTTGTTAGAAAAAATAATGTTTAAAAATTCCAAAATGTACGAATCACAATTTCTCATAAAACTGATGGGGAAAAATTAACGTCAAAACTGCTATAAAATGGAATTTTACGGGCAAAATTATAAGATACTTATTATTAACATGGGATTATTCTAAACGGTGTAGTACTATACGCAAAAATGTGTTCCAGATAGCAGAACTTCCTCCAAAGAAAACTATTCTAAAAAAACCCGTTTTGTTCTCAAATATCGCATTTTTTCAAAATCGGCTGATAAAAGTTCTAGTTGGGCATGTACTAGAATCATTTCACAACTTCACCCACAAATCATTTTAGAACCCCAGTTTGATCCCATCAGTAATCCTTCTCGATCTAATTTGTCCAATTTCGTCATAATCTGCTAAAAAATACACTTGCGTTGTTTTCTGCGTTGCGACATTGTGCATATATTGGTGCGTTTTAAAAACGGACGTTTGGAAATTTCATTTTTATGAGGAACTGAAATTCAATGGACGGTTTTAGGGCACCCAACAGTTGAGAACTTGTTGAGTAAAATCGAAGTCAACGTTATGAAAATGTTTAGCTCTCTGAAATGTATAAATCAAATTGCCAATGATTTCACTAATCATGATAGAGGAGCTGAAATCGTCCAATGGGCGAAGTGGAGTATTTACTTCAAAGTTTTTTACTTTTAAGTAAAAGTAAAGGACCAGATTTGTTTGAATAATCATTTACTTTTACTTTAAAGTATCAATTGGGAAATATTATTTACATAAAATTGGGAAGTATGTATTTACTTTTTAGGCATGCTTAAAATTGTTATAGTATTTACTTTGGAGAAATTTAATCTCAAAAATATTGTGGTATAAGTAACATACCAGTGCAACATATTTGTTAATGTATTAAAACTACAGTGATAATTTGCATATATAATAAATAAGAATTGCTTTCGTTATATTTAGCACTTGAGAAAATATTTAGTCTGAAGTTCTATGCACCCCTTCCTCTTCTCCTACTCCTCGCGTTTCATTAGGTAAACCGATAAATATTTTTATAATTATCTAAACAATTATGTTTACGCAAACGATAATTTTTTTTCCTTTAATTAATTCTAACTCTTAATAAATTACTCATTTTTACTATTACAAGGTACTATCTACTTTACTTGTATTTTTCAAATGTTGTAGAAGTAGAAGATAGTCTTTATTCACATAATTTTAAGTAAATGCTGGGAATTTTTTGGTTAAATTAGATAGTACTTGCCTTAACCCTAATGTGAGTGACGTGGGTACCCGGGTACCTTTTGCACTTTTAGACGTTTATTTTTGTATGTTTTACTTCCAATAAAACTTTAAATTTTATGAGAAGTTCTAGTTCAATTGGTAGATTACGATCATATTTAAAATTGAGAAATGCTCTTTAACCGGCTTGCCGGAAGGTAGGTGGGAAATAAAATACCACCCGCGGACCAAATCTGGATAGGGGAAGGAACCCTGAACAATAAACCAACCATGAAAGCAATGAGTTTACAACCAAACAGAATGTATACCCCAGTGGCACTATTCTCGTAATTCCCTGGGAATAGGGAATTGGGGAAAAATTTTATATGTAATTTCTATTTAAAATGTTTTTTTCTGGTAAAAAGCTAGTGGTAATTTTTTTGAAAACAATAATATTGGGAATAATTTTCCCTGCCAATTTAGATATGGAAAAATTATTCTCAATTTATAAATATTAACATCAAATTACATATAAAATCTTTCCCCAATTCCCTATTCCCAGGGAATTACCAGAATAGTGCCACAGGTGGTATGTCAACTTTGCAGTTGGCCAATCCACCCTCACACGAAGTAGGCTCAATGGATTCTGGGGTGAGCCAACCATTGCTAAACCCGTTTATACCAAGCACAAGTATTTGTAGATCACCAACTACACAAATGCATCCCGCTATTCAGCAGGAGAACGATAATGCTGAATGCAGTCAGAACGGAAACCAAGAAAACCACCACGATTTCACTAGAGAAAACGATGAGTTAAAAAAATCGTTAGAAAATTTAATGAAAATCAATGAACAGCTATTCAAAGAAGTCCAACAGCTTAAAGAAGCAATTGCTGTAATCAAAAATGATAATCAAGCCAAAGAAAATACTATAGCTATCTATGAAACAGATAAAGACGAATTGGCGTATGAAACGAGTTTTATACGAAGGCAAATTAAAACTAAACGTCAAAACAAAAAAAGAAAAACAGAATCTTCGCCTGAAGTGGAACAATCAATATAGAGTGTCAGAAAAAAAAACAACCCCAACGACCTGAACAGTCAACTACGGACCTAGTGAAGGTGCATAAGAACGTATCACTGATACCGAAAGAGAGACCACTGCAACCAATTAAAACATCAAACGTAATCATCCAAGGGGAAATGCAGGAAAATCAACCAACACATAAAGAGATACCACCTCCACCCATTAACATACTTAATATTAGTGAATACGAAACAATTAAAAAAATAGTGAAGTTAGTTCCAAACGAGTAATATAAAGTCACTGCACTGAATAATATCGTTTGGAAAGTGAATGCACTTGACCCAGAAACCTACAGAATGTTATAAAATGCAATCACCGCTCAAAACAAAGAATGGTTCACCTATGAAAACAAGGCTGAGCAACCAATTAAAGTCATGGCCAGACGGCTACATCATACATGCCCGAACGAAGAAACAATTGAGGAACTTAGCCATAAAGGATTCAAAATTCTAAACGCTGTGAACATATTAAAGAGAAAGGTCACTAAAAGCAAACGGTGAACGAGAAACAACCAAAGTTGGTCTGCTCCTTTTCATGCTAACATTTAACGACGCCGAGAGATGGGGTATATGGAATCAAAGCAATCCTTAATATGAAAGTTAACATTGAGACATTAAAAAAGAACCCTATAGTAGAATACCACCGTGCTACAACTGCCAGGCATATAACCACACACGCAAATACTGCAATAGGGAACCGAGATGCGTAAAGTGCGCTGGGAAACATCTAACAAAAGAATGCAACAAAAGTAAGAACGAACCATTGAAATGCATACACTGTGGTAATCATCACCCAGCAAATTACAGAGGCTGCGAGGTAGCGAAGGAGCTGCAAAGAATGAGAGACAACAAGAGAAATCAAACAAGTCAGAGTTGTCAACCTAGGATGCAATCCTACTCAAAACGAATCCCCCTAAATAGCGGCAAAGTAAAAGAAGGCATAACATATGCACAAATGGCTAAGCAGAATGAAAATATCAGGAACGCTCCGAGTCAGGAAACCCATGTCCTGCAAGAAATACTTCAGCAGCTAAACGCTATCAATTCACATCTGGCTGGCCAGGACCAAAGACTAGAATCTATGTTCGAGTTACTGAAAAACAAGAACAGAGACTAGTAACACTAGAAAATACATCGAAGAGCCAAGATAAAAGAATAACGGATGCGTCAAGTAAAACTAGAGAAGTTATTGAGTACCTTCATTCTAGTCCATACAAATTTAACAAGAAAAAATAATGACACAATATTTAAGAATTGCTACCTGGAATGCAAATGGCCTAGCGCAACGCATCTCAGAATTAAAAGTATTTTTAAACACAAAAAAAATTGATATATGCCTAATCTCAGAAAGTCATTTTACCAGAACGTCGTATGTCAAAATACGTGGATATCAGTGCTATCAAGCTCTACACCCAGCAGAAAGAGCTAGAGGCGGGACAGCAATCTTCGTTAAGCTAGAAACAGAACAAGAGCGACGACGACGAGGGTCGACGAATAAATAAAAAATATCGCCGCAATATCGCTGTAGCTAACAGAACTAAAGCGTCAGCTTATGCGATAAAAAAACATCCACAAACGGCATATCCTTCTGTGTTTTGACAAATGAGGTTGTGGCGTTAGCCTACTAAATTGAAAAAATTGATTAATAATATGACGGTTAAATGATACCAACTGAGATATACATATATAAAAAACAGTTGGCAACATTGTTTCGTCGGTGATAAAAATAGAAATAGACCCTAAATTTATTTCAACGAAAAAATCGTCGTCGCCTGCGTCGATGGTTGTGTTTGTATTATATGTTTTCCGTGTTTTGTAATATGACAGGGGTTTTCGCTCGCCGCCTTCGCTCTTGTTCTGTTTCGAGCTTTAAGGACAATATAAAACACCACGAAGAATTAAAAATAGAGGAGGAAGCTATGCAAGTAGCTACTGTATCTATTGAAACTAAAAATAACAAGAGCTATAGTATATCAGCAACCTACTGTCCACCCAGATATAACACAAAAAAAAGAAGACTACATTAAACTTCTTAAATCGCTTGGTAGTAATTTTATTATTGGAGGCGACTTTAACGCGAAACACATTCTGGGGATCAAATAGAACTAGTCCTAAAGAAGAGAGCTATTTGAAGCAGGCAGGATATTAAAATGTGAGTTCCACTCCAGTAGAAAGCCAACATACTGGCCTACGGACCCAAATAAAATTCCTAACCTTCTGGATTTCTATATATCAAGAGGTATCTCCGAAAATTACTTAGCAGTTGAAAATGAAGAAGGGCTATCGTCAGACCATTCTCCAGTTCTAATGACAATAAGTGACCGGTAATAAGGAAGGCAAGCCCCCCACGATTAACAAATAACAAAACCAACGGAATACTTTCGACAGCTAGTCGAAGAAAGCATCAACCTACACGTGCAGATATCGAACGCTTACACGATAGAAGAAGAACTAGAAATCCTCATTGAAAGTGTGCAAAAAGCGGCCTGGGAAAGTACTCCTGACCAGCAAGAAATATTACAAAAAAGTATAACCTATCCAGTTGAAGTGAGACAGTTGGTTAACAAAGAAAGAAGAGCTCGTAAGACTTGGCAGAGAACCAGAGCCCCTGAAGACAAAACAATCCTAAACAACTTGTGCAACATCCTTAAACTACTTATAAAGGAGATTAAGAATGAGTCAGTTGCAAGCTTCCTAAGTAACCTGACACAGACTATTCCCTGTGGAAAGCCACCAAAGGTTTAAAAAGGCCTAAAATGCAAGTGCCATCCATTAGAATGGTTGATGGAACCTGGGCTCGCAGCGAAAAGCAAAAAGCTGGTCTGTTTGCCGAACACCTAGAAAATACCTTCAAACCACCAACTGGACGGATAATGAATATCTAACACCTATAAGCAAAGTAGACGAGGCATCTGTGCTACCAGTTACTCTGAGAGAAATCAAACAAGAAGTAAAAAACCTCAAAGATAGAAAAGCCCCTGGATACGATTTTATAACGGGGCGAATAATCAAAGCTTTACCAGAAAAAGCACTAAGGAAACTACAGCACATAATCAATGCTATCTTTAGACTATGTTATGTTCCAAGACAGTGGAAAGTAGCGGAAATCATAATGATTCCAAAGCCTAATAAATCACTAAACGACAAAACGTCGTATAGGCCTATTTCTTTGTTAACAACAACATCAACAATTTTCGAGAGACTTTCTCAAGAGATTAAAACCAATTATAGAGAGCAGAAATCTTATACCAGAACATCAATTTGGGTTTCGAGAAAGGCACTCAACGATAGAACAGGTACATAGGATTACTGATACTATTGAGGAGGCGCTGGAAAAAAAGGAAGTATGTTCAGCAATATTCTTAGACGTAGCCCAAGCATTTGATAAGGTTTGGCACTGCGGTCTAGAATTTAAGCTCCAACGAGATCTGCCAAAACAACATTTTGAATTGCTAAAGTCTTACATCAACGACCGTTACTTCCGGGTGAGACAGGACGGAGAATACTCTAAACTGAAGAAAATATTGGCAGGGGTTCCACAAGGCAGTGTTCTAGGCCCCGTATTATACCTCCTGTATACGAATGATCTACCAGACATAGAAGAAGCTAGAATAGGAACGTTTGCTGATGACACAGCTGTTATGACCACCGATGCTAGTATCGTTGAGTCCACCAGGAAATTACAAAATGCTATTAATATAGTGGATAGCTGGACAAAACGATGGAGGATAACACTTAACGAATCGAAATCAACATATATCAACTTTACAAATAGGAAATTAGAATATATTCCGATTAGTCTGAATTTCAACAAATTCCATATTCAGATAATGCTAAGTATCTCGGCATGGCGCTAGACGCTAAACTCAGGTGAATAGCGCATTTTTAAAATAAAACGTAAGAACTGAATTTAAAATTCAGAAAAATGCACTGGCTTATTGGAAGAAACTCCGAACTGACAACGCACAACAAACTGCTGTTATATAAACAAATCCTAAAACCTATTTGGACGTATGGTATTCAGCTTTGGGGCTGCGCAAGAAAAACGGTACAGTGAAGATCATTCAAACATTTCAAAACAAAGTACTACGTAGCATTGTGAATGCTCCTTGGTACATTAGAAATGACAATCTCCATCGAGACCTAAACATGGAATATGTCAGCGATGAAATAAAAAAATTTGCAAGGAGTCATGTACTGCGACTGCAACAGCATGACAACGAGGAGCTGCGGAACCTACTGGATCGCGCCAATGGACCAAAGCGCCTAAAAAGAACAAAGCCTTTAGAATTAATGGTTCCTTGAGCCGCTTAAATCAAAGGACTAGCAGAGCTGGGATGAACTAATAGGTCTCATCCCATAAGAATAGACTACTAAAATAATAAAACAGTTACTAGATAATCTATATGATTAGTTGTAATATTATACAGAAATAAAGATTTCTTAAATAAAATAAAAAAAAAAAAATATCGAGTTTTGTACCATATCGCGTTTTGAAATATCGCGTTTCGAGCGGATCCCGCTTTTTTAAATAACACATGAAATTAAAAATTTTATATGGGCAAAATGTTATTTACTATTTCAAAATTTAAAAATTTGACATTCTTTGTGTTTACAACAAAAAATTTCCCTCTGCCTGCACTGTAAAAATTAAAATTTGTTCGCAAGTTTGAAATGGTCAAGAGCTTGGCTCAAATTCTAGTGATTTGGGATTTTAAATTTATCTTCTCCAGGAATATCTCTAGAATTTTCAATAAAATATTTTTTATATTCGACATAAAAGACCATTCGTCTAAATGTGAATTGGTCTAAATGACGTTAATATAATGGAATTGGATTATGAAATGGGCACGGCATTTTCAGACGGTAGTACAAATTTTTAGTGTAAAGCCGAATAAATTATCTCATTTTTCTCTCACTGGATTAAACCTTTAGATTTTATTTATTTTCAAAATATCATCGACTTTAACATTAATATGAAACATTTTGTTATATTTTCTGAATGTCGACGATGTTTTATAAATAAACTGAAGTCTAATAACAGTTAATCTTATTTTTATAATATTGAGAAAACATAATCGATTGAACCTAAAGCAACCTTCTTGCTTAAATGAAATTTTTGGCAGGCAATATTCAAAGATTAACATTTTAAATTTGTTTACGAAATTGTCAAACATTTTATATTTGGGTTTCTCACTTTGAAGAAAATTCGCAGATACTCACATTTCAATTTTCAATTACAAATTATACAAATAGGTAGATGCAAACTATAGGTAATCGCGAATTTTTAATTATTAAGAGGTATTTTTCCGGATTGTCATTACACGTTTATCGCAAAAACAGAGAATTGTTAGTATTACCAGTGGAGTAGTTAGAACAATGGCAATATAATTTTCTAAACATCATTTTAATTGAATATATAAGAAATGTTATGATTGTCGATTATTCTGATAAGAATTATTTATATAAGTTTAAATTAAATAATCGTAGTTGATTCGACATTATTCCAAATGGGCAAATATTATAGATTAATATTGGCTTATCACAATTGTAGGTCAAATTGTGATCGGCGATAATCACAATAGTTTTTCCGTTACGATATTACAATAATTTATTGAATCTTATAATATTAATGTATCAGCTGTTTGGTTGTGCAATAATAAATTTGCGAATCAAAATTAAAAGCGATTGAAATAGGTAACTAGGTCTACAGTCTACGAAATCAAATATTTCGATTAATAATTTTAATCAAATGCTAGTGTTTATTTATGTCATCACATCACTCTTAAATAAACGAATTTAACTTGTTTAACTTGAAGCTGCACCTGTTACCACATACTACGTATTGTGAGTAATATTTGAAGTTAAAATTTAATTTTGGATTATTCATATTTTCACTAATTAAAATAACTATGACTTGTGTCTATTTTAATTCAAAGTTATAATAATAATTATGTTCCTGAAGACCAAAATTACGACGAAGGCAAATAACAAATGGCGCCAGACGAGCTCTAATTGAACCGATTTAGCGATGAGCATTTACCGGAAGTCAACTAAAAGCAGCCTTGTATTTGACGGACTGTTCTTGGTAGTACGAAGGCAATTGAAAGTTTTAGAAAAATTGATTTACACATCTCATTACAAATGAGCTTTAATGCTCACAATGTGGTGTGTGGTTCACTAAATTGTTGTTACTTTATATAATTGGATCATATGTTCGTAAATAAATAAAAATTGAATTGAATTGTATTATTCTTATTTACATCAAGTTCATGATCAATTTTTGTAGTTAGGAGTAAACCTCTGTTGAGCTGGCCTTCCTCTTTATAAAATAGGCAAAACAATAATTAGTGCAGAATTATCAGCTATTATCAGCTATTATAGGTTATCACAGTTCTGTTTGTATAAATGCTTGTTTCATTTTGTTTCATGTACAACGGTGGTTTACGTATGCCTAAAACCTCATGTATTTGTGACTATGTTGATATCAATTTGTAATATTTTTTTATCTTGTTAGAAAGTTATAACGCTTCCAACTAACGAAAAATGCACAAAATGTTCAATAATTTAAAAAAGGATAGATTGCCACTCAGCCGCAGCAAAACATTTGCGTTACGTTGGGCATTAAGGCTACAGAAATCACTTATTGTTTTGCAAAGTTTCGTTGAGGCTATTCTTGCCGGATTTTGCCAACTGTTTCGTACGAACTTAACGAATTACAAAAGTATCGAATTCAAATTTCTACACTAATTCGGCCTTGAAGGTTTTAATTGAATTCCGACCTTTGATGAGATGACAAACCGGCAACGTATATGACAACCGAAAAACCTATGCCAATGGTTGAATTCTTGACATTACCAAAAAAAAATGCTGCTCCGGAAAGATTGATACCATGAAAGCTGAAGTTGTTTTTGTGTGTGTGTGTGTGGTGAATATGTATAAAACATTAAAAGGTATCAAAATGTAAACTATTATGAGCTGTCGAAAACAATAAATAGAGAATGTTGAGCTCGTTCAGTTGACCTGGAATTTAAATAAACACACAAAGTGGTGTGGTTCAATAAACTAAACACAGTATTTTCATTAAATTTTTATTGTATAATTAAAACCAACATATTTATGAGCTTTCAATCTGAGATAATTTTGATTTTTAATCTCACTCTTAAACGAAAACATAATTTATCGTAAGTGGAAATGGACATTTATGTTTGTATGTGTAAACATGGACAAGTACAAATAATAAATTCTTTAAAATTGTAAAAATTAAAAATTTTGATGTTGGATGTATTGTATATCGATATATCCCAACAAGGATGCAGATTATTGGTAGAATATCTGTAGAATGCTCATCGAGCGACTAATCACAATATCGCTTATATTTGCAAATATTGTCGCACGAATCCGAAAAACTATGAAATTTATCTTTACTTTATCTTGCGCTTATCTTTTTTAAATATGTATGTCCGAGGTGAGCTATTATGATTTTTTGTGTCTACTATGAATTTTTCGACCGCGTTTTTTATTTCGACAACATCGACGAATCTGACAACGTTGAAAATACCTATTATGAATTTTTCGATTGTATCGAAAACATAAAAATCTCAATAAAATTTTATTACGAACATTTTTTATAATAAAATTTTAATAATTAAAATTATTTAATCCAATATTTAATATTTGATGTATAATTTTAAAAATAGTTTATGTATTCACAACGACATTCGGCACCTTAAGAGGTGTCGTAATTTCGAAAATTTAACACGAACAAATTAAATTATGTAATTTTGGGTTATTCTGGATAATAGCCAGATAGTGTTTTTTTATATGTGGTTACAAAAGAGACTAGCTGTATTTTCTAAGCTGCATATAATTAAAAAATAATAATTTTTATTCATGAACTAGTAACATAAAGCTTCATACTTTAAAACACTATAACATTATTTATTGTATCGCCTCTTTCCATTATTACGCGCTTCAGTCTTAATTCGAATTCACTACACTCGGCACGGATAACTTCTGTTGGGATTTCATCCCAAATACTCAAAATTACCGTCATAAATTCATCCAAAGTCATGTATCGGTAATCCTTAAGCTTTTGAACCCCCAAATAGAAAAATCCATGGAATTTAAATCTTGTGAGCCACGCAGCCATTTGTATTTGGCTATCAAGTCAGTTAAATTAGCTGCACACCGATCTTGAACTGCTTTCTGGAGGAGGTTTGGAGGAGCTTTTGGCAATAAATGTTTCTGCAAAACCTCCTCCAAGTAATATTTCGCATTTATTTTAACACGTTTATCAATAAAAATATGTGGAAAGGTCCCCTTTTGGATATAGCTCCCCAAACCATTACAGATGACACATTTTGGCACCTCGATATGTGTTTGGGACATCCTTTATTGAAACCGCCCAAACTCGATCGTTTTGAAAGTTGGGTGGAACTTTAAGCACAAAACGTTTTTCATCTGAGAAGATAATATCGTCATCCGCGTTCTATGGAAGCAGCTCCGTACCTCTAGGTGTAACTTTTGTGGCATTCGTAAGTCTGTGAATTTTATTTTCTTGAAGGCTGACATTTTTAAGTCGTCCCTGAGTATTTTTCGGATTGGCTCGGACTTCAAATTTATTTTTTTGTGTTTTTCCTTGCCGATCTGCTACAATTCCTGCGTATGCGCTCCCGTCCTATCTTTATTTGTTTTTTTGTTCGCACACTTCTTTTTCGACCAGGGTTTTTGCGATTTTCATTTGATCCTGTATCACAGAAACGTTTCATTGTACGATAAACCAATTGCCTGTTGATTTCAAGATGTTTTAGTTCTCGAAAAATCTCTCCACATTTCAAAACACTTTTGAATTTATATTCACAATTAAAGATCGTAAATTTGGCATGGTCACAACAACGCTATATCACGTAACTAAACTAACTATTTTTTTTTCATGTATATAGAAAACGAAACGGTACTTCACAATTTAAAAATTTCCAAATTATTTAGCTTCGTTTGTTTTGCGCGGCTACTCAAACTTTTGTAATCATATATAGTGGCCACCCGGTATATTAAAAAAAAAAATTCAGTCTCATCAGACTGCAGTGACCAAACTACCAAAATATTGAAAATAATTTGTCCTACCGAATTTTAATTATTAGCTAGTTGCCAACCCCTTTATTTTCTGGTTTATTTTCATCGCAATTATTGAAAACCGATTCATTTCAATCGCATTGAGCACAATTTCTGAAATTATATCGCATTAGCATAGTTTTCGCATTTATGCTTTCAGGCGACACCTGTGTATTAGACCACGTTAATCTGCAGAGCTACTTAGCACAGGCACCACCTTAAATAAATAAATATTTCGAATCCCGAACTGATGCATAGACTTATGAGCCCACGATAAACATGTAGTTTGATTTTTGAGCTGCAATCCACGCCCAACTTTTCAAGTTCAAACGCCAAATTATTTCAAAACTGTTGAAATTAAATATTTCGATGTCCGATTTATAAGCTTACGTTATGCGGGTAGTTAAATGTTTAAGCTTCTCTCCCTTAGCGCGAAATCGACCCTGAATTACTCAAGTTCAAATGAAAAATTCTTTTAAAATGGCAAAAATAAATATTTTGATTTCAATTTGTTTTTTGAGCTGCTACTCCTTACATCGAATATACCACCCTCACATTTGTTAAGCACCAACGTGAAATTTCTTGAAACTGCATATTATCACATTTTTTAAATTTAGTGGGTTTGAGTTGGGTAGGAAGCTTTGGAATAGTTTTTGTGCCATAGGATTACAGGCAAATATAAATATCCATAATTTTTGTCTTGCAATCTTGAATTGAAAAATATTTCAAGCTCATAAATCGATTAAAAATTTTCCACAACGAAATATTTAATTTCTATAATTTTAAGAGTTTGCCCAAACGAATTAAAGGGTTTGAGTCAACATTGACCCGTCGACTTTATTTACTTAAATTCCTAGTTTACAGAACGCTCTCAAAATATTTGCAAATTTCGAGGGCTCATGAATAATAGCACAAATCATGCACCTAATTGTTTCCCATAATTTAGAACGTAAATTAAGTATGAATGTATTTTTTATTTGAGATTAGAACATTTCAACTTCATCCAGGTTTCATTGAAAATCTACCTGGTTGTCCATTGTTTTATCATTAAGGTATAGATACAGCGACAAGATACAACGCCTGTCAAATTAAAATACACATAAACCATAGGATGCTAAGACAACCAATGTCGCTGGCGACGACGACATTGTCGCCGAATTTTTTTTAGAATCTTTCTAATTTTGTCTAAATCTTTCTAATTATGTTGGTAAACATTTTTTACAACTGTTTTTAAATGAATTTCATTTTATGTAAAAAAATTTAAATACACTCGATAAAATGATAAATGAAATTCTGGTTTTGTTGCTTCAACGCTGACGCGCTTGTTGTGTTTACCAAAGCGACATCGCCGGCAGACAAATGTATTTTGTCGATGTATCTTGTCGCTGTATCTCTGGTTCTGTTTATACCTTTAAGCCCTAAATTATTAAAATCGTATCGTATTAAATTTTCTATATAATCATTAACATTTTTAAATCTTTAGTGGTTAATAATGAATTGCTAAATTTTTACTTGTTTGTATTATCCATGGGCGGTAGATTCCAATATCAAGTTTAAAATTAAATTCGACCATTATTTTTGATTTTAGTTTTCATTATTATATTTTGGGAGCGCTTCAAGCTACCGTGACCGTATGGGAACAGTATAAAAAAATTTGTATAACGGTAGCCAACATGCCTCATCCAGCAAGAGTGAGACCTAGCTTGGATTTAATGAACTTATCAATCATTAATCTAAATATAACCTGAAAGACGGCCAAATCCCCATATGGGATATAGCACCAGCGAAATAAAAATAATTTTTATTGTTATAATGGAATAAGAAATTTCCTACGTATGAAATCAAAATGTGTCAAGTTTCCGTTGTGATTTTATTTTGTTGATTTGTGATCTTTTAAATATTTTTTTTATAATTAAAGCAATCATTTAATTAAATATTTGGTTGTCTAATATCCTACTACCTCTGTAATTTGAGGTAAGCGTATATGGTTTCGTTGTAAATGGTTTCGGAATCACATGGTCTACGGTTGCTAACGGTTAGTCTAATAGAGCTTTTGCGTGCCAGGAAATTCCATTTAAGAAATTTTAAAAATTTTGTTGCGTATACCTTAATAATTTTGTTACCGGACTAATACATTTTATAAAATTGAATTTATCCCCAATTAGAAACTTTTAGTTGATTAGTCATGTTAAATAAAATAATAAAATTTATATTTTACTATGCATACGCTCAAATTATCTTTTCCCATTTCCTGGAATTCATTCATAAGTATGATTAAATTAAAGTTGAAGTTTAAAAAAATTCTAAATAACAAAAATATTGCGGAATTCAATAACACATTTTATACAATTTGTACATATAATATAATATATTGTTTTTTACCATAAACTTTGTTAGGCGTAAAGTAAGTACACAGACGTTATCGTTACCTTAATCTTACCTTGAAATGTTTATTATCGATAGTTTTGTTGTGCGAGCGGCACATTTCAAAAACAATTTAACTGATTGTAAGCTGAATTGTGCCGATCAATGCGAGAAAATTAATTACTCACGAGCTGAACTAAATTGACGTTTTTTAGTTAGTTTTTTGTTTTAACCAGTTTCTTCTGGGTCTTGCCAGCTCGTCTTTATCCAGTCGAGACAAAAATTTAATGAAGACTTATAAGAATCATCTTTAAAGTAAATCATTTTGTATTGTTATACAATTTTCTGCCTAATTAAATACATTCGTCAAATAAATATAATATAATATATTCTAAAATATTTGTTTTGAGGAATCGTTAATTGCGGTGACTAAGGTTAACAAGCATCATAAGTAATTTCGACGTATGATTTAAATAAGCAAATAAACAAGCTCTGTGTTTTCTTGTGTTATTTGGACATAAAAATAATTCCAAAACTTGATAAATTGAATTTGGTGTAGTAAGTGAAAATTAGAAAGAAATCTGGCTATTAATCAATAAAATTATACAGCTGGTAAAAAATCATTTTTTCAATAATGATGAATACATTTGAATATTTATCGATTAATAGAACTGCGCCAAACTTTCTTTTATGCGAGTGTAATATTCGCACAATCAAATATTTGTACAGTTTAGTACGTATGGTGTAGTTAATTTTGATAATTTTCATCAACACTCAATTAATGCGAACGCCTACATATAATGTGCAAGTCTAGAATTTTTGTCGCATTATCGTTTTTTCCTACGGAAACCTGCTGGTAAAACCGTATTGCAATATTCAATAAAACAATATAAAACAACTTTATAGGCAGAACTTGTATTACATAAGTATATATGTACACATTGTGTACTTACTTCTCATACGGTAGTTTAATAAAACTAAGTGAAATGTGTTACAAAAATGATTAATTTCGTAATACGATTGCCCAACCTAAACTACAAAATAAAATTATTTTGAAAAAACAATATGCCTACACCACATCAGTATAAACCGTATACAAATATTCCGACCAACTATGACTAAATGTCACACGAAGTGGTTCTATACAATAATCCGATGTACGAACACTTACTTATTAAACATAAATCGCTTCAAAATTGTATAATCGTAACAAAACACACATTAGATAATAATAGTTGTTTTAATAAATGTAATCTAATCAATTGTATTGAATCAACTTCAAAACATGAAAAAAAATGCAAGGCAGCAATACAAAAATTTAAATGCATTTAATTATCACTCTATTATAAAATGCGATTAATTAATTAATTGCAATTAAAATATTGACGCTTCGCTTGTAAATATTTCTAATGTGAGAAGAAATTGTTAATGAAATTATATATCGCGCGATAAAGATTACTTCTTCTTTTATTAAATTAATAAATTATACATTGATCTGTTCATCATATATGATTAAAATTAAACGTTTATAATTGTATACATAGTATATCATGCGTTTGTAATAATAGTGGTTAGAGCTGTATGATCTATGGTATTTATTCTTGGCTGATTGTACAATTTTAGGTGTGACTTGGGGGCATCGAAGGTTGGTAATTATTTTTTCTCGATAGTATAATGATTGCATCAGGGATTCAGGGCTAAAAACATGTAAATTTTTAGGTCGATCAGACAACGTTTAGGGGTCGTTCAAATTAGTTTTTTGCAAAAAAGAAACACTAAAACAACTCTTAGTGACGTTTTTTCCTCCCTTTCACTTCAGCTCGTTCCAGTAATGCTGGTTTAATATTTTCTAAGTACATATAATTTTGAGTATGCCCAATCCAATGAAATGATAAAAAAGGTTGTTGTCGTAGCAGAAAATTAGTTTTTTGGCTCTACCTTTCAAATAAATTAAAACTCGGGAGTTCCAGCTAATTTTCAAATGTTAGTACCTATTATATTGGTCTAAATTTCACTATTTACGGTTAGGTTAAGTTAGAGTGGCTGCTATCGCAAACTTAGGTTAATAATGGCCCATTGTGATACCACATGATCCAATCTCGCCTTACTCCTGCTGAAACCATCCGGAGCTAATTATGTAACGTAAAATATCTCGCACTCCACAGTCCGCGAGTTCAGAAAGGCTGTCCATGCTAGTGCCGGACATTAGCATAGTCCATGCTAGTGCCGGACATTAGCATCTAAAGTCCATACAACTTCTACAAAAGTCATTCGTCTGTAGACCCAACCTTCTCGCATGTTTCCCAAAAAGGCAGTGTCCTGTCAGTATCCCTACGACCACTCCTTACTCGTTTCCCAGGGATACTAGTACCTTGGAGCGCCCCAGGTCCAGTTTTGGCCAAATCTTTTTTTCTACTCTGCACGTGAAAGTGTTGGTCCACCTCTCGTCTGTCAAGGCGATCGCCTATTTACTGAGCGCCGATTTGAGCGCTGCTATAGGCCTCCCCAGACTAGCCCTTTCCGTCAGCATCTGGAGAGTCTTACCGTACATAGCTAGTTCGTCTGCCCTGCAGTTTCCTGGGACGTTCGAGTGCCCAGGGACCCAGATTATCTGGATACTGAAATATTCGCTCATCTCATTAAGAGATGATCGGCAATCCAGTGCCACCCGTGACCAGAGAAACCGCCTATAGTGACCTGAGTGCTGCTTGACTGCCCACATAAATCGCGATATCCCTCACGGATGCCACGTTATGCTTCAACCAGGTCACGACTTCCGCTATTGCCACCACTTCAGCCTGGTACACGCTGCAGTAGTCAGGGTGGCGAACGGAAATATTAACATTGAGCTTCTCATAGAAGGCTCGGGCTCTTACTTTGCCGTCTGCTTAGAACCGTCTTTGAAAAGTTGCAGTGTCTCGTTTTTCAGTATTTATTCGTTCCTCCAGGATTCCCTCGAAGGACAGATGATCCGGAAACCTTTATTGAAGCACAACTTTGGTTTAATATAATCTAGATTCACCAGTTCTTTCCTTAGTGATCTAACTATCATCGGGTGTCCCGCCTGAAGACACTTTCACTGAAAGACAGCCGAGAGTCTGTTGCCATCTGTTTACCAAAAAATTCGATTGGAATAAGGTGGAACATAACCTCTAAAGCGCGTGTAGGTGTTATCCTAAGCGCCCCGCTTATAAGCATACAGGCCGTTCTTTGCACCTTCTCCAACATCCTTATGTAAGTTACCTTTTCCAGAGCCGGCCACCACACGCCCATCCCGTACATCAGCACACAGTACCACTGCGGTATAGAGCTAGTGTACCAGCTCTGGTTTCAAACCCCATGTCTTACCAATGGCGTTCGTACACGAGTAAATAGCTACATTAGCCTTATTCACCCTTTCTACAATGTTAAGCTTCCAGCTGAGCTTACTGTCCAAGATTATGCCCAAAAATCTCGTTCTGTCAGCAAAAACAGTCTAATGCTGTCCACAGTAGGGGGGCTAACTACCGGAATTTTTTATTTCTTAATAAATAGTCCCAGTTCTGTCTTGGAAGGGTTGATCCCTAATCCACATTTGCTGGCGCATTTCGTAACGATCAGGAGTGCATTCTGCATAACATCCCTAATCGTGTTCAGATATTTGCCTGACATAGGTATCGCTACATCATCTGCATATGCTATAACCCCTATCCCCTCTCTCTCCAGTTCCAACAACAAACCATTCATCACAACACTCCAAAGAAAGGGGGACATTACACCTCCTTGCGGAGTTCCTCTAACCCCGCCCCAGTACCGAGGTAATAATCCTGCTTACCAGCATCTGATGTAATAACCTACTTATAGGGTAATCCACCTTCAAAAACGACAATCCTTCCATAATCGCCTCCGTTTTTACATTATTAAAGGCACCCTCAAGGTCGAGAAATGCTACCATACAAAACTCTTGCGAGTAAATTGACTTCTCAATCATGCGTACTAGATCGTGCAGAGCTGTGTCCACCAACTTCCCCTTACAGTACGCATGCTGCGACATTGCCCAATTTCTTGGCTCAACTTTTGTTCGAATAAGTGCATCTATCAACCTTTCCAAGGTCTTCAACAGAAAGGATGATAGAGTTATAGGCCTCAGGTCCTTTGGATAAGCCTATGAGCTCTTCCCCGATTTCGGGATAAAAACCACTCTGACCTCCGTCCATTTCCTGGGAATATAGACCAATTGCAGACACCCCCTGAAGATAACATCCAGCCAGGGGAGGATAACTGCGGAGTTCCTTTGGATCTCTGCTGGTATAATCCGACCCGGGCCCGCCGATTTATAAGGCTTAAAACCGTTCAGCGCCCTCATGGTTCGTTCCCTGTTCACGATGCCATCCACATCTGTTAAAGGTGTTCTTCGATGAGTTCCAGGCTCCATCGAGCCATCAATGCTTCTCGGAAATTGGGTCTCAATGAGAAGCTCCAATGATTCTGCACTTGAAGCTGTCCATAACCCGTCCGGCCTAATTAAGTAACTAGGACTGGTTGGGTTAGTAGATAGAATTTTTCTAAAGCGAGAAGTCTCAGAGACCTCCTCCATTCTACAGCAGAAGAGTCTCCAAGACCCCCCTTTGTGCCCCACCCCAACTCTTTTTTTGTACTTTCTTAGGTCCTCTTTATAAGAGACCCAATCCCGATTTCCCCTTGTGTTCTTAGCCTTATTAAAGGCTGTCCTACACGCTCTCCGATAGGTTCCCAAATCCGTGGTCCAACATGCCGGTTTCTGCCTGCCCCTATGTGTTATCAGTGGGTACGCAGCATTAAATGAAAGATTGCATGCTTTTGTGACAATATCAACCATGCAATCTAATTCTTCTACTGTCGCCGGAAGTCCAGGAACATCCAGCGGCAATAGTTCCTCCAACACCTCATTTTTGTTCCAGTTTGTCCTTATGGGATTCCTGAAGGCTTTCCGGGCAACAGGTTTGATGTTGAGGTTATACATTATATATCGGTGATCAGAGAATGAGTGCTCATTTGCCACTCGCCACCCGCTGATCATATGAAAAATTGTTTCTGACCCAAAGGTCACATCTAGAACCTTCTGTCGATTTTTAACATTGAATATTGGTTCACATCCAATATTGTAAACTACAAGGTTAGTATTTAATAAGCAATGAAAAAATAACACCCGTCTCGTTAATGTCTGTGCTTCCCCAGATTGTGTGATGCGTGTTTGCATCACATCCAAGTATAACACCTACCTTTCTCTGACCTGCTTCCCGGATCAGTTCCCCCAGGTTATCCGGTGGAACCTCCTCCTCGCGATCCATATAGGCTGAGGCTAGCCATAGTTATTCACAGCCAACCTCAACGCTCACCGCTGTAACGTCCCCGCTACTAAGTTGTAGATGAAGAAAAAAAATTTTATTTTTCTCTTAAATATACGATCTGATCTTTTCAGAGTTGCTTGAGTATAATACTTTATACCCTTTCATTCGGAGGCCCTAGATCCTGCTATTGTTAAACCAAGGTTCTTGGATTAACACCATCTGACTTAGTCAGTCTGAGCACGAGACCTGCCGAGGCAGCCTGCGTGTGATGTAGGTTTATTTGTACAATGCTAAGCATTGTAGTCTACCTTACTCACCTCTACCTGCACTCCTTGTATCAGGATAGTGTCATCTGGCTCATTTATTTCGTCGCCAGCGCCCTCTCGCCGTGTGTTCCACTGGTTGTCCCCATCGGACTCCAGCGAGAGAACACTACCTTTCCTCATCAACCTCTCCTCGTCCGAAATATCGGAACGGCTACCCTGGTTGCCCTCGGTTCGTTTGACCATCTCCTGCTGGGTCCGTTATACCGCGCCCTTATCGACCTCATGTTTTTTGTAAACTTTAAGAGTGATCGACCCGAAACCGAAGTTGATCACTCCCTTTGATCTAGCAAGGGAAGCGAGAAATTCCTTATTGATCAGCTTGATTGCCAATCTAAAGCCCCCTTAGCCTCCTCCTGCTTCACAATCATCCATCCTTCCGTTGGAAGATCGGGATTACTGGCCTGAATGATCTCAAAGACCTTCTCTGGCTTATCCGGCTCGGTTGGTAACCATACGCGTGCTCTCGGCCTGCTTGGGATTTCCCCTCTGCTGATCGCCTCAAGCCTCGCGCCCGGCCACACCTCGCCTACTTCGGCCACTGCCCTTTTATAGGGATCAACCGATCTCTGGTCCGAGCACGCAGTTAACTTAACGCGCCCTTGGTGCCATCACGCATCTCTGCAGAACGGGGGGGGGGGGGTACCCCGGATTTTCGCTCAGGGGATCCTGAGAATATGGATCCTCAAGAATATGGAGTTTAGTACATTGTACACTACCGTCCATTTCTCAGGCGTGATGCTCCTATCTTCCTGACCTCTGTCAATGACGCCTAGCATCAACACGTGCTCCTTCAAGATTTCACTGAATAACTTCAGTTTCTGCTCCTTAGGAGCACCCGACGTCGTGTCTGCTTGCACTTTGGCCCGCTTACTGCCGACTGCTTCAAGCTCCTCCTGGGCCTCTGTCTTTTAGACAGAAGGACCCTCTCCGAGCTATCGCAGCCGACAGTTTGCTTGGCCCATGCTACAGATTTCTTCTGCTCTACTGTAAGCTGCTCCTCAGCAGTAGCAGCCAGTTTCTCCAGAATTCTAAATGCCGACCGTCTCTCCCTGTACTGTCTTCGCCGGAGGGATCTCTCTCAATCCCCCGTTCTTCTGTTTGGCTGTTCCGCTTCCTCCTGGTTTCGATATCATGGTGTCGCTTACCTCTGCCACAGATGAGGGAGCCCCACCTTTCTGGTTAGAGTTACTCCCCGAGCACCGCGCCTGGAGACCCGGGAGTGCAGGGAGACGTGACGCTCAGTACACCGTGGTTTGTGTTCGATGGTTTTATGGCGCCATCATTTCGCCTTTCCCTACTGGGTATCATAGGCACTCAAAATTTAGTGAACAAAGGTTAACCACTCCCCAGTGGTGAGACTCTTCTCTATTTAATTCACCGCTAACCTACCTATCGATGGGCCGTTCACTATCCATCACCTGTGACTATCCATCACCTGTGAATTTTTGGCGATGAAGCTCCATCAAGGACTAGTGTTTATCGATGGTATGGTGAATTCAATCGAGGTCGTAGTTCACTCCAAGACGAATTTCGTGAAGGTCGTCCAGAATTAGTTGTTGTTCCGGAAACCATTAATGCTGTACGCGAACTGATATTGCAAGATCGTCATGTGACCTGTCGTGAGATTGGGGCAACCTTAGGCATTAGTGGGACCAGCATATATTCAATGTTGCATAAACATTTGAATGTTGAAAAAATTTGTTCGCGTTGGATCCCACACAATTTGTCAATCGCTCAAAAAAAGGCTCGTGTCGATTGGTCGAAAGAAAAGCTCAAAAAATACACGTATAAGCGTATAAGACCGAAAGTAAACAGCAGTCGACTGTATGGGTGTTTCAAGATGAGCCGAATCCAACAAAAGTTGTTCGCGCACGAAGCACTTGCAAGCAAATGATCGCCTGTTTTTTCGGAAAAAATGGACATGTCGCAACCGTACCAAGAACAACGCAGAACAGTCAATTCTGAGTGGTACACAACCATTTGTTTGCCAGTTGCCTTCCAAGAAATCAGGAAAACCAACTGCCGAAGACGGATCACTCTTCACCACGACAATGCGAGCTCTCACACATCGGCTCAAACAACTGCATTTTTGAGCACTCAAAACATCGATTTGATGAGTCATCCGCCGTATAGTCCTGACTTGTCATCAAATGACTTCTTTTTATTCCCGTACGTAAAAAACAAACTGAGAGGTCAACGTTTTTCGACACCTGAAGAAGCGGTTGCTGCGTTCAGAATGCATGTTTTGGAGATACCTCAATCAGAGTGGAAAAAGTGCTTCGACAATTAGTTCAAACGCATGCAAAAGTGTATAGATCTTTATGGGGAATATTTTGAAAAACAATAAAGCGATTTTCGATGATTAATATTTGTTTTTGTTCTCTAATCCAAAAATATAAAAGGCAGCCCTCGTATTAGGGTGTTTTTTAAATAAAATTTGGCATCGCTCCAAACAAAATTTCAAACAACCGCTTTGTATTTCTTGACACAAAATCTTCTATTTGGGCATATCCCAGATTCTCAGATACGGCCGCTTTCTTCAAATGTAAAAATTTATATGGGTTTTCTTCTTCTACCTTTCGAACCATTGCCATTATTTTTTTGCTGTCTATAAAAAATCTTTATAATCATCTCGCCCATTATGTATTTTTCCAAGTTGATCATTAATAAAGGTAATACTCGTACTATTCTCCTTTTCTGGTGAACTGAAAATTTCTTGAACATGTGGGTCAGCTTAACCGGAGCTTGTTTGGGTATGGTTAAAAGAATTCCACTGCCTTTTAAATCTCTAAAAAACCTGAATAATCGGGCCTACTTGATACTTCCTTTAACAAGCTACTAAAAACAGCAGATACAATTAATTCATATATATGATGTCTGCAAGTAAACCACAATACATTTCTGCCAAGTCTTTTTTAAGAAGTCTGCCGGCCCCATTTAGCATACCGAGGTTGTTGTCCGTTGTATCAAAGCACACTCCTTTAATATTTTCTGGTATATTCCAGTATTCACGCATTTTATGTACCATTTTACACTGCTCTATATAGTATATGTAATCATTGAAACTCCCAACAATTTAGTGTTACCATAATCGGATACTATAACACACAGTCGGTCAACCATTGTTTTCTCTGCTATATATTCCAACATGATTAGAATATATAGCAGAGATACTGATTTCCTTCCTGAGCCGTTGCCGATGGCGACGTATGATCTCTTTGGAAACTGCAATTGATTCTTAATTATGCCTTAATGCATTTACAGTGGTGGCGATTAGAAGAGCTCTTGAATTGCTTATTTTCAATCAATCCAACGCACATACTATATTCTTATTAAACACGTTCTTCATATGTTGCGATAGGTACATATGATGGACGTGATTGATAAGAACATAGGTTTTGTTTGCTTTGGTTTCTTTTCTACTGGTGCTTGATATTCACAGCCGCTAGAAGACAATGCAAGTGAGCTGGTGTCCGAAATGATTTAGTTTATGTCTGTTTCTTGAGATATACTTGTAGAAGGTTGTGGATCATTGATCGCAATGAACGAATGTTAGAAGCATTAATATTTCGCTGTTGCTCGAGAAACCACAACTTTGACGGATCTTCTGCTTTTTCAATATTAAGACCATAACCAATGTCAAAGAGTTTCCATTTATCTATCCATCTTGTAAGAAAAAGTCTCTTTTACTTGTTTCAGTTTCACTTTTTCTGCTAATATTTTTTTTTGAGATTCCGATATGTGTCTTGTAATTTAATGATTTTTCTAATAATATTCCTCTTTTCCTGATGGCAAATACCAAACTTCTGCCAAATGGTAGCTATCTCATCCGCAATAGTGCTAGCTTGCCTACTTATACTAGGATTTGTCAGCTTGTGAAGGAATCGTCTAATTACGTCTCGATTCGTTGGAAGATTATCTTTTTGTAGTTTTTCAATAGATTCACCTATGAAATTATATAACGGAAAATATCAGATATGAGATTAAAAATACTAAGTGACAAAACTTACCATCAACCAACATGCGGTACGTTATTTTCCATGATTATTAACCACCAAAACTATTTCCGACACTTCTTGAAAAACTAATGAAATTTTCAAACTGTAAAATCAAAATCATAAATCAATTAATATTTTATAAACTTATTCTTACGAAAATCAATATTTCTTAACCATAATATCCTTAACGAACAGAGAGAAATCCGGTTCTCACCAATTACAGACCCCGCCCTTTTCTATTCTCACGTACGCAATAATATACCTTGAATTTTGTTACTCAACATATGACTCATCGCCTACCTGCGCGATCCGTAGATTAATTTTTATTGCTTATTTTTTTCCCCTACTTCTTTTATTTTTATTTTGCTTTTTTCTACTATATAACAAAATTTTTACTAATACAAATCAGTAGATACTCCTGATGATGACCTAACAAGTCGAAATCGATCGAGTGATTTTTTAAACTTTTTGAAAAATATTCAAAATATTCTGCGAAACAAAAAACAAGTGATTAATAAAAATGTGTTTATTAAGTTTAAACTTATTTTATTATTCGAATAAAGATGTTGCTGGTTCAACTTCTAAAAGGCTAAATTGGTCCTATTTTATACAGAATTTAATCCTTCGTAATAAATGCGTTACTCATCATGAGTCGTCGAAACTAGGCGTACACATAAAAGTACATATTGTGTTTAATTGCACTTTATTTATCTCCACAGAAATACACTTGTTAAGAATAAATCCACTAAAGTCGGTGTGTTCTTGCGTTACGTATGCACGGCAAACCGACCTTTTGGACAACAAATAGTGAAATTTAATAAAACATGATAGGTACTATTTTAAAAATTAGCTGAAATTCACGAGTTTTAATTTTTTTGAAAGAAACAGCCCGAAAATAAATTTTATACTACGACAACCACCTTTTTTTATCATTGCAATGGATTTGGCATACTCAAAAATACTTAGAAAATATTAAACCGGCATTACCTAGTCCGATCAACCTAAAAATTTCGTTTTAATAGAAACGAATATTTTTAGCCCTGAGGCCGATAAAAAAAGAGATAAGATTTCCTCCATACGAAAATGGGTCGCCCTAACTGTAGTTCATTAATTTTTATATACAAGAAAATTTACGGTAAGTATCTTTTCTACAGGAAGTCTGATAATGCTTTTTGGAAAATAATGGAATAATCGGCTACACAAGGTTATAGAGAATTTATGCTAAAACGTTGACGAACATATTAAAATTCACCATCAATCAGATCTCACAAGAGGTCAAACAACGCAGCCGATTGGAACCAATATTGTTATTGGAACTCCTGTCGATTCCGATTCTAGCGAAATTATATCCGCTATAACTCCAGTGAAATGGTTATTTGTGTCCAGAATATCAAGCGATATTTGAAAATTTCAAATATCGAGTTCCAACTGTCACAGAATTGAACAAATACCTAATGATCGTTTTGTTAGAGATTACATTTCGTACAAAATCGCCGTTGATGCATCGGAATTGAAGAATTTACTGTCACCGTCATCCTGGCCATAAAGTATTCTCGTTAACGAGTATCAGGCTCGTCGTGGAAATTTTCGTCATCAAAATCGGGCTCAATCCTCTTTGAATTTGGTGAGGAATAATAGTATTTTAACATCAAAACTTTTCGACCGGATGCTTTCCATTGTTTTAATTTTAAAAATAGAATTTGTTGCTTTACATTTATACCACTCTTTACATTTATACCACACATACCATTCGCACTGGATGTGTGTATTAAAGGTACATTAGAAGTACTACGTTATCCCAACAATTAAATTCTGGGCTGCGATGTTCTAACATCATCATGTCTGGATAATTTTTTGAAGTTTATTTCTCGTTTCTGTAGAATAAAATTTATCTCTGTTCCAATTTTTATACCCTTTACCAGCCTGCTAGATTGCAACATTGTGATGTTTCTACTGCGTTTCTATCATCAAATAATTTATTTTCTATTCTAGAACAAAAATAAGTGAAATAGGTATTGGTCAAATATATTCTAGTAGGTTGTTATAGCAATAGAGAAGAAATAATTAATAAACGAAAAAGAAGTCAAATTAATTCTAGCTGAAATTCGAGCGGGTAGACTTAGAAAAAATATCGAAAAATTGTGATGTTAGAACATCTCAGCCATGGTTCTAGGTTTACGAATATCTATGCACAACAAAGTACCTTTTTATATTAGACGTTATGATAAATAGTTGGATTTCTGTAGAATTGAAAATTGAATATACGAGGGTCAATAAGTCTCCTTTTCAACGATTTCCTCAATAACAATATGAGCCTAGCCACTCATCATCAAAAACAGATGAATTACATCCAAAAATAAAAAGCGAATTACGGATCGATATTTCTGTTTTTCCATTTTATTGGGAAACACGAGTGATACAACTGTCTGCCAAATAAAAATTAACCTGTGAACTAGACTGAAATTTAGTATGATGTCGTTTGACGGATGACAGTACACGATGGTAATGTCAACTTCTCTCAGCAACGCCACCTGTTTTCAAACACGGGTACTTATTGATCGACCCCCGTAGATTTAAATATATTTAACTGGTACCAGTTGTACCACCTTGAAAACAACATGACATTTATCGCACTTTTACTTTTTTTAAAGTTAGGTTTATAATTTGTTTTAATTTTTTTATGGTTAACTTAACTTGGCCATATAAATAATTTCATTATCAAGAAAAATGTTAATGTCATTTGTTTCATTTCAGGCAAACTACATAAATAGTCCACTTTCTGAGTCGTCAAAATATTAATCCTGATCTGTTTGATCAAAGGTCAACAAAACTAATCACAAAATTGTTACTAATTGCGTATGGCAGCGAAATGAAGCAATTTTTAAATAGAATGGTTTACTAAAATTTGTACTAGCAACTTTATAGCAATTCTGACAGATGACACTTCGTTCAATCTATTTCCTTCACGATTTAAGTTTTTTCTATTTAAATTACAAATTATTTTATTTGTTTTATTGGAAATGTTGTAATGTTTTAATATTCAAACTATGATTTTGAATCATTAAACAAGCGAATGACTAAATATTTAAATTTTCTACTCGCTGTTGTTGCTTGTTGCGCTTCATCCTTTATTTAAATTTAAGCTTTCTAATTTATTTTCCATTTTTCAAATTGTTGTATATCAAATGATACATTACTATGGTGACGAAATCAATTATAATTTGATAATGCGGAAAATATGTCATAAACATACATTGCAAACAATTTTAATTTTCACAATAATTTTAAGTAACACACCTTTTATTCGCCGCTCAGTTAGCGCCACTTCCTATACCAGACAATTAATTATATAATAATTTAACATTTTAAATATTAAACATTATTTTATTATTAAACAATTATAATTAAATTTTAAAATTGTTATACATAAAGACGTATTATTAGGAAAACCCATAATTCTCTGCATACTCTGCATCATTTGATTACAGCTGCGGCCAAAAGTATTAAGCATCCCTATTGTTTGTCATTGTCTCAACAATTAGTGGTTAGATAGGCGTTTTATGGTTTTACTATTCAAATAAAAAAACAGTAATAAAAAAAAACAAATATTTATGACTCCTAGCTGTGTTTTAAGACGGTTTTTCTAGAGTTTTAGTTTGTGATCAGTGCTTGCAGTGAACATACACGTGTTGCAATCAATTGCTACAATATTAGTAAATATGCACTAACATTTATCGCGTTAATTATGCCTAAAAAACCTGAACTTAGTGAACAGCGCCGAAAAATTCAGATTTTGCATGAACAAGGCATGTCTCAAGTGAAAATAGCCCGAGAAGTGAAATGCTCGCATTGTGCAGTGCAATATGCACTAAATCGCTTCAAACAGACCGGTGCCCATGAAAATAGGCCAAGAACAGGCCGAAGAAAAATAACTTCAGGTTTTGAAGACCGACTGTTGATTAGGCAGTCCCTACATGACCGCAAGAAAACTGCTTTAGACCTCGTTGCAGCTTTTTATGAAGCAAAAGGCAACTCAGTGAACGTGCATACTTTGAGAATAAGGCTTTTTAAAGCTGGATTAGAAGATTGCAAGTCAAAGAAGATGCCGTGGCTGTCGGAGCACAATAAGAAAAATCATTGGGAATGGGCCCTCAAATATAGAGATTGGACAATTTAAGATTGGTCAAACTTACTATGGTCAGATGGATCTATCTTTGAGGTATTGTTATTTACTTTTTATATTACATTAATACATGTCAACGTTTTTGAAATCACGCTCTGCAAGGAAAAAAATTAAATCTTAAACTAAATCTTTTTTTTTTTCTTTTTGCATAGATGTTTGGAACACCTGGTATGAATAATGTGATGCGAAGAATATCATCCAGAATGTGTGGAGCCAACTGTTAAACATGGTGGGGGCTCAATCATGATCTGGGGTTGTATGGCTGCCGATGAAGTGGGTGAAATGGTGTTGTGTGAGGGGTTAATGCGCCATCGACAACGCCACAGCTACAAATCAGCGCACACCATGACATGGATGGCTCAAAACGGACCTCAATTTGATTAAACACATTTGGTCCATTTTAAAGTAAAATATCCGAAGACACGATATAAATAATAAGCAATTATCGCAATTGGCCGCTTTAATGCATGAGTGGAAACAGATATCCCAAGCAAAATGTTTTAAGCTGGTAGAGTCAATGCCGAAAAGAGTGGCTGCTTTCATTAAATCGATCGATAGGTGGACCGACAATATATTAGTTATTTTATTAAAATAAACCATAATAATCACATATTCAGTTTTATTTACATTTCCTATGCCAAATCACCCTAAAACTGGCAGTACTGTAGGGTGTCCTAATACTTTTGCTCGCAGCTGTATAATTTTATTTAAATAATATTTTTCTTTATTTTTATATTTTCAGACTCAACACACGCTTAATAAATTACTTGAATGGGAAAATAGTCATTTATATCATAAGTTAGGTTTACATTGGCGGTTAAATAAGCAGCAATGTGATTCTAGTTCCATGATGGAATATGTACTTCTTATAGAATTTATACCAAAAATACCAATTTATCGTCCTGATTGAAGTTCGCGTACACTACTACTATTACTACTGTAATTTGCATAAAATATTCTTTAATTAAACAGTAATTATAAATATTTGTTTTGTTTATTATTTTAATCTCATTAAGGACATAAATTTAAAGAAATATATACAGTTACGATCATTTAAGTGCCCGAATACTTTAATACGTTATTAGATTATTAGGATTCCTTTTATATTAAAGAATATTATTAGTAATTAGTTTTATGTTTTTTGGCCGCTTTGTGAATGAGAGGTTGTATTGTGTTGTAGATAAATCATTTTGTTGTTCTTTTGTATTTAAAGTTATGGCCTATAGTAATTGAATCATAACTGTATATTAATACAAACGGAGCAAATCTTAAATAAATATTTTTTTAAAATCTATTCAGAGTGATTTTAGGTCCAAATTTGCTCTCTAATCATGTATACAAAAAAAAACGATCGATTTGCACAAATTAATATTATAATTAGCAATATAAATTAAAATAGATATGATAGAAAATAATAATCATTCTGAATAAAATTTTGGCTATACAAATTATATACACATAAATCTGACAATATTTAATAAATGCAAAATAAAATTATATTTCCAGAATAAAAATTATTTTTTACAAAACAAAAAAAAAAAATAACACAAGGGACAAAAATAATTTATATAATAATTAAAATATAATTAATTAACTAAAATGTTAAAATGTCAATATTCTGTGATGATTATTTCAAACTGGCATAACATAAAAAATATCGGGGAACTTTTATTTTTTTTTATTAATTTGCAGTATTATTTTTCTGTTTTATTTGTTGTATTTTAAAGCTGGTCTTAAATACAATTAAAATTCAATAACAAACTAAATTTATTACAAAAGCTATACATAAAATTTGTAAATAGTAAGTTTTAAGTTTTTATGTCAAATCAAATACATAATTAAAATTTGCATTAATTTTTTTAGTGTTGAATTTATTATAAATTATATAAAATAGAATATTATTAAAGCGAATATAGAAACTGGGCAATAATAGTAATTGTAATAATTGTAAAAATAATATAAATAATTTATGTTTGTAATAAAAATTTGGATTGGTCGGCCTACATAGGACAGAGTCGGAACTTAACATCGTCTTATTCTTTGCGGGTTAGAAGGGATTTAGACATTAATATATTTAAAATATTAGAATGTGGGAAAACATGCCGATATTAATGGAGTTTCACAGCATGTGAGGGGTCGCTGCTTAAAGTTTTGTTACAATCAAAAATTTGAGATTTTTGCAAACATTGAATGATAAAGTCCATGTTAGAGCGCTCGCAAGTTTTATGGCTGAGCTTCATTAAGAGTTTTTTTGTGCTAGTCGCAGAATCCAGTGGAGGTGTTCGTCATGTCACATACATTTGATTTTGTGTTTTCATAGTTAAATTTTTAATCATGTTCGTTCCTTTGTTTACAACAGCATTATCTCCATTATATTAATTTTCTTCTTATGCTTCGCGAAACGATGCTCTCGTTCTAATTCAGATGTTGATTAAAGATGAACATTTGATTTCCAGATTTTTATAATTAATGTAGTTTAGTGGATTTTAAACGGTACGGTCAGACCAAAAGTCGTTGGTTGCGAACAAATGAAATGTTGATTAATTTATTATTAAATATTCTACAGATATCCTCACTAACCCGACGTTTCACGAACAAACTAGGTAATAAAAACGAGAAAAACTAATGCCGTAATTTTGTATATTGCATTAATTTTATATGACATAGTTATAAAAGGATAATCGTCGATATCTTTTCTCTTGCAGATGTTGATTATACACTTAGGGTTTGTTTCTCGAGTGACAATTTTTTAGCACACCAAATATTTTTATCTTTTCCGCTGCTTGTCTCAGTTTTTTTTGTAGATAACCAATATCGGCGCTTTACGCATTAATTCCTTTCAAAAGAATCATCGTAAATTGTTAGATTTATCGCCATGCCAAAGTTCGTTTACAAGATTTAAATATTAAAGATATGCAGAAATTAATATCTAAATTTTTAAATTTGGCACCGAAAGTTTTAGGCAACACTACTAGAATTGTTTACACATTTAATGATGAAAAATCACGTATAATTTAGCGAGAACCTAAACAATTTTAGTACACCCGAACCGACTTTTCTTTGTGATTTTATACCAGCGTTGTGTTTTGTATCTTTTTTTTATCCTCTTCTAGAAAACAAATGTAGATAAAAATATACACTAAAAATACCATACCAGTGGAATACGCTATGAATTTTTCGGATCAGGAGGGTCAACATAGGCAATTGTGATTTACATCACCAGAAAATCAAATACGGAAAATAGTTTCACGTGAATGAAAAAATGTTGAGTTGCTGGCGCGGTCGATCAAAATAGAAAATGTATAAAAATAAATTAAAATGATTGAAAATCGGGAATTATGTAAATGATTAAAATCACTTTGAAAGAGCTAACAAATAATTAAAAATGTGACTAAATCATCGAATCAAGATAAGTTTAATAATATCAGGAATGCCGTTCTAAAAAAATTTTGGTTTCTCAGAGGCTAAAAAGATGTTCCGGTTTAAAACATTTATTTTGTATAGGGCAGTCCAGTTTCATACACAAGACGAGAACACGCTCTGGTCCTTCATGTTCGATTAAATGTGATAAAAAATTGCGTTCAACCTGCAAATTTTGATAGCGTTTTTATTTGATACTTTCGAAAATGTGCGGAATTTTTCCAAAGCGAAATTTTTTACATGTCTAATATCGTTGCGAATATATGAAATTATATTAAAATATTAAATATTGGCTTAATGATTTTAATTTTATAAAATTTTATTGAGCATTTGTGATTTCAACGTAATCGACTTAGTCGATATTGTCAAAAAAAAACGCTACAAGCAAGGTACATTAGAATCCATTGGTTCCTTAAACTAAATTGGATGCACTATTTAACAATTTCTACGAAATCTATGGTAGTGGTTTTTAAAATGTTGCAGATTCATTCAAAATAAACCACTGAAGTCATATTGACCGAATACTATTTGTTACTATTATTCAAACTGCTTTATCGTTCGCAAGTACTAAATACCACACAACAACACTTGTAAATCGGCTGTGAGTTTTCCTGCGGTGTAGCAATTTTTGCTTCGAATCTAGTATTTTTAATTGGGGCCTGTTAAGCTAATTGTGTTTTGCAGACTATGTAACCTATAACGAAAACAACATTGATTAAGTTCGATCAATTTGGAATGGTGATATTGCATCTAACTGAAACTCATCTGTAGTATTTCATTGCCAGCTATTTTATAATTTCATTTTCGTGTGATTGTCTTGTCTTTCAAGTTTATTTTGAGTCATTATCAAAGTTCCCCAATTGAGGAAGCAAAATATTTAAATTTGTAAAAAACGCATAATCAATCAATTTTCTTTTAATTCGTATACATATACGAGCATAAATATACATAAATAATTGTGTAAATAGTAAATTTAAAAAACAGAAAAATTGTAACTGCTGAAAATTGATTTTAAATTTTTTGATGCTTATCACAATATACCCATACCTCTCGATATACGAACTTCATAATATTATGAAAGCCATAAATCGAAAAATATGTAATATTAGAAAAAGCCGTTATAGCGAATCGTCGTAAAAAGAGGCTTCGTATAACGAGGTGCGAGTGTATGCACAATATTACGCGATAGCCGAGGAAAGTGATTTAGTACATGAAATACATATATGTAATATTTTTGGAAAATTAAATTGTTATTAAACTTTTTCTATTTGTTTTTAAGCATCAAGCTATTGTTATGTGAAAATATATTTAAACATAAAATAAAATAAATAATAAAGTTGCCTTTTAATATTTGTAATTATTAATAAATAAAAAATATTGTCAGAAATTCAGTTACAAAACTAAATAAAACAATATAACGCAATAAAATAAAATAAGTTTTTTGTGTTTGTAACAAACTATAATATTAATTATAAATATAATATTTAAATTTAAATTAGAATTTTTAATTGATACTTAATAAATATTATTAATAATTTTTGTGGAAGAAAATTATGAACAAAACGCACGAAATTATGAAATTACGTTTAATTTAAAATTATATATTTTATAGTTTTCAAGTTTTTTCTCAGGGGCAAAAAATTTATTGATTTTTCGCTTTAAATTTTTTTGTTTTTATGTTAACAAGTTATGCTACATTTATAAATTAATATTTATAGGATTTAAATTAAAATTGTTTGACAATCTATTTTGAAAATTTATCAAAATTATACGAGGAAAAGAATTATTATTAGTATTCTACTAAACAAGAATGATGATAAACTTGAAAACTATTTTTGACTTTTAAATTGTAATTTTGTTTGTAAATAATATATAACTATTAATATTATGTTTTTATATAAATAAATATAATTTAAATTAATTGTTAAATAATTATTATAAAAATATAAAACAGAAGAAATTTCGAAACAAAAATACAAAACTATTATTATATAAAAACTATTAATTATTATTGTATTGTAATCATATCAAGAAGCATAAAAATAGTATGATATATTTATAAAAAAAATATGCATAACGTCCCCTGTATAAAAACAAACAAAACAAGACATGTCCCACTTAAACTTACAAAATATAAAAATGAAAAGAAAAGTTGAAAATAAATCGAAAATAAAATAAATATGACACAAAAATGTCGTTAAAATATATACAAAACAAAAAATTTTTTTTTGATTTGGCTGAGTTTCAATTTATAATAATTTTTAGGAAATATTTCCGAATAGCTACCAATAATTTAAAATTGTATACAGGTGTTTTTTTTTTCATACAAATGCCAGGGTCTTATCTCGAAAAAAATAGGAGAAAATTTATTATATTGTGGAATTTTTCGACCAATTCTACTTTATATAGAATTTATCTAAACTAAACTATTCCAACCAATAAATTTGATTTGATTGACGAGGATACTCTAGAACGTGGTACCCAATTGACAGTCACTCTAAGGCTGCCATTTCCACATAGTGAAATTATCCGACAAACTCAGTTATCCAGAATTTATCTCAACTAAAACAACTCATGGCGCTAGATTTAGTTGGTTGTATCACTCTGTAAGTCTATCATTTCCACATAGTGAGGTTTTTCGGCAAACCCTACAATATCCAGAATTTATCTAAACAAAAGCAACTCAAACCAAAAAAATCAACTTGATTTACGAGAACAAAAATGATACCCATACTCTCTCTGGAAAACGCCTTTCACGGCTCAAGAAGTCCGAATTTTTCTTTAAACTGTAAATCAGATTTATCAGCTTTCATCCAACATTTCATCAGGTTGTGTCTAATATCCCTAAAGCTAGTAGAACCTATCATGCAGAACATTGCAAGGCATTTTGAAAGATACAGAGTTAGCTTTAAATTAGTAATTATAGGCTCCGAAGAAAAAATTAGCAAAACCTATGTCAAAAATTATTTGAAACGTTTAACTATTTCAATCATTAAGGTTTTCATTTTAAATCTAGCAGAACCCACATAGAAAAACGGCTCGAAAATTCATTCAATGGTCATACAATTAATTAAGGTTCGGTAAGGGCCAAATGGATCATTATAATTGAAAAATGGACTCCATTTGTTCTTGGCAAATCTTAGGGGAGTTTTAAATGCAACATAAAAGCGTCTTTAATTATTTGCATAACACTAAATGATGTTTTGCTCCTAAGTGAGTGTTTGATTCGATTTGCGTTCTGCTAGCTTAACATGAAAAACACAATGAACCAGTGGAGTACAAATTTTTTCATGTGCCATTTAATTAAGCCATAATCAGCATTTAATTGTTGCTCCTGCTTTAAATCTCATAACTCTGATGCAACTGTAGGGGAGGTTGAAATAAAGGAACAAACTTAATGTTGCAGTTCCTGTAGATTAATTTCCATCATTCCAAGGCAGCTTTGGTTCCGCTCATAACCTGCTATATGCGAAGAAAGTAGTTGAAATTCAGTCGTGCATTCTTGTTAAAAATAATCTGGATATCTTTGTGTTATCAAATTATAGTAATTCAGATGTGGTAACGACAAGCATTGCGATTTATGGTCAGCATCTCTGGCTAATATCAGCTTATCTTCCACAGTTATGATGAGGAAGATATCCCACCTGTTATTTTAGGAAGCTCATTAAAGGGGGCTAAAAACTAAAAATTGGAAAGTTGCAAATTCATTTGGGGAAGCACTGATACGAATGAACGAGATGGATGAACTAGATGGTATCGGTAACAAACGACTGACTTAATTTTACCTAGCAGCCTAGAACTCTGTAACATTCCTGAAGTAAATTTAATATTTATACCTAAGGTTGTAAAAGCTCTTATTGCAGTCCCAAAGACTAGAGACCTATAAGTTTTTCCTCTTCCCTATTAAATATTTTTGAAAGAGAAAGACGCCCCTATCGAGAAATCCTTTGAACTTCAGGAATACTCTATGATAATTTTTTTTATGCTTTTAACAATGTCAGCCCAGAGGTGATCACGCAGGCATCATCTGCTTTAGGCTGGGTATATCATTGGGTGGGTCCTTCAATACCAGATTTGTGAGTAGATGCACATCGCAAGGTGGGGTATTATCTCCTCTTCTTTGGAACTTGGTGATAAATGAGCTATTATTAAACTGGAAAGGGTGAGGCTTTAAGGTAGATGCTTATGCGGATGATTATGCAATTGAGATCTTCGGTAAATATCCTCGCTGGGCATTCTTTTCAATTGAGCTACCAGTTGCGGTTTGAATATGACTTCACACAACACGGAGTTGCTCCTTTTCGCAATGTAATACAAACTTACTCAGATCGACCCCCCTAGCTTAAATAGTATTGGATTGCTATTCACTGATAAAGCGAAGTATCTGGGTCTCATTCTGGACAGTAAACTAAGCTGTGTTCTAACATGTTAGAATAGGTAAAGGAAGCTACAATAACGCTTTACTCCTATAAAAATTCAATTGGAAAAAGATGGGGTTTAAAGCACACTGTACTTGCAATTGACCATTTTGTTTGGATACCCTTCCTTTTTACGTAAAACCAGTCAAGCTAATTTCCAGATGAAACTAAATTCCCCGTTCATAAGCGCCACATTCATCACGTCCTTATTTAGCTATTTTTATGAAGCAACTCTGACAGAATCTGGTGCGGAATTAAAATTAGTACGCCACTTTTTATCGTGTTAATTTCGCGCCATTCTGTTTTCAGATCCTCCGCAGAGAAAGGTAAAATCTGTTGTGGCTCTATTTCTTCGTAAATTACATGTTCATATCTCGGGAAAATTTCGCCCACAACACTATTAATGGATTTTGCGGTAAGGCATACTTCAACCGAACTTCTCATTACGGTTTTGTATGAACTTTTTGCAAGAGTCGGCTTTAATATTACAGCAACGGGTTTTGTAGCTGTCCTCAAATTGTTTCTAATGTGCTTTAGTCGCTGTCGGAAGAATATATCTGTTGGTCTCGAGTAGATTTATTCTCTCTCTATCATCTTCTCTGCGGCTTGAGTGCAGCTCCTGTTTAGCTCAGCAATTTCCTAGATCCATCAATATAACCCTTTTATGTTTTAATTGTGTGGCCACGGCAAAAGTACCATGTCAATTTTTTTTTTGTATGTGTTTTGAACCAACTTACATATTTGTGTATTCATTCACACAATGGTTTGATTCCATTTTGCGGCAATGTAGCCATTTGTGTATTGCTTTCAAACTTATTTTCGTTCGAAAAAAACACTATAACTATACACACAATTGTGTTGGTTTTACTTCAAAACAAGTGAATTTTTTTTCAAAAACGCCATTACATACTATGATTTTTTACTCACATTTGTGTGGTTCGGACTAATTGAGTCGTTTTTTTTGTTGAAAAAGGGATAAGGAACTCTTCCTATTTTGTTTTCTTGGTTGTAATGTCTCACCGCATCCATCTCCAGCAGCTGCAAGTAACTATGGTGTTTTTATGTTAAGGGGTCCGAGGTGACATTGTAATTCGCCCTACGAAAATTTTCTTATGGTGTTTTCCCTTCCCTCCAGCTTCTGTTGATACCGTCGCTAAACGGTTCGGTATGGCTGGTTTATGTTCTATATTGAGATTGCATGATGTAGCCCATTCAGGAAGGAACTGCTCTATTTTTTCTAGTAACTCTACTTCCCATATTCCGGGAGCTTTGAGTTAAAGTCAGCTACGACGATCACATTCTTTGTTGGAACCCTTATTATCAAACCAAGCTCAACAAATCTTAAGGAAACCTCCTACAATGGTGTATTGAGAGAGAAAAACCGATTATAAATATACTAGACCGACAAAGACATAGATAGCTAGCTACACAAAATGCTTATAATCGGACCTGCTGGTTGCTACCGCTATTTCAAGGCACAGTTGCACTGAAATTTCGTTCGTTGATGATTTGGTGCTAAGTAAAAAGAAACTTTTATGTATATCCTACGACATGGCCAATTGCATCTACACCTTCAGTTATAATCGATTCACTGACATTCTTTTTCATAGATCTGACTCCAATATTTATTAACGCTCGTGGGCCTGATTTTGGATAATTTTGGCTAGTAAATATAATCGGGCCGGTGTTGGTTACGGAATCCGAGAAAACTTTAATTTGTTAATTTTTTGAGCGTGGATATTCGACGATCGATCTCCCACTTGCGTGTTTACCACTCATTTGCGGCAATGTAGGCATTCTGGTTTTATGTAGCTTTTGAATCACATCCAAAGTAGAATGGTTGAGAAGTAGATTGGATTGAACAGTCATAATAAAAGTGGCTTTACTCTTATAATTACAGCATCAATTTTTAAATGGTTGAACCAGGATTACCAGGGTTACCAGAAATATTTGCCTTTAAACTGAAGGCAAAACTTCAGTCAAACGGACCATCCGCATAATTTCGGTATCATACAGTAGTGCTTCTACAGTTGTAGCGAAAAATTTATTAGATCGCATAGAACTCAAAAAAACCTTCTCAATTTCTTTGTTTTCTAGAGTTTATTGGAATATGTCAAAATCAGACCGGCAATCTTCAAAACGTTTTTTAAAATCTAAGTTAGCAGACTTTGTAATGTCCTTATACTCTCTATTGTGGTCCAGATTGCTGTACCACGCAGAACCTACTGGAGCTTATTTATTAGCCGAGAATCTAAGGCATTTTCCGATTTAGCAAGATGTTCAACCCTGATAAAGAATTTTTTGATGTGAATGGCGATCGGTGTACTATCAAAATGTATATCCTATTTTGGTGGCGGAGGATAGTTATATGCCAAAGTTAGTAGATTTGGAAATGGATTTTGATACTAAACGATCACTGCGTATACTTGAAATCGATTGGGATAAAATTGCAATTCTCGCCTGAGTTTCGAAGATCCAGTGTTATTAACTACAACTTTTTGAGAAGATGCTTTTATCGCAGTATTCGAGTGATTACAATTATTTATTCTAATTTCGCCAAACTTTTGATCACAGGTTAGCTCGTCAATGGTATATAGTTAAAGAATTTGAATAATTTTTATGTAAGCGGTTGCTTCCGTGGCCACTACTTTTGAAATTAGTTAAACGGCCTCTTACATGCAAGCTGTAAGAGTTTAGCTTATGTAAATTATCTGAATTAACATCACGAATAGTAATTTGGACTTCAGAAGCATCAATTTAACAGGTCTAGAGAGATTGAGTCTGTGTACTTCGGTAGATTCCAAATTTCTAAACTAATTTCGAGTGACTTGGCAGTGGAAAAATTATGACCCGAGCACCAGGTAGTTGAATACTTGGGACTATAATATCTTAGAGCCTGAACTGAAGAATTAGGAAATTTATACAAAGCTCACAATCTAGCGAAAAATTATCTGTAATGCAATTATCGGTTTCAAAGAGTACCAATTATAACTCCTCCAGCGATACTATACTTAGATTTTTTTGACTCTACCACTGAATTTCTGTTTGCGCAAAATGGGCATCTTTGGAGTGAGTTATCGGAGTGTTCCAAATGATCTTATCGATTTTCAAAATATGGCAGAGCCTTGAATTTTTAAAATTTTGCTTAGTTCTGGAAACGCACGTTTGTAAAGAAAAAAAGAACCCATGAGTTTACTATGCTGATACATCCAGAAAATGAAAAAACATCAGTAAATACCATTTTGTCGATTTAAATTTAATTCTGTACCGTCCGACACAGCTATCCTGCAAATCGACACCGCCCATGTGCCGGTTATACTCTTTTACTATTTTCGGGCATTGAATATTTATCGATTTCTGTTGGGTTTTGTCCCATCTCAGCACAGTTGAAGCAGGAAGCGCTGCGCATTAAGACGATAGGATAACATTTTTATTGTCTTTCCAGGGGACGAGGGACATCGTCAAATGTGGACGAATACTCCTCGTAAAACCCCCTAACACTTCTCTGCATTTCTTTTTTTTTTAATTTCGAGTTCGGTATGTGGTTACTTCTGATAGTACCAATCCTAGTACATACATAATGAGAGGTACTGTAGTGAAATAATTATCACAAAATACAGTATGATTCAAGCGTCTTGGTATGATACAACATAATCGAATAATGACATCTATCTGACGGTACATGTTTTCAAATAGAATACATGTACAAATATAATCATAATATTTACCAGAAGTGCCCCTGTTAACGCAAATATGTTGAATCTTCACTTATGCGGCTTGGACGGGACATACTGCTTCATTTATAACTTTGAAGTTTCATGCTGCACATTTGCTCGTCTATTTAACGATTTGCTTCAAACGCGTGTTTTTTTTAAATATGAATGAATGGTCTGATTTTAAATAACCTATCATGATTTTGGAAGCATTAACTAGTTGTCGGCGAAATACAAATTGTCTTTTGTTTTAGCAAACTTCTTTAATGACATTGCATCTTGTATAATTTTGTTGCCAACACCTGGATCACAGTATAGTCTCGTATTCGGTAATTGATGAATTCACGATAGAATATACAGATGCCCAAAAATTTCTTAAGTTCCAATTTAGTAAGTGTATGGATTAGAAATATTCTTACGAACGCTGTATATGTTGGTTTCATCTAGAATCATATGTATCATTTCATCGTCAAAAATATATGTATTACGAGTAATAAATTAAAGCGGTGTCTCAAGTTCTAAAATATTTGATGGTATGTGTCGCCAGTGAATAGGACGGAATGGAACTCGATTTCAAGCGGTGTATTTTTCCAAAGCAATTTCTTAAATGTCTCTCTCAGATTTTTCAACTCAACTTCATCATTTTGGACGTCATTCCCAGTTTCAATACTTTGTCCATATATTGTCCATAAAGTTTTGAGTGAATTTTAATAAATGAAATTGTTTACAACAAACACACTATGAATTGAACAGAGATGATCGAAGTTGTTCTTAACTAGTAATTGATGTAAGAAACCAATCTTATTTATTCACATGCTCGGAAATCTCTGACATTTTTAATATTCAAGACAGAACATAATTGTGTGTAACACGAAAATTCTTAAACATCTGAAATTATTTATCTCGGCCCCTACGGATTGCACAGAGATGATGGTTGTGGTTCTGAACTAGTGATTAATGTAAGAAACCAATCTTATTTACTCATACTAGTTCAGAATCACTTCGATCATCTCTATGCAATCCGTAGGGGCCGAGATAAATAAATTCAAATGTTTGAGAATGTTCCTACTACACTCAGTTATGCTCTGTCTCGAATAACCAAACTCTCAGAGATTTCCGAGCATGTCGATAAATAAGATTTGTTTCTTACATGAATTACTAGTTCAGAACAACTTCGATCTTCTCTGCGCAATTCATTGTGCGTTTGTTGTAAAACATTTCATTTTTTAAAATTCAGTCAAAACTGTAAAAATATTTGTGTTTATCAAAAAATTTCAGATATTATTATGAAAGTTTAATATTTGAGTGTTTTTTCAATTCTAAGTACTTATAGGCCACAGTGTGTATTTTGTTATTTTGGCATAAACTTCACTCCGATTATAAAAAGTATTAAATATTAAATTTTAATTTTTTAGCTATAAAAAAACAAAATTTAATATTTTTAAAAAAATCCCGAGGATTTTTAAGGTTTTAGCAAAGTAGGGGTTTTGGAAATCGGGATTTTGAAAGTCGAGATTTTGAAAGTCGGGGTTTTGAAAGTTGGAATTTTTTTTACCGGGATTTTGATAATTCGGGATTTTGTGATTCGGGATTTTGAGCCGATCCCACGATTATCTTCACTGTTATCAGACCACTCCTCTACAATTTTTTCAATCTCCTCTGGAGTCAAATATTTTCTTCGAGACGACATTATTGCACAAGTTTATCATAACAGCCCTAAATTGGAAGTTCGTGTAATGGTTACGAATATAAATTTACCAATATTAGAAAGTGAGTTTTTGTGTAAAATATGATACATAAATGTTACTTACCAATTACTAATAAAATAATTAAGGATTCGTTGATAAAATACAATCAAAATGGTTAATACATAATTAAATAATATTATAATTTATTTGTAGAAGGATATTACTTTTAATTATATTTTATTTTTTATATTTAAACACCACATGATTACATCAAACTAAACCGATCCGAAACGATCCTACTCACACATATACAAACGAGTAAATCTTTCTATATGAATTTGTTATAAATGATTTGTATGGGATAGTTTTACATGACGAAAAAATAAATATGTGTCATATATGACTCAAATCTGCATTAAGAGAAGGTCAATTAATACCCACGTTTTCATTCACTCACCCATTCACCTACTCACACAACTACAGTATACCACATGCACATTGCAAGCTCATGTGTTTATTAACTTCACCGATCGTAATCGATACGAAAATTCGCCTTTGCATGCTGCCTCTGCTGGGATTCGAACCCAGTACCTCCCGGTCTATGTGTCGAAGCTTTAACCACTGCACTATACAATCTACGAGTACCAATAAATTATATATCCTAAATTGCATATTAGAGGTTTAGCTGTGCAGTCACTGACATTCCACGATAGAAAACTATTAGATTTTCCGGCCAATTGCATTTCGTTGTTGATCTTTTCAAAATTTTATGTGAATATTACTAGACAACTTGGTTTTCACCGGTGCCTCTTATATTTAAACAAATTTTATTTACGCTTTTCTATATTTAGTGCGTGACCAAAAGCACACACACCCCCCAACCTTTTTTAATGAAATTCATTGCCATAATAATAAACGAAACCGGAAAAAAAATATTAGATTTGAAATAATTAGACATCTGCAAAAGAGTACAATAATTAATTGTGATTGACGTAAATCAGTGCAAAATTTATTTAGATAAACAATTAATTGGCAATTATTTCAAAATGATTGAATATGCGCAAAATTTTATAACAGCCAAATGTTTAGGTAATTAAATAACCGTTGTTCTTTTTAAACATTTTCCTTTAATATTTTTCATATCCAATCTCGTTAAGATATATTTGATAGAAAGTACATACTAAATATTATTTGCCTCATTCGAACCGATATGTGCTTCATGCATTCTACTTGCTCGTCTTCAGAATTGGTGGACCAGTCATTATCGTCTAACGTTTGGTTTTGCTTTACAGTACTCCTGGGCCCCTATTATGAAATTTTTCCGACGTCGTAAAATCCGTCTCGCGTCGGATATTCATATTATGAAACTAAAAATATCCGATCCGCGCGGATTTTATACTTTTATGAAATAAAAATCCGAGTTAGCGGATTTTACGACAAAATTCAATTGTCAAATACGACAGCTAGTTAGGTGACGGATATTGTATATACGCACGGAAAATAGATCGTAGTTCTTTTTTTATGTGTTATTTAATTATTTAGAAATTAAGAAATTTTTTAAATGTAAGTACATGTAATCTCTATTAAATTATTTTAATCAAATTTAAATGTGACAAGTGTATACTGAAACTTTTGAGTTTCACTCTAAAAATACATGTTTCATAATACGAATATCCGCCGCGGATCGGATTTCACGACAACGTATTTTCCGACGGTGTCGTATTTTCCGACCAATTTCATAATAGGCCCCCTGGAATCGTGATGACCCAAATCCATTTAGGAAAAACACATTGAACTTAGGAAGCCACTGTAAAGACAGAAAATATTAAATGATTTTATGGGCTAAATTAGGTTTCCCTTGTGTGTACTTTTGGTTAGAAGAGCAGAAAAGGATTTGGTAATTGTTTTTATTAGCTTCTCTCTCTAACTCACGATACAATGGACATATTTTCCTAATTGCTTGGAACTAGATTTTTTGTACGAATTTCAAATTGGTAGCCCAGTTATATATATGTTACAATAAAATGACTCTGTTTGTCTTACGCTGTAAGGACTTCTCAGCATTTGCTCTTGCAACTACATTATAAGAAAAATATGAAGATTGGTGTCACTTGGGTTCTCCTTACTTTGAAGCACAACTCCTGCAACTATTGCACAACTTTAAAAAGCTGGACGTATACGGTTATGTTAGGGTAGAGTGGTTGTCCTAAAGAACTGCGGCATATACACAACCAGGTCTGTAGCCGTGTGTTTTTTCGCATCACCTGCACATCAAACCATCTTAAGATCAACGAAATGTAGGATATTTTAACCTCCATTTTACCGAGGTATACGCCAAGTCATTTAGGAAGGGAGCTCCCAGTAATTTTAGTCTGCTAAGCGCTTAAAGAAGGCAAGTGCAAACCAAATGGAGATCAGTTTCTTCCTCCTTTTTATCGATAGTAATCATGTGAGGGGACTCCCATTCTACCCGCATGTCAGAAAGTCTTATATCACCTAGCATCATATACTGAGATGCCATCACCGCAGCGATACCAGCTGTCTGGATCTTAACAGGTCTAGTTTTGACCAGATCTGCTCATGAAGTACTATTGAACCAATAACTTGAAACAGTAATTTATACGTAGCGAGTGGTATATCAACATTTTTCCAGCTTAGTGAAGGAAGCAGATTGTGCCTTGTCATTCGAGTTTTTGCGCCTTGTCATTCATTAGCGTTTGAGCGTTTTAATTGAAACCTGATTGTTTATAAAAATGCGAATATTCCTTACAGATATTACGTTATACCTCAATCAACGGTTTCCTTATTGCGATACAGCTTGATAAACGCTACAGTAGCCCGAGGGATGAAAAGAGGTATACATTTAATTCTTCACAGAAACCCCACTCCCATCCATGTTTAAACTAGCAGTGCAGAAATTAACACCTTCAGCAATCAGAAATGCTTTACTCACCGGTGGGAATATCAGTACTAAACCTTTCTTCAAAAGATTGTGACGGGGTATTATATAATAGGAAAAATTTGGAACGTTCATAGTGCTAAGAATGGATGAGTGTCCTGCAAAGTTACAGTTCCACGAGATGAAAGAGTTGAGCCTTATAGCTGAGCTTGCTACCGTTTGTTTAGCTATATCTAGGGGTGTGAGATGAAAGAGAATCTCCAGTATTGTTATCAATTATTTTAGCTCGTTCTGAATATTTGAGGCTGGTTTCCAAAAACAGTAACTTTTACAAATATGGAGCCAACGTACAATGTGGAGCTCCAAACTGTATCTTTTTCATTGGCGTTTTTACTCTTTCTAATTTGAAAGGTTTCCAGCGTCGTTTCCTGTACTGAATAAGATCCAGATACTTCGCTTTATCAGTGAAGTCAATTCAATACTATTTAGGCTAGGGAGTCGATCTGAGAAAGTTTGCTTTTTCTGGAGAAAAGGACCAAATCAGTTTTGTATGGATTTACATTCAAACTGAAACTGTAGCCCTTATGGTATTTTTCAAGTTCAAGGGATTTCTTGATAGTATCAACAAGAAAGTGAATAGCAGTTTCCACAGATTTTCACTTGTAATATGCATTTTAGGATTTCGATAGCCTATTTGGCTCAATTGAACTCCTATTGTGACTTTCTTTCCGTCTTTCTAAAATTTTTAGTAGAGAAGAGGCTAAACTTATAGGTCTTAGGTATTTGGGACTCCAATGAGAGCTTTTTCCTTCCTTATAAGTATACTACATTAACCTCAGTCCATTTACTAGGAATGTCACAGAGTTCAAAGCTGTTCTTGAAGATATCTTCTAGCCAGGGTAAGGTTGAGTCACTTGCTTGTTGAACATCCGCCGGTATAATGCCTTCGGGTCCTGCCAATTTATTAGGCGTAAATCTATTTATAGCCAACATGATTTTTCTAATGCTTATAACCTGGCTTACATCGTCTATGACTCTGTTGTTCTTATAGGTCCTTGCAGCGCAGATTTAAAGCGACATGGAAAGAGGTGTAGTGGAAGCTCCAAGGTATCTGCACTAGTTACAGTCCAAAAATCATTCGATCGTTGGACGAAAGTCGAAGTGGTGGGACTTGAGAGATAATAATTGGTGCCGTTTACATCAGAAGACTCCGGCATTTTACTACAATATAACCTTTATGCATTTTTCTGCGATTTCTTAATTCGTATTTAGATGTTATGAGTACCAGTCCCAGTCCTTAGCAGCTTTATTTTCCTTTTCTCCTCCTGCAATTAATTTTTACGGGCGTTTTGAAGTACTTTTGAAGGATACGCATATAATCTGGCCTTTTTAAAGGCGTTGGATAGCTGGTTTACTAGTGCATCAAGCTGTTGTGTTGAATCATAGTGGGTTAGCGAAATGCTTAGGACATTTTTAAAAATATTTCAGTCAGTTTTTCACCTATTTCTATAGCTAGGTTTTGTCTGCAGATAAGGATTGATCCTCCGAAACCTTCCAATTCATTAAACTATCCATAATGGTATCTAAGACAAGTGTAATTTTTAGTACTTCTTGTCTCTTTCTACAGTTTATGGATAATATTGCATGAAGTGATGCAAATTTCCCAAGTCACCCTCTTCTTTCTGCTGGGATCCAAGCTTTCGCTCTAGTTTCACATGTTCTCTAGCGATACTTCTAATCTATCACTGAACCAGACTTCAGGTAGGCTGACAGCCTTTTTGTACATGGGCAATGGTCGGCACAAGGTATCAACTTGTCACGATTTAAGTGCCACCCTCCGTCCCGGCAAGCCGGAACGGGTGCAAGGTTTACCCTAATAATTATTAGGAAAGTGGACGCTAAGACCTTTTCCACCTTCCCTTAATTGTTTGACCATATATGTCGGTCTTCGTGGGCTCTGCCAATGACAGCCGTCACTAAATGCTCTTTCAGCACCTCATTGAAACATAATGTTTTGTGTTCTCTTTACCAGCGGAAGTTTATTGAGCTTTGCTAGAGCTTCCAGAATATTTTCCTGGTTTTGTATGTTGATACGAGGAGAACAACGTTGGTTACCTATGCCTTGGAGAACAGCCCCAACAGCATAATATAAAGATACTACATTAAATGCTTGGTTCCTCGCAATCGGTCTACTGAATTATTTATTTGGTCACAATTGAAAAATTCAATCTCGGGTGTTCTGAGGAACATAGCAAACATAAAATGTTGTCTCTCAAACGGGGTCTCGGCATAATTGTGCACCTTTTATAAAAAATGTCTTCAACGAATGATCAGTTCACTATGGTAGTTTGAAACCGTCATCATTAGAATTAATGGTTGTACTCTAGTTAAAGGAAGTCATGACTTGAAATACTTGGCTAATTTTAAAAGGATGGTGAATTTTGAATGAAGCGGTCTTAATATGTGTTAACACAGTGGAAGGGTTTGCTTTACTGTACACCATTGTTAAGTCTTAGCACGAGTTTTTTTGAACTGCAATAAAGCATTGTTTATAGACTAAGAATTCATTGCTTTCCGCCGCTTTACAACATCCACCTCAAAGTCGTAGCTACTAAAGTATGACACCATAGTGTTTTTCATAGTACTCCAAGAAGAATCGAGGTTATCTAGATTAAACACCCAGAACCAATCATCGGCAGTTTTTAACAAAAATAGGTGTATGACTTTAGTTAAATGTATTTGCGGGAAGCCATCATCTTTGCCGTTTGCTCAAATCGATAAACAAAATCATGTGCATTTGTGGTATTGCTACCATCAATGGGCAAATTTCATTTCTTTCGAATTTTATAACAATCAGACATACGGAACTGCGATTGCATAAATTGTTGTATTGCGGTAGGTTGCACCTGATACACGAAATTTTGATTTTTTTTCGTAACGAAATCCGCGGTTTTGGTTGATATTTTGTTGTTATTGATCAAATCTCCGGAGTAGATGCTATCGAAATTCCTCGATCAGGCTACTAGAAAGCATCTCCGAAGCAAATTGATAATTTGATGAGTAGTGGTAATGCTTTGTGAGTAGTGGTAATGCTCTATGTGTTTGCCTATCTTTGATAAAACGGTTGAAGTCGTGCTTGACCGCATTGTGCTGACGGAGAGATGTTCTCCATAACCTTAAATAGTTGACTAGCAGTAGGGGAAACATTGCGATCCTCAATCGGGCTCGCAGTAACCGCACAAGTGGTGCAGTGGTTAAAGCTTCGGCACTTGGACCGGGAGGTACTGGATTCGAATTCCATCAGATGCTAATTCCAAAACGAATTTTCGCCATCGATTACGATCGGTGATGTTAATCAATATAACTAGGACCCTCTGATGGAGGGCAGAATTCAGCGCCGATCCATCGTCCATGTCAATGTACAGGTTAACATGGAGCTTGCAATGTGCAGGTGGTATACTGTACTTGTGTGAGTAGGTGAATGGGTTAATGATGGGGCAAAATTGGCGTAAGTGTGCGAACCACTGAAACCTTGGGCTCACAGTAGTAACACTTTGAATGGGTTCAGCATTAGTTCTTCTCTCTTCTTTTTTATGTGTTCCTTCCATCTAAGTTTAGCATCTAAAGTCATGCCGAGATATTTAGCATTGTTTGCATGCGGTACTACTATCGAGTTTATCATTATTGGTATATGACTAAATTTTAGGTTTCTAAAGTTGACTTGGATTGATTTTGCTTCATAATTATGGGTTCAGCATTTGCTTGATTTTTTGATCTTGGGACTCCTTTCATAACTTTCCATATCATTTATGTACCCTTCGTATTAGTTTTGAAAGCGCAAAATTTACTAATTCCTCGGATGGCGAAGGCCCTTTTTGCTACGCTAGATTTGAGACTTCGTCTAACCGATAGCGACAGGTATGTATCTCACCTCAGCATCGGGATCATCTACGTGTCATTTCGATGGCTTAAACATTTTAACTGAATTTTCTGTAACCAGCAGATTTGTAAGTACCGTATAGGCGTCAGTTGCTTTGTTTGATATACCTTTTACTTGAAATTCTACTTCCGTCTCAGATGCTGTTAGTTTACTAAGATATATTTTAGGTTCCATTTTGTGTATATTAATTAGGCTTGAGTATTCAAATAGAGACAATACTAACTCGGCTTAATACTATAAAAAAAATAGAAGTAATTCAGCTTCAAATTGATTGAGTTTGATCTGATTCGATGTTCTTTATAATGTATATTTGTTAATAATAAAGAAAAGCAAAACACTATGACATAATTTTACTTAATATAAATATTTGATAATAATAGAAAAAAAATAACGTAATTTATAAAGCGACTAATTTTAAATAAACAAAAATTAATTATATTATTGATATTCTACCAATGCATAATATTGTAATATTTAAATGCAAAAATAAATTTGGGTAATAATGATTCTTCTATGACAACGAAACCATATACACCAATAGATATTAGCATGTATCATGAACGATCACAGATATTTATTACGAAAATTAAATTAAACAAAATTAAGAATCCGACGACAGCATAAAATCTATGAAGTTTCGAGGGGAGAAGTGCCATAGAGTCACTACGTATTCGACCAAAGAAATTCACGATGAAACCAATCATCAGCAGTCTCTAACTAAATAACAAAATGAATTTACAATTTCCTATCAAACTTTGCAACCAGGAACATCCAATACGAATTCATGTGAAGTCATCGCGTATCAGCCTCTGTTTTTATGAATGGAAAAATAGCTACAAAGGGTGGTTGGATGCATTACGATTATAGCTGCCCCATTAAAAATAATCGTATACGCCAACGGTAATGCGGATATTCCGTTCGTGGTACTTTGGCGTATTGTGGTGAAGTATCGAAACTGTTGCCTTAATTGAATGGTTCGTGTTATTATTTCTAAAGGTACAAATATTTTTGGAATGGAATGGTTGGACGATCAACATTTTCCAAATAATCTCAATTAAAAGGTAAGTGGAAGCAGGAAACAGAATTGGTGTCCAAATCCTTTTAATCTCTATTCGGTTTTGGTCGCTCTCAATTGTATAAGGGCAGAAACGGAAAGTCTTGGGACCCTCAATATAATTGACATCAAGTTCAGTAATTTAGGTCAAAAGGAAGGAGAAACATTTCTAAAATCCAATGCATCAACTTCGATGTCAAGTTCCAACAAGTAAAGGTTATTACTTCTTTTGAACCTTAACATTACCAGCGTTTGTTAATTGGAATTGACAGAGTCCTAATGATTTTTCAAAAGTTTACAGAGCAACGTTGTGAGGAGCCCCGTACGTGCAGGGTAGCAAAACAGGTTTGGCCAAAACTGGACCTGCGGCACTCCAAGGCACTAGTATACCTAGGAGAACGAGAGTTAGGATTGGTCGTAGGGATACTGAGAGGACACTGCCTTTTTGAGGAACATGCAAGAAGGCTAGACCCAGACGAATGACTTTTGTAGAAGTTCTTTTTTTTAGAGATGTTTCGCCAAGTGCCTACGGCAAATAGCGTAAAAAGTATTAAGTTGGCAGATTTGGCCACCCTCGCCGTAATTTATCGTCGTTTGTTGGTAAGAATTTGTTATAATAATAATCAAATATGGTTTAACAGTAGTTGTAAAAAATTAAAATTGCTTCCTAACTATACTAACATTAGATGCAATAGTAAATCTTTGGAGGGAAGAAGAGCTATCAATCTAGCGCGTTGTAACTGGAGGGATAACGAGCTGCGTAAAGGGTATGCTACCAGGAACAACTTATATCTCCATCTTAAAGTTGTTCACACTGAGTTAGCAATTCGTTTGCACTCTGTTGAGTTCGATTGGCTGGACAAAAAAGTTCGTGCAGAGGTAGCTGAAATTTCACATATTCAATATGTGAAGCAAAAAGCTAAACTGGATGTGTTGCGAGATAAGGCTTATCCATTACCTCTACGGTGGTAATAGTGGTTCGTCTGGTTTCCAATTTCATCCACGTTTTAAGAACTTGTCCTCCGTCGTTTTCCGTGATACAGAGGTGCAAATGCTTAGCAACGGAGTGAATTTTGCCCCTACGCCAAACAAAATCGACCTTCGATCATTCGAAAATCTGGCTGTAGATGCCGAAACAGCCTTATCTGGCCAGATAACCCAAATAAAATCAGTGTGTGCGTTACAAATAAAGAAAAGTATTGATAACTTTTCTTCTCCGATAAACTCTTCTTCTTCTTCTGCTGCTTCTAGTACTAACCTCAAAGTGATTGGTGCGATAAAGAAAAAACTACGTGACCATGACCTTATAGCGTGTAAAGCGGATAAAGGCAATACAATTACCGTGCTCACAAAAGTCGATTACTGCAATAAAATTTCTGATTTTATTACAGAAAGTAAAGCAATAGAGCTTGGCAGAGATCCAACTAAGTCTTTTAAGACTTCGGTTAGTAAGTGTATCAACCAATGCCAGAAGTTATTTGATGGAACTGGTTGGAAGTACTCTGTCATGAATCCATCTGCCCCGATCCTTTATGTTTTACCAAAAATCCATAAAGAAGGCATTCCGATTAGACCAATAGTAGCGTATTGCAATGCTCCTGCCTACAAGCTATGTAAGGGTTTCATAAATTTTTTCAATTGTCATACTAATTTCTTTTCGGCTTACTCGGTTAAGAACTCGGTAGAATTGATTAACAAAATTCAAGACGTTGACATTCCGTTACATTCAAAACTAGTTTCATTTGACGTTGCCAGTCTTTTCACTTCTATTCCAATTAATACTTTATCCCAAATAGTTTGTAATTACTTAGATAGGGATGTTGTAGATGAGAGCTTACGTCGTGAACTGAAGTTAGTTTTTGAGACTTGTATTAAACAAAATTATTTCTGTTTTGATAATACATATTTCAAATTTGCTGATGGTCTACCCATGGGTTCCCCTCTGTCACCTTTGTTGGCTGAAATTTTCATGAATTTCTTCGAACAAATGATCATATCAAATAAGAATCCTTATTTTCGTCATATAATCTTTTGGTATAGATATGTTGATGACATATTATGTCTGTGGAATGGAACTGATAGACTGTTAGACTCTTTCCTTACTTGGTTAAATTCTCAATATCCCACCATTGATTTTACGTTAGAAAAAGAAGAAAATAAATGTATTAATTTTCTACATATAACAGTAACCAGGATTAATTCTACTTTAGACTTCAAAATTGATCGGAAACCTACGTATACAGACGCTGTTATCCCTAGTTCTTCAAACCATCCCCATAATATTAAAATGACAGCTTTCCACTCTCTCATAGATAGACTAATAAACATCCCTCTGTCAAATTCAAATTATAACACTGAGCTTAACATAATTCTTCAAATAGCAACGAATAACGGATATGCAACTAGGACTATATTAAAGTTATTAAATAAAAAGCTTAAGCGTAAAACTCTAACGGGTATTTATTTATCCACCGGATAGTCCAACCCGGGAAAATTGGCGTCGCTTAGAGTATATAGGAAAAACGAGCCAACGGATTAGCAACATCGTGTCCAATTAAACCAATATTAGTTTTGCTTTTTATAATAATAACACAATAAAGAAAATGATTTTTAACAATAAACCTAGAGTTGATCGCCTTTCCTAATCTGGTGTCTATAGGATCAATTGCAATGATTGTAGTTTCTCCTATATTGGTCAGACTGGGCGCAATTTTAGAGTTAGAGCTAAAGAATATTTATCTGGTGGCAATCAATCAACTTTCCATAACCATTTAACTTCAGAGAATCATACAGCTAGCTTGAACAATTTAAACATATTACAAATACAACCCAAAGGCAGACGTTTAGATACCTTAGAATCTTACGAAATTCGAAAATCAATATTTCTTAACCAAAATATCCTTAACGAACAGAGAGAAATCCGGGTCTCACCAATTACAGACCCCGCCCTTTTCTATTCTCACGTACGCAGTAATATACCTGCGCGATCCGTAGATTAATTTTTATTGCTTATTTTTTTCCCTCCTTCTTTTATTTTTATTTATATTTTGCTTTTTTCTACTAAATAACAAAATTTTTACTAATACAAATCAGTAGATACTCCTGATGATGACCTAACAAGTCGAAATCGATCGAGTGATTTTTTAAACTTTTTGAAAAATATTCAAAATATTCTGCGAAACAAAAAACAAGTGATTAATAAAAATGTGTTTATTATGAAAAAAATGTGTTTATTTGTAGAAGTTGTTTGAACGAAGAGGAGGAAGAGACGTTAGATCACTTCCTATGCTTGTGTCCCGCACTATCATGCAGAAGGCATAAGTATTTAGGTGTGTACAGTATGGACAGCCTTTCGGAACTCGCTGTCTGTAGAGTGCGAGATATTTTACGCTACATAAGTAGCTGTGGATGGTTTCAGCGGGAGTAAATGGGAGATAGGATCCTGTGGTATCACAATGGGCCATTACTGGCCTAAGTGTGCGATAGCAGCCACTCTAACCTAACCTAACGTTGTGAGGCGGGCGGCAGAGAAATAATGCGACAACAAGCGTGTTTTTTATTAGCTCCCGATATAGCTGTATCCGGAGCAGCCAATTTTCTATGTCAAAACATATTTAACGCGCTATTTTTGCATATAATTAATATATTTAGCTCTAAACTAAGATTTTTCATTCAACTTTTTACTTAAAAATCGATAAAAAAATATCTTGCTCTACCTATTTATCGGGAGCCGCTATCGGGAGTACTATCCATTTCAGGGGGAAACCTTAAATTTCCCTTGTTCTGTACAACGCTTAAATCAAAGAAAACTTCAAATTTTGACGTATGCCAATTTTTTTTTGTTTTTTAAAGTAAAAAAAAATATGTGTTTTAAAAAAAAAATTAAATTTATAATATAATTTAATTTTTATTAAAATTTAAGTACGCTTCGTGATCAAATTATTTAGCCGCGGTCGGATCAATAACGACCGATTTTTGGAAATTGTACAATTATGATATCTAGAAAATCGGGACGTGATCTAAACGCTATCGATGTGCTATCACAATCCACAATTTGCAATTTTGTACGAATGTACGAGCACCGTTTCGATCGATGTCAAAAGATGCATGTAGCAACACTGCCGAAAATCAGGAATCACATTATTCACCATATCCCATCGTAAATCACTATGGATACACCATGATTCCTTTTTACAGTTCGATGGACGTGGTGATTATGAATTTGGGCCAATCAGTGGAGCAAAAGAAGAGCGTGGGTCTTAGTTTTAGTAACAAACTTCCACAGAAAATTTTCCGGTGGAAGAAAAAGGATAAATAATTTTCCCTATAAACAATTTTAATTGCCTAATTTAATTTAAATTTATATCATTGTAAAATTATAATCATTAAAAAAATTTTAATTTTTGTACAATTCTTGTGTTAGCGGACAGTCGTCCAATTTCATAACATGTATCTATGGATTTAAAATACATAATAAAATTGTGAAAAATAAGGAAAACTTTAATAAATTATGTTTATATAAATCAAAAATATTTTGTATATTGATAAGAAAATTTATTAAATTAAAAAACACGATTTCAACTGTTCATTAGTTTTTCTTGAACCGCGTCGAAATCGTACATTGTTTCGCGCATTGATGAACCCTGTTTAGGCATGGTATACTTATTTGTTGTGGTAAGTAATCGTGGGACTAGATTGTGGATCGCGGTAACACACTATTTATTAGTTCGATCATGTGAGCGTCTTCGTGGAAAAATAGTAATTGCTCTCCGAAAAATTCATTGGCACATAGACGACATGGAAACTGATCAGTTTCGTCTTGTTCATCCAGAAAATATTCGGCTTGGTTGAAGTTTGGGAACCTTCGTCTTTTATAAAATACTTATCCGGAGCATGTGAGTTTTTCATTTGGTGGATCTTCATCTTCAAGACGCTCTTCGAGTTCGTCATCCGGTTCGGACGTTAAAGTGGAGGTTCAACATCTCGCGACTGTTAAGTTTGTGGTAAATCATATTCTTCTAGAAAGATAGGTTCCATTCAGTAGATGGACTGTCACATAAATTTGTTGTCATTGGTTCTTCAGTGTGTTATCTCTTAAGCAGACTTATTGAAGGCATTTTGCTCAAGGTGATATCATCATCCGTCTGAGATTTATCGTAACTGGATCGAGGAATCGTTTATCTCTTCAGGGCATAAATTGTTCAATACTTGAAACAAATATTGTTGGGATTCGTACAGTAACGAGCCCGTTGTGTTTTCTTGGGTCTCGAATTAGGTGGCTGATCGTGACTGCCCATTTCTGAGCGCTAGAAAAGAACAGTACATTGGATTAAAATCCTCTACCTACCTACAGGATCGAAATAATTCAATGGAACTTACTAATCCCCATTCTTTGGAAATTCGAAATAATGGATCATACGGTTTTTAAGTTGCGAATTATAGCATGAATGGGCACAACACCGTTTCGACATTTGCACACCCATAAATCCATTATCACTATCGCTGTCATCTATTTTTATGTTACTATCATCTGCGGTTGATTGCAGCATTCTGAAATTAAAAAGATCGTTATAGAGCGATCCTTACTTGGATGGTTCCAGCCAAATACGTACTTGTTCATGTCGCATGGCATATAACTAATATTGTATTCCGTAAATATTGTCCTAATTTTAACGGGCCGTTCAGCGTTTTGTAATTCATAAAATAAAATTTCTTTTTCAACGGGTGTCCTCCAATTCATTTGGTATATTATTCCAGTACGGATTATCGCAATCAAATAAAATTTCCGAGTTATTCGATTCCAGCGTACTTAAAAAAGCTTGATTCAAACTCTTCATATCGCTTAAACTCGATTTTATATCGGCAATACCGTATCTAGTTTACAATTTATCATTCCTTTACATTTTGTTCCGGTTGAACTTTGTATACGTCGCGTTTTTGCTTTAGCCTTGGCCCTTGCTTTTGGATCCTGCACATCATTACTACCCTCAGCAATTAAACTATCCATTTTGGTTCCCCTTCATTCTCATTTCTTTTACCGCCGACATTCATACGAGATAAACCACCAGACGTTCAAATCACTTCGTTTTGGACGATATCGACCCGGTAACCATAAATTTTACACCGATTTACTTCGTCGTCTTTCATCTTCATCGTCATTCTACAAAAGAAACACAAAACAAATTAGAACGTTTAATGAAATTCACGATCAAATCTAACTCATTTACAACTGTGGGCAACGGTGTTTTGAATATTAATGACGTTCGAGAGGCTTTCGTTGGAGTAACCATTATATTTATAAGTATCACACAGGCACAGCACTCAAATTTTAAACTTAAAAACTTATTCACTATATTTACTATTGTGAACAACTAAATATTAATAAAACATTTTTGTTTAATTTATCTAATTTATTATTTATTTCGCAATTTGTTTGAGTTTAACATGTTTGCGATTTTTTTTTTCAAACAATATAAACACAAAAGTAGAAGTGTCATTCGACTGCATGAAGTTTACAATTTAATTTTTTTGATTAGTAGCGACACCAGTGAATAATGGCTCCAGTTTCAGTAGAAAATTTCCCTTCGGCTCCGAATAGTGCTCCAATAAAAAAACACGCTTAACATCATTATCGATGTCAAGCAATTATTGCTTTTTACGCTATTTGCCGTAGGCACTTGGCGAAACACACTTATACTTAATAAACACATTTTATTAAACACTTGTTTTTTAGGACATCATGTAGATACTCCTGATGATGACTAACAAGTCGAAATCGATCGAGTGATTTTTTAAACTCTTTGAACGAATTTTTTAATTAAAATATTCAAAAATCTAATCCTGCGAAATAAAAAACAAGTGTTTAATAAAATGTGTTTATTAAGTATAAGCAATTATTGCTTGGGTTAGTCAAGTTTGGGTGATCGAAAAAACGAGATAATCCTCCCCTACTAGCGGCATGCCACTTGACTTATCCAGGAGCAGTTTTTCTTTGCTAGCAGCCCTCGCACCTGGCTCTGATTCAATAAACTTATCAACCATTAATCTGAAATTAATTTGATAATGTAACCGCATTGAGGAGGTTAAATCCATACATTATATTATGAAAAGCGGTCAGCATATTTGGGCGTGTTCAGTATGGCCAACCTTTCAGATCTCGAGGACTGTGGAGTGCGATATATTTTGCGCTACGTACGTAGCTCCGAATGGTTTTGAACAGGAGTAAATGAGAAATAGGATCCTGTGGTATCCTCCTCCCAACAGGCAACTACTGGTCTAAGAGTGTGGAAGCAGCCACTCCAACCTAACCTAACATAACCTTGGCCTAAGTAAAACACATATATGGTGGATATGTTTTTTCGGTTTGTTCGGCAAAGTTGTTTGTCTTGACATGCGCAACAACTTTGCTGAACAAAGCATAACGAAAATCTTAATGGTTCAAGAGCTATCAACATGAAAATGAGTGTATATTTTGACAAATTTTTGAGTCAGGGCCAAACATGTTGATAGCGATATCTCAAAAATGGGGACTAACTTTGGAATGGGACTAGCACCATTGAATTCAGCGTGCCCACTTTGTCACTTTTTTCAACTAGCACAGTGCCATTTTTTATTTAAATAAAACACGGAATAATTGAGATATTGGGCTGAAATTTAACACACACTATGGAATTCGATCTCGGTCATATGGCCACTGCGAGCACGTTTGCAGCTATCGGTTTTTTGGAGCCAATTTTTAACCACTCTTTCGTATATATCGGCCGTAACGTTTTTAATTTCGCTTTCGATATTGGTTCTGAGCTCTTTGACGTTGTTGGCTTGTTGGGATAAACCAACGACTTAACAAAACCCGATGAAAAAAAATTCAACGGCGTTAATTCGCATTAGCTAGGTGGCCATTCGACATGATCATTTCTCGAGATTACACGGTTACCGAATTTCTCCTTCAGTAGATCAAATGTTTGACTAGCTGTGCTGTGTGGCATGTGAAATCAAGGACTGGCTTATACGGATCATCATAGTTCATGTTAGCTAGACTTTTTTAGTTTGCGTTAAGGGCCCTTTGAGCCATAAACTCATTAAATTTTTCAAATTTAATAATAAAAAATAAAAAATGACGTTAACACCAAATGCTTATTAAGTATAAGTAGCATCTTGAAAATTTAGTGGTATGTAAATTTACAGGATGATCCTACATAATCATATCATATGAAACCTTGTTAAAAAATAAACGGTTTAGGTTGAGCGTGCTTCTTCTTCACTGGCATGACTATATAATAAAAATCCGAAATTTTAATTATTAGGGACCGCTTGGTTATGTGTACTTAGGTGAAATTGATTTATAAAATTACCACACCTTTTAGTCTAAAGTGGATGATGTGACCAATCCGGTCAACAACTTTTTGGATACCACAAACAAATTTGTTTAAATACAACAACAAATTCTTAGACAATTTTGTAGTAAAGAACCGTTGCGTACATATACAATTTTGAAATTTTATTAATAAAACAATTTAAATTAAAGTTCAAGTTTTAGGGGATTTTACAGTTTTTGTTTGCATAATTTGCTTGTAATGAAATATAAATAGGTTAAGCAATATCAGATCTGAAACACTTTTATTTGCTTTTATATATGAACGTGTTTAAACAATTAATGGTTCTTTCATTCAACGAATTATGTTTGAAGTTGTACAGTTTGTATAGATTTTAATCTATGATTTGGTTGGATTGGAATTAAATACAATTGTGGTCCGGAAATGGTTTTGTGCCTGGTATACTTTTACATTTTAAGTGCACCTTGCACATTTGAGTGCTTGATTACTTTTTTTTACATGTGTGCAGCTAAGCTCCTCACAAAGGAGTCTAAAAAACTCAGAGAAACCAAAAAGTGTGAACTTTGGCGTACCACATCCCGCTGCAGTTATCAAAGAAAAGTTGTCAAAGTACTAGAGCCATGAAACCCTAGAGAAACGGAAATCAAACCTACTTTCCAAAGACATCAAAGTACAAGCTTACAATATTCTGAAATTGGTATAAAACTGGAACACGAATAAATAACGGGTCTGACCGCTATTGTCAAATGTTTCAAACAATTTTAGACAGAATGGAACAAAAGCAGATAGAAGAGAAAAGTATTGGATAAATTATCGAAAGCCTCACAAAATTAGAAAAAAACGTCAGGATAGACTCCTACAATAGAAATGAATGAGATTAAATAACAGTGCAAGAAGAGCAAGCACTATAATAGTTAGAAATAACATTTACCATTACGAAGTATACAAATATGCATCAAAAGAAATACAATCAACCAGCATCAGCATAAAGACAAGAAAAAAAAACATTCACACACCATTTCTGAAGTTTATTGACTACCACCAAGTTCCTAAAACTTTTAGGAGAAAAGCTCATTATTAAAGGAGATTTCACAGATTCCATCTATAAGAATAAGCATTGGAAGTTGGACAAGAAGCAACGAACAGAAAAGCAGAATCCTTTGGTGATCACCTAGAGAGTATATTTCAGACTAATGAGGTACAGGAGAGCAAACAAAATACAAGAAATAGAAGAATCTGAAGATGTGTACCATGAGTCCAATACGTCATTTGCTTATTATTCCGGCATTAACGTGATGCTTTAGGAACCGATAATTAAATCACATTTAATTTTATCACTAAAAAAGTTTTTTTTGCAAATTTACCTACCTTACAGATTTTTACGATGAAAATTTTTTTGTCTTACGATTGTTAAATTTTCGATCATTATCGAAATAATTGAAAATTTTGAAACGATTTGCGTGCTTGCATGCCTCTCGGTCCTTAATAAATGTACCTAACGTTGCGACAAAGCTAACCTCGCTTTGTCGCAACGTTAGGTACATTTATTAAGGACCGCGAGGCAGGCAAGCACGCAAATCGTTTCAAAATTTTCAATTATTTCGATAATTTCGATTTTTCCTTTGTAAATTGAGAGTTTCTCATCTGCAATTGGTAGCACACACATCGTAGGAGATTGTGTTGTGATTAAATGGACACATGCGGGACCGTAGGCTACGCGACGTTTTTTATTGGAAGTGCGAGGTTTTTGCCAAGCGGTCTTTAGTAAATTCATACATTTTTTGATGTATAATGCACCGGACGGTGGCTTTTCTGGCGTGGTAATATTTAATTTCATTTAAAAAACCTCAGATTTCAGGGAAATCACCTGGTATTGGGAATATTATTTACGTAAATATGCACATTATGAGTATTCGAATTGCAGGTGCAGTCAACAATAAGCTCGACATTAAATTATTTTGTCGACGATTCTTATCATATATCTAAATATCATTCATTAGTTTTAATTCATAAGCATTCCTTTAATTTGATTTAATTTCAGTAGCTCGGGAAAGATTAAATTAATAATGTTTGGGAAGCCGAAAAGTAATAATTTAGAATTAGATTTCAGGAAATTTCCAGATACATATGAAATATTAATATTTTATTATTTTGCTGATTTAAAGAAGCAATTGTTGAAGATGAATGAATTTAGAAGTGAAATTTTCGTTAGGCTAATCATAGAGGTGGTTTCTAAACTAACCATAATGAAATGTAATTAATATTTAATAAATTTTGATCCAAACCATAGAAATGAACCATAGCTATAGAAATGAAGTTACAATTATTGCGGTGTAGGTTTAATTTTATGCGCCAACCCGACTGCTTGTCCCTCGGAAACTCGGTTTCGGTGTTTATAAATACTAGTGATAGTATTTATTATACTGTAACTACTTTTACTGTAACTGTACGCTCTTATACCATTAGGAATCAAATATTGGTTTTGATTATTAATATCACCCAGCACCCACTAAACAAAAATTCGAATTCGTAAAATACGGTACAAATACGAACCATAACCGATTCAATTTTTATTGTTGCTTTACCACGTTTATATGAACAAAACAAAAATCGCAAAAAAATCATTTAATTTTCCTGTCTCAAGCACGTCATATTCACACATGTACTTGTGTTAATTTCTTAAGCAACTGAAAGTAAGCGTTTTATAATATTAAACGACTAGAAACACCAAGCTTCGACGGCGAGCGGCGAATTTAAATATGCATTAATTTATTTGTGTATTTTATTGAAACGATAGTATAAACAATTATATACCAATTATTTATAAAAATCATTACAAATTTTGGATTTTTAATATAAAAATTGTAATTTTAAGAAATTATATCGAATGAAGTTGCATCCGCCGTCGCGAAATTATGTCCCACACCAAGCGGCCAAAAAATATTTTTTTTTTTTTTATTTTATTTCATTACCAGCTTAATCATTATAAATAAAATACATTGTGTGTAAAACATTATTAAAACTAACAAGATTAAAAAGGTAAGATAAGAGAATTCGTCCATCGCCGCCGAACATAACCTAAAAATAATGTTACTTCAATTGTGGTCCATACATTTCGAATTCGTGATTCACGTATGCTCATATTATTTACCAATAATAAAGATTTATAAAAAAAAAATCGAAAATTCTCAAAATTATTGAAAACAACAAAGGCGCCGCGCCGCTCTTGGTGTGAACGGATATGCGCGTCGAGTTGTATGGAACATTTGGAATTTGACGCGCCGCGCTTGGTGTGTCTAGTCCTTAAGTTTATTAAAATTAAACAGTTAAGATAGAAAAAACTGCGATGCTGGGCCTATTTTTTAATTCAACCTGAGCCAGCAGTGCGCTGTCAAAAAATACTCTGTGTTTTTTATTCAACCTGAGTAATTTTACTCTGCACACTGTGTTTTTATTTGTGAACTGTACTTACACCGGGTATACTCGGTTTTTCAAATTGTACTCTGAATAGAATGCTAGTGTACGAAGAGTATGCAAAGTAAAAAATCAAATTATTACTCTATGCACACTGGATCATTTTGCACTGCACAACCTGTACTCGGCGTACAATACCCAGGGCAAGCCTGCCTGCTCGGATTGAATTAAAAAATAGACCCACTATGTGCCGAAAGTTTATTGAAAATGACAAAAATCATTCGTGTGAATTATCTAATGCAATACCAACGGATCCAGGTATCGCAAATAAGCGCTGATATGAATTCCGAGTCTGTTAAATTATCTAGCTCAACAGATAGAGACTTATCAGATGTTGGTGAAAATTTTTTATTACGAAACCTAGCACAATGGCTTGTAAAATTTAATATATCTGTAGAAACACGAAATAAACGTTCCTCAAGACGTAAGAACTTTAAAAGAAATTCATTAAAATTTTTGTGAGACAATTAGTGTAAAAAATGCAAACTATGCTCATGTAGGCTTCCTGCCTAATATAAAAATTTTCCTAGAAAATAATCGTTCCACCGTATAAAAAACTTTTTGCAATCAGAGTATACCATGGAAATAAAAAGCCAACTTGTTCTAATATCTTTTGGGAAATATTATCAACGAAGTAACATCAGCATGGCACAAAATGTAAAGGCAAAAAATATACATTAAGTTTAAGAGCAATTATTTGTGATGCTCCTGCTCGAGCATTTATATTAGATCAAACCGCATTCGGACTACTTTAGCTGCTCAAAATGCTAAATAAACGGAAACTTTTTAGCACATAGAAAATGTTTTCCAGGGACCAATAATGTGCTAAGAACTGATCAACAATTCAAAGAAAGACATGCATTGCGCATTTTTAGGTGTCACTCTTCAACTGTTGAATTTAATTAAAAGAGAGAAATGCTTTGAAGAGAAATGCTATAGATGCCATGAACGAAAATTTAAAAGCCACACGACCATTCATTCCATTTGGGTTCGCTTGTAGACTGAGAACACTTGATAAACTGGAGCATTGAAAGCATTGTTTCTCATGTAGGCTGATGTTGTGTCACTTAAAGGAGTTCTTCCGAATAACTATTATATGCACTTTTTACATCTAGTTTTAGTTGCCTATTTGTCCTTGCCTCGATTTTCCAGAATTTTCTGATTTGGTGATATAATTTGCCAAATCGATAAGTCCTTATGTGTAGTACCATAGGTACAAAACAAGAGTTTAATTTTTGCAGTCGTTGCAAGCTGATGAGTAGGTCAACTTTTTATCAGTATACGAAACCAAGTTGCCAAGAAGAGACTTAAGGAAATTCTCAATTTTGTAAGGGTTGTAGATCTTTTCACAAGTATACGCTGGAGATCGACAAACTTTTAAAATTTTCAACATTAATAATAAAATAATCAAAATTACAACGTAATTAAACTTTATGTATATTTCGTTACAACATCTAGGTTAACATCAGAATTTCTTTGTTGTAGATCTGTTGCACTCTTAAAAAGGGCAGAACGATACGGAATTATTTTATTCCGACGATGATGCGAACTATCGTTATTTACAGATCGAGCGGTTCGACAACATCATAGATCAAAATTTAGGCACATTTGTCCGAGCTTGTCCCAAACTTATTATTTCTGACATGGCTATGGACTTTATATGCTTTTCTCACGAAATACGTTTACCATACAAATTCTCATGAGAATTCTCATGAGAATAGCGTACTAAATCCCACTTCTGGCAGAATGACATCGATGAAGTGGAGAATTTTCAAATCATGATTTTTTTTCTTTAATTAACTTGCTGACTGAAACCTAATTAACGAGCATTCTTAATATAATTCCAGAATGCGCAATAAGAATATTTCCTTCCTGCAAACATATAATGCCAAAGATCGAGTAAAGAAAAGAATAATAAAAATATCACATAAAATTATTACATTTTTTTTTTTAGAAAATTTAAGGTTTTAATTAATTTTGAAGATTTCTGTTTAAGGTGGTAGATAATTTTGAATGAATTTGTTATTAATGGATATAGAAGTTCTGTACCTACTTATATTGAATTTTATTAATTCTTGTGTGTGTGTCGAGTGTGTAACTCGAAAAAAATTGATATGTGATGTAAATAATCACGTATAAGGCTGATGCCACACGAGATTTTTGGTTGTTTGATTATTTTTTCAAGGCCAACTAGTCGTAATAGGTAATGTACATGTATGTGTCTTTTATTTTATTTTGTACTGCTCTCTCGAAAATAAAATTTAAACTAAAATGAGTCAAAAATGGCCTTGAAATATTTTTTATTTCATTTATGTTTGTGTTAGTGTGATTGCACCGAAAATTTGTTTAAGTCGCAATTAAAAGCCGTATCACAGGTAAACGGGGAAAGACACGAAGAAAAATACGGTTTCTGTGATACCTTGTGTGGCATCAGTGTATGGCTTCAGCACAAGGATACATCGTTTTAGAAGTTTTTCGGCATAACAAAAGCGTTATAATTTGCATTAAAATATGTAAAAAATTACATTTAAATCAAATTGATGCAATTTATGACTAATTGTGAAGCTGTTTTACATTGAAATGGTATCGACACAGTTGCATTATAATGTGAATGAAATTCAGTGCGTGCAAAATGTGTCGTAAATTATTTCGATACCAATAAATAACATTGAAAAAAGAAGTGTGAAGCAGATGTTTATCGAATTAGATTTTATCTGATTCTACTGTAAAAAAAATATAAAATTGTCTAAAGAGTTTTATAAATTTTGTTTTAAATAAAACCCGTTAAATTATATTTTATATTTCATTAGATTTTAAAATCTCGATATAAAAAATTCAGCTGTCACGTCAGACTGCGCTCACCAAACTGTAAGTATATGGAAATATGTAAGGCTTATATTGAAGTATATACACAATGCCTTAGCGAATTATTATAAATTCGCTAAACAATAGTTAGCCCCAGGTTATATAGAGATTTCCTCTCGACACACGTATTACATTAGTTTTAAATGCAAGTGCATCATAAATATTTTCAATGCATGCTTTGCTTCTAAATGTGTTACACGTTTAAGCCTCGATGCATCGTAAAACGGTGCAAAATTTCTTAGTGTGTAGGCATTTTATATATCTTGTTGTTATATTATATTATGGTAAATAAGTTGATGTAAACCAAAATGTGATAATTAGAAAACTTAAATTGTGATATAAAGTAAAAAATTAACCAATAAACATGAATTAATAGTCTTACGTTGGCGAATCTCTAAACACGGTACGTAAACGTTACACCAAAATCGATTCGGCAATGTAACGTTATAAGTCTAATTATCATGTGACAGGAACATGATTCATTTTCGAGCCGCAAAAACGATTCGTTTGTGAACTATTATATGAAGTATAGTTTTCGTTTATGGTTCGTAAACGGTTCACCATGCCTAGCGGGCAGTATTTTAACTTAGCTTTAACAAAGAAATTATTTGAAAGCGTTTATGACATTTTTATGTCATGCATCATAAAAACAAGCCACACATCATAAAACTATTTGTGCATCTAGCAAAAACTATCTACACACTATTTCGTCCACTGTATACAAGAAACACTATATAAATAAAAAGTCAGATACATGAAAACTAACATGCGAGCAACTAAAACAGCATAAACTACTATATAAAACTACACATCAGCATTTCAAACAAACGTCACATTGTGTGCTGTTCTCTTTGATTGTTTACTGGTGAGCAGCAGCAACGCGTCAATGATTTTTTTTTATATTACAAAGTTTATTTTCATTTTTATATATTACGCTATGTAGTTTGTTTTTATTGTTTTGTATTATTTTTTGTATAATGAAATCCGCGAATTCAGTCTTAAATCTAAATCGCTAACAGAAACGTCGCGGATTAATAAAAATAAAAAAAATAAAAATTTGTTTTAATAATTTTTTACGAATTTTTTTTTTCGGTCTACAAATAAAATAAATTCAAAAATTATTTTTAAAATAATAAATCTCGTTTTTGTGTAGTGGTTGTGACCCAACCCTCTCTGTGTGTTTAGATAAATGATTAATTTAGAAAAATCAATAATAAAATTTAAATATAAAAATGTTTAATTAATTAATTAAACAAAAAATAAAATAATAATTGTTTTTTCTTCGTGTGTGTGTATGTGTGTGCGACGTGTGCCGCGCACGATTGTCTAATTTAATTTTAGAATATATAAATTTTTATTAATTATAAATTTTATGAATAATTAACAAAAAAAAGTTTCAAAAATGTAAATTATTGGGATTTGATAATTTTAATTAAACCGTGTGTTCACTGTGAATAGTTTAAAATTTACTATAAAATTAATTTGTACATATTTTACAAATTAAAAATCTTATTTATTTATTTAAAATTTTTATAAACAAACCGTGTTAACTATAAATTATTTATTATTGTGTGTAATTAATTCGTATATAAAGTAAATAAAAATAAATTAAATTAATGTTGAAAATGATGTGCTAGAAAATAGTTGTGATAATTAAATAAAATAAGATTAGCGCCCAGTGATTTATTTATTAGTTTTTGATTTAATTATATAATTTATAAAATTGTGCATAAATTGATTTTGGAGTTTTTGTTTTTGGAGCTACACCAGTATAATTTAAACATAAAGCTGATTTACTGCTCTTCTCTCGCAAGGGTAATTATATATTTAAATGTTTTTTGAGTCGGATAATTTTTGTTACGATAAAAATTTCCAATAACAACAACGTGTGTAGTATTTTTTATTAATAATTCATCTGAATAAATAATGAGTTTTTTGCGGTTTTTGATAAAAGAAATAAAAATTACAGAGAGTCTCATATTATATGGTAATTAGACGTTGGACTAAGTATATAGAATGTTTTTGTTTTCGTTTCCCCCTATATATTTAATCTTGCTGATCCTTTCTAAGATATTTGATACGTCGTTGATCAGGTATGCAGTTTCCACTTAAGTCTTAAAGAATATCATGCGTGTGGTTGAAAGAACTTGATGAAGGTTGTGTTTATTTCTTGCATAGCAATATTACTCTGCCTTACCCAATTATAAAAACATTTTGTTTAGTTTTTAATATTTAATCTTAACATCTGCAACATATTAGAAATTGTGTTTTTGTGCAAAAGATAGCATCATAAGCAGCCGATAAACACATGTGTTAAATGTTACGGGATCATATTACATGGCAACACTATATTCGCATTCTTGTATTTAATAAAAATTTTGAGTGTTAAAAGTTCAATGTTTCAATCCGGTTCGATTATAAAAGACAAGCAAAATTTAAATTACAAATTTTTGTAAGGTAATTGCGCCAGTGTTATATAATATGAATTATAATGAAATTTGGTATGATGAATAGTCTTTCTAAACGGAATTTAAAATCGTCTTGAAGATGTTGAGACCAAATTAAGATTATTTGTAGAGCTGTTGTTGAGGTAAACAAATACACTATACAGTTTGTGTTAGTGTTGGTGTAACCAGCGCATAGTGTATTACACACACCGCTTATTTTACGTAATACTTTTTAGCTGCTTGATATCTTAAGTTGTTTGCTAAGCTTCTATTTGATTCCGTATGTAAACGAGCCCGCCATATAAATCGTGTATTTTTATGATTTTGGGATTTAACGCGAGGTAGATTACGCGATGTGATGTTACGTAGATTACATAGCAATATTTTGCGACACTGACGTCAACAATGTTAATAACGTTGACAACTAAGGAAATACTATAGAAACTCAATTTCCCATTATTTTACTTTAGCCGGTCTAAAATATTCTAGTGGCCAAATAAGTTTACATTTTGATACTAAATCACAATTATTAATCGCAAATGGATCGACTAATACGCTGATCGTCAGATACGTGAAAAATACTTAAATGATTACTTAAAGCTGCATCTTATTGAGGAAACAAATTTATTTTATTGTATCAATATTTAAATGCCCCTATAATGTATGCATATTTTGCGACACTGACGTCAACACTGTAAACAACGTCGACAATCAAGGAAATGCTATTAGAAACTCAATTTTCCCATTCTTTTACTTTAGTCGGTCTAAAATATTCTAGTGTCCAAATAAGTTACATTTTGATACTAAATCACAATTATTAATCGCAAATGGATCGACTAATACGCTGATCGTCAGATACGTGAAAAATACTTAAATGATTACTTAAAGCTGCATCTTATTGAGAAAACAAATTTATTTTATAGTATCAATATTTAAATGCCCCTATAATGTATGCATATTTTGCGACACTGACGTCAACACTGTAAACAACGTCGACAATCAAGGAAATAATATTAGAAACTCAATTTTCCCATTATTTTACTTTAGTCGGTCTAAAATATTCTAGTGTCCAAATAAGTTACATTTTGATACTAAATCACAATTATTAATCGCAAATGGATCGACTAATACGCTGATCGTCAGATACGTGAAAAATACTTAAATGATTACTTAAAGCTACATCTTATTGAGAAAACAAATTTATTTTATAGTATCAATATTTAAATGCCCCTATAATGTATGCATATTTTGCGACACTGATGTCAAACTGTAAACAACGTCGACAACCAAGGAAATAATATTAGAAACTCAATTTTCCCATTATTTTACTTTAGTCGGTCTAAAATATTCTAGTGGCCAAATAAGTTTACATTTTGATACTTAATCACAATTATTATTTGCAAATGGATCGACTATTACGCTGACCGTCAAATACGTGAAAAATACTTAAATAATTACTTAAAGCTGTATCATATTGAGAAATCAAATTTATTTTTTAGTATCAATTCAAAATTTAAATGACCCTATAATGTATGTAAGTAGGTTTGCTATGGGAATTATATCAGTCTCATGCAAACCAATCTTATCGCTGATCCTAAGTGTTTCTGGCGCTTTATTAATCTAAAGAGAAAGTCCAACGGATATATCCGTCCACTTTGAAGTATAAAGATTATTCCTCTTATGATCCCAACCTTATAACAAATCATTTTGCTAATTTCTCCAGTCTGACTTTTACAAACAGCGATTTTGAACCCGATGAAGGTTACTACATGAATAACTCACAAGCAACCTTAACTTCTATTGAAATCGATTATGAAAATCAGCATAGCTCTCTCAAAGCACGGTCAATGACCACACACATAAATGAATTCACTTCACAAACATTAAATACGATGGAGACAGGGAATCAGGTTGATGCTATATTCACCGATTTTAGCAAGGCGTTTGATAAGATTTCTCAAGAAGATATTTTGTTTAACTTAGGGGCCTTGGCTTTCACCCCAAATTCTCCGTTGGGCGGGCTCTTATCTTAAAGACCGTATATACCATGTACTGTTCAGGTCATCAGTATAAATCCATATCTCAGCAACATCTGCAGTGCCCCAAGGCAACCATCTGGGGCCAATTTTTTTCATTCTGTCAACGACGTTGAAAGTTTAATTAAAAATTCATCAATATCTATATACGCTGATAGCATGTAGATCTTCAAACGGATTTCAAACACCACCGATAAGAATAATTACAATCCGACCTCAATAAATTCTACGCATGGTGTGAAAAGAACAACCTCGAATTGAACGTGGGCAAAGGTCAAACAATCGCCTACTCTCGAAAACGTGCAGAGTCAATTTCTTGCGACTATTATATTAACAATAATCCCGTTACCAGAGTCAGTTCTGTTCTTGGTTTGGGTATCATTTGTGACAGTGAATTGAATTTTAGACATCACATCGATCGTATTATCAATCAAGTCAACTCTGCGTTCGGTTTCATCAAGCGTTGGTTGAAAGAATACTACAGTCCTTGTGTTACGAAGGCTCTCTATTCAACACTCGTTGGTCCCCTGCTTGAGTATGCTAGCCAGGTGTGATCGCCTTATCATGAGGTTCACATTAAGAGGATTGAAGCAGTCCAGCGTAGGTTTCTTCGCTTTACCTTGCGCGGGCTACCGTGGGTGGACATGTTCAACCTACCTCCATACCAAGATCAACTAATTCGCGAGATTTAAGAGCGATACCTTTCTTTAGAATTGACTCTCATCGAACTGATTACGGAAAGAATGAGCCCATCTCTAGAATCCTGTACGAAATGGCATTGCCATTTTATCGATTTTAATATGACGAAACGCACGGTGAAAAAACTTTTCCATTTTTCTTGACTATAGTTTGATATTTTATTTAACTTATTTGTTTTTTTTTGTTTCATTTTATTTTGCTTTAATTTATCTTCTTTATCTATTTTAATTTTATTAAATCTATCAAATCTGTTTGTACTAAGCAGACTCGACTTTCGTTTTCCTTCAGTCTGCGACGGGTATTGTTTTGCTTAACTATTCCATTAGCTATTCATTTATGATCACATTTGATTTTTATACTAATACATATTTTGCCGTTTTAACATCCAAATTTTCAATTTCACTGGTTAAGCAATACGAAATCCTTGTTTATAATTCACTTGAATTATACTCACGAAAATAATAAAAATACAGATGGAGACTCCCCGCGCGCGGTTGGGAGGGGTAATAGGTCATTGGGGATTATTATTATTATAGAGAGATTAAAAATATGAAATGTGTGAGTGTGATGAAATGTAAACATTAACATTAAAATTTCGTCACGAGTCTATACTTCCACATCACATAATCCCAACCAGCATGTACACTTTTTTATTAGTGAGCTGGTAATCTGGATTTCTATGATTACGCCCATCCATTTGCCAAACAGCATACACCATCATCTCCCATGACAGCAACCGTGCGATTACGAAAAAACGGTCGATATCTCAGTCGCGGGATCGAAGGCAAAAGTACAGAGTAATAAGATATCTAGCGCACTTAAAAGCTAATTTAATCTGCACCGGTACACGGGAGCATAATGGACCTACGGTAAAACGGTCATCATCAATTGTTCCGGGCACGAAAATAAATTCTCATTAGATATAAAAGAACGCGATTTGATAAAAGCACCTTTGTCCATGTCATTATAGTGAGTGCATGCCGAACCTGGACAACATCCTCGTCTTGTACAGTTAGTAAATAAGCGCACTAAAAACTCCATCACAAATAATAACCAATCACAGCGTTGGGCGGCGATTAAAATTTATTTATATATATACTTTCCAGCTGTCTCGACTTATTCTAGCGTCCATTTTCATCCATTTTCGATTGCCCACTCAGTGAAAAAAAATACTAAACTCGACAATGACTTTTTATTCAATCGAAAACTACCACGAATTAGCAGAAGAACCTGTAAACAATCTCTAAATGATGTTATTAGAATTTTACATTAAATTGATTGAACAAATTAAATCGAGATTTCATTTCAATGATACGAAATTGAGGCTGAAAATGTTTAAATATAAAAGAAATTTGTTCTGGAAGCCTTAATACAATCGCACCACTGATAAAATGTTTTCCATGCTATAGGTCTGAATCAGAAATTTTGAACCACTAATTCAGACGATTAATTGGAAACAAAGAAATTTTAGCCAAATTTGACGGGGATGGAGTTTTGGAGAAAATTAAAATCATTTAAAGATATTACGGATGAATCAGTATGCTCAGAGATTTCGTCTTATATGCTGTTGTACAACTATGTTCACTTCCATACAGCACTGCGCAGTAGCAGAACGAATATTCTCGCGGCCTAATTTTATTAAAACAAATTTACGAAATAGCGTAAATATCAAAACGGCCCAGAATTTAATGTATTCCAAAGAATTTTTTGTTAATTGTTTACGTATTAATTATTATTATATTGTATATTATTTATTTACAGGTTTATTTGGTGAATTTTAATAAATATAAAATTGAGTACCAAATTAATTGGTATAAAATCAATTTAGATTGTTTCTACTCCAGAAATTACCAATCTACTACATTTTCTATTCTAAATCTGCTACGTATTTTGGTCATGGAGATCTAACTCACAACACTTTAGTTTGGTTTCGAACTAATGAAACTTTTGAATTCTTTAAATTAAAAAAATCGGTCGTCTCATCAGACTGCAGTCCAGCGACCAAAAAAATACTTTGAACTTTCATACAAAGTATAATCACAATGCCTTAGCGAATTATTATGATTCGCTACGCAACTGTCAATATACAAATATGATCTGGCTATCATCCAGAATAACCCACAATTTCGAAATATTTATAGTTCAATTCAATCTCATATTTTTTAGTTTACCAAATATCAGTAGATCTCACTAAAAATATATAAATGGTTTGTTTTCTAAAAAAAATGTATATAGAGATCACTTTGAATTCCTATAATGGTTTTAAAACGAACATTTAATTTTCTATGTTATACGACTTTGTGTAGAAACAATTTGTATTTTGTATGCTTGACGCATATTTTCTTGTCTAAATTTCCTACCAACTAAATTTATGGTTGGTTAGTTCACTCAAGTTGCTCGTTGATGTGTTGCGGCACAAACCTCGTCTGATGTATAATCAAAAATTTCCAATTTAATTAAGCATTTTAAATGCGTCGACGTGGACGAAAAATCGACGTTATCTACGAGTAATCGACTTTATCTACTAGTTGTCGACGCGATCACTTAAAAATTAGTAGATGACGCGTAAACGGCGTGATTCTATGGATTTAACAACGATTGAAAATTTAATTCGACAAATCACATTAAGCTACCTTGATATGGTTACGATAGGTGTATTTTATAATAATTCTATCTTAAAATGTTCTACTGTTTATACAATTTCGAACGCCATTTAAAAGAAATCTGGTGAAAAATTCACTACAACAAAACTTCCTGATATGTGTTTTATCCAAAAAAATTTGCTCTGGATTCTAACGAGGGCACTTTTAATTTATTTATTAAATTTAGAATAAATTTTAAAATTTAATTTTAATTTATAAATTTTTGTAAATGAAATTCATTTATTTAAAATAAATAAAATAAAATTAGCATATTCAATTCATAAGCAAATTATTTATCACACAATTTGTTTTAGTTTCTCAAATGATATTCTTCAAACCAGTTTTGTGCTTTAGAGATGCAAAGATGCACTTCAGATTTGTTACACATAAAAAATGTTCTGCCCTTGTAGCGAGTTGGTTCCAATTTTTGGTTGTGGGCTACCACATGTCCAATTTAATCGCATAGTGTATCTTTGAAAGGCCTCTTTTCCAATTTTGACTTTGAAGTCAATGATGAAGGACATTCAGAGGTCATATCATGTTTCAATCGAAAAGCTAGGGCGCCCTCGCTTCTTAGGATTATTCGTATGACTAGCAAGAGGCAAACAATTGTCAATCTCCATTTTGAATTCAAAAAGGTCCATAACTTTCTGTTTTGGAACCCTTATTCATTTCGCAATCATATTTTGTACTCCAACCAGCTAGAGCAAATAGCAAAATCAACGAAGTGTGTTGTGATAGCCATTTCTTGGAATGTATAAAAAATCGATAGAAGCTTATTAGTTGACCAACAGGTTTATTCAACGTCTTATCCCAAAGAAGTTTGAAGCGAGATTTATTGGTTTACTATCTTTCCATTTGCCGATTGTTACTTTACCATTATGACTTATGACGGAAACTGAAAATCCCCATTTTTCCATGATGTCTGTGTCGGGAATTGTTGGCGGATTGGCAAATTAACAATTGGTAAATGCTAAAAAACTATTATTCTAAAAAACAAAACTAAAATTCTAAAAAACTATTTATGTCCTTGCCGCGCTATACAGTCTCTTTCCTAGTTCCAGAATAACGTTAGCTCCTCAGCCAAAGTAATTGAGGTTCATGCTTGGAAACCTGTGATTGAACCCTAGTATAAACAAATCGTAGAGTGTTCCGTTTTTTCTAGACATTACGAATACCTTGAAACCCCATGGATTTGATTTTCCACAAGCATTTCATGTAAGCGATCATTTGCATGTCTAGTGAAATTGCCACATCATACCATTAAATTGGAATGATAAGCAGATGTGCAAATTCTGCGTCACCCAAGGGAATTTGTCAGCTCGGAAAACAGGTTCGATTAAAATTGCGAAACCTGAGAAATTCCGATGTAGGAACCTATACCAAATCCAATTAGAGGTGTTGAAACCTAGCTTGACCAGCACTGAACGATACATGTACTAATCGATTGTGCCGGCTAATTTAAATTTTTTGACAAAACAGCTAGCAAAAATGTGGATTGAGAAAATGTTGAACTCAAAATAACAGCAGAAATATTTACTCACTTCACGCAAAAACAAGTTTTCAGAGTGATGTGGAAGGCTTAAAGTTATTTTAGAGCTAGTTGATAAATTGCAGAAAAATTAGTAATTGCCTCTCGACTCTTTCGAATCGGCATTTTGTCCAAGTAAACATTTTTGAACCGGCACTAATATGAAGCGATTTATTATTTTTGTCGGTATTTTCTCAGTCGATATTTTGATAATAGATATTTTTGAAATCGACAGTTTAAAATTCAATGTTACATGCCTAACCTTCAATAGTACGAATAATGCAAGACTACTCAACTCTTTTGAGAATTCTACTAAAATTTATTATGGCAATAAACTGTTGTAGTTAAAGTGGAAAGGGAAGCGAAGGAAATTTATCGAGACGAGGAAGTGGGGAAGGCGAGAGAAAGTTAGTAAAATCGCTGGATAATGATAGAGAGATTCTTTGTTTGCAAATCGTATGACCGAGAAAATTTAATGAGGAAGTACCAAATCGTCGCTTTTTTGTTTAATCCATACACTTCCAATCGTTTGAAGAGCTGTTGAAAATGTGAACATCGTCAACTTATATAAAACTTATATAAAACGAGGTCTACGCAGTTGATATTGGCATTTTGTGGATATCTTCCAAAACTACTGGTTTATGATTATATGTATTCACTAGGTCGCTAATTTTGTTAATTTATCTATTAAACGTCTTCCTTTCAGATATATTTTTGAGGCTCTTAACAAATTTTCGGCGACAGTTAAATGTAGTGCTATATTTACCACGAAATTTTCGAACCAAACACGATGATGCATTCCAGTTCAGAGATTTCGATCTCGAGGCATTGTATTTTGTGGACATGTAGCTTAGTTAAATCAATAATCGATTGCGTTCTTTGGAAAATCTTTACTTGTTATCGGCTGATGCCACACTATAGGGTAACTGGTATCCGGTAACTTCTTCGTTTGTTTCCCCTTTATCAATAAAATCAAAAAATTACGGCGCAGATAAAACCGATTTTTTTGGTAAAGGCTATAGATACCCATTTCCATCTTTTATTGGTATAGATGGAAAATGTGAAAGAATCGAATTTCGTACGCTACGCAGTAATTCGCTGGTAGTATAACTATATGGTATATTGTTCTATATATATAGACAATATTCCACTGTAAAATTATATAGAATTATATCAGTCGTCGCGACCTGATGAGAAGACTGATTTTTTTAAATCAATAATCTCATCTGTTTGAAACTGATCTGTTAGAAACGTAGACCACCAATTTTTAAATTTTTTCTGTTCTTATAACAATAATCGATGGTTAAGGAAACATGTTTTAAATTTCAATAATATTTTTAAAAAGAAAGAACCAGAAGTTGAAAGTGGAATCAACTCCATTGATTTTCAAATGCTGAAATGACCAATCTTATTTAAATATGTAATCAGGCTTCTTAACCTAATGTCAAGGTGGTAACGAAAGAAGAGTGCCTTGTGTTAATTTATCTATCAGCATTCTACAATTTATGTGAGATACACTTCATAACATTTTAATATTTGCCAAGGTCAAAAGATTTTATGGGTATATGCTGCAGTTGTATTAATTGTACAGTGGCGGTTTGATTTACATCGAATATCACTTATAATGTGGTTGTTTCGGTTATTGAACTAGCAAATTTTTGTAAGTAGCCTTTTTTTGTTTTTAAGCTCGTCTGTACGCCTCATTGGTATCTTGTTTGATCAAATAACTCCTGGTCTGCGATAAGTTACGGCTCTGTATAGATCTTTAGAACGATAATAACATATTTTAAGTACCTTATTTCCTGTGAGTAGATCTAATGGAGCTGCTATAAATGTTACCAACAAAAAGGCACATATTAAGTATAAATTCTCGAATTTTTAAAAATCTAAGAGTAAAATTATAACTAATATACATTTTTCTTTTCAATGGCAAACAAAATGCCTCACCCCAAATAGAAAAATTTAATTATACTTTCTTGGAAAAATAGACTTGCCCACGTATAAACACACATTTAATAATTTTGTGGAATTTCTATTTCAAGTATTCAAATTTTATCGATACTACTTTGTGACTATACGAGTAAAATGGTTCCCCGAAAATTCTGCGACAAACAATTATGCCACAAACAATTATTCAACAAACAATTCATCGAAAAACAAATATGAAAACTACAACTTTACGTTAACCAAGTGTGCGTGGAAACAATTGTGCAAACAAAAATTCATCGAAACAAAATTTTTCCCTGTAATGCACCGGATTATTGTAATGATGTCCTATTTTGCTTTCCGTACCACACAATTGAACAATTAGGAGAATATTGATCAATATTTTTTAATTACGAGTCTTTTCGATGAATTGTTCAGTGTAGAATTATTTCCGTGTAAAATTGTTTGTATTACAATTATCCGTCTCTGAATTCATTTCTAACAATTGTTTGTCGCACTTTTGTGGTTGTGTTAAATTGTGTTGCGCATAATTTTCGGGTTGCCATCAGATTCATTGTTCAAATTGTTTCCCCAAACAGTAAACTTCCACCACCATGTGTAAACGTTTTTGGTGTATACATGATTGGGTTGGTGGTTTGGGCGACGCCTTACCTATATTTTTCCACTTGATCCTTGCCTACTTAGTTTTATTATTACATAGTATTTTTCTATAACGAAACACTTACATCGTTTGTTTATTCATGTTGCTAACGAGTTGTGTTTTGCGAAATACATCCTCTCAATGTAAATGGTGACTTATAAATCTAGCGATCAACAAGTTATTCGAATCCACTTCACTCTGTTGTTTAACTTCGGTGGAGCTTAAAAATGGGTGTCTTTTGATAAACATTTTCCTGTTTAGACTTTCTAAATTCTCAAATGTTTTGAGTCCGTTCGATTCATCAATAGCGTTCCTTTTTTTTTTTTAAAAAAAGGAAGTATTAATTGTCCAATGGATTTAATGTCCTTTTAAAGTCAACTAATCCCCCTTTTTATTCACGCACACACCACCCATCCACACAATTTCAGTATACCACCTGCACCACATTGCAAGCTCCATGTCAACCTGACACTGACATAGTAGGTTGGTCGGCACTGAATTCTGCATTCCAACAGAGAGTCATAGTTGTGTTTATTAACATCACCGATCGTAATCGATGAAGAAAATTTGCTTTGCATCCTGCCTCTGGTGGGGTTTGAAACCAGTACCTACCGCTTCAAGTGCCGAAGCTTTAACCACTGCGCCACTTGTCCGGTAAGTTCCTTACCACGGTGTTCCATTTTTTTGTAAAAATAACTTTAAATATTGCGTCTAGGCGTTGTATTTAAAGGGGCGCTGAAATTGTAATTACAAAGCATAATTTTTTTCAGAGAAAGGAAAAAATAACAGATTAAAAATAATCTTTTATTTCCTACAAACAAGCCCTTGTAATCTAAGATCTTAGCTTTACTGCTGTGCAGTAGGATCTACCTCTTCATTTTTAAAGAAAAAATCAGCGGTTTGAGAACAAAATTTTTCGAAGTAATAGTGCGTCATATTAAAGATAACAGTACTTGTATTTTTATGCTTTAAAGAAGAACACCAATAGTCGGTCATATTCTGCAATAAATTATTGATGTTTATAATTCGGTAATTTCGTTTTTCGCTTTGACACAGGATCTAAATTTTCACCTAAATTTGCAAATCAATGAGCAGATTTAATTTGTAACCAAAAACCGCTTGGTTGGCTTTGTTCCGGTGTAATTTTCGTTTAAATTGTTTAATATTCGTAATCGTTTTTTTTTAAACTGAGAGGTTAACAAACTTCCGTCTACTTCAGTGTTTATATATAGCATTATGTTCATGTGTAAATGACAAAAACTAGTTTATTTCTAATAATTTTAAGTTTGAAAAATGATTTGTAATAAGTGTCAATTGTTAGAGTGTTGACAATCATCAGTTTTGACTCACACTGTTTCAGAGTAAATAGCTGGTTTATTAATAAAAACTTTCAAAAATCTGCCCTACAGATGAAAGTCATTTGAACTATCCTTGAAAACAATCATTTTTCAAATTGAATCAATTCAACTCGGTTACGATTTATTTCTGGATCTTTTGTCATAATTGTAACCTCATCGTAAATTATTATTCTTTGGAGATGTGTAAATCTGGAATGAATTTGCATTCCATTCATATTTCTCCAAAATCTTTAGGTTTTGCATGGTTGAAAATTCCACTAGGGTCCCATATACTTTCAAATAATTTCCGGAACCCTGGATGTTTTGCAAACATGTGTATGGGGTTGTTTGCGTTGTTGCACAGCAGTTTGCATAAAACCAAACATGTTTTTTTGTGCAACGTTTAGATATTTGAAGTATTGTACAACATTTATTCCGTTTTTCTTCATTCGTTGGTGGAAGGTGAAAAGTGAAGTGTATAAAAGCAGATATTTTAAAAGCTATGGTTATGACAAACCAGTAATAAAAATGAAGAAAATCGACAAACATGCTGATAGAGATCTCGTCAGAAAAAAATTAATTGCCTTCGTACCGCTTACCGCAGAGAATTGAAGAAGTTTATAAAGAGTACAAAACCTATTGACGGAAGAGAGGATTTGTATATGTGCCGTCATTATGGTACTATGATGAAATTGATTTTTGAGGGATCAGGAATTTCAGTAACAGGGAACATAGACAATGGATAAAACTATAGAATCGGACAATTGGTAATATTGTTCCTGCCATGACACAGCTCCTACAGTATTAAAGCAACGTAAACGATTTTGCATGTACATTGTAACTGGATGACCTGGGTCAGTTGTACCGCGAGGTTGCACATAAGTTTTTCTTTTCTACAGGTAGCGCAAACCGGTCGGGAGGGTTCCGTTAACCCGCGTATACAACGGCCATTGTACAAAAATTAACTCCATTTATGTGCCACAAAAAATAATATGAATCAAACCAAAATGAACTACTTTACACAAATAGAAAGTTAAATATTTTTACATCACTGCACGCTTTAATACCCCATCAGAATTTACCCCGTTACCACATCATTGCGATTCGGAACCACGCCTTAGAAAAACATACTTTAACCCGCGATTGAATTGGGTGCGGAAATTGTGATTAATCAATCGTTACCAGATCACTTTAAGATATTATAATTAAATTGCAACAAAAAATCTATTAAAAGGTTAACAGCAAAAAAAAAAAAATTAACTTACAACCCGTATATTTTTACCAATTAATGTCCCGTTATGAAATAACCGTCCTCTGATGACAATCTTCCTGGATACCTAGCTACAATCCGGATTATTTTTTTACGTACAGCAGCCACCCGTCAGCTTTGTACCATTTGATTCTGTTTACGATTCTGTCAGGTTCTGGCCTGTGGTTGATATGCCAATTTTGTTCTTCCAAATAGAGGATAAAGTACTCATAGATATACACCCAACTGCACGGTACGAAAGAGTCTCTACTCTACCTTAGCTTTTCGTGAGGTTTTATTGTGGTTCGTGTTTTTCCAATTTTCCGTTGGATTTATAAGTTTTTTATTTTGTCTCTTTTTTTTTTTTGAAACTAGTCTGGGAAACTTCACCGAAATTTAACTTACACAAATGCACAACAATCAATTTTATTGGTATTTTATACAATTTTTGTTGTTTTAGTTTATTAAACGTTTATTATAAAAATACAACCAACAAACAGATAAGAGTTGTCTATAAACATCACAATAACAATATGTACTTAACAATTTTTCATTTTATTTGGTACATTAAAATTTTATAATTTATGATTAATATATATATAACTTATTTATAACTTTCAATATTACAACTTTATAAATATTATTATTAAAATTTTATAATTTGGTGATGATTATTTTTTCAATTCCGAGACCCGACTGTCCCACACAAAAATTCATCTTCTCCCAATTCACCTTTTCGCGCATATTCAAGGCACAAATACATTCATTCAGCCACCGTAATGATTCAGTTTTATCGTGTTTGTATTTGATAGCTTTTGTGTATTATCTAACCCATCTCAATTATTGTTATTTATCCCGGTTGTATTAGTTCGATCTTTATTGCTTGCTACCATATTCTCTGTACATAAGAAATTATATCCATCATAAAATATACCTAGCCAACACTTAGGCGTAAGGGATTTCTATTACAGCTGGCCTTTGTTGAACGTTGTACAGCCGATCGTTATAACATCTTTAGCCGAGGCTGTGGTATTCCGGCCTTGCAGCTCGTGAAGAAAAATTAACGTTTGATCCGTTCTCCAATCAGTTGCTGGTACTGCCCTATTAACATAGTTTTCAACGTGGAACCCTCCTTGACAATATGTTTCTACCTTTTTTTTTCTTAAAAAGTTGTGTATGGCAGCACGCTAGAACAATGGTAATAGCTGGGTGGCAATTAAGGCGAATTCAGTGTTGCGTTCTTTCGTTCCTTCCTACGTTCTGAAATTTTTTTAAACAAATTTCATTGGTTAAAAATGACGATTTTTTTCTTGTGAATTTTTTTCAGTAACTTTGATTGATTTAAAAATAATTCCAGAAGGAAGGAAGGAACGAACGAACGCAACACTGAATGCGGCTTTAGGGTTGCTAATATACCGAATACATTTTCTATTATGTGGCGAGTGGGAGACGACCTATAGTTAAAAATGGGTTCTCCAATGGTTTGGTCTCTTCGACTAAATGGTCATCACCAACTATGACGTATAGCGATTTAATATTAGTTCCAGGTAAATTTTCTGGTTCAGGTATGCAGAGGTTTTTTTGTTGAAACTTTTTATTAAAAAAACACTCCCGTCAGAGACCCGTCCGCTAGCTTCTAGGTCTACCATTAAAAATTCTTAATTGGAATTTGCGATACCCATTAAAACAATGCTAGGCGATTGTTTATATTTAAAATAATAAGAACCCGTTCCTGGTGGCTTGCGCATAGTAATATGCTTGTATCTCGAAAACCTATAATTGGTCTTGCATCAAATTAATTTCATTTTTCAGGACAATCACGAAGAAACCTTAATCGTCACAATTCGAGGTTACACCGGCACAGAAACTAGGTAACGAAACAAACAAACTAAACGAAAAGAGCTTTGACAAATGGCTTGTGAACATTTGCACACTGTGAATGCGGAGGTTGAAATTTTAAATAAAAATTGGTTTATGGATTTCATAAAATTGAAATACGATCAGCAAATTTACGCGAAAAAAGCTTTCAACGACATACTTTTCGAAGCGCAAGTCAAATTTCTACAGGTGGGAATCAATGAACGACCTACTCCACGTCCATAATGCCTTCCACTTCAACATATTCGAACCAACCGACAACATATATGAATCAGTCACCTTACTTGGATGACGCTGCTCCAAATCATTCATCAGCACCACCACAGCTACAATACATATACTATAATCTTTTTCTGGACCAATAATTGCAACAATAGTAGTTACATACTAATTATGTATTGTATCAAACATTTAAATTTTTATTTCCAACTTTCACAATGTACATGTATTTTTGAAGATTAGTGCTTTATTCAAGGTTTGATATAAATAAGTTATATTTGAATTTTAGTAAATTTAAATAATGTAAAATTTTGTGTAAAATGGATATTGCGGTATAAAATTAATAAATGAATTTTTAGTTACCTGTATAATTTTTTAAAGTTTCTATAATTACCTCGGACGTTTAAGCCAGATTCAGTGTTGCGTTCGTTCGTTCCTTCCTTCCTTCTGAATTTTTTTTCAAATCAATCAAGATTGCTGAAAATATTTAAAAAAAAACATCATTTTAAGCAATGAAATTGGTTTAAAAAAATTTCAGAATTAAGGAAGGAACGAAAGAACGCAACACTGAATCCGCCTTCAGTAATATTTTTCCCAGAGTCTGAGCGGCTATCGCAGATTCGAATTTCAACTCTTCAAAAGTTAATCTACATGCTAGATAACATAGAAAGGCAATTAACCTTTGTTTGGGAGATTTCGATTCCCTCGAATTCTAACATTTCACCGAAAGTCCATCCTTAAATAATTAACTTAGTCATAAGGCGCAGATATAGTTCTAGATTATTTCTTAAATTTCCGTGGCTAAAATCACACCTTTTGGAGATTCATCCGTAGCACAAGCAATTATTATTGCTAAATTTGCAACCTCTTTAGACATTCTTACTGATTAACGATTAAGTTTCAACTAAAGTTTGCACAAACTCATGTATGGGTTTTAACAATAAGGTGTGCAAACCGTTTGATCGTGTATGGGACCCTAGGTCAAAATGCACTTTGACTGACATCAGAAGCTTTGAATAAAAATTTGTTGATTTTATAGTGCTTATTGCAAAGTAGTGAGGCTTAAATCATTATGTTGTACAGGGATGTCTGAGGAAACTGTTGAACACGTTTTACTACAGTATTCTCAATCTCCAAAGACCGATTATTCTCATTAGTGGTTCTGATGAGATTGACTCTGTTACTCGTGAACTACTAAAAATAAAAGTACCCATAATTAAATTGAAATTCTTCTGTCATTTTCATTATTTACCATTTTGCAAGTTTAATAAATGCATTTAAAAGTTAATTTTTAAATATTTATCTAAAAGTTGGGAATCCATTAATTTTATAAATTGGTCATTGAGTGAATAACATCGCGATACACATATAATAATAAATAATTTCACAATGATGTTTCAGATTCCTACTTTACATTGCTCTGGATCCCATTACATATATTATTTTAATTAAATTTACTTAAACTTTTTTTTCACCAAGTATAGGATATGGCTTTCCACTTCTGGAAAGTTTATGTTGGCAATTATGTGTTTTCTCTCTGTAATCCATTTTGTAACACATTTTTTATTTTCTTGGGAAGGTGAAATACAATTTTATTACTGGTGAAATAAAACGTGAAATTGAAAGGTGAAATAAAATTTTAATTATTTATGATAACAAAAATACGCATACCAACCTTATAAAACTAAATATTTAATTAAACCCATACGAGTTTTTCTATACAGTTTTACTGAAGGTTAATTTTTTTGCCAAGAATATTTGTTGTTTGTATCTTGAAACAGTATACATATTTGGTTCTGGAAATTGTTCGTTAAGCCGAAGAGTTTAGAAAAAAGGCTTATAGGTTTAATGTACCACACATTGTTCGTAGTTCTATAGGGGAATTGTTTATACATATAATGTTTATTTGATAACAATTGATGATAACAAATTGACAATTGTTTTCTTTTTTCTTTTTTTAGGTTCAAATTAAATTTGTTTCAAGCATTCGCGTAGTTACGCAATTTCATGACATATTATCGAACGAAAATATTACTTCATTTTATGGTAAAAGTCTTATACTGCCTTAACAATATATTATAAAATTGTTCCTGCTCACAATGTGTCACGCTTTGTATAAAATAATATTAATGAGCTTTTAATGGGACTGATTCCGGGATATTCAATTTTGTGCTGTTTTTGTTTTTTCAATACAAATTCCCATATAATCCAATATATTAAACGTATATACAAAACCTTTAGAATGAATCATCTTTAAATCTTAAATTTAAATAATTTGTCTTTAAATTCAAGCTATAAGAAGCTTTCTTTTAACCGACGTTAACACCAAATTAAAATATCAATTTATTTAAATTTTTGTAATTGGTATAAACGCTTAAGTTACAATTTTTTTCTGGTGCTTTAAACTTCGATTATCACTGAAATTACGATGGGCGCATAAGCTTATTTTTGTGTTCTTGTTTAATTCTTCAAACGAAAACGAGAACATTGAAATCATACTTAAATTTCAAATTATTTAAACATCATATTTAAAGGTCATAAACATCATGCAATTCACTTGGCATACCTGTTCTTTCCAAATATTTTTTTTTTGCTCTTTTAGATGTGCTCATACGAAAATTAAAGTATATCATAAATTATTATAAGGTCGGGCACTTGTATATCATTTCATGTTTTGATGTTTTATAGTCAGATATAATATGAATAAACTGAGAGATATTCCGATATGTAGTTCGAATTTTGTGGCGGAAATACTAACATTATTGGTCTTTATCTGGATTGGATGCAATTTGCTTAGAAGGACGAGCAATACAAAATATGGCAAGGGCATTAGCACAATGACACATAATATGCCAATGTTAATAAATTATTCACTCTAGAAATTTTTATTTGCATGTGGTAATATTCTAATTACACATGAAAAATCCCCATGGTACTCGAATACGTTTTCTTTTATATATAAAAGTAATGAAAATTCTATACCATCGAGTAAATCTAAATTTTAACTTTGTTTGCATATATTTTCTACTCATATACACATTTTAGTACACGAATAATTCTACATGTTAATAAAACGATAACAGGTTGTTATACCTCGCGATACTAACTACATATGTATACTGTGTTGTTGTTCACTTTATTCTAGACAAAAAAATTTCGTTTTGTTCGAAAAATGAAATTTAAATTTTCGTTTAGATCACACTCACATTACCCACCAAATGTACAACAAAGAGACATGTTACACTTACAATGACGGTGCACTTTATTAAAGTGCATGCGATTTTTTTTGTGTATTTTCTGCCGTAAAACAAAAAACGTAAAATTACAAAAAATGTCACATTGTTGATTAATTTATTAATATTGTTGTTGTTATTAAAATATCTTATATATGTGCTGAGACAAAAATACTTTAAAAAAAAACTGGATTATCAACATTTTTCCGTTGCGTTACTATATAGACATAATTACTTTATTTAGGCATCGCTAATGATGATAAACCGTGTATGTGAAATTAATGGTTAAAATTCGCAAGAACTTCTCTCCCTCTCCGTTTATTATGATATTTATAGAGATCTGACAGTTACATAGTCGCTATTAATAAATTAGTTGTATTTTATCGCTACACTATTACTTTGCTTAACGCAGTCCGCACAAGGCACTCGGTCATTATATTACAATTATATAGAGGTTTTGAGGGGAAATTATTTTGATGAATAAAACAACGACAGGTGCTACACCATATATGTTTAAATTAAAAAGAGCCAAGGTAGAAAAGGTTTTTTGAATTATTTTTTTTATCGGAACGGCATAATTGTGGACATCTATTTAAAAGAGTTGTCTATTGTTGCTTATAGTCACGGAATATCTCAACTGGCACAAAAAAGAATACTCTAGGTGCGACGGCTAAACTTTTGTGTTTAATTTAATGTTCGAGGGATGTGGAACAAAGTGAAACGGTATGACAAATTTGGTTTTATTTACGGGTTCTCCCGCGTATGTTATTGTGAAAGCTTTGTGTTACAACGCAATTTATAAAGTCAAGCAAAAGGCTGTTTTAAGCAACTTATTTCTTCAAGTAATGGCATTTTGTACCGATGAGACTGTCCCAAGTTTAACTGAAATAAAAAAGATTTAACTAGAATAAAGGAAGTGTTTATTGTTGTCGTGTGTATACCACCCATTATGCCTATTATGGTTTATAATAATATAGTTAAAATTTTGTTTTATAAGTTTATGAGGAAACAAATCATAATGATACAATTTATCGCCGTTGGTCATTCCAATTTGCAAATCCAAGTTAAATTATATGTTACCTTTATATGTAAAATGTAAATACGATAGTTTAAAAAATATTGAAAGCAAAAATGAAAGAATTTGAATTTTTTAATGAAATTAGTTTTTTTATTCAATATTATCTCCCTTAATTTCAATACACTTATTCCAATGTTCTTCCAATAATTGTATACCATCTCTGTAATGGTTGTCCTGAAGCTTATGAAGAGATAGTAACGCTGGAAGCCAAATCTGGTAAATACACATTGGGTGTTCAAGCAATTAATATTTTAATTAGCTCAATTTAGCCATCGTCAACATTTTTTTTCTTTTGTAAAGCGGGTCTTTTCACGATTTTTTTTATCCAACTGGTCCAAAAGGTTGCAATAATACTCGTATTCAGAATTAACTGTTTTACCTTTTTTATGTCGCATGATCTTTTTTGCCGATCGTTTTCACTTCACCTGTTTTGGAGCTGAACAGCCAGCTTCAGTCCACTGTAAATGTTCTAGTTTCAGTTTAGGATCATGGTAGTAGATCCAAGTCTCATCCATATTTATAAATCTACGCACAAAATCGGTTTTAGTCTGCTTAAATTACGCCAAGAAATTTGTTTTCTATTCAGTTTTTGTTTCATTGTGATCGAATGCGGCACCAGTTTTCCAAGCAGCGTTTTCATACGTAATTCTTCATGTAAAATATGGAGTACTCGTTTTTTCGAGATGCCTGTGGTAGCAGCAATTACACATTTAGTCAAAATTGGATCTTCACAAACAATATTATTCACTCACTTGCTCAACGATTTCTGGTGTTGTTGCACTTTTTGACGTCCACTACGTGGTTCATCTTTAACGCTTGAATGCCACGTTTAAACTCTAGAACCCATAGATGCGCAGTTGGAAATGAAGGAGCAAATTTCCTAAACACTTTTTCCATTTTTGTATGAATTTCTGTTGCTGATAAGCCGTCTAAAACAAAGAATTTTATAACTGTACGTTCGATTTTTCCCATTGTAAACGAATTCACTGACACGCCAACTTCAAATGGCTTGTGATTAAAGAATAAAAAATGCCAGATCGAAATAAAAATTTTCATTTGTTCAAATGAAAGATGAAATATTAAAAAATCAATAATTATATTGATTCCTCTACTGATGATTCCTCTACTGAGGTGTATTGTGATTTAGAATAAATTTGTAATGTGAGCATTTTTTAGATGTATTTTTGGTAAATAGTTTTTTTTGTTTTGTAATCGAATGCTTTCCTTTATTTGTAATTAACGATATTTGATTTTAGTTTAGTTTAGTTGAATAAAATTATATTTGCTAAAATTCGGAAATAACGAGTCATACTATTAATAGTAATATTGATGAAATATGTTTCTAAATTTAGTTTTAAATTAAAATATTATCTTTCATAATGGTATTCTGAGAAATAAACTTATTTAAGATATCGCAATTTTGTTTGGTTTACAGATGACTTAAACATGTTTATGAAATTTTAATATTTCTCGTGAAGTAACTATACTCCTCTAATACATTTTGTTGCTGGTCTCAGTACTAAAATTAATCTAAACTTGAATGTTTATAAAGGCCAGGGGCGGTATCGAAAAATCCTCTTCGGTCAAATTTTAACGGAAATCAATTTTTTATTAATACGCGTCTAATAATTTACTCGGATTTTATTTCATTTGGTTACTACAACCACAGTTTTTTATGTTTGTTGTTTTAATGAACTTTGCCCAGTATTCAGTTTATGTATCAATACACTTGCAAATATATCGATTAATAGACTATTCAACTACTTGAAAAACTTACTTTTAACAAGTTGTTTAAGAGTTCTATTTCAATCAACCCAATATTCATTACGTGCATGTAATTAATTGATTTGCTTATAAAGCAGTGCCATCTCCTATACGTTTCTTAAGTTTATGTTTCGTAATTAAACATTTATAGGTATATATATTTATGTATTTACTTCGTATGTGTAATTTTGTGGATTCTAACGCTTTCATATCTAGATTTTTAAGAAAATCTGGGTTTTACAAGTGGTTTAAATTGATCGTTTAATCAACTTTTCCGAAAATTCACTTCGTGCACGTAATAACATAGTTTTTTTACATAAGCCAATGCCGTCTCGAGGACATTTTGAGATTTTCATATGATTAGATTTCTATCAACTTCAAACAATATTATTTATGCTTTGCGAAAGTATCTACTTCGTGCATGTAATGTTCTAGATTGATGAAAAATAGATTTACGGGTTACGAACGCAAACTAATGAAAATGTTGATTCTAATGTATTACTAGACCTCTTATTTAATAACAAATGTATCATCACTTCGTGCATGTAATAATTTTTTTGCACATAAACCGATGAGCTCTCGAATACATTTTCAAATTTGAATATAACTTCGAATAATGTGCTTTGAACTTTGAATAATGTGATTTATACATTGTAAAAGTAATCGTTTTATTATTTTATCATTTACCTCTTGCATGTTATATTGTAGATTCTTGAATTGTTTTTTAACTAATATTGTTTTGTTTTACTTATGTTTCAAAACGAAAATTTTGAATTCTAATGCATTACTACTTATGATTTTCTAGAAAAACTGGTTTTCAGAAGTGTTCTAAATTTTATTGTTAAATTTGCTCTGTCGAAAATTCACTTAGTGCATGCAATAAGCCAATTTGCACACAAAAGTGACTTGAATAAATAAAAAAAATATATATGGTTAAATTTTTATAAACTTCATAGATTATTTCATGTATTTACTTCGTGCATGTAAATTTGTAGAATTTGCTAAACAAAATTATATCTTAAATGTTTACGATTGCAAACAATTGAAAATATTGGTTCTAATGTATTACTAGACCTCATATTTAATAATAAATTGATTTTATAAGTTGTTTAACTTTCATCGTTTAATCAACTTTGCCGATCATCACTTCGCGCATGTAGTAAATTTTTTTGCACATGAAACGATGATCTCTTGAATACATTTTAAAATTTACATATAACTAGAATTTTAAGAATTTTTAATAAAGTGTTTTATACATTGTGAAAGTAAACGTATGGTTATTTCAAGTATTTACTTCGTGCATGTAACTTTGTAGATTCTGAAAAAAAATTAAACTAATATTGTTTTGTTTTATTTACGTACCAAAATGTAAATTTTGATTCTAATGCATTATTTTCAAGAAAGCTATTTTTACAAGTTGTTTTAATTTTATCGTATAACCTTTTTCGCAGAATACCCACTTTGCACATGTTTGCACATTCATTTGCACAAACAGCCATAGAATCTCGAATAAATTTTAAAATTTATATTTGTGCATGTAATAAATTAACTTGCACATAAAACAGTAACTCTGCGTTACATGGCTTAGGATAATATTGTTTTTTATTTAAATAAAATAATAATTAATACTATTTGTTTTGGTTTACAAAACTAAAAACAATAAATCAAATGATGTTTAGGAAATATTTCGTAAATCATCGTCGTTTAGTTAATTAATTTCGCTAACACATTCAATCTGACCAATCTGAATCTAATGCACTTCTGTTAAAAATTATTTAAATTTCTTGGTTCAATTAATATTAACGAATGTTCACTTCGCGCTTGTAATAAGTTAAGTTGCTCATAAATCGATTAGTCGATACCTCATATAATTTTAAATAAAATGTATATGAATAAATTTTTTTCAACTTCGAATAATGCCAGTTATTCGTCCCGAAAGCGAATGTTTTGTTGTTTTACAAATTTTGTGCATTTTAATTTGTAAATTATGACTTTTAGGTCTTCAAATTATATGCAAGCAAATGAAAATTTTAATTGTAATGCATTAGTAGGTCTTGTTTAAAATAACTAGATTTTCACAATTTGTTTACGTTTTTGGGTTTTATCTACTTTGTCGTACATTCACTTCGTGATGTCTGTTAATTTGGCCCGAAAAAACCATCCCGAAAAGGCTTTTTGTATGTGGTGTGTTTCCATGATAAACTCAAATCTCAGCCCGAAAAAAATAAAAAAAAATCAAAATGTGAGTTTCATCCCGAAATTTTTTTCTGGCCAGAAAAAATATTATCAACAAAAAAAAATATGTTTTAAACAAAACTTTACTTCATCCCGAGAAAATAATATTTTGTTTAAATTACGTAATACTATTTTGAACACTTCAAAAATATAAATAATATACATACATATATTCAATAATTACGATATCATGGAGAATACTGGTAGAAATAATATATTGAATCATTCTTCCACTTTCGAATTATGAATTTCAGTAAATTTGGAATTTTCTATCTTCGATCTCAGAAATGTCTGGACCAAATGAGCAATGGTATCAGACTTCTCAATCATTAGATAACACGGCAACGAAATCTCCAAATAAATTCCAAATTTAATAAAAATTTACTAAAAATAATAATAATTAATAATACGCAAGTGGTAGAATGATTCAATAAATTATTTCTACCAGTATTCCCCACGATATCGTAATGAGATTTTGGTGTCGTATTACCTAATGACTCAGAAGCCTGAAACTACTGCCCGTTTGGTCCAGACATTTCTGAGATCGGAGCTGGAAAATTCCAAATTTACAAAAAATAATAATAATTCATAATACGCAAGTGGTAGAATGATTCAATAAATTATTTCTACCAGTATTCCCCACGATATCGTAATGAGATTTTGGTGTCATGTTACCTAATGATTCAGAAGCATGAAACCACTGTCCGTTTGGTCCAGACATTTCTGAGATCGGAGCTGGAAAATTCCAAATTTACTAAAAATAATAATAACTCATAATACGCAAGAGGTAGAATGATTCAGTAAATTATTTCTACCAGTATTCCCCACGATATCGTAATGAGATTTTGGTGTCGTGTTACCTAATGATTCAGAAGCCTGAAACCACTGCCCGTTTGGTCCAGACATTTCTAAAATCGGAGCTGGAAAATTCCAAATTTACTGAAACTCATAATAATTCACAATACGCAAGTGGTAGAATGATTCAATAAATTATTTCTACCAGTATTCCCCACGATATCGTAATGAGATTTTGGTATCGTGTTACCTAATGATTCAGAAGCCTGAAACCACTGCCCGTTTGGTCCAGACATTTCTGAGATCGGAGCTGGAAAATTCCAAATTTACTAAAACTCATAATAATTCACAATACGCAAGTGGTAGAATGATTCAATAAATTATTTCTACCAGTATTCCCCACGATATCGTAATGAGATTTTGGTGTCATGTTACCTAATGATTCAGAAGCTTGAAACCACTGTCCGTTTGGTCCAGACATTTCTAAAATCGGAGCTGGAAAATTCCAAATTTACTGAAACTCATAATAATTCACAATACGCAAGTGGTAGAATGATTCAATAAATTATTTCTACCAGTATTCCCCACGATATCGTAATGAGATTTTGGTGTCGTGTTACCTAATGATTCAGAAGCCTGAAACCACTGCCCGTTTGGTCCAGACATTTCTGAGATCGGAGCTGGAAAATTCCAAATTTACTAAAACTCATAATAATTCACAATACGCAAGTGGTAGAATGATTCAATAAATTATTTCTACCAGTATTCCCCACGATATCGTAATGAGATTTTGGTGTTGTGTTACCTAATGATTCAGAAGCCTGAAACCATTGCCCGGTTGGTCCAGGCATTTCTGAGATCGGAGCTGGAAAATTCCAAATTTACAAAAAATAATAATAATTCATAATACGCAAGTGTTAGAATGATTCAATAAATTATTTCTACCAGTATTCCCCACGATATCGTAATGAGATTTTGGTGTCATGTTACCTAATGATTCAGAAGCTTGAAACCACTGTCCGTTTGGTCCAGACATTTCTGAGATCGGAGCTAGAAAATTCCAAATGTACTAAAAATAATAATAATTCATAATACGCAAGTGGTAGAATGATTCAATAAATTATTTCTACCAGTATTCCCCACGATATCGTAATGAGATTTTGGTGTCGTGTTACCTAATGATTCAGAAGCCTGAAACCACTGCCCGTTTGGTCCAGACATTTCTAAAATCGGAGCTGGAAAATTCCAAATTTACTGAAACTCATAATAATTCACAATACGCAAGTGGTAGAATGATTCAATAAATTATTTCTACCAGTATTCCCCACGATATCGTAATGAGATTTTGGTGTTGTGTTACCGAATGATTCAGAAGCCTGAAACCACTGCCCGGTTGGTCCAGACATTTCTGAGATCGGAGCTGGAAAATTCCAAATTTACTAAAAATCATAATAATTCATAATACGCAAGTGGTAGAATGATTCAATAAATTATTTCTACCAGTATTCCCCACGATATCGTAATGAAATTTTAGTGTTGTGTTACCTAATGATTCAGAAGCCTGAAACCATTGCCTATTTGGTCCAGACATTTCTGAGATCGGAGCTGGAAAATTCCAAATTTACTAAAAATAATAATAATTCATAATACGCAAGAGGTAGAATGATTCAGTAAATTATTTCTACCAGTATTCCCCACGATATCGTAATGAGATTTTGGTGTCGTGTTACCTAATGATTCAGAAGCCTGAAACCACTGCCCGTTTGGTCCAGACATTTCTAAAATCGGAGCTGGAAAATTCCAAATTTATTGAAACTCATAATAATTCACAATACGCAAGTGTTAGAATGATTCAATAAATTATTTCTACCAGTATTCCCCACGATATCGTAATGAGATTTTGGTGTCGTGTTACCTAATGATTCAGAAGCCTGAAACCACTGCCCGTTTGGTCCAGACATTTCTGAGATCGGAGCTGGAAAATTCCAAATTTACTAAAACTCATAATAATTCATAATACGCAAGTGGTAGAATGATTCAATAAATTATTTCTACCAGTATTCCCCACGATATCGTAATGAGATTTTGGTGTCGTGTTACCTAATGATTCAGAAGCATGAAACCACTGCCCGTTTGGTCCAGACATTTCTAAAATTGGAGCTGGAAAATTCCAAATTTACTGAAACTCATAATAATTCACAATACGCAAGTGGTAGAATGATTCAATAAATTATTTCTACCAGTATTCCCCACGATATCGTACTGAGATTTTGGTGTCGTGTTACCTAATGATTCAGAAGCCTGAAACCACTGCCCGTTTGGTCCAGACATTTCTGAGATCGGAGCTGGAAAATTCCAAATTTACTAAAACTCATAATAATTCACAATACGCAAGTGGTAGAATGATTCAATAAATTATTTCTACCAGTATTCCCCACGATATCGTAATGAGATTTTGGTGTTGTGTTACCTAATGATTCAGAAGCCTGAAACCATTGCCCGGTTGGTCCAGGCATTTCTGAGATCGGAGCTGGAAAATTCCAAATTTACAAAAAATAATAATAATTCATAATACGCAAGTGTTAGAATGATTCAATAAATTATTTCTACCAGTATTCCCCACGATATCGTAATGAGATTTTGGTGTCATGTTACCTAATGATTCAGAAGCTTGAAACCACTGTCCGTTTGGTCCAGACATTTCTGAGATCGGAGCTAGAAAATTCCAAATTTACTAAAAATAATAATAATTCATAATACGCAAGTGGTAGAATGATTCAATAAATTATTTCTACCAGTATTCCCCACGATATCGTAATGAGATTTTGGTGTCGTGTTACCTAATGATTCAGAAGCCTGAAACCACTGCCCGTTTGGTCCAGACATTTCTAAAATCGGAGCTGGAAAATTCCAAATTTACTGAAACTCATAATAATTCACAATACGCAAGTGGTAGAATGATTCAATAAATTATTTCTACCAGTATTCCCCACGATATCGTAATGAGATTTTGGTGTTGTGTTACCGAATGATTCAGAAGCCTGAAACCACTGCCCGGTTGGTCCAGACATTTCTGAGATCGGAGCTGGAAAATTCCAAATTTACTAAAAATCATAATAATTCATAATACGCAAGTGGTAGAATGATTCAATAAATTATTTCTACCAGTATTTCCCACGATATCGTGATGAAATTTTGGTGTTGTGTTACCTAATGATTCAGAAGCCTGAAACCATTGCCTATTTGGTCCAGACATTTCTGAGATCGGAGCTAGAAAATTCCAAATGTACTAAAAATAATAATAATTCATAATACGCAAGTGGTAGAATGATTCAGTAAATTATTTCTACCAGTATTCCCCACGATATCGTAATAAGATTTTGGTGTCGTATTACCTAATGATTCAGAAGCCTGAAACCACTTCCCTTTTTGCGAGATCGGCGCCACTATATTTCAAATTTAGGCTTAATTTGCATTTGATACCATAAGGAAATATAATATATTAATCCTAATAGTTCCCTTGTTATTTGAATGGTAGTTTAATGGCAATTTGTTTTAACTCATTATAATATATATATATTCTAGAATTTTTTCGTACAGATATTTATGGGATCGGCACAATAAATTTTCAAAATGTATGGTTGTGGCATTATAACAATTCTTAATTTTATTTTTAAATGAGTAAATTTGAATACCAATAATATTTACGAATATTGTATAAATATGATTTTACAATTTAATATTTATTCTTATCTATTTGATGTAATAATGTTTAATATTGTAATTTCTTTCGATTTTTTAAGCTAAGACACAAAAATAAAAAGTCTTTTCGGGCTGAAAAGACTTCTGGCTAAGTTATCATACGTCACTTCGTGCATGTATTTAAATTATGCTTAAAAAATAAAATGGAAATATGCTTAAACTTTAATTAACTTCGAAAAATGAGCTTCAATATATGAAGCAACTATTTTGCTATCTCAGGTATTTACTTCGTGCATGGTATTGTTTAGATTGACGAAAGAAAATATTAAAACTGATTTCTTTTGGTTTATGCAAGTAACCACAAGTAATGCTAATACATTTACCACACTTACTTGTTCATCGAACCAATTAAAAATAATCTCAATTCTAATTAATTTTTTAATCTTTTCGGTTTAACAAACTTTGGCGAATATTAACTTCGTGCGTGTAATATTTTTTGCACGTAAACCGGCGGCTTCTCAAATACGTTTTAAAATTTACGTATAATTAGTTATGTTAAATTCAAAGCAGTTGAATGATGTGATTTATAAATTGTGAAAGTAATTTTGTTATTTCAGACATTTACCTCGTGCATGTAATTTTGTAGATACTTGATTTTTTTTAACTAATATTGTTTTGTTTTACTTATGTTTCAAAACGAAAATTTTGATTCTAATGCATTACTAGGCATTATTTTCTAGAAAAACTGGATTTAACAAGTGTGCAAAACTTTATTGTTAAATTTACTTTGTTGAAAATTCACTTCGCGCATGTAATAAACCAATTTGAATACAAAAGTAACTATATATGGTTGGATTTTTATAAACATCTTATAATATTATTTAGAAATCGCGAAAGCAAATGTTTTGTTATTTCATGTATTTACTTCGTGCATGTAATTTTGTAGATGGCTAAAAAACTATATATTTTTTGTTGTCGAATGCAAACAAATGAAAATGTTGGTTCTAATGTATATATATTTAATAAAAAATGGATTTTATAATTGGTCTAACTTTTATCATTTAATCAACTTTGCCGAATCATCACTTTGCGCATGTAATATTTTTTTTGCACATTAATTGATGATCTTTTGGATACATTTTAAAATTTATATATAATTAGAATTTTAAAAACTTTGAATGATGTGATTTATACATTGTAAAATTAAACTTATAGTTATTTCAGGTATTTACTTCGTGCATGTAATTTTGTAAATTCTTAAAAAAAATAAACTAATATTGTTTTGTTTTATTTACGTAATAAAATACGTTATTTTCTCGAATACATTTTAGATTTTTAGTAATTTCAAATAGTATGTGACTTATACATTTTGAAAGTAAACATTTTGATATTTCAGTTAGATTCTTGAAAAACTAATATTGTTTCGTTTATGTAACAAAATGTAAATTTTGATTGTTACGCCATTATTTTAAACAAAAGCTGTTTTTTAGGAGTTGTTTTAATTTGATCGTATAATTGCATAGTGAGTGCACATGTAATTATTCATTTGCACAAAAAAGTCATAAAATCTCGAATGAATTTTAAAATTTACATTTATTCATGTAATTGCACATAAAACAGTAATACTTTGTATACATTTTTGAAATCTAAAATTGTTTAATTTATTTTACCTTCGATTAATGGGGTTTATACATGCCTTAGAATAATATTGGTTTTTATTTAAGATTTTTATTGTTGGCATGTAATTTCATAAATTGACGAAAATAAAAAAAACAATTAATACTATTTGTTTTTGGTTTACGAAACTCAAATGATGTGTTTATGAAGTATTTTGCAAATCATCGTCGTTTAGTTAATAAATTTCGCTACTACACTAAACAAATTTCTTTGTCGATCACACTTACCAAAACCAATTTGAATCTAATGCATTTCGATTACAAATTATTTAAATTTCTTGGTTCAATTAATATTATCGGATAATCACTTCGTGCATGTAATAAATTAAAATCGATTAGTCGATACTTTATATAATTATAAAAAAATTGTAAATGAATAAATTTTTTTCAACCTCGAGTAATGCCATTTAAATTCGTCGCGAAAGTAAATGTCTTGTTATTTTACAAATTTTGTGCATTTTAATTTGTAAATTACGATTTTTTAGGCCTTCAAATTATATGTAAGCAAATGAAAATTTTGATTGTAATGCATTAGTAGGTCATATTTAAAATAACAAGCTTTTCATAATTTCTTTACCTTTTATCAACTTTGTCGCACTTTCACTGTGTGCATGAAATTAACCAATTAGCACTTTAATCGATCATTTAACATATTAACTAACATTTAAACTTTAATAAACTTCGAATGATGAGCTTTATAATAAAAATGATCTTATTTATAATTAATTTTTTAATCTTTTCCGTTCAACAAACTTTGGCAAATATTCACTTCGTGTATGTAATAAATTAACTTGTGTATACATCGCTTAATCTGTAACTCGTTTACATTTTTAAATTTCGATATGTTTATGTTTAAAATTTCTAGGTGTTCACAAATTATTTACGTTTTCTGGTGTTATAATTTTTGTCTAACATTCTCTTCGTTACAAGCACGACTAATAATGATATTTATTTATAGATGAGACAAATCTCAGGTATTTACTTCGTGCATGTAATTTTTTTAGTTTGACGAAATAAAATATTAATACTGAATTCTTTTGGTTTATTCAAATAATTAGAAGTAACGCAATCATATTTGTGAAATATTAATTTATTTTGCCAATTCTCATCATGGTTATAAATTACGCTAGTACATTTACCACATTTCTTTGTTGAATGAACCAAGCAATAATACTCTTAATTCAAATTTATTCCTGTTTACATGTTTTGTTTTAACTACTTAATTATTATTATTAGGATTATTTATTTATTTACCACCTAACAATTTGCTTTTTGCGAGAAAGTGTGTTTCTTAAAATTTCATTAGAAAATTAATCTGAACTTTTACAGTTTTTATCAATTTATTCATTTCATTTACTTATTTTTTTTTAATTTTTTCAACACTTTTTGAAGATGCGCCCGAGTCAGGCTCGTAATAAATTAACATGTAATGTAATAAATTAACTGTTTGTATTTTAAAAGTTGTAGATGTTTCGAACTTTCATCAACTTTGAATAAGATAGTTAAAACATCACGAAAATGGATGTCTTGTTATTTAATTTATTTATTACTTCGTGCACGCAATTTTGAAGGCTAACAAATAAAATAGAATATTGTATTGATTTTTTGTAAGTTGTTTGACTTTTTTTGGTTAATCAGCTTAACAAGTCAAATGTACACTTCCTGCATGTAATAAAATAACTGCACTTAAATCGATAAATCAACTCCCATATTCTTTTAAATTTTATTTATCTTTAAATTTTTATAAGATTGGAGTACTATCGCGAAAATAAATGTTTTGTTTTATCATGTATTTACTTAATGCTTGTAGATTGATGAAAAAACATTTAAAACAAAATTATTTCTGGTTACGGAATTAACCGTATATAATCAAATGCCATTTTTAGAAAAATAATCTGTTTTGCAAAATTCACAAACAGTCTACATTCGAACGCATTACTATGGGATAGTTTCAAGAAAAACTGTTTTTTGTACACATTGTTCAATATTTTTGGTTTAATCAACTTTGATGAATCTTTTTCTTCGTGCATGTAATAATTTAACTTGCACATAAACTGATTACTCGGCTCGTCGCAAAAAAATTTATTTATTTATGTTCAAGTTAACTTCGGATAATATAAGTGATACAGCACGAAAGTAAATATTTTATTATTTTAATTATTTACTTCGTGCATGTAATTTTATATCAATATTATTATTGAAATAACCTAATGAAAATTGTGGTCCTTTCGCATTACTGTTCTTAATTTAAAGAGAGTCTAGATTTTTACAAATAGTTTAAGTGTTTTATGAACTTTGCATTCTCTTTATATTCACTTCGTGCATGTAATAATTTAATTTTCATTTAAGTAAAGTGATAGCATTTTTGAAACATGTTTTCGTTTAAAAACTAATAAATCTGAAAATTACTTAAACACTTTTTGCAAAATAACCTAGTTACAGTTATCGTGCAATTTTCGTATCGAGATAAACTTTTCTGCTCTAATAAGATGAATCACCTATACGACCTTGCACCTTTCGGGTTATTTATAGAAGTGTTGGAGACGTTTGCTTGCATAAATAAAATAAAATGAGATTCAAATCGACCCAAAAGCATTTCCGTGTACCATAAACTGTAAAATATACGAGTGAAATTAGTTTTCCTACAAGTTAAGCTCTTGAATAAATCTCCAATCTCTGATGTTCAATTTTTCGTAAATTTATTGATCACACCAAAGTTGATATTTGTACATTATCTAAAACATCGGAAATACGATTTTTTAAAACGAATAAAATACTCTGATTATTTTATGTTAAACGATTTGTTTTTTCTATAGATCAACTAGTACGGAAGAAAAATCTAAATGCAGTCAATTTTCTTCCTTGGAAAGGTTAATTTAAGAATGTTGTTCAAAAATTGCTTTTACTTCAAAAATGTTTATTTATGATGATTTAAGTGTAAACCGGCCTTAAGTGTAAACGAACCTTACCAAGACCTCACACGCTTTTAACCACAGCTTATACGTCAATTTCCAGAATCGGTTAAATCCACCTTTAGTAAAACCTGAGTATTTTCCATAAAATTTTTCATTTACAAGGAACGATTTTTAAGTTTGCTTGTCTATTCTAAATAATGTAATTTGCGCATTTTGGCCTGTTTAAAATTGAATTTCACTTAAACAACCATAATTAATAAATATCTTTGTTTTCGTTAGTGGCAAGTTGGGACCAAATATATACTTCAAAATGTTTAGCTATTGGTTTATCGAAATAGCTTTAAATATTGATCGCATTGTACATTGCATCCCAGTACTCGTATATATTTTTATATCAATCGACACAGAAAACACAATGTAACCGCAAACAAATACCTACACCCAAAACAAGTATTCGCGGTGTATTGGCTTCATTTTATGATGCAAAATATTATATACATATCATATGAGTATACAATGCTTCGCATGCAGTAATTATGATTGCATAATATACCGACAAACAAGTATCACACTATTATCATATACGAACAAGTAGTTAGTTCATGAACAACAGGAAAGCTATACATGCATGAGTAATATGCAAAATTTTTTGTTATCGTTAATTACCTAAATACGCTAATTTAACATAAATATAAATAATACCTTCGATGCCACAAGCAAATATACAAATTTATGAACTTAATAGTTGATCAATTGTTGTTTTATTTAGTTATATAAAATTGATTGATTCGTGGTTCATCGAACTTCGTCTGCAATCACAATGCTTTTTAGTAGGTAAAGATAAACAAAAAATTTCCAAATCATCGTAAAACTGTTATCAGCGTACACAGCTTCTGTGGAAATGGAACGTGTGGGTCGTAGTAAATTGTATGTGAAAGCTATTTAAATTTGATATGGAGAAATTTATTTTATATACTCGTATAGGTCCAGAGATTTTTATGCTGAATACTAAATTGTGTAATATATAATTGTGGTTACGCACTTATTGACGTACAATTCAAAGAAAGCCTTTGCATATAATAAAACACAATTTATGCATACATACGCATTCGTGTTATAAGTTGCAAAAATTTCACACCTAATTCTAGAAAATTTTTATAGAACAATAGTAGCAGGAGGTTGTTTATGTATGGGTTTGACGTCAGTTATTATATGGTATTGAATTGTTGCGTGCTAACCGCAGCAATATTATTTGGAGAACGAACATATTATTCTCTTTTTTCTAGTGTCTAATCGACTAAAGAGGGGTTTGTCATTTGTATAGTGACATTTACCGTAATTTTGTGTATTCGCATTAAAACTTACGAAAACAAAGATTAATTGGACGATTACTCGTTTTTAATAGTCGGTGAAATGTTTGTGCGTTTTCCAGATTCGTTTTTGTGCATCCAGATAAAGAAATCCTGTACGTGAAAGATCCATCACAATTATACTTTATTCGCATAAGAAGTGAACAATGTAATTAGCAAGCCTTTGAAAAAAACCAGCAACAAAAATTGTCTGTATAATTTATAATTTTTTTTATAAAAATTTTTGTATTATTCTATAATTTAATTTTTAAATATTCATTTAAATTATTTAATAATGGTTTTAAAATCTTAATGTGGCAAATGTGTAAAAATTGTGTCAAAAAATAACCACAATAATTATACAATGTTCTGATAAATGCACACAATTTTTTCATGGTAACTGTTCTGGATTAGACCCAAGTGCGCTGCAAAATTATTTACTGAATCCCAACGTTAGAGAAGACAAAAGAAATGAAATTACTTTGGTTGACGTGTGAAAATGAAGTAGTGAAAATGAAAAACACGATCAACAATTTGGAACACACCATTAAATTATTAGTTAGTGAAAATGAAGGAAGTATAAATCAAAACTGTGTCCACCGTAATCAAGTCGAACACTTGGAAAATGAACTAAGTAAATATAAGCAACAGGAAGGAAATGGCAGAAATTATCTTAAGAAATGTAGAAATAAATTTGGTTTCAGGTGATATTAGTGAAATATATCGTAATAAAAGATATAGCCCGTCGAATCGTTTGAATTTTCCGCCGAAAATCATTATAAAATTGAACAAGAAGTCAACTCGTGATAAAATATTAAGTGGTTACAAAGAGAAGAAAAGTCCAGTGATTGCAGAAATTTTAAATGGAGCGGCTTTATTAAATATTCAAAACGCAACAAAATATGATAAACGACCATTCTACGTAGGGGAGCAATTGAAAATTTGGTAACGGTGATGAAGAATTTCCTAAAACCTTCCTAAATTGAAAATCGTTTGATAGTATTAGTAAATCTTTCAATTATTGCTTATAATAAAGCATTCAACAAAGTAATTGAATATAATATATATGAAACTACTACAATTATTAACAAGCTTAAGAAAGCTTAAACAAAGAAACATCATTGTGAGAAAATCATAAATAACTAACTAAAAAATAATAATAAAATATAACATTATCATTTTTATTCTAAAATTATTATTCAAACTAAAACGTCACCGATGAACTGAAATAAATATAGTGCAATTGAATCGTTTTGCATTCATAATTTTGCTTTCCTAAACTACCTTATAGTTCGAAGGCATCGATAAGCGAATATTTGTAGATAGATATTGGTCAGTTTAAGCTGTAGAAAAAGTTTCAAGAAAATCTCTTGGAGCGGAGGGGGTCAAATTTGATTAAAACTCGAATAATTGAATTGTAGATCAATTGAATCGTTTTGCATTCATCATTATTGCTTTCCTAAACTGCCTTAGAGTTCGAAGGCATCGATAAGCGAATATTTGTAAATAGATATTGGTCAGTTTAAGCTGTAGAAAAAGTTTCAAGAAAATCTCTTGGAGCGGAGGGGGTAAAATTTGATTAAAACTCGAATAATTGAATTGTAGATCAATTGAATCGTTCTGCATTCATAACTTTGCTTTCCTAAACTACCTTAGAGTTCGAAGGCATCGATAAGCGAATATTTGTAAATAGATATTGGTCAGTTTAAGCTGTAGAAAAAGTTTCAAGAAAATCTCTTGGAGCGGAGGGGGTCAAATTTGATTAAAACTCGAATAATTGAATTGTAGATCAATTGAATCGTTTTGCATTCATAATTTTGCTTTCCTAAACTACCTTATAGTTCGAAGGCATCGATAAGCGAATATTTGTAAATAGATATTGGTCAGTTTAAGCTGTAGAAAAAGTTTCAAGAAAATCTCTTGGAGCGGAGGGGGTCAAATTTGATTAAAACTCGAATAATTGAATTGTAGATCAATTGAATCGTTTTGCATTCATAACTTTGCTTTCCTAAACTACCTTAGAGTTCGAAGGCATCGATAAGCGAATATTTGTAAATAGATATTGGTCAGTTTAAGCTGTAGAAAAAGTTTCAAGAAAATCTCTTGGAGCGGAGGGGGTCAAATTTCATTAAAACTCGAATAATTGAATTGTAGATCAATTGAATCGTTTTGCATTCATAATTATTGCTTTCCTAAACTACCTTAGAGTTCGAAGGCATCGATAAGCGAATATTTGTAAATAGATATTGGTCAGTTTAAGCTGTAGAAAAAGTTTCAAGAAAATCTCTTGGAGCGGAGGGGGTCAAATTTGATTAAAACTCGAATAATTGAATTGTAGATCAATTGAATCGTTTTGCATTCATAACTTTGCTTTCCTAAACTACCTTAGAGTTCGAAGGCATCGATAAGCGAATATTTGTAAATAGATATTGGTCAGTTTAAGCTGTAGAAAAAGTTTCAAGAAAATCTCTTGGAGCGGAGGGGGTCAAATTTGATTAAAACTCGAATAATTGAATTGTAGATCAATTGAATCGTTTTGCATTCATAATTTTGCTTTCCTAAACTACCTTATAGTTCGAAGGCATCGATAAGCGAATATTTGTAGATAGATATTGGTCAGTTTAAGCTGTAGAAAAAGTTTCAAGAAAATCTCTTGGAGCGGAGGGGGTCAAATTTGATTAAAACTCGAATAATTGAATTGTAGATCAATTGAATCGTTTTGCATTCATAACTTTGCTTTCCTAAACTACCTTAGAGTTCGAAGGCATCGATAAGCGAATATTTGTAAATAGATATTGGTCAGTTTAAGCTGTAGAAAAAGTTTCAAGAAAATCTCTTGGAGCGGAGGGGGTAAAATTTGATTAAAACTCGAATAATTGAATTGTAGATCAATTGAATCGTTTTGCATTCATAACTTTGCTTTCCTAAACTACCTTAGAGTTCGAAGGCATCGATAAGCGAATATTTGTAAATAGATATTGGTCAGTTTAAGCTGTAGAAAAAGTTTCAAGAAAATCTCTTGGAGCGGAGGGGGTCAAATTTGATTAAAACTCGAATAATTGAATTGTAGATCAATTGAATCGTTTTGCATTCATCATTATTGCTTTCCTAAACTACCTTAGAGTTCGAAGGCATCGATAAGCGAATATTTGTAAATAGATATTGGTCAGTTTAAGCTGTAGAAAAAGTTTCAAGAAAATCTCTTGGAGCGGAGGGGGTAAAATTTGATTAAAACTCGAATAATTGAATTGTAGATCAATTGAATCGTTTTGCATTCATAACTTTGCTTTCCTAAACTACCTTAGAGTTCGAAGGCATCGATAAGCGAATATTTGTAAATAGATATTGGTCAGTTTAAGCTGTAGAAAAAGTTTCAAGAAAATCTCTTGGAGCGGAGGGGGTCAAATTTGATTAAAACTCGAATAATTGAATTGTAGATCAATTGAATCGTTTTGCATTCATAATTTTGCTTTCCTAAACTACCTTAGAGTTCGAAGGCATCGATAAGCGAATATTTGTAGATAGATATTGGTCAGTTTAAGCTGTAGAAAAAGTTTCAAGAAAATCTCTTGGAGCGGAGGGGGTCAAATTTGATTAAAACTCGAATAATTGAATTGTAGATCAATTGAATCGTTTTGCATTCATCATTATTGCTTTCCTAAACTACCTTAGAGTTCGAAGGCATCGATAAGCGAATATTTGTAAATAGATATTGGTCAGTTTAAGCTGTAGAAAAAGTTTCAAGAAAATCTCTTGGAGCGGAGGGGGTAAAATTTGATTAAAACTCGAATAATTGAATTGTAGATCAATTGAATCGTTCTGCATTCATAACTTTGCTTTCCTAAACTACCTTAGAGTTCGAAGGCATCGATAAGCGAATATTTGTAAATAGATATTGGTCAGTTTAAGCTGTAGAAAAAGTTTCAAGAAAATCTCTTGGAGCGGAGGGGGTCAAATTTGATTAAAACTCGAATAATTGAATTGTAGATCAATTGAATCGTTTTGCATTCATAATTTTGCTTTCCTAAACTACCTTATAGTTCGAAGGCATCGATAAGCGAATATTTGTAAATAGATATTGGTCAGTTTAAGCTGTAGAAAAAGTTTCAAGAAAATCTCTTGGAGCGGAGGGGGTCAAATTTGATTAAAACTCGAATAATTGAATTGTAGATCAATTGAATCGTTTTGCATTCATAACTTTGCTTTCCTAAACTACCTTAGAGTTCGAAGGCATCGATAAGCGAATATTTGTAAATAGATATTGGTCAGTTTAAGCTGTAGAAAAAGTTTCAAGAAAATCTCTTGGAGCGGAGGGGGTCAAATTTCATTAAAACTCGAATAATTGAATTGTAGATCAATTGAATCGTTTTGCATTCATAATTATTGCTTTCCTAAACTACCTTAGAGTTCGAAGGCATCGATAAGCGAATATTTGTAAATAGATATTGGTCAGTTTAAGCTGTAGAAAAAGTTTCAAGAAAATCTCTTGGAGCGGAGGGGGTCAAATTTGATTAAAACTCGAATAATTGAATTGTAGATCAATTGAATCGTTTTGCATTCATAACTTTGCTTTCCTAAACTACCTTAGAGTTCGAAGGCATCGATAAGCGAATATTTGTAAATAGATATTGGTCAGTTTAAGCTGTAGAAAAAGTTTCAAGAAAATCTCTTGGAGCGGAGGGGGTCAAATTTGATTAAAACTCGAATAATTGAATTGTAGATCAATTGAATCGTTTTGCATTCATAATTTTGCTTTCCTAAACTACCTTATAGTTCGAAGGCATCGATAAGCGAATATTTGTAGATAGATATTGGTCAGTTTAAGCTGTAGAAAAAGTTTCAAGAAAATCTCTTGGAGCGGAGGGGGTCAAATTTGATTAAAACTCGAATAATTGAATTGTAGATCAATTGAATCGTTTTGCATTCATAACTTTGCTTTCCTAAACTACCTTAGAGTTCGAAGGCATCGATAAGCGAATATTTGTAAATAGATATTGGTCAGTTTAAGCTGTAGAAAAAGTTTCAAGAAAATCTCTTGGAGCGGAGGGGGTAAAATTTGATTAAAACTCGAATAATTGAATTGTAGATCAATTGAATCGTTTTGCATTCATAACTTTGCTTTCCTAAACTACCTTAGAGTTCGAAGGCATCGATAAGCGAATATTTGTAAATAGATATTGGTCAGTTTAAGCTGTAGAAAAAGTTTCAAGAAAATCTCTTGGAGCGGAGGGGGTAAAATTTGATTAAAACTCGAATAATTGAATTGTAGATCAATTGAATCGTTTTGCATTCATAACTTTGCTTTCCTAAACTACCTTAGAGTTCGAAGGCATCGATAAGCGAATATTTGTAAATAGATATTGGTCAGTTTAAGCTGTAGAAAAAGTTTCAAGAAAATCTCTTGGAGCGGAGGGGGTCAAATTTGATTAAAACTCGAATAATTGAATTGTAGATCAATTGAATCGTTTTGCATTCATCATTATTGCTTTCCTAAACTACCTTAGAGTTCGAAGGCATCGATAAGCGAATATTTGTAAATAGATATTGGTCAGTTTAAGCTGTAGAAAAAGTTTCAAGAAAATCTCTTGGAGCGGAGGGGGTAAAATTTGATTAAAACTCGAATAATTGAATTGTAGATCAATTGAATCGTTTTGCATTCATAACTTTGCTTTCCTAAACTACCTTAGAGTTCGAAGGCATCGATAAGCGAATATTTGTAAATAGATATTGGTCAGTTTAAGCTGTAGAAAAAGTTTCAAGAAAATCTCTTGGAGCGGAGGGGGTCAAATTTGATTAAAACTCGAATAATTGAATTGTAGATCAATTGAATCGTTTTGCATTCATAATTTTGCTTTCCTAAACTACCTTAGAGTTCGAAGGCATCGATAAGCGAATATTTGTAGATAGATATTGGTCAGTTTAAGCTGTAGAAAAAGTTTCAAGAAAATCTCTTGGAGCGGAGGGGGTCAAATTTCATTAAAACTCGAATAATTGAATTGTAGATCAATTGAATCGTTTTGCATTCATCATTATTGCTTTCCTAAACTACCTTAGAGTTCGAAGGCATCGATAAGCGAATATTTGTAAATAGATATTGGTCAGTTTAAGCTGTAGAAAAAGTTTCAAGAAAATCTCTTGGAGCGGAGGGGGTCAAATTTGATTAAAACTCGAATAATTGAATTGTAGATCAATTGAATCGTTTTGCATTCATAATTTTGCTTTCCTAAACTACCTTATAGTTCGAAGGCATCGATAAGCGAATATTTGTAGGTAGATATTGGTCAGTTTAAGCTGTAGAAAAAGTTTCAAGAAAATCTCTTGGAGCGGAGGGGGTCAAATTTGATTAAAACTCGAATAATTGAATTGTAGATCAATTGAATCGTTTTGCATTCATAACTTTGCTTTCCTAAACTACCTTAGAGTTCGAAGGCATCGATAAGCGAATATTTGTAAATAGATATTGGTCAGTTTAAGCTGTAGAAAAAGTTTCAAGAAAATCTCTTGGAGCGGAGGGGGTAAAATTTGATTAAAACTCGAATAATTGAATTGTAGATCAATTGAATCGTTTTGCATTCATAACTTTGCTTTCCTAAACTACCTTAGAGTTCGAAGGCATCGATAAGCGAATATTTGTAAATAGATATCGGTCAGTTTAAGCTGTAGAAAAAGTTTCAAGAAAATCTCTTGGAGCGGAGGGGGTCAAATTTGATTAAAACTCGAATAATTGAATTGTAGATCAATTGAATCGTTTTGCATTCATAACTTTGCTTTCCTAAATTACCTTAGAGTTCGAAGGCATCGATAAGCGAATATTTGTAAATAGATATTGGTCAGTTTAAGCTGTAGAAAAAGTTTCAAGAAAATCTCTTGGAGCGGAGGGGGTAAAATTTGATTAAAACTCGAATAATTGAATTGTAGATCAATTGAATCGTTTTGCATTCATAACTTTGCTTTCCTAAACTACCTTAGAGTTCGAAGGCATCGATAAGCGAATATTTGTAAATAGATATTGGTCAGTTTAAGCTGTAGAAAAAGTTTCAAGAAAATCTCTTGCAGCGGAGGGGGTCAAATTTGATTAAAACTCGAATAATTGAATTGTAGATCAATTGAATCGTTTTGCATTCATAACTTTGCTTTCCTAAACTACCTTAGAGTTCGAAGGCATCGATAAGCGAATATTTGTAGATAGATATTGGTCAGTTTAAGCTGTAGAAAAAGTTTCAAGAAAATCTCTTGGAGCGGAGGGGGTCAAATTTCATTAAAACTCGAATAATTGAATTGTAGATCAATTGAATCGTTTTGCATTCATCATTATTGCTTTCCTAAACTACCTTAGAGTTCGAAGGCATCGATAAGCGAATATTTGTAAATAGATATTGGTCAGTTTAAGCTGTAGAAAAAGTTTCAAGAAAATCTCTTGGAGCGGAGGGGGTAAAATTTGATTAAAACTCGAATAATTGAATTGTAGATCAATTGAATCGTTTTGCATTCATAACTTTGCTTTCCTAAACTACCTTAGAGTTCGAAGGCATCGATAAGCGAATATTTGTAAATAGATATTGGTCAGTTTAAGCTGTAGAAAAAGTTTCAAGAAAATCTCTTGGAGCGGAGGGGGTAAAATTTGATTAAAACTCGAATAATTGAATTGTAGATCAATTGAATCGTTTTGCATTCATAACTTTGCTTTCCTAAACTACCTTAGAGTTCGAAGGCATCGATAAGCGAATATTTGTAAATAGATATTGGTCAGTTTAAGCTGTAGAAAAAGTTTCAAGAAAATCTCTTGCAGCGGAGGGGGTCAAATTTGATTAAAACTCGAATAATTGAATTGTAGATCAATTGAATCGTTTTGCATTCATAACTTTGCTTTCCTAAACTACCTTAGAGTTCGAAGGCATCGATAAGCGAATATTTGTAGATAGATATTGGTCAGTTTAAGCTGTAGAAAAAGTTTCAAGAAAATCTCTTGGAGCGGAGGGGGTCAAATTTCATTAAAACTCGAATAATTGAATTGTAGATCAATTGAATCGTTTTGCATTCATCATTATTGCTTTCCTAAACTACCTTAGAGTTCGAAGGCATCGATAAGCGAATATTTGTAAATAGATATTGGTCAGTTTAAGCTGTAGAAAAAGTTTCAAGAAAATCTCTTGGAGCGGAGGGGGTAAAATTTGATTAAAACTCGAATAATTGAATTGTAGATCAATTGAATCGTTTTGCATTCATAACTTTGCTTTCCTAAACTACCTTAGAGTTCGAAGGCATCGATAAGCGAATATTTGTAAATAGATATTGGTCAGTTTAAGCTGCAGAAAAAGTTTCAAGAAAATCTCTTGGAGCGGAGGGGGTCAAATTTGATTAAAACTCGAATAATTGAATTGTAGATCAATTGAATCGTTTTGCATTCATAATTTTGCTTTCCTAAACTACCTTATAGTTCGAAGGCATCGATAAGCGAATATTTGTAAATAGATATTGGTCAGTTTAAGCTGTAGAAAAAGTTTCAAGAAAATCTCTTGGAGCGGAGGGGGTAAAATTTGATTAAAACTCGAATAATTGAATTGTAGATCAATTGAATCGTTTTGCATTCATAACTTTGCTTTCCTAAACTACCTTAGAGTTCGAAGGCATCGATAAGCGAATATTTGTAGATAGATATTGGTCAGTTTAAGCTGTAGAAAAAGTTTCAAGAAAATCTCTTGGAGCGGAGGGGGTCAAATTTCATTAAAACTCGAATAATTGAATTGTAGATCAATTGAATCGTTTTGCATTCATAACTTTGCTTTCCTAAACTACCTTAGAGTTCGAAGGCATCGATAAGCGAATATTTGTAAATAGATATTGGTCAGTTTAAGCTGTAGAAAAAATTTCAAGAAAATCTCTTGGAGCGGAGGGGGTCAAATTTGATTAAAACTCGAATAATTGAATTGTAGATCAATTGAATCGTTTTGCATTCATAACTTTGCTTTCCTAAACTACCTTAGAGTTCGAAGGCATCGATAAGCGAATATTTGTAAATAGATATTGGTCAGTTTAAGCTGTAGAAAAAGTTTCAAGAAAATCTCTTGGAGCGGAGGGGGTCAAATTTGATTAAAACTCGAATAATTGAATTATAGATCAATTGAATCGTTTTGCATTCATAATTTTGCTTTCCTAAACTACCTTATAGTTCGAAGGCATCGATAAGCGAATATTTGTAAATAGATATTGGTCAGTTTAAGCTGTAGAAAAAGTTTCAAGAAAATCTCTTGGAGCGGAGGGGGTCAAATTTGATTAAAACTCGAATAATTGAATTGTAGATCAATTGAATCGTTTTGCATTCATAACTTTGCTTTCCTAAACTACCTTAGAGTTCGAAGGCATCGATAAGCGAATATTTGTAGATAGATATTGGTCAGTTTAAGCTGTAGAAAAAGTTTCAAGAAAATCTCTTGGAGCGGAGGGGGTCAAATTTGATTAAAACTCGAATAATTGAATTGTAGATCAATTGAATCGTTTTGCATTCATCATTATTGCTTTCCTAAACTACCTTAGAGTTCGAAGGCATCGATAAGCGAATATTTGTAAATAGATATTGGTCAGTTTAAGCTGTAGAAAAAGTTTCAAGAAAATCTCTTGGAGCGGAGGGGGTAAAATTTGATTAAAACTCGAATAATTGAATTGTAGATCAATTGAATCGTTTTGCATTCATAACTTTGCTTTCCTAAACTACCTTAGAGTTCGAAGGCATCGATAAGCGAATATTTGTAAATAGATATTGGTCAGTTTAAGCTGTAGAAAAAGTTTCAAGAAAATCTCTTGGAGCGGAGGGGGTCAAATTTGATTAAAACTCGAATAATTGAATTGTAGATCAATTGAATCGTTTTGCATTCATAACTTTGCTTTCCTAAACTACCTTAGAGTTCGAAGGCATCGATAAGCGAATATTTGTAGATAGATATTGGTCAGTTTAAGCTGTAGAAAAAGTTTCAAGAAAATCTCTTGGAGCGGAGGGGGTCAAATTTCATTAAAACTCGAATAATTGAATTGTAGATCAATTGAATCGTTTTGCATTCATCATTATTGCTTTCCTAAACTACCTTAGAGTTCGAAGGCATCGATAGGCGAATATTTGTAAATAGATATTGGTCAGTTTAAGCTGTAGAAAAAGTTTCAAGAAAATCTCTTGGAGCGGAGGGGGTAAAATTTGATTAAAACTCGAATAATTGAATTGTAGATCAATTGAATCGTTTTGCATTCATAACTTTGCTTTCCTAAACTACCTTAGAGTTCGAAGGCATCGATAAGCGAATATTTGTAAATAGATATTGGTCAGTTTAAGCTGCAGAAAAAGTTTCAAGAAAATCTCTTGGAGCGGAGGGGGTCAAATTTGATTAAAACTCGAATAATTGAATTGTAGATCAATTGAATCGTTTTGCATTCATAATTTTGCTTTCCTAAACTACCTTATAGTTCGAAGGCATCGATAAGCGAATATTTGTAAATAGATATTGGTCAGTTTAAGCTGTAGAAAAAGTTTCAAGAAAATCTCTTGGAGCGGAGGGGGTAAAATTTGATTAAAACTCGAATAATTGAATTGTAGATCAATTGAATCGTTTTGCATTCATAACTTTGCTTTCCTAAACTACCTTAGAGTTCGAAGGCATCGATAAGCGAATATTTGTAAATAGATATTGGTCAGTTTAAGCTGTAGAAAAAATTTCAAGAAAATCTCTTGGAGCGGAGGGGGTCAAATTTGATTAAAACTCGAATAATTGAATTGTAGATCAATTGAATCGTTTTGCATTCATAACTTTGCTTTCCTAAACTACCTTAGAGTTCGAAGGCATCGATAAGCGAATATTTGTAAATAGATATTGGTCAGTTTAAGCTGTAGAAAAAGTTTCAAGAAAATCTCTTGGAGCGGAGGGGGTCAAATTTGATTAAAACTCGAATAATTGAATTGTAGATCAATTGAATCGTTTTGCATTCATAATTTTGCTTTCCTAAACTACCTTATAGTTCGAAGGCATCGATAAGCGAATATTTGTAGATAGATATTGGTCAGTTTAAGCTGTAGAAAAAGTTTCAAGAAAATCTCTTGGAGCGGAGGGGGTCAAATTTGATTAAAACTCGAATAATTGAATTGTAGATCAATTGAATCGTTTTGCATTCATAACTTTGCTTTCCTAAACTACCTTAGAGTTCGAAGGCATCGATAAGCGAATATTTGTAAATAGATATTGGTCAGTTTAAGCTGTAGAAAAAGTTTCAAGAAAATCTAATGGAGCGGAGGGGGTCAAATTTGATTAAAACTCGAATAATTGAATTGTAGATCAATTGAATCGTTTTGCATTCATAACTTTGCTTTCCTAAACTACCTTAGAGTTCGAAGGCATCGATAAGCGAATATTTGTAAATAGATATTGGTCAGTTTAAGCTGTAGAAAAAGTTTCAAGAAAATCTCTTGGAGCGGAGGGGGTCAAATTTGATTAAAACTCGAATAATTGAATTGTAGATCAATTGAATCGTTTTGCATTCATAACTTTGCTTTCCTAAACTACCTTAGAGTTCGAAGGCATCGATAAGCGAATATTTGTAAATAGATATTGGTCAGTTTAAGCTGTAGAAAAAGTTTCAAGAAAATCTCTTGGAGCGGAGGGGGTAAAATTTGATTAAAACTCGAGCAATTGAATTGTAGATCAATTAAATCGTTTTGCATTCATCATTATTGCTTTCCTAAACTACCTTAGAGTTCCAAGGCATCGATAAGCGAATATTTGTAAATAGATATTGGTCAGTTTAAGCTGTAGAAAAAGTTTCAAGAAAATCACTTGCAGCGGAGGGGGTCAAATTTGATTAAAACTCGAATAATTGAATTGTAGATCAATTGAATCGTTTTGTATTCATAACTTTGCTTTCCTAAACTACCTTATAGTTCGAAGGCATCGATAAGCGAATATTTGTAGATAGATATTGGTCAGTTTAAGCTGTAGAAAAAGTTTCAAGAAAATCTCTTGGAGCGGAGGGGGTCAAATTTGATTAAAACTCGAATAATTGAATTGTAGATCAATTGAATCGTTTTGCATTCATAACTTTGCTTTCCTAAACTACCTTAGAGTTCGAAGGCATCGATAAGCGAATATTTGTAAATAGATATTGGTCAGTTTAAGCTGTAGAAAAAGTTTCAAGAAAATCTCTTGGAGCGGAGGGGGTCAAATTTGATTAAAACTCGAATAATTGAATTGTAGATCAATTGAATCGTTTTGCATTCATAACTTTGCTTTCCTAAACTACCTTAGAGTTCGAAGGCATCGATAAGCGAATATTTGTAAATAGATATTGGTCAGTTTAAGCTGTAGAAAAAGTTTCAAGAAAATCTCTTGGAGCGGAGGGGGTCAAATTTGATTAAAACTCGAATAATTGAATTGTAGATCAATTGAATCGTTTTGCATTCATAACTTTGCTTTCCTAAACTACCTTAGAGTTCGAAGGCATCGATAAGCGAATATTTGTAGATAGATATTGGTCAGTTTAAGCTGTAGAAAAAGTTTCAAGAAAATCTCTTGGAGCGGAGGGGGTCAAATTTGATTAAAACTCGAATAATTGAATTGTAGATCAATTGAATCGTTTTGCATTCATCATTATTGCTTTCCTAAACTACCTTAGAGTTCGAAGGCATCGATAAGCGAATATTTGTAAATAGATATTGGTCAGTTTAAGCTGTAGAAAAAGTTTCAAGAAAATCTCTTGGAGCGGAGGGGGTAAAATTTGATTAAAACTCGAATAATTGAATTGTAGATCAATTGAATCGTTTTGCATTCATAACTTTGCTTTCCTAAACTACCTTATAGTTCGAAGGCATCGATAAGCGAATATTTGTAAATAGATATTGGTCAGTTTAAGCTGTAGAAAAAGTTTCAAGAAAATCTCTTGGAGCGGAGGGGGTCAAATTTGATTAAAACTCGAATAATTGAATTGTAGATCAATTGAATCGTTTTGCATTCATAACTTTGCTTTCCTAAACTACCTTAGAGTTCGAAGGCATCGATAAGCGAATATTTGTAAATAGATATTGGTCAGTTTAAGCTGCAGAAAAAGTTTCAAGAAAATCTCTTGGAGCGGAGGGGGTCAAATTTGATTAAAACTCGAATAATTGAATTGTAGATCAATTGAATCGTTTTGCATTCATAACTTTGCTTTCCTAAACTACCTTATAGTTCGAAGGCATCGATAAGCGAATATTTGTAAATAGATATTGGTCAGTTTAAGCTGTAGAAAAAGTTTCAAGAAAATCTCTTGGAGCGGAGGGGGTCAAATTTGATTAAAACTCGAATAATTGAATTGTAGATCAATTGAATCGTTTTGCATTCATAACTTTGCTTTCCTAAACTACCTTACAGTTCGAAGGCATCGATAAGCGAATATTTGTAGATAGATATTGGTCAGTTTAAGCTGTAGAAAAAGTTTCAAGAAAATCTCTTGGAGCGAGGGGGGTCAGATTTGATTAAAACTCGAATAATACAATTGTAGATCAATTGAATCGTTTTGCATTCATAATTTTGCTTTCCTAAACTACCTTATAGTTTGAAGGCATCGATAAGCGAATATTTGTAGATAGATATTGGTCAGTTTAAGCATTTATACGAAACGGTGAATTATTGGCGTTGCAAGAACAATACTACACTGTGCCGTTGTCAAGGTTAGAGCCGGCTAAAGCATGAATCTGTTTTGTAGCAAGCGACTAGCAATAAAAATGTGATCAAAGTACGATAGAATGCCTTAAATTTTTACAACAGTTAGTGACTCACACGCGTAGGAAGTGGGTTGAGCGGAGGGGTAACTACCTCAAGCTAAAACCAACTAGATGTAAACATTATATAAAGGCTACGGAATAATTTTTCGGATTCATCAGAAAGACTTCGGAAATATACACTATTTTTTTCGTTTGCGCTACATTCTTTAAAAAATTTGGTCGCCTCAACTTGCAACAAGAAGTCTTACATAGCTTAAACTGACCATTATCTATCTACAAATATTCGCTTATCCATGCATTTAAATTCTATGGTGCATTGGATTCAATTACTTTGCAATTCAATTATTGGAGTTTAAATCAAATCTGATCCCCAAATCCCCAAGAGATTCTAAAACTATTCACTTATTAATGCTTGCGAACTCTAAGGTAGTTTAGGAAAGGAAAATTATGAATGCAAAACGATTCAATTGATCTGCAATACAATTATTCGAGTTTTGATCAAATCTTACCCCCAAACCCCAACAGATTTTCTTGAAACTTTTTACATAGCTTAAACTGATCAATATTTATCTAAAAAAATGTGGGTGGCTGTACCACGTGCAAGGACATATGACGTGATACGTACAATGTTTCGGAAAGGAAATGGCACACGTGATACATTGAGATTTCTGGCGAACGTTAGAAGGAAGATTGAACTCGCTTCATGTTCATATGACCATATTCCAAACCTTTTTCCAGAATAATTTTAGAATCCCATTTCGACCCAACATACCCAATCCCATCATAATCTCATGGTCATATACCAGTACTTATGACCAACATATCCATTCCCATCATAATCGGTAGAGAAATCACCGAGTTCCGCCCCAGGTGGCCAAATTCCTAAACTTCTTCCCAAAAATCATTTAAGAATCTCATTTCCATCCATCACGCCTAATCCCATCATAATCGGTTATGAAATGGTCGAATTGTTCTCCAGATGGCCATATTCCATAACAAAGCTAGAGGTGGATCAGCTATCATCATAAAAGATTATATAAAACACAACGAAGAACTTAAAGTCGAGAAGCTTTCCATGCAAGTCACAACAATCAAAATACAATTAAACAATAGTAAAACTTGTAGTATCTCAGCAATATACTGCCCTCCAAGACACAATCTCAAACAAGTAGATATACTAATCTTCTTAAAACACAAGGAAGTGTCTTTTTAATTGGAGGGGACTCTAATGCAAAAAATACCTATTGGGGATCACTGTTAACGACTGCTAAAGGCAAAGAACTGTTCGCAGCAGGTAAACAACTAAAATGCGAGTTTCACTCAGGCGGTCAAGAAGTACTGGCAAAAACATCGAAACCAGGAAAAAAGAGGGTATATAACCATTTGTGTATGAAATTAAAAAACCTAATAAAAGACATTAAAAATCAGTTAGTTAATAAATACCTCAGTACTCTAACTGGGCAAAAAGATACTGATTATTCATTATGGAAAGCAACTAAAAATCTTAAAAGACCCACACTTCGGGTAGTAAATTACAGAAGGCTACTAACCACATATGTAATTGGAGAAAGAAATGGCGAATTAAATTAAATGAAGCAAAATCAATCCAAGTCAATTTCACAAATCTACAAGTTAATCATATACCAATAATGATAAACTCGATAGTAGTACCGCATGCAAACACTGCTAAATATCTCGGCATGACTTTAAATGCTAAACTTAGATGGAAGGAACACATAAAAACGAAGAGACAAGCACTAAACATAAAATTTAGAAAAATGTGTTGGCTCTTAGGGAGATAATCTGAACTAGAGATCCATAACAAACTGCTGCTATACAAACAAATCTTGAAACCTGTATGGACATATGGTAGCCGACTCTGGGGTTGTGCCAAGAAGACAAATATCAAAATCATACAAACTGTTCAAAATAAAATCCTGCGATGTATTGTTAATGCGCCGTGGTACATTCGAAATGACAACCTCCATCGAGATCTAAAGATCGAGCTTCAGCACGAAAATCTAGAAATACGCAGTATGCTGACTACCACACCAAAAAGAAGACTGCAAAGAACCAAACCACTAGACTTATCGCGACCAGGAGGTCAGTAGACTTACTGTGCCGAAAAATCTGAGGAGGAGTAACACGAAACTAGGGACAATCACTTGATTACGCCGACTAATCAAAATACTTTATTATGCATAGTAAATTACTAAATAGGTGCAAGACTCGTTCGTAATATAAATAAATAAATAAAAATTTTATTAAAAAAAAACCACTTCGATTACAAAAAACTCTCAATACCTTATAAACATACAAATGTTTTAACAGCAAGATATTCGTTATAAAGAATAAATTCCAAGAAGGTTCAGTTCTTGGTATCTTTAGAAATATTTTCAAAATCATTTTCTGTTGACCATATAAAGGCTACAAAGTAGCAGCATAACAACAACCTAAGAACGACAATCCATATTCTAATTTAGCTATAAATATAGTGCATGGTAAGCTACTTTTAGAACCGGAGTGGGACAATAGTCACGAAGAAGGTAGAAAATTCCAGCAGTTGATAACAGATACTGGTTGACTGAATTAACATGCGTGTTCCAATTAATACAAGTGTCCAAGTGAACACCAAAATATTTAAATGAGTCAACTGGTTCGATGTCAAAGCACTTAGAGTGGCAACCAATACACGCAAATTCAGACCAACTGTTATTAGTCACCCGCGGCAAAATAGACATATTAAAGCTGCCAGACAATTTAAACAACATAAATTTAGTGTTCCGGCTTAAAATCAGGCGATGCTGGTCGAACCATGAGAGTAAAACTTTAAGATCAGAATTGATCATCGAAATAACGTTACTGGGAGAATTCCCACAATAAACCAAAGCTATGTCAACAGCAAACCCGGTAGAATACCCATGATTCAATTTAAATACAGTGTTAGTATAAATGAGAAACAGCAGAGGGCCTAGTACTGAACCCTGGGGAACACCAACGTCAATAAATTTCGTCAATAAATATTGATTGTATTTAGGAATTCCAACAGGGCCGATTCGATGCCCATACCTTGACGAAAACCATATGGATGAATACTCTGCACACTAGTTTGATCTAAAAAACTCGAAACCCTATTTTTAACTACCTCTTCAAGAACTTTTAAGATTACCGGCTGCAAGACAATAGGTCTATAATTACCTTTATCAAGGCGATTACCATTCTTAAAAAGGGGAATTATAGTTTCTGTTTTCAGTCGATCGACTACAACTCCCAACTCAAAAGAAAGGTTGAAAATGTGAGCAAGAACGGGACTATTATGCCCATACTCATGGCCAACGTTATCAATTGAGTGTTTCGGTTCTAAAGCACAAATAATTGAAAAAAGACGGGAAAGGTTCTGGCCGAACTCTTTAAGCATTTTTGTTGCCTATATAAAATATAAGAAAATAGCTCTTCCACAAAAATATAAACAACACACCACACCTAAACATTATTACCACCTCCCACCCACAATCGAATTCAAACCCCCAAAACTCATCGCACCCGCACAACGATATACCGCACCACCCATATCATCACCCTTTAACACCTCCATACCCACTTGCGCACACACAATCCACACAAACCCTCATCCACCAAATCCCAAATCCCCACACCAAACCCAAAACACCTCATGCCACACCCCTCCACTCACATAACTCCCCTCCACAACTCCTATCACCCCCATAACCACACCACCCATACAAACCTACATCCACACGAGATATATTTTAAATCCACATTCACATGCTCTATGAGAATAAAAAAAACATTCTATCAATTTTAAGGAGGGGGATTAACAAAACCCTACATCTCTCCGAACACCCTAAACACAGAAATGTCCAAATCAATAGGGATCATTCCCATGATTTACTTGAACTTTTAGTGAAGAAATTAAGTTGATATCTCTATTCGTTGTTAAGTTATCGTGGACACAAACGGACAAACGGCAAACCGAAACCATTTTATTTTTTAACAAAATTGCTTAAAAACTTCATAACTAGACACTGGGGTCATCAAAACCGTTGTCGGACCGAAATCAAAAGGCAAATCGAAACTAGATGACGTGTTGCTGAGATTACGAGTGAAGTTCTCCTTTCTGTGCTAAAATAGATTTGACTAGTGACGTTTTAGGCTTACGAGTCAGAATCCCGTTCACTTAAATCCAGTTGTTTTTATATCACCACGGTTTGCTGAAAACCGCTTAGAATAATAACTTTCCTTTTCTTTTTTTATATCTACATTAATTATGGTGCAGATTCTATTATAGCTTTCGCGAAGTACTGCATCATCAGGACGCTTATTTAACTTGGACCACAGTTTATTCCTTTTAGTAATACGTTGCGCAAGGTCAAAGGAGATTCAAGGATGCGGGCGTTTGATTTTAAACAAGCAGTATGTGTAGCAGCGTTCCAAAATAGTTAAAATATTATCAAAAAATACATCAAGAGCTAGCCATGGATTGTCGATGTTAAAAATGTACCACCCCCCCCCCCCCCCCTCCAGTCCATATGATCCAACCTTTCATACAATATAACAACAACAGATTGACTTCTTTCTTCTTCTCGTGGGATTTTAGTACAAATTAGTGCCTGATAACAGTATCTGAGAAGCCTTTATCTCAATCAAGTGGTGGTCAAAAATTTTTAAGTCCACAGCCGACGCTGTTATATCTGATAGATCATTAGACCTAAGTCTACCATAAACGTGGTCAATACACTCAATGGCTCAAGCCCAAAACAATACATAAGGTTTATATAATCAACGCTGCTGCGTGGAAATCCAAGCATATCAATAGTAATGTCTCCAAAAACAAACAGATTTTTTGACCCACCATACAACGTATAACCATTTAAATTATATGAAGAGTATTCATTAGTGTGAATCAAACATAAAAAAAATATTGAATGAAGAACTCGTGGAGTTCGGTAAACTCGCAGTGACTAACTAAATTTGATGGTTAAATGAGCTTCGTTGCTTAAAACGAATAGCTTTTTATAGTTTACTCGAAATCCTGAAATTCTAGTAAGACAATCCCCGGCTTTCCGAGATCCAACTATTATACTTAGGTATTGTCAACTCGCATGTGTGGAAAGAGCTAAATAGGACATTTCGTCTTCAACAACGAAATACACTGAAATTATGGTCTGCTTAAGACAGATTTGATTGTTTTCCAAAACATATCGCAAATAATAATTACATAATAATGCGATTTTGCACTTAGTATAAAAAATAACCTTTAAACAGATTAGAATACACAACATTAATTAAAATTCAACGGGTCAATCAATTATAAATACGACTTATATTGTACACGTCTTTACCATACGAAGTAAAGAAATTTTTGATCGTTGTAATGTTGTTTTCCAACATTTGGTTTGTTTCATAAGTCTAACTAACCATATCTTGGTTTAAATACCAAATAACTCCGGATTTCGGCTATTTTGCAATATGATTTTTGGGACTACGTGTGATTCTAGATGGCTTTGATGTATATGCAACAATTTACGTTTCTAGAGATTATATTTTTTGAGTTAAGGATATAAAATAATTAAAATTTCGTTTTGACATTTAATGTTGTCTTGCTCGTTTGCTGTCAATAGGTTTATCTTGGGTAAAAAAACTGTTTAGAGAATGCCATTTAAAAATGCCAAGATAATATATTAAATAAAATTTTCACATGTAAAATTACCCTTACCACTACCCATAACAACTTGAACTATAGTTTGTGAACAGATGCTGATTAGAATAACTTATATCCATAAGATTAATGTGGAAATTTAAATGAGAACGGTAGTTATGGGCCTTCAATGTCTAAATATGAACCTACATACATCATAAGAGTGTGTTAAGTTTTGATTTATTTATCGTAACCGTTTTAAATTTTATCTTGGAGTGCAATTAAAGAATGCGAATATTGTAAAAAGGCAAGATAAATTTTCGGTTACACGTTTACAAATTATCTTACTGCTTAGAGAATTAGGGCACAGTACGTCAAAACTCCTCCGAAGACTTCGAACATTTTTGTGTACAAATAAAAAATCCGCAAAATTATAATTACTTAACTTCTATCAAAAATCATTTTAGAATCTCATTTCCATCCAACAGACCCAATCCCATTATAAACGGTTAGAAAATGGCAGAGTTCCGCTCCAGATGGCCTTATTCCAGAACTTTTCCAAAAATCATTTAAGAATCCCATTTATTTCCAACATACCTAATCTTATTATAATCGGTTAAGAAATGAAAAAGTTGCGCCCCAGATAGTAATATTCTAGAGCTTCTTCTAAAAGTAATTTAAGAAACCAGGTTTCCTTATTACAGAACTTCTCCCAAAAATCACTTAAGAAACTAATTTCCATCCAACATATACAATCCCATCATAATCGTTTACCGAGTTCCGCCCAAGCGGGCCATTTTCCAGAACTTCTTCCAAAAATCAATTAAGAATCCCATTTCCACCTACCATATACCATCATAACTATTTAGGAAATTACCGCGTTCCACCCCAGGTGGCCATATTCCAGAACTTCTTCCAAGAATCATTTAAGAGTTCCGCCCCCAGAGAAGCATGTTCTATAACTTCTTCCAAAAACCATTTAAAGAATCCCATTTCCATCCAACATTTTCCTGAACTTCTTCCCAAAATCATTTAAGAATCCCATATCCATTCAACATACCCAATCCCATCATAATCGGTTAGGAAATGGCCGAGTTCCGTCCCAGGTGGCCATATTCCACAACATCTTGAAAAATTCATTTAAAAATATCATTTCTATCTAACATAAACAATCCCATCATAACCAGTTAAGAAATTACCGAGTTTTGCCCCCAGCAGGCCATTTTCCAGAACTTCTGCCAAAAATCATTTATGAATCCCATTTCCATCCAACATACCCTCATCTCAATCGGTGAAGAAATTACCGAGTTCCACCCTCCCCTCCCCAAAGCCACATTTCAGAACTTCCAAAAATCTTTAAAGAACCCCACTTCCATCCAAACATAAGCAATCCCATCATAACCGGTTAAGAAATTACAAAGTTCCGCCCCAGGTCGCCATTTTCCAGAACTTCTTCCAAAAATTATTTGAGAATGAAATTGTAACACATGTATGTACCCATGTAACATATACAATCCCATCATAACCAGTTAAGAAATTACCATGTTCCGCCTCAGATTGCCATTTTCCAGAACTTCTTCCAAAAATCATTTATGAATCCCATTTCCATCCAATTTATCCAATCTCATCATAATCGGTTAAGAAATTTCACAGTTTCACCGCAGTTTAGGCATGCAAATTTTACGAGACAATATTTCGGATATATTTATTTTCAAGTTTTCCAAGGTGGAGAACGAGCAATTTTGAGCAAGATTAATAATTTAATCATAATATGTACTATTTTAACTATACATCAAATGTTATACATTACTTCTTTGTTTCATAATCTTACATAATAAATTTAATATTATTCCGATATATTAAAATCTATTGTGTTGATCAGATTTGTTGAACAAGTTTTCAATCATCATTGAATCAATCGTTCATCGTGTAGTTGATCTATTTTTGTGTATTATACTCACTAATACTAAGATGTATTTTTAGTTTTAGGAAAAACTTCACATTTCTATATAGGCCTGTGAAGTTTTTGCTAAACTATTCCTAAAACGTGTTTTTTATTTTCTAGGAATGGTTTAGGAAAAAGTTCACGCGCATAATTTGGTATCAACATTTGTATAAAGTGGTAAGAAACAGACGTCGTAGTAATCAAAAAAAATACGCATGGGTATAATTTTTGTAAGAAAAAACAAGTCAAAGTCAAAATTTCTAATTTTAATGATATATTGAATCTCGATGATTAGTTCTCAAATAGATTATAATTTACCTATATTAACTCCTGCGTAAATGTGTGTGAGACTTTGGATGATGTTGTATTTAATTATAAAAATTCTTTGGATAAGTATATTATGTTTAAATGCTCGCAGTCTATCAAATAAAAAAATTGATGAATTATATTACATAACAGATAAATTTAAATTTGAATTTCCAAAAGTTGCCATAACAGAGACTTGGATTTATGATTATATGTCCAGATTTGTCACATTCGTAAATTATAAACTAGTGTTTTCGTTTAGGCGTAATAAATTAGGAGGGAGGAATATTTATTCAAAAAAATTATAACTTTAAAGTTGATTTTTTCTTGAGTGAAATTTAAGTATAAATATATATTCTGATTGCATGTGATTATTTTAATAAAATTTTCTAAATGAATATTAAGAATTCACTTCGTGCATGTAATAATCTGTTTTTATAATTTTCAGTGTATGAGTTAAGTGCAGTATATTCCGTGAACTATTGATTTATTTGAGTTTAGCTATCAAATAAATGCATTTTTTATTTAAATTAAAACTAGAAAACATATATGACTGTAACAATGGATGGATTCACTTCCTGCATGTAATAATTGTAATCTAATTTTATTTGTGTAAATATTATTGCTCGAGGGAAATTTAAGTTTATATATATTCTGATTACATGTGGTTCTTGTTAAAAAATTTACTAAATTCAGATAAATATTCACGTGCATGTGCAGTTTATGTGTATTTTTGCAGTTTATTCCGTGAACTATTGATTTATTTGAGTTTAGCTATCAAATAAATGCATTTTGTACTAAATTAAAACTAGAAAAAAAAAATATTTATAGCCGGGATGGCAATGACTTTGTCTTTTACATTATTTAAATTTAAACCATTATTATTCAAATTATTTTCTACAAATAAATGAAATAAATAAAGATTGAAAGATAGTTTGCTGTTTTATTCTTTAATGTCTATAGGTGATTTCTGGATTGGATTAATTTTACATGATTTAATATATTTTTGGGGAACCAGTTTAATTTTATTTATGGACAATTGAACTATTCAGTTTATTGAAAGTTTAACTCATAATAATACAATTTTATTACCGGAAATGTACCATTATATGGGTACTTAGTTAATTATTCAATTTTTTTCAGGATGCTGATTGCTGAGGTTTTATACCATAAAACCAAACATAATTGTGCTGTCTTGTGCCTAACAATTTACTAACTATTGACTACTTAGGTGTCTGTAACCGGGTCAAGTCTATCACATCTAACAACCTTTTCTATCCCTCCATCTTGTTATATGTAAAAGTTGAATCAAATGGATTTCTGATTATCCATAAATCACATTTTACTAAACCATTTTGAAAATCTTGCATTGATCATGTACTTAAAAATTGTGTGACTCAAAATATAAATATAAGTTTACTGGATTATTTAGGTTTTGACCACAAACTAATTTTTATTGAATCAAATTTTTTAGTAGAATCTTTAAAACATGAATCAAAATTTAAGAAAAACATATTTATAAATTACCCAACATTGAATGACAGAATGACAAATTATTAGTTAAATTATTATTAGTAAATTCTAATTGTTTAAATTTAATACCTCTATTATGGTTCTCGCCTCACCATCACCTCAACTCTCTTTCGCCGTGACAGTGTGATTCGTGTGAGTAGTATTTGTCGCCTTCGTTAGCTTAGTAAGTAGAGTGCTTGCTCTGTTATTTGGGGGTCGCGGGTTCGATTCCTGGTGGTGATCAGTAAAAACGTTGCGACTGGGTGTTTTTAACGTGTCATATGTTATTTATATATGTTCGTCCACTTTCAAATTTTCAGATTTACAGCCATAGTAGTAACGGCTTTGTCCTTAATATTTTATTTTATTTTGGTATTATGGTTCTCACCTTTGTTTTGGCGAATGAGAGTATGCGGTGATTTGCGTTGTTTTTAAATTTTTTACTTTTTTGTAGCTGGCTACAGTGTTTTTGTTAGCAGTTATGACATATTATGTATTTGTTTATATTTACACTCGCAAGAAAAAGTCTGCGTAAACTTTACAATATTTATATGTTTTTTAAAGAAAAGTCTAAAACAAAAAAATATTTTCTTAAACTTATTTTGCGTTTATTTATTGTTCTATACTCTTTTAAAATACGCAGTTAAACAAAAATAAAAACAATAGAAACAAAAGAAAATCAATAAAATAGAAAAAAACTCGCATGTGAAGTTTCCAACAAAAACCAAAATCAACAAAAACACACACATACACAAATTTGTTAAATTAACAAAATAGTACACTGGGTAAAAAATTGTCACAAACAACAAATTATCAAAACACAAATGCTTAATAAACATATTTTTATTAATCACTTGTTTTTGTTTCGCAGAATATTTTTCAAAAAGTTTAAAAAATCACTCGATCGATTTCGACTTGTTAGGTCATCATCAGGAGTATCTACTGAATTGTATTAGTAAAAAATTTTTTTTTTTTTTGTTATATAGTAGAAAAAAGCAAAATATAAATAAAAATAAAAGAAGGAGAGAAAAAAATAAGCAATAAAAATTAATCTACGGATCGCGCAGGTAGGCGATGACCCTTACATAGCTTGTAGGCAGGAGCATTGCAATACGCTACTATTGGTCTAATCGGAATGCCTTCCTTATGGATTTTTGGTAAACCATAAACGATCGGGGCAGATGGATTCATGACAGAGTACTTAATCCATCTGCCCCGATCCTTTATGGTTTACCAAAAATCCATAAGTAAGGCATTCCGATTAGACCAATAGTAGCGTATTGCAATGCTCCTGCCTACAAGCTATGTAAGGGTTTCATAAATTTTTTCAATTGTCATACTAATTTCTTTTCGGCTTACTCGGTTAAGAACTCGGTAGAATTGATTAACAAAATTCAAGACGTCGACATTCCGTTACATTCAAAACTAGTTTCATATGACGTTGCCAGTCTTTTCACTTCTATTCCAATTAATACTTTGTCCCAAATAGTTTGTAATTACTTAGATAGGGATGTTGTAGATGAGAGCTTACGTCGTGAACTGAAGTTAGTTTTTGAGACTTGTATTAAACAAAATTATTTCTGTTTTGATAATAAATATTTCAAATTCGCTGATGGTCTACCCATGGGCTCCCCTCTGTCACCTTTGCTGGCTGAAATTTTCATGAATTTCTTCGAACAAATGATCATATCAAATAACAATCCCTATTTTCGTCATATAATCTTTTGGTATAGATATGTTGATGACATATTATGTCTATGGAATGGAACTGATAGACTGTTAGACTCTTTCCTTACTTGATTAAATTCTCAATATCTCACCATTGATTTTACGTTAGAAAAAGAAGAAAATAAATGTATTAATTTTCTAGATATAACAATAACCAGGATTAATTCTACTTTAGACTTCAAAATTTATCGGAAACCCACGTATACAGACGCTGTTATCCCTAGTTCTTCAAACCATCCCCATAATATTAAAATGTCAGCTTTCCACTCACTCGTAGATAGACTAATAAACATCCCTCTGTCAAATTCAAATTATAACACTGAGCTTAACATAATTCTTCAAATAGCAACAAATAACGGATATGCAACTAGGACTATATTAAAGTTATTAAATAAAAAGCTAAAGCGTAAAACTCTAACGGGTATTTATCCACCGGACAGTCCAACGCGGGAAAATTGGCGTCGCTTAGAGTATATAGGAAAAACGAGCCAACGGATTAGCAACATCGTGTCCAATTATACCAATATTAGTTTTGCTTTTTATAATAATAACACAATAAAGAAAATGATTGAGTTGATCGCCTTTCCAAATCTGGCGTTTATAGGATTAATTGCAATGATTGTAGTTTCTCCTATATTGGTCATACTGGGCGCAATTTTGGAGTTAGAGCTAAAGAACATTTATCTGGTTGCAATCAATCAACTTTCCATAACCATTTAACTTCAGAAAATCATACAGCTAGCTTGAACAATTTAGACATATTACATATACAACCCAAAGGCAGACGTTTAGATACTTTAGAATCTTACGAAATTCGAAAATCAATATTTCTTAACCAAAATATCCTTAACGAACAGAGAGAAATCCGGTTCTCACCAATTACAGACCCCGCCCTTTTCTATTCTCACGTACGCAATAATATACCTTGAATTTTGTTACTCAACCTATGACTCATCGCCTACCTGCGCGATCCGTAGATTAATTTTTATTGCTTATTTTTTCCCTCCTTCTTTTATTTTTATTTATATTTTGCTTTTTTCTACTATATAACAAAAAATTTTTACTAATACAATTCAGTAGATACTCCTGATGATGACCTAACAAGTCGAAATCGATCGAGTGATTTTTTAAACTTTTTGAAAAATATTCTGCGAAACAAAAACAAGTGATTAATAAAAATGTGTTTATTAAGTATAAGTGTGTTTCGCCAAGTGCCTACGGCAAATAGCGTAAAAAGTAAAACACAAATGTTTTAGATACTTAAATATACAAATATAAACAACATTTATTTAAAATAAAATATTTCATTCAATAATAAGAAAAAAACACTAGACGTCAAATAACAAATATTATATACATAAACTAATAACTATTTTTAATGTCAGAATAAACAATAATTTCAACATTTTGGGTGATACACTTAAAAAAAATATTGGCCAGCTCACAGAGTTATTCCGCGGATGTGACCTATTTGGCCAGTTAGCTTAGGAATTGCCTCATCGAACGACACTACCAACATATGGATGCGATGATCAAAAAGGTTTTGTTGATGTGTGTGAATAAACAAAATTATGAAATCTTATGTGGCCCACTTAAAAAAAATATTGGGCAGCTCACAGAGTTATTCCGCAGATGTGACCTATATGGTCAGTTAGGTTAGGAATGGCCCCATCGAACGACACAACCAACATATGGATGAGAGGGATATAACGTTTTAAATGTGGAAAGTACTTTTATTACATTCCAAAATATTTCAAAATAAGGTGTATTTTAAATTTATTAATTTAGTTTTCTCTTTATTTTAAAGTGATAATATTTTTGGTTATTTTTATAGTGATTATTGTGAAATAGCAGTTGTGTTGATTAATTGAATACATTATTGATATAATTAGTCTTTTTCTGTTTTATTCCCTTTCGTAATAAATATTCCGTTAGTTTTTCTAAAGGTGTTTTTAATAAATCTATAAATTCTAGTTAGCCGTCCATTGTTTATCTTGTTTATGGTGGTCTTATCATTGAAATTTGAAGATTTTAAATTATCTAGGTGATTGAATTAGATGACCCGCGAATTGATAATAATTGATTGTTATTTATAGTTTGAAATAATAAATTACGTAAATTATATTATATGTTTTCGTTTGGTAATTTAACTTTAAGTTTAGGACCAAGTGTTTAAAGTTTAGTTTAAAAAGTGAACAGCAAGAGTTTCGTTTATTCGATTGAAACAAAATTATAATTTTTATAACTTATTACTGTGCATTTCTTAAAAATAACATTAACTAGTTAATTTAAATTAAGAATAAGATAATATCTTTATTTTTAATAATTTTCTGTGTAATATTGGTTTTTCTTACTCGTATCATCTATTAAATCATAATCATCATCTATTATCATTTTTTTTATTATAACTTTTATATAACTCAGTGAGCTGGCCAATATTCTTTTAAGTAGACCACATAAGATTTCATAATTTTGTTTATTCACACACATCAACAAAACCTTTCTGATCATCGCATTCATATGTTGATAGTGTCGTTCGATGGAGCAATTCCTAAGCTAACTGGTCATATAGGTCACATTCGCGGAATAACTCTGTGAGCTGGCCAAATATTTTTTTTTCAGTGGACCACCCAAGATTTCGAAATTTTGTTTATTCACACACATCAACAAAACCTTTCTGATCATCGCATTCATATGTTGGTAGTGTCGTTCGATGGAGCAATTCCTAAGCTAACTGGCCATATATGTCACACCCGCGGAATAAATCTGTGAGCTGGCCAAATATTTTTTTTTCAGTGAACCACCCAAGATTTCGAAATTTTGTTTATTCACACACATCAACAAAACCTTTCTGATTATCGCATTCATATGTTGGTAGTGTCGTTCGATGGTGCAATTCCTAAGCTAACTGGCCACATAGGTCACATCCGCGGAATAACTCTGTGAGCTGGCCAAATATTTTTTTTTCAGTGGACCACCCAAGATTTCGAAATTTTGTTTATTCACACACATCAACAAAACCTTTCTGATTATCGCATTTATTTGTTGGTAGTGTCGTTCGATGAAGCAATTCCTAAGATAACTGGCCATACAGGTCACATCCGCGAAATAACTCTGTGAGCTGGTCAATCTTTTTTGTAAATTGATCACCCAAAATTTTGAAATTATTGTTTATTCACACACATCAACAAAACCTTTCTGATCATCGCATTCATATGTTGATAGTGTCGTTCGATGGAGCAATTACTAAGCTAACTGGCCATATAGGTCACATCCGCGGAATAACTCTGTGAGCTGGCCAAATTTTTTCAGTGGACCACCCAAGATTCCGAAATTTTGTTTATTCACAACACAATTTCCAGTGAAAATTTTGCATCATGGAGTGAGCTTAAAATAATTACAAATTTATGGAAAGGAGGCAAACGTTTTTGGGAAATTGGAAAATTAGTGTAAAGAACACATTCATATATTCAAAGAGTAGTTAATAATTAAAAAAAGTAGACTTCTTACATCGATGTGGCCATCCATGGAAATGATCATGTCGTGAAAAATGTGATATAATAAGAACAGCTAAGAAAATCTACGAACAACAGCTTCCCAAATTGCAAGAATTGAAATAAAGTTCAATAACAAACTAAAATAAAAAAATTATAAAAAAATTTGTCCTGATACCGTTCAAAAAATTCTAAGAAAGTAGGGTTATCATAGCCGCATTGCGCGAAAGAAACCATTTATATCAGAAATCAATCGGTTGAAAAGGATTAAATTTGCAAATGAACATATTAATAAGCCAAACCAGGTCTGGAAGAAAGTCATTTTCTCAGATGAGAGCAAACTTTGCATTTTAGGTATAAAAGAACGGAATATATACAATATATACGTATCCCAAAAATTTTCCCTCTAATTTTACAACTGTTATATGAGAGAATAACGTATTATATTATACGCATGTATATATAAGCAGGTGTTACTAAGAGAAAGTCGGTGTAGCGATACAGCGAAGTAGACCCAAAACCGTAAAAAAACGACTTTGGCGCGCTTCGCAATAAATAAAATAAAAATATAAATAAATTTTTTTTTTGAGATTTTCATGTTTATATCATTAAAATCATGTTTTTAAACATTCATTCTAACATATTCTGCCATAAAAAAATCGATTTTTTGAAAATTTGAAGGTGCTATGTCCCCTTAAGCTGCTTGTACAATTATTTCGAACCATCGTGGCATCCGAGAACATCGAAAGCTCCATTCAGTTTCGATAAAAAATTGAGTATTAAAAATTCAATGGTTCATGTCACATGTTAGCAAAGAACCAATTAATCGCAATAACCTGAAAGTAAGCTTTTAATAACGGGCTCATTGAATACTTTCTGTAGGCTACGTATTCGTCACAACAAATTTCTACTATACTTTAGTAATTAATAATTTTTTAATCCATTAGTAATGGTTTATTGCATTGTAATGTTCTCAATAGCTTCAATAAGTCTCTTTTGCATGAAATTATAAAAGCTATTGATTTTGTTGTATTGCTCCCAAAATGTTTTCTATTTAATTTAAGTTATATTTCGTTTTCGTAGCATGATCTTATTTAAAGTTCTGGATACTGTCCAGAATGATTTTATGTGAATTTGCTGGTATTTTGTAAGACTAAAAAATCTGTAAGTATACATACCAAAATGTTATACCGGCAGTTTTTCCTAAAAATTCCCCTGTTTTCTAAGTTCATTAGAACGTAGTCTAAAGGCTTACAAAGATAAAGCTAATTTCAAGCAAGCTATTTTAAAATTTATTATCCAATTCTAACGGTTTTTTGTTCAGGCAAACGACGGGAAGAATGTTGTGTCAGGTTTCTTGACTCAGAAACCTTTCTTTAAACTTTTACAATGCTAATTTCCGAATCAATGCTTCCTCTTCTATATCCATTGTATCCTGCATCTTTTGAATTGAGTGAAGAGCTAGCAATATATAATAATAATGTATGAGTAATTACACGCATCTCGCGTCAAAATAATCACGCTTTTTTGTGGTAAAACATAAACATTAATTTTTGATTAGGTTATCGTAAATCGCGTGGAATATAAAAATAATAACAAATGGATATACGTGTTACACATGCCGCGATTACGTACACCAATTTATTAATTAATTATTATTTTGTTTATCACAATATTGACCTTTATTGAAATTGGGCGAAATTTGTTTGCCCACCGAAAATAAATTATTTGTTATTCATATTTTCGCTGTGTAAATTAACCAGTTCGATCTAGGGCTTTTCCATTGACATATTTTTAGAATTTTTAGAATTCATACCTTTATATATTCGTATATTACGCGTATATTGTGCGGTTCGCTCAAAAGTATTACGTAATTTCGAGAAATATTCTACAATATTTATTTAGATTTCTTGGATTACTGAATTTTATATCAATTTGGTTGGTTTCATGTTCAAGAACTCTTTAGGGATGAGGTCCAATTAATTGGTTACAATTTTATTTTATATGTTTTATATAAATTATTTTATATCTACAGACATAAATAATAATCTGTTTTTTTTTGGATAATTTAATGCGTACTTCCTGCTACGTCATACATTTATATTTTTTAGTACGAGATACCCAGTTTTGGGTTTTAATCTAGTTTCTATGAAACTATTTTACTTGTGTACTAGCAGAGACTGTTTTAGGAAGTTAATCAAATATTCGTAATTAAATTAATTATGCATGTAGTTTTGGGTAGCTTTCCACTCTTATGAAGATATGACATGAGCGGCTCAAATATAGGTTTTTCAAATTCCATTATTTTTAAAAAATCGCATTTTGAAAATACCGTATTTTAAAATACAGTAAAATGTTATTAACCCGTAATGTTGATATTGTGTGTCCTGTCTTAGCCAATCATGAAGAAATTAGGCATGTTGAAAAGAAATGATGAGATTGAGTATGTTAGACGAAAATGGGTTTCTAAAAAAAGTTCTGAAATGTGGCCACCTGTGACGAAACTCAGCCGACTATGATAAGATGGGGTATGTTTGGGTGCGAATGTGATTATAAAATGATTTTTAGACGAGGTCCTAGAATATGTCCTGGGCGGATCCGGGCGATTTCTTAACCGAATTTTTGTGAAGATATTAAAAATAAAAAAGTGCGGGTACCCCAAAAAATAGGAACATATAAGTCTATAATTGTTTTTACATTTCTGACGATAGAAAGTGTAGGTAATGATGTTAAATTGTAGGAAACAACAATTTACGATAAATTATACAACAATATTCGAACAAAATTAAAAATGTTTTCCAAATTTAATTTTAAGCACCGCACATTATAAAATTTTAGTCAAAACATATCGGACCAAAATTCCTGTGACCAAAATTCTCAAAATACAGTTTGGATTGAACAATCGGCCAGCGCGTTTTCAACAGATTCTGCCCGTGGCTAGCGCAGCAGGTTATCAACACCGTATAGCTGGATATTTTGCCACAAAACTTTTCTTTGGGTATGTTTTGATTTGTAATAAGATAGCAGTTAGTGCTTTCAGGTGTCTCAATTATTGTGATCATATAATTAGTAAAATCAACGTTAATTTTATTTCAAATAATTAATAATTTTTATTTCGTTGGCCTACTCAACATGTTGCTAACTGTAGTAGAAAGTATCCATTGATACATAAATCTGAATTTGAGATTACCATAAATGTTGTTTCTCGGATACGCTCAAAACCGCTTTTGAAGTTTCATTTCATCTACTACCTTGTAGAAAATTAACTCCTGTTCACGATATAAGAAATTATCTGGTGGTACACATATACTATATGGATTTATTTCTAGGGCTGGAAAATTTAAAGTATTCCTGGATAATTTCCAAGACCGCTTGCACATGAATTAGAGAAAACTACCTTCTGTCTTGATAATATCGCGATAATATTGCGATAATACTTAAAGTTCACGTTAACGTCGATTACCCCACCAAAACCGAACTAACCGTATATTCACTAGTGCCGTTTACCTACGGTCCCATTTCAAGTTTCGCCATACATACATTTTGGTGTGGTTATTTACAATTTTTGGTTAAACTCTGTTCCAGGTGGCTATATTCCAAAACTTCTCCCAGAATTCAGTTTAGAATCCCCGAATTTGGCCTGTGAGACCATATGGTATCATTTGCAATACTGCATTAAACGCTCAAATTTTCACATAACGACAATCATTTGTAAATGTGTAAGTAAGTTTAAATATATTTGTTCATTAGCAATGCATCGAACACCTGCGTTGTGTTGCTTCATCATTTGAGTATTGCATTTCAAGGTGACAAGTGTTCAAAGTTTGCAATGTTTTATTTTTGATCAAAATAGACAAAATGGATTACATGAAACGGTAAAATATGTTTTTTTTTTATATAAATATAATTATTTTATTTTGTAATAATGAATTATTTTACTTTTAAAATATACTAGTTGATTTTGGGACAATTATTATTTAAAAATTTTTTTTTGTACTAAATTATTGTTCGTTTTTTAGCCGTAATACCATATGGTGGCACTGGCCATTTTCTTGATATTTTTATGTACTAACATATATGTTTTATGTTAAGTGTTATGTTTTCAATACAGTGAAAACGTTATGAAGGTGTGGTGTTGTTTGTTTATATGGGTTGCAGTATGTATACATATATACGTTATTGAGAATGTCAAAAAAAAAATGAAAAACAATGCCTCAGGCTTTATATATATTTAACCTCTTGCAATTGAAAATAGATTTATCAGTATGGAGAGGATGACGAGATTCAAGATGGAGAAGGTATTCATGATAATGCATGGGCAGATTAGTTAAAATCAAACTGTGAAATTGTTTTTAATAGTGGGCAACGAATAACATTTTATTTTGTGGATGACATTACACATTGTGGAAATATTGACCCTCTATTCGCCGAAATTCCAAATTCATTTAGCTCGAACGATGCTATATTTTCCAGCACAGATGATATGACCGAAAAATATCAGCCTACAACATCTACAACTTTAAAAGTCACACAACCAAAATTATTTCATCAATCGGATTATCGAGACTCTGTTTATATCACCCGCATGGGCAATTTGAAAAGTTTTTCGACTATGATTTGTTAGAACTTATTATTCACTATAGTCTACTAAGTATGCAATTTTTCTTGGCAAACCAAATCCAAATATAACTTTAGCTGAACTAAAAGTATTTATCAGCATACTTGTAGTAAGCGGATACTCTCTTCAACCAAACTCTGAATCATACTGGTCAAGTGAATCGGATTTACGCAATGAAATGATATCTTTTAATTCTTTAAGAAAAAATTGTTTCACAGAAATATCACGGTTCCTTCATTTCACAACAACAAAAGTGGCGTTACCGATAAAATATGAAAGCTTCGCCGTCACGGATGTAAACAGTTTATAAAAGGGCAACCACTGCGTTTCGGTTAATTCAAAGTATGGTCCATTTGCACTTCATCTAGTTACTTAGTAAATTTTTAAAGATACCAAGGAAAAACTCTAGAGCAAATACGGCATATGAGGAAAGCTAAGGATGCTCCCATTTGCGTGCTACTTTTATAACCTGTTTACTCGGACTTCAGCATTAGTGTATTTAAAACCCCGTGGCTATGATGCAAAAGAAACGATTCGTGATAATAGAATTGTCCTTTGCTAAAAAAAGCTGATCTCAAAAGGAAAGAGCGCGGGTTCATAACGAGCAAATGAATTAAAGATTCAGATATTCATTTGACGAAGTGGGTGACAATGCTGTGGTTTGTATGGCAAATACTTCTTATGGAATAAATCCGGTGTCGCAAGTACAATGATTCTGCGGCGCAAAAAAAAAAGATATCAGTACCTGGACTGTGTATCGTTGATTTTTATAATAAATATAGGTGTTTATACACTGAAAAATATATTCTGAACTTAAGCTAGTTCAACTTGTTTTAGTTATTATAACCCAGACTTTGCTTAATTTAGGTAAAAATGGCCATTGTTTATTTTACTTATGCACTTTTCATAATACAAAAATAATACAAAGTTAATTTCAATTTAATCAATAATGCTTTATTTTCTTTCACACTGAACTTGTTTGTATGTCAATTCAAACTAAGCATGTATTTGATAACTTCGGAATAGTTAAGCTAAACCATGTAAAAGTAAAGTCAACTGAGCTTGGTAGTCAATTCAACTTATATGCTTGGTTTAATCTGAACATAGGCAAATTCATCTCATAACAGTTTGATCTTGCAAATATGTCATCTAACCTAAGCATTTGTTTAAAAACTAATAAGTTAACAATGTAGTAGTTAAATTAAACCATATTTGTTTCATATGAAATAACATAGCAATAGTTTAAACTATGGACATTTAAACGGTGATAATGGATAAAATTCGCTAAATCGATATGTTCTTGTGTTATACTATAGGTATGAAGCAGATTTGAATTTTTGCAGTTTGGTCGTTGTAACCTGATGAGCTAATGAGTAGAGCAACTTTTTATCAGTACGCAACCAAACTGCCAAGAATGAACTTGAGGAGGTCCTCATTATTTCTTAACACATTGTTGTCGGGCGCTTCGCGTCGGAGCGATATGGAGGGAGCGGGCGATTTTTCGAAAAATCTTCGCGAATTTTTTCGTTTTCGCAACTTAGAATGCTTCATTATGAAATATAGGCACTTTATGTATAAATATACAATTGAAAGTAAAATTTTCCAAAAATTTTCAATCAAGAAATAACTGAATGCAGTAAATAATGAACACTAATATTGTTTTATAGTGTGATAGCGCTCAAAACATTTACCTCTATGAAGGGGTACGCCGCAAAATTTACAGATAAAACAACTTTCACTTCGCACTTTTTGAGATGCACACATATTTTTGGTTGCCTATTTATAACGTTACCGTCTCATACCTAATCTATTGTAGGAATGTTTATACGTGCGTAGTAGTATGTGTAAATAAACGGCATAGCAAACACACATGTACACTGAAAAAAAAAAATTAAAAAATTTTTGTAAATATACAGCACACAAAATAATTTGTAAATTTAACAACGTCCCATTCAATTTTATTGTTAATATTTTGTATATTTGGCGAAATTTTTATTAAATTTACAAATTTTATTGTATTTTTTTCAATATTTTCAATTTTATGAAAATTTTATTGAATTTATTAAAAAAAATTTGTTATTTTTACAATTTACTTTTATAAGTTACAAATTATTTTGTGTGCTGTATATTTACAGAAATTTTTTTTGAGTGTAGTGACCCGTATTGGCTACGTTTCCCTCGTTCTACCACCAGTCCATAAAAAACGTATTATTAGGTTATCCGCTCTCTATGCATAGTTTGCGAAAAACGTAATTTTACGTGTCCCGCATACAATGTTAAGGGTTCTAAATAACTGAAAGTTAACTAAGTAACTAAATTATAATAATTAATCTGACCAAATATGTTGACATATGCTGAAAGTTAATATAACCTAGTGAAAGTTTAAAGTGTTAAAATTAACCTACATGGTTGGTTGTCAAAATAAACTTTAATAATAGTTCTGTCAACATATGCTGTAGGTCAACATAACCTAGCAAATGGTTTAAATTGTTGTTTTAATTAACAGTCGTGTTAAGTTATATTAAAGTGTTGCTTAGTTATATTGACTAAAGCAAATAGGTATAATTGGCATTGGTTATTATTTTACTATTAGCTGTTTTGCTTTGGCAAAGTCCGCTTAGCTTTAAAAAATAAAATATTAGCGGCCAATTTTGGTTTCAGCAACATTTCTTTGTGAATTTCCAGTAACGGAAAATAATTTTTCGTCATAGTTGGCTTTCATGTCAGTAGTAATTGTAAGCTGAATCGGTTTTATGAAAGTCTGATTTTTTTTTGGTTTTATTTAAAGCTAACTTTCTTTAATTACTACTGATAGATACGCCAACTATGATGAACCATTATTTTCCGATACTGGAAATTCATATTTCTAAAACCAAAATTGGTCACTAATAATTGATTATTTAAAGCTAAGCGGACTTTACCAACGCAAAACAGCTATTCATTTTAGTATTACGAAACAAGCGCTTAGTTGGCTGAAAAACAATCCATATGTTCGATTAAAATAACCAATGTTTGTGTTTATATTTACCTAGAATTTTTTTTGAGTGTAAAATGGACCAAAGCATCAGCTTATATCGTATTGGGTATTGGTATAAAGGAGAAGAAATGGTGGAGCTGCATTTTCTCTTGGTTGATCGATGCATCCAATCATAACGCATGACAATTACACAGAACACAAAAGGCAACTAGCCATAAACAGTTTAGAAGTGAATTGGCTACCTATACTACTGTGTACACTATGGCATAGCTCCTAAGTCAACTTGAAATAGAAAGCGTGATCAAACATCGTTGGAAGTGCTATACGTTCCGACAATAGACGTAGATGCGCGGGCATAAACTGTTCATCGTTTGGGCGCACTTTTGACGAAAAATGCGGCAAAGACCTTTGTGTTAAGAATGTTGAGGGATATCATAATTGGTAATTAGCATAAACAAAAATAATAAATAACTTGAATGAATGTACATAATGAAAATATAGCTTTCGAAATTTGAAATACAAGTTTGAATTAACAAATTTATCAAAATTTAAAACGTATTTTCATTATTAGATTAAAACTATTCAAAGTTACTTAATCTAAGCTTATCGGCCAGTGATACCATATGGTATCATTCCTAAAACACCCCTACAAGATAAGTAAACTATTTTGAAACAAATCCTTAGTGTAGAAGGGCTGTATTGTCATCAAGAAATATAATTATGAGCAAAAAAAAATCAAAAAATTGGGAAAAATTATTTCTGGCCGAATTCTGGTTAGAATCCCAATTTCATTCAATATAACGGTTTTTCAATATACCGGTTTAGAGCAAATGATTAGAGCAAATTGCTTAAAAGCAAAACATTGAAATAGAGCTATAAACCTATACAGATTGGCAGTTTCAGATGGTTCCTTTGTTGTGGGATGTAAAGCAAATACACTTCAAAATGAGATCAAATATTACTCTTATAGAGCCTAACCAACAAATGTCGGTGTAAAACTGCGAGACTTTTCTCTTAATAAGCTTTACCATTCGTCCCCGATACTGGCGACGTATTCCTCGATTTGCCGGATACAATTCTTCTTCTTCAAAATTGTCCCCGTTTTAATAAAATGATCCCGAATGTCCCCGATTTTTCTTTAAAACCCACCCTTCATTAAATACAACATTAAAATGATTAATTCCGTAGACAAACTGTCCGTTGTTGGTATACATGTTTTAGATATTTATTGTTCAGCATGATTGTACAACAATACTTTTACTGTGTGGGTTGAAAGATTTAAAGAAGTTTGTCTTTTTGTTGGGAAAGAATTCCAATCAATTTAAGGATATTCTAATGTTTGGTGTCTCTCACTGGTTCCAGCACTCGAACGTGTTGTAAACCTTTTATCCGGCAATACAATATTTTCTTTGTCTGAAAAAAATTGTCCTACATTTTTAATAAAATATTCGTAAATGGACTGACCGAAACTTGGCTACAATAATGTTGCTGCATCCCAATTCAGTGAGAATAAATCAAATGAAGGATAAAATGAACTGCGATTTTAATTCCAAAAAACCGGTCGGATGATAATTTTGTACCTTCTACAGTTGAATCACTTTTGATTAATCCTTTGAGTGCCAACATGATTTTTAGAGAATTAGCTATAAGCGCCACGCTGCTATAAAGGAATATAGAAATTTAAGAAATGAATATCATTTTTCGAAGTTATTTACGAAAAATATTTCAAAAACAATTTTCTTTTATTTTTCGAGTGTGTAGTAATAAAAATGCAAGAAATTTTTATATGATAAATCGACAAGTATGAAATAGAAATCGTATTAGTTCGTGCGGGAACAAAACCTCGATCACACTCTTGGTATTTTCGGCTAGTGTATTGAGGAGCTTGGCACTCAAAGGGTTAAGGATGAAATAGCCCAAAATATATTTTTGAAAGTTTCACTGTATATAATGAACGTCTAACACCAATATTATTAAATAGTATACCTGATAGAAACAAAATTGGAAAGGCCAGTGGATATTTTAAATGATTGGAACATGAAAAGTATTGATGTCTGTGAGAAATGGAAAATTATATTTGAATATTTTGACGGAAAAGCTTATTTCTCTTACAAATTTAAAATTTATTGTTGAACTAACTTTTTCTCTTTCGGGAAGCAATGCACCAGTAGAAAGAATTTTTTTGAAATGAATTTTCTATGGAGTGCCAAATCAATCTTTAGTGTTAAGACCAATAATAACGTGAGTTGTGAACAATTCTATGAAGAAGTAATATTAGCCCAAAAGCTATTGGATATGATTCACAGTTCTTGTAAATATTAGACCCGGATTAAAGTAATTTAAGCAAAAGAATTATTTACCAGAAAAAAAATTAGTTAATGTCCCCGATTACGGCAACATACCCAATTCTATCATAACCTGTTAAGAAATGGAATTATAGCCCAATGGGCCACACTTCAGAACTTCTTCCAAAAATCATTTAAAACCCCATTTCCAACTATCTTGTCTAATTTTTCCATAACTGGCTAAGAAATAAGACATACTTAATATTAACATTACGGGATTTTAAAATACGGGATCGATCGGTTATAAAGTTTTTATAGAAGCAATAAATCACACGATAATCCAAAATTCACTTTCGGAAAATCAAGGTTATATTATGACCCTCGCATTATAGTATATTCATTACATTTTTCAAGTTCGATAGTAATATACAAAGTTTGAATGAAATACTGCTTTGTATTTGTATTAACTTGGCATAATTTTATTGTAATTTTTTATGACCCAGAAAGCACTATAAATATAAATATGTAATTACAACCCAGAAGCAATTAAAATTTTTTCTGGTTTACAATTTAACCCAAATACTAAACAAAGAAAGTTAGTAATTCAATTTGAATGTCATTATAGATAAAAATAATGCTTGACTACGAGTTTTTGTACATAAATATGGAAAGCTGCTCCAGTTTTATTTTGTGCACTGATTGATCGGGATGAAACTTCATACCTAAACTTTTTCCACAAATTGGGAGATTGCAGTGATTTTTAGCCTAGATAGGTTCACCGAAAGTGGAAGCTATATGAGCTTTTACGTTTTTTCCAAATACTTTGAAAGTTTAGCTATAAACTACTACGAAAAAATGGAATTTTGGCCAAAGCTTTTCGGTTTATCCACCAGAACTCACGGCTTCAATAGGAGCTTTTTTGTTTTTTGCATATATTTTGAAAAGTCTACCATTTACGAGATAAACTATTTTGAACTAACAGATTCTAAGTTAATTTTGCAACAGTACCGTTCCAAATAAGCTTTCCAAAATTTTAGTAAAAATTACGATTTTTATCAAAAAACAGTTTTTATGTAAACTTTTTTTTTCCCTGTCCAGCCCCTACGGATTGATTGCGAAATTTTTCTTTAAATTGGGAGATTCCAGTGATTTTTAGCCGAGATTGGTTCGCCGACCGTGGCTTCCAGCAGCTTTTACGTGTTTTGCAAATATTTTGAAACGTATGCAATAAACTATTACGAAAAACGGTTAAAATAAAACGTTTTTATATTAAACTTCAAACAAAATTAGTTCCGCTGATATTTTAATTTTTACCAGAAATGACAAGGTTTAATAAAAAAACTTTATTGTACCAAAATTTCGTATTTACGCAGACCAGGCGAGGCGGATAGTTAATTTCGATTAAATTTCATACTATTTATGAAAGCTTTTTTCATAAATTGGGAGAATCATACGAAATATGCAATTTTTGCATTGAAGATTCAATTTTCAAAAGGTCTTGTCCTTGTTGGTTTTCTGAAATTTTAGCAGGAATAATGATTTTTGGTTATACAAGACAATTTTTATCACAAATCCGGTATGTTCAAATTTTCTTTATATAAATTGAGTGTGGTGTGTTCGAGATATATGTACTTGTATCGTAAATGAAAGTTGGGTGTTAACTACAACAATTACACCGCTTCATTTTATCTATTAAAATAATTAACGGCTTGAAACATTTAGTCGCCTATAAATTACTTTTTTTCAATTGCAGAGTAATTTTGCTCTGTTTAACAGCAAAGGGAGGACTTTATGTCTTTTCTTATATGGTTCTATAAGAGCACTGCCTTAGCTCCTACGTTATTTGCAGGACAGTCGTAACAATAAAAGACTTTTCAAAGTTCTGGTTTTAAGGATAGAATCACTATACAAAGAAGTTGTGTCAAATTTCATCTGTTCTGATCACTTCTGAAAAGTGATTTCTTTCTGCAAGAATTCCGGCGATCTGGGAATACCGATAGTTTTTTGGCTTGGTATTATCTGCTTATACAATTTCTTGCAATTTCGGGGGCAAAGAAAGATTTATAAGGCCCAGTGTTTATTAACAGCTTTATTCATTTTTTGGGGTGAAATTTAATTTCATAAACAGAAGCGTGTATGATTGGTGACTATTGATATTCAGGTATCCGATTTCTTGGATGAAGCGATGAGGGGAAAATTTTCATTTTAAATCTCGTGGTCATGTGGGCATTGTCCTGAAAATATTACTTGAAATTTGTAAGAGAACGATGGTTGTAATAAGTATTATGTTTCGGTGTAATGCTATTATATTGTAAATACGAGGAACCGCATTCTAGGTTGCAGCGATATTTTATTGGACTTTTATGGTATCCTTCTATGGTAAGTTGGGTAAATATTTTGTTGCACATTATAGTTTTGATATATGTGCTTTATTTAGGTATTCGATGTACTGCTCCTTGAAGCAGACTGAAAAGCTTTATTCAAAACTAGTGGTTGCATTGCTCGGATCTTAGATAATAGTTTGCCAAAGCCAGCCAAAAATACGCTAAGGCACATTTATTCATATAGAGTTCATCGAATTATGATTCTAAGAAAGACTTCCTACTTGTATCACTATTTTGACTGATTCTGTGGAGATATCTAGTTAGGTTGGTCTCATCCCTTTTATCTGTGTAGTGGGTGATTAGGTCGTTTTTGATTTGATCCCGACAAATTCTGTTCCAAATAAATTGTTAAAAACTCGTTAGCGTCACCAATTATTTTATTGAGTATTTTTATTGAGGTTTTCCCATAATTTCATATTCACGGCTCCGCCTTTTAAGCACCCTATCTAAAGGTTTTGACAAAAATGATGATTAAATTCGTTAGGTCATCCTTTGGTCTGATTAGCATGAAGAATATTTGTTGATTTGTTTGATTTTTTCTTAAATTTTATTGATTTAACTTGAAACTAATTTTGAAAGTATCAATTAAGAAAATAATGAATATTTTCTTCTCTATTAAACAGTTTAAACTGTCAATTTTAAAGTTATGCCTCGTCCTTCACAAGTTTTGGAAACATACGCAATTGCCGTCATAAAAAAATTTATTTTGAAATAAATATATATATATATATATATATATAAATATATATAGATATTTTGAAATGGAAATATTTCCAGTACTTAGTGACAGTATGGGAAGAAATGGGCAAATGCTTGAATTAAAAATGGACTCCTCTGGACGTTTACCAAGAGGTGAGCGAAGATCGTTGTGATCTTTAACCAAAAGCGCGAGAACTATGAAATGGTGTAAATTAAAACGGAAATCAATGAACGTTTTGACAATTCAAACCAACGAACAATTGACGACGAGTGCAGCAGTAATAAGATAACAATATAACAAAAGGAACTACTGTTTAAAATGATTTATGTAGGCTGATTTATTAGTCGAAGAATGTTACAAACTAACGCGAATTCCCAGTGCTTTCAGATTTATGAAAGCACAAATTTACGAAAGTGGGGATAGTGCTGAACACTTAACAAGTAAAAGCGATGTCGAAATATATTTTTGGGGCTTATACATAAATCATTTAAGTTTCCATGCTAGCTTAGAGTAAGAACTCGATCCAGTTCCTTCGAAGATCATGAGGATGTCAGAAGACCTTCTAGATATTTTAAAAGACAAACTGTCGGGGATAAACATACATTGTGTACTTCCGTTGTGGCTTTCAACGAATTTTAAAATTCAGAAATTCAAACTTAAATTGTTGTGAAAAATGTTCGGTTGATATTGGAATTACTTATTTCACTTATCGCCCATTTTAAAGAAAGCATTTTGGAAGAATATAAAAATCATAATATAGTTAAAAATGAATCCAAGTATGAAATTTCTTTCAATAATTTTCACAACGCAACTAAAACTTTAAAAGCCATTGGTTATGATTGTTGTGTAATGTGATAATAACTGAAAGTGCTCAAATTTATAATTAATCATTTTAACTTTAATTGGGTTTAAATGTTTCTCAAATTTATCACAAATGATTTAGAACCATTACAATATTTATACGAGCATTACATTATGATTTGCCAACTTTCCAGACCCAAACAGTTCGAATCGTGTAAAACTTAAGAATCTTTAGTAAGTTTTCGCAATAATTCATTATGTAGGGATGACCAAACGAAATCAACTAGTGGCCAATCTTCAACGACAATCGAGTAAACGATTCGGATCGTTGGATTTATAAAATTGCTAGTGTTGGTCAACTTTCCAGACTCAAAATAATTTGGATCTTGGCCACTTCAACGACAATCGACCAAACTATATCGGTGTGAAGTATGTAACGTTAATAAAAAGTGTAGCAACACATTTTAATGAATAGTGTAGACTCAAAATGTATAGATACACAAATTATCAAAAAGTGTAGGGGCAAAAGAAAAAAGTTTGGAATTCGAAACACGTGGTTTAATTAAAATTATTAAAAATAAACAAACAATATTGAGAATCACGGTACTACAAAAATAAGTTTAAATACCTTTTAATACATTTTTGTAAAGTAATTTATTTCAAAAATCTTCGGAACCATAATTACCGAGTGTGGATGTTATTAACTTGGGATGATGTCTAAAATTAGTAGAAAAAAATTCTTCACGTAGAAGCGTCTTTAGACAAATTCACTTAAATCTTTAATAATTCAAAAAATTATCGAAACAATGAGTGGCAGCGTAGGGCCATACCAACATGCAAATTGTCTTGAAAATTTCCTACAAATTTCAGACACCATCCCAAGTTGAAAACACGAAATTCCACACTTGGCGCTCATTATTCCATTATTCCGATGATTTATTGAGTTATTTGCCAAAGCCGCTTCCATTTGTGGGGCCATCTCCGATTTGTGATAGGGGTCCTATAGGATTATACTAATCTAAATGGCGTTTGGCATTTAAACAAAAAAAAATTAATTGATTTCATCTGATGTCTTTCACTTTAGATACAATTCTTTGAAAAAAACATATATTTTTATCTAAATCTTATATTCCAATTGAATTTTGAAAATTGTTAAATGAAATTCCTAAATAAGCGACGACCCATTGTTTTCCTAACGATTACCTAACGAAAATTTGATGACGGCGATATGATTTTATTGTAATGAGGTGGGTGGGTGCTACCTGGGAAATAATTTTTTTTGTAGTTTTCATTATTTATTTGCTGTTTAATCCTAAGTGACCAAACGATAGAAACTTATGATCAATCCTGACCAAACGAATTCATCCATTATTTTTGTCAACATCTTTAGATGGGGTGCTAAAATGACGAAGCCTATATTGACTTAATATTTTCCCTATGTTTAGTAAGAACTTATGTAATTCGTGCCTATTTCCTTCATATTTTGGAATTTTGAGCTTTACATCCATAATTTCCATATTTTTTTTTCTAATTGTCATTCTAGGACGATTGCGGTTTTATCAGACATAATGAACCAAAAACTTACGATTTGATTGATATATTTTCTTTCACTTTTTTTTACATTTTAGTAGAAATCCTAACCTAACTGCAGTCATTCCTCAATTTTGCAACTCACTTGCACAGATAAATGGGTTTCACAGATAAATGGGACAATTAATGTCTTTAGCACGGATGGCACCACGTTTTGATTAACTGTCAAAACTTTCGTCATAACTTTGTTATTATTTTTTCGATATTATTTTTATATTTGTTAATATTTATATTAGTAATTATTACAACAGCCTGTAAGTTTTTTTCTTGAGATATAATTAATCCTACTAACTGCGCCAGTTACGTTTCTGCTTTTTCTAATTTTTTTTATTATTTTATATTATTTTTCTCTGATAGGAATCTCACGAATCGCAAAATTCAGTTTGACATTTAGTTTACAATATAAAACTAAATATCTGAACATTTAGTTAATAAAAAAGTAATTTGGTTTTTTTCGTGGTATTGCTGGTGCATAAGCTGTGCGTCTGGGCAACCACTTCTTTTACAGTCAATGACTTTTGATACTTAAGGCTTACGAAAGCTGTTCGTGCATTGGGTGCTACTTTTGCTCTTTTTGGACCAGACACCTGTTCGAATAAATGTTTCCAATGCTCTTTTGTCGCAGTTAAGGTGCAATAAATCAGAGTTTTGGCGCCGGCTTATTACTGCATGAAACTTGGATGCACCATTACACTCCAGAATCAAAAATACACTCAAAACAGTTTACAGGCATGGTCCACAAAAAGGTCAAATACTGTACCTTCAGCTGGAAAAGTAATGGCAACTGTTTTGTGGGACAGTCATGGTCAGTATAACTAGCTTAAACGATTATCTTCATAAGGGAAACCGTGAAAAATGACAGAAAAAAATCATTTGCAGAAAAAAAATCTTGGTCCAACACAATGCGCCGTATCACACCTCAGCAATTACCATGGCGAAAAACCACGAATTATGGCTTGAACTGCTTGATCATTTTCATTACTGCCACAAGCGATTTTTTTTGTTCCCTAAGCTAAAAACTGCGTTCAAGGGACAGAGATTTTCGTTGAATAAGGAGTCCATCACCTTCGTAAACAATTATTTTGTAGAGAAAAAGGCCAAGCAGTATTTGTACAGGTTAGAGGGAAAGGAGCATCGCTGTGAAAAGTGTATAGACTGACAAGGAGACTATGTGGGGAAATAAAAATAAATTTGAAAAAAATGTGTCGTATCTTGGTTAGGTCAGAAACTTGTTAGACAACCCTCGTAGACTATAATATGAAAAAAAATTACATTTCAAAGATTTCCTTGATTATATTCAAACTTAGAATTGTCAAAATAATATACAACTTAAATATTATCGATATCCAACCTAGTTCAACCTAATCCAACTTTTTAACCTAGTTTATGGATATAAAAAGTACAAATTAATTCAGTCCGTTCTTTTAATTTTAAAATAAAATGTATGAACAGATTAATTAAAATATTGTCCATCGCTGCTTACGACTTTTTCCCACCTCTCAGGCAATTTTCGAATCTCATCTCGGAAAAACGTTTCGTCTTTTGAGGCGATTCAAGTTTGAAGCTAATTTACCATTTCTTCAAAAGAAGTGAACCGGTGACCTGCAAAATCGCAATGCATCCGTTGGAACAAACTGTAATCAGAAGGAGCAATGTCAGAAAACTACGGCGGATGCGATAAAATATCCCACTTTTCCCCCCGCGTTTCCAAATATTTTTTTACGACTTTTGCAACGTGAGGCCGAGCGTTGTCATGCTGTTCCTCATATTTCTGTCTGAAACAACGGAAATCAATTGTCACTAAAAATAATTTATTATAGTCAGAGCCACTTTTTGGAAACAGATTGAATTAAGTTGTACTCCCAATAATATTTCTATGAAATTTTGTATTTACTATAACAAAATTATGATTTGTTTTAATTGAATGAGTGGTACTATATATATTGAACCAATATTTCTGCCCAATACTGATAAAATTTTTTTGTAGTTCTTAAAGCAGAAAAATTGTTCTCGCCGATTGGGTGATGTTTCACGGGATTAGTAAAAGGCATTCGAAGTACTTAATACTTGTGGGACGAGCATATTAATTTACAAGTGTGGAGACACAAAAATCTAATATTCCATATATAAATAAATAATGTTGTATGGCGCGTTATAATTTCATAATTAAGTAACTTAATACTGTACAGAATTATTTTTTTGTTTCGTTATTTTGCATTTTCGTCTTGTTATTCTATTACTCGAATGCCAAAAGTCGTTAATATCTTAGAAAATAAAACAAAACAATTTTTTTATAAGAAAAATGGGAAATCATTTATTACTTCTCGCGTACACCGTGCATACATCCTGCAATTAATTTATTAACGTCATCAACACAAATTTTAATTTGAAATTTGAACTAAAATAAATTATCTTTGTTGTAAGCCTACACACACTTTAACGCCGTACAAATTGATTTAAATTAATAGGAAAAACCGGATAAGTGAAAAACGCACCATATAACTCATTTTCCAATATACGAAAGAAAAATGTCGATTGAATATATGCGGAAAATCTTACGATATTATTTATTTTACTGTGTATTTTATGAGTCATGCCTGGAAATTTTCTAAAACAATTTTCCTTGAATATTGTTATTGGTACTTTGTAAAGCAAAATATATTATTTTATATATACAGAATAATTGGGATTTTGATTATCGCAACGAGACTAAACGGCGCAAGCTTTTATATAATATGGGGTGAATATAATAAAGGCGAGACATTTTTATGCGTTCATCAGAACATTGACATTATGTACATTTTATATACATAAGTAATGAATAATTTTTCCGACATCGCATGATTTTTCCGAGCAGTCGACATGGTATACATAAGTATGTGTACCCTGTTGCTCTTTTTATATTTGAGCCATGAATGAAAATAGTAAAATATGTACGTACATGATTCATGAATTACGGCGACAGATTTTACTACTATATGCAATACAGTTAAAATATATAATATGTTTGTATGTCAAAATGTGTACGAGCTACGACAATATAATTTTCTGAGTCCCTTTTTCCGTTTTTATAACTCTATATTTTACTACCAACACACGTAAATATTATTTTATTGTGGTTTGGGTGTGTCAGGAAAATAAAATTACACGCGATTAGGCAAATTGCATGCAATGTCTAGAAGTATTTTTGTTTTATATTTTATTAACCAATAAATATATAACTTTATTTAAAGACATCATAATTAAAGTAAGGCGTATAGGATATATGATAATACGAGGAGTAGGTTAAATTTATCGCCGGTCTATTAGCGTTTATTTTTTATTATAATTTGTTTTATAAAACCGTCGACAAAGCGGGAACACAATATGAGAAGCAAGACAACCATTAATCAAAATGAAAACTGTCGGCAATCTCCTCTAAACAACCGCCCACACTACTTGGAGTGTCAGTTTCATACGATTCAGATGCTTTTAAAAGCGTCCATGATCTACATATTAGTATCGCCACAATACGAGGAAGCTTGAACCCATTAACGTCCCATTTCAAATCTTCAAAAACACAGAAAATCAGTGAATTCATCTAACCTTGGAACACCGAGAAATCCGCAGATCTCCTAACTACCAACGGTTAAGTATGGCGCAGAAGATTCCGTATCAAGCACTGAGTGTCGATAGCGACCCATCTGTATAGAAGACAATATCTGTAGTTGTCCCACGATTTGCCAAAAGCTTTGCGGTATTGCCAGAACTAAGCTGTAGTTTTTTTAGACTTTAACTAAGAGTAAAGTCTTCTAAGTTTCGATGATCTTTAAACACCACTAGCTCAGCGTATGGTTTAGTGATGTACTGATCCTTATCAGCACATCATGTCTCATTTTGGAGAGCATATACTGCCTACTCGAATACGACAATATCTTGAGATTATCGTGATTTCTCAGAAGATAGTTAATCATAAAAGCACAGAGGAATCACCACATTGTGTACAAACTTTGGTAACTTTGATAGCAACATGGAATTCATCCAGCTCTAACTCAAAACAACACGCAGTGTAAAGGAGCTCATACAGCAAAATCTCGCTGGAAATGTTACCTCTGTTAGCACGTTTCAAGTGCTGGGTGATGTGCAAAAAGTGAATTATAATAAATTTATTAAATATCCTTTCTATAAGGATTTCAGAAAGGTTCAGTTTAAAACGCATGAATTCGGAATTTAAGGCAAACGACAGACACGCTTCAAAAAACAGGGTTGCTGGCACTTTAAAGAAGCATAATCGTGCTGCAAATCTGTAATAAATATTCTATCAGGAACACCAACCTGTGAGCTAAAATAAAATCAACTGTTCAGTAGCAAACACAAGAGGATATGAAGCAATGAAGAAACTGAATTTAACCTGCTGAAGATCGTTCGTTACCAAATAATATTTTTTATTGAATCCAAGCTAAAAATTAAATTTTATTGTGTCTATTTATACATTTTTTTACCATTCAAACCTACCTAATAAAAAAAAACTCCATATTTGCATATACCAAAGAAACCCTGGCCCACTAACTGCAACTTTCTGAGTTAGTTTTCATAATTTTTTTGTAAATTACGGGCCTATCTATTTTTATTTTAATTTTTTTATAACATAAAATTAAAATATTTAAAAACAAACAAAACTAAGCACTAGATTATAGATTTAACTTTATTATTGCGAAAAAAATTGTTGTTGTATATTTAGATTGAGGTTGCACAACTTCTTAAAGTTTGAGAGCTAATTACAAAATATTAAAAGAAAATTTCGAGAAAAATCTAAGCACGAGTAATATACCCGAGTTGCTTCACAGAATTTCCTCCACGACGATATGTAAATTTGGCTTTTAAATAGTTAACTTGACGGTTTGATTTTGTTGCGTTTACTCTTTTACAATCGGAGTTTTGTTTGAATTTTCGCTTCCGAGGTGCATTGTAAGCAAAGAGGTACCTCTGTTCTTATGAAATACCCCTGTATGCAGTGGGATGCATTTTCATAACACCAAGCTACAAGAGGAATATACATTTTCTTACTCTACGTACTAGTACCGTAAACTCAACCGCCGAAGGACATTTACGAGTATAGAGTTCAATAAGTTCGGTGAATTTGTATGAGCTAACGGTAAATTTTATTCAAAAGTATTTTTCGTTTTCAACATATTTTCCACTCACGGTAATGCAATTATTACATCCATCAATTTGTCAAAAAACTTCATCAATACAATGATTTTTCCTATCCTTCATAATTTTCTTTTACAGCGGACATTACTTCAGTATTATTTGAAAACTTAGCCCTCTTATTTTTTTTTCAAATTTGCAAAGAGGAAATTATCACTTGGAACCAGGGAGTGGCATGTTATAACTTCACATTTTCGATGTTTGCGGGGGCATCCGTGTAATTATTACAATAAAATTTAATTGTTTATAAAAAAAATAACATATAATGCAGATTCATGATTACTTTATTTAGCTTTTACATTTAACTGAACAAAAATGGTGCTTTGCGAATAATAATTCAGTAACTGCTCTGAATTTTACGGAGAGTTTAAGACCTAGTCTTGCCTTTTTATAATTAAGAAACCCTGTCCGATGCATATGCATTAGTTTTAAGTGGAAATTATCATAGTCCATGGCTCTAAAATGTTACAAGAGAGATATAGATCTATGATATTCAATTTGCAGAAAATCACAAAATTCTATTGAAAATTCTAGTGTAAGTATTTCCCCCAAGTTTTCCATATAGTCTCAGTATGACCTATAAGCTATTAGAAAACCAACCGAAACTATTGGTTACTAGTGGAAGTTTTTGAGATATTGGCCAAAAAACTGAAAATAACTTATATAGCCGCAGAAAATCAAAAAATGGTAGTGAAAATTCTAGTCCATAAATTTTCTCCAAATTTGCCATATAGTCTTAGTATAGCCTAAGATACTAGAAAACCAACCGAAACTGTTGGTTACTAGTGGAAGAAATGCCGGAAAGACGGAATATTGTTAAATTTCAACATTTCATATACCGAGTTCCTTTACTTCGGAGATCAATCAATTTGCCATTTTAAGGATCACTTGGCTATTAAGGATATTGGCCAAAACCCGAAAATAACTTATATAGCCGCAGAAAATCAAAAAATTCTAGTCCATGATTTTTCCTTTAGTTTCCATATAGTCTCAGTATGACCTAAGCTATTAGAAAAACAACCGAAACTGTTGGTTACTAGTGAAACTTTTTGAGATATTGGCCAAAAACTAAAAATAACTTATATGGCCGCAGAAAATCAAAAAATTCTAGTGAAAGTTCTAGTCCATGAATTTCCCCCAAATTTGCCATATAGTCTCAGTATGACCTGAGCTACTAGAAAAACAACCAAAAGTATTGGTCACTAGTGGAAGTTTTTGAGATATTGGCCAAAAACTGAAAATAACTTATATGGCCGCAGAAAATCAAAAAATTCTAGTGAAAATTCTAGTCCATGAATTTTCCTTAAATTTTCCACATAGTCTCAGCATGACCTAAGCTATTAGAAAACCAACTGAAAATATTGGTTACTATTGGAAGAAATGCCGGAAAGACGGAATATTGTTAAATTTCAACATTTCATATACCGAGTTCCTTTACTTCGGAGATCAATCAATTTGCCATTTTAAGGATCACTTTTAATATTTTATTCCGCTGAGATGTTTTATTTAGTGAAAAATATATACATAATGAATAAAAAATTTCCGCTGGTAATTACGTAACAAAATTAATTCTCTTTAGTGATAGTGCTGCCACTTGCAGCGAGTAGCGTCATCTATTATTTTCCGCTGTCAAAATTCCGCTAACTTATACAGCATAAAATTCTAACAGATTTTAAACTTGAAATTCTAATGTTAGTAATACTACGATATATTCTTCAGATTATGATTCACCATAAATCGAAACTTATAAAATAATTGTTTACAAAGCTCGTTGTGTCTGTTTTTTGTTGCTTCTTTTTAAATATTTCGTTGCTACCAACTGCTATCACTTCAAACGGAAATTTCTATCAAAATTTTTTTCAAACTGAGGCAGCCAACTAAGATTTAAAAACTATCCATTGCTACTGTCTTTCCTCGTAAATAATGCTAATGCGTTCTATTCGCGATTGCCAAAAAACGATAAATTTCAAAATTTATAATAAAACGCTCATCTTAATAAAACGCATAGGTTTTCTAATGGAATTTTTTTTTTCTAATATAAAATAAACAATTAAATTTATGTTTTGTTTTTTATGTTTTAGGATTTCCCGAGAAAACTTAGGAAATCCTTACAAGTGATTTATATAGAGAGTAGATGCCATCTTCTACATCCTAAACACCCTAATTTCCCAATTTTAACAAATTAAACTAGTTTTTCTGTAAGATAGGACCTAGTAGCGTCTCAATACATACTTTACTTATTATCCAGGCTTTTAGTAGATTCCTGAAAAGATTCAGAAAAATTAAATTTTTTGTTAGAAAATATTTGTATGTTACTATTTATAGTAAAATTCGTTCTATCGAGAAATTTTACAAACACATATACACATATTTTGTTATTGTTGTTTTTTAGCACAGATTTAGGATAAACTTTACCAACTTTTAAACAGAGATACAAATATATTGTCAAATTTTAAAATTCTTTATTTGCTTTCCTTGATGAATATGAAATTTTTAAATTAAATAATATAACCGAACGCTTTTTACAAAAATCACATAAAATTGTTTCCAAATTTTGGAAAATGAGCTGCTTTCTCGAAAAAAAATACACCACACGAATTATTTTACCATTTTTTAGAGCAGGTTAACAAATGAGCAAAAATTTGACGTTTCTATAAAACTGCGATAAAAGTGTTGCCAATGTTTACATGTTTATAGTTTAATTTACGGAAGACAGATGCCATTAGTTTCATATCGATTTTCAAAAATATTCTACATTTTATTTATTTCACGTAAATATGAAATATAAATAATAACAAAATTCATTTAGATTTACATGATACATAATTATAAAACGATTTAATTGTTCTTAATTTTCGAATAAAACGCAATATTCGTTTTGATCGCCTAGGTCTTATTTACGAGGGAAGGCAGTACTTTTGTACAAAATTATTTATGCCCGATTGCACAGAAAAATGATTAACGGCCTGTTAGTTGTGCGCCAGTTAAATGTTTTATATGAAATCTGTTTTTACAATCAGAAAAAATCATCGCAAACTTGATTAAATATATTTTATTCCGTGGAAATATTTAGCTTGTGTATAAATATTTGAATGGCCAATTTTGATTGAATAGCTTTTTAACAAGTCGTTAAATATTTTCATGGAATAAAATATGTTTAACCCAGTTTGCGTTGATTTTTTTCTGACTGCAAAAACAGATTTCATATAAAACATTTATCTGGCACACAACTAACAGGCCGTTAGTTATTTTTCTGTGCAACCGGCCATTAGTAAATTTAGATTTTATAATCTAGTAATCAAGAAGATAGATAGTCACGTTCCATGAAGTGATACGACTAACGGAATAGAGGTCTTAATTTTTCTAATTTAGGAAATATTTTTTCCATATCGAAATTGGATCGGAAAAATATTTCCAATTTAATTTTGTTTTTGAAAAAAGGTACACACCAAATCTTTACCATAGTACTTGAGAAAAAAAAAATTCCGCAAAAATAATATGTAAATATTTTTACTTGTTAAAGATAATAGGTGAAATTACATTGAAAAAACTTCTTCTGAGATGTGAATTATATTTTGGGATATTTTTTTTGAATTGGAGACTAGAACGAAGACTATAGTCTGAATATTCAACTTATCGAGCCGGAAACTATACAATTTCCTGCTAAATATAATTATGGAACAATTGACCGTAGACAATTACCAATAATTTTGTGTTGGGCATGTACAGTCCACAAAATGCAGGGATGTACCGGCGATTCGTTTACTTAGGAAGATCACTTTCAAGACGGCCAAGCTTACGTCGCATTGAGCAGAGTGAGATCTTTAAATAGGCTGCAAATTGAGGAATTGAACTGTAGCAAATTGTAAGGAAAAAAGCCTTGTAACGAAAGTGCAATCAGTGAAATGGAACGAAAGCGACAATATCGACCTCCATAAGACCCTTAACTTCTTTTGATTAACTTTAAGTTTCATTACAGGTTTCTTTATGTTTTTGTCCTTATTGGTGTTTGTATAAATTGTGTGTGTTTGTGTTGGGCGCAGTATGCCTCAGCTACCCGTGCTTGCGGCTGGAACTCCAAATTGAAAAACCAAGAAGGCATGAAATTCCTAACAGACAATTGGTACACGAATTTAGCACACATGTTGAATAATGTTATATACTGATTGTCTGTTTGGAAATTAATGTAAAATGTTTATGATAAATTGTACAAATTTACTTGAATAGAGAGATGAAATTTATTTTAAAAAATTGTTTCAATTTATAACAAGATTAAAAATTCGTACAACTAAAAAGAGTAAAATAAAATATATAAAAAAAACTTTTTAAAATACCATGTTTTTCTAATGCACTAAAAAGAAGTAAACAATTTTTTTCTGGGCATATAGAATTATCTGGGCATTTATACTTAAAACTAGCACCAATTTTCTACAACTAAAAACGTGGGGCGCATTTTAGACAAGAATGTGTGAATAATTTTAAAAAAAGTAAAAGTTCCGTAAATCAATTCTTTATAAAAAAAAATAAGTTCTTGGTGTACTTAATGTGAAAATATAGGGCTTTAATACTAGTATCTTATATTTCTCAACTCTCGTCAAAATCTCTCGTATACCCTGCATATCACGTACAAGATTGAATATCGAGGCGACTGAAAATTAGTTAGATGAGAAGCTTAATAAAAAATTATAATTTCCTAATTTATTTTATCAAACTCCCAAATGGACACTGGATGTATTTGTTTAGTAAATGTGTAGTTGTAAGAATGACTAATGACTTGTAGACGTAAAACATGTCAATAGTCGTCCTTACAACTAGATATTTATTAGACAAGTACGCCAGTGTTCACTTGGGACACATACATCTTTATCATAAATTAGGTACAGGAAGGTGCTAAGCTAGCAAAATGTTCTAAAAATACCATAACAAGTTATCCAAATCACATTTATCAATTTTCTTTTCCAAAATGCGCCCCTCATTTTTAGTTGTAGAAAATTGGTGCTAGTTTTAAGTATAAATGCCCAGATAATTCTATATGCCCAGAAAAATATTATTTTCTTCTTTTTAGTGCATTAGAAAAACGTGGTATTTTAAAAATTTTTTTTTATATATTATTAGTTATGGTTTTGAGAAACAGAACAAGCAAACATTAAACAAAACAAAATTAATTCCAACTTGCTTGGTAACATTGCAGAAGCAACCAGGTTTTCGTTTAGCAAATTGCTTTCTTGCACCAGTTAGTGGAGAATCTACCCGGTAATTGATATTTAGTACAAAAGAAAAATCTTTGTCTTTATATGATTAGGAATTGTTGAAGGACGCAACTTGTGTTAATATTTATAAAGAGTGTTTGCGATGAGATTTATTTGTTTTGCTAAATGCGGTTTATTATAACTTATAATATCCAACAATTTTAAAATATTGTGGTTTAAACCGCTGATTGGAGAGTTTTTTTTGTGGAAAAACCATAATCGTTTCGTGAAATTAGTTTGATACTGTGCGGAGGAGATAACAACTAATTAAATTAGAAGATAATGTTAATTACGTCTTTTTAGAAAAATATTTCGGCCACCTCTTACATTCCAGTAATGTTTATTTTGAATATCCAGAATATCCACAGCTCATAATGTCGTATATGATTGAGCAGATTTATATTTCGTTATTATTTTGATCTATTATAAAATAGAATGCCATATAATAATTCAACCTCTGTAAATATATATCCATATTATCATCATTTATCCAAATGATTGATCTGATGTGAAATAATAGTATTTAATGGAACACCACCACACAAATCATATATTAATGTCAAGTTCAATGTTATTTGAATGTGAACAGCATTCTATAAACTATGTTTCTAACTATTCGCTTATATACAACTTTCATAAGTAACTTGATATACTGTGGATATATTATATATCCTGATAACAATATTAGCTCAAAAAATAATCAAGCTAAAAGCGAACTTCTATTTACACAGATCAAACCATATAAAAATTATCTCTTATCTACTACTTGATGTATTATGTATACATTTCGTTAGTTTATGCGATTCAACCACAAAATCTAATCTCGGTTCGAGGCTGGCGAATCTAATCTTAACATGAAAAAATACAATCTTAATATTTATAATTCGTTATATGAAAATGATTTGTTTTTGCAAACTACTCAATTAATTAATGCTACGCAGCTCTTGTAGCACAATCCAATGGTACTACAATTTTTTACAAATTAATTACAATACAAATTTGTTACACAGTTAGACAATTTTTTATAGGTCTCGTTATGCGGCGATTCGTGTGAGGACTGGCATTAGACAAAGCTACTGATAAAGCTGTTTCAATCTTCAAGAACTTTCCTAAAACTCTTTAAAAGCCATATTTTGCTGTAGCGGATAATGACGTCCTGTATCAACCTATCCTTAAATATGATGAAAAGCCCAACAAGAAATGGTTAACCTTGAATTTATTACAACAGCCCATACCCACAAAAATCGACCATAATGAAACCTACTGAGAAATTTCATACCTGGGTACAATCGTTTTCCAACCATAGAAATTCCATTCACAAAATCAAATATTGGTTTGATTTGCAAGCGCGTAATGCATATTTTCAAGAAATGAGTAATTTGTTTGCGACGGTTTGCAACATCATTAAATATATTATGCTGTTTTATGTTTGTTGAAGAGTTGTACAAATAATTGTTTGCTATGCCAACAAAAGTCTGTAATACGTCACCTAAAATATCAATATTATAACATATTTAATGCTTGCACAAGTGAAATTTTTAAAATTTATTTATTATGCACCTGAAAAAATCTTTTTGTAGACATTCTACCGCTTAGAGTCTTTTATCATATAGACAGAACACCTAAAACAATTTATATTGACGCACATAACGTTAAATACCTTCATTATTGATGTGTGGCCAATCGATGGCATTTAATCTTAAGAACCAGAAGAATTTTATCCGTTTCTCCCACCTCGTTACTTTAAATTGTCCGTTTGTATAAAAAACGGAATAAACACTGGGGGCTGAAATGACATTTTGAAACATGAAGGTGGTACGGGTCCATTGTGTTTGAGCCTTTCCTTAACTCTTAAAAACTTTAAGCAATCAAATACTTGGACTCGGGTAGCCTACATAGCACATTCTTTTAAGAAAATCCGCCAGGTTTCAATTACTAGGCGCTAATTGTATTACAGTCTATCTAATCGAATAATTTCGAATCTCAAAAATGTTTTGGCTAGACACTTTTAACTTCTGACTGCTCTCAGCTTTCGCTTAATTGATTTTGTCTTTGTCGTTATCGATAATAAAAATTACATCCCGAACTACAACATTATTCGTTGTGACGTCACGGACTCCGTATGCCGACCATCGTTTACGTTTGTTATGTACATAAACATCAGGAAATGTTAATATCAATAATTGTAGGGAATAACCACGCCCAAATTAAAATAAAATTTTATGAGGGTTATCGTAGGGCTAGGATGCAAAAAAGTCACTTTCATTATTAGATTACGATCGGTGATGAAAAGGAACGTAACTAGCCGACCCATCTTCCATGCCAATACTATAGGTCGGCAGGAAGCTATGCATTGTGCAGATAGTTTAACGAAAATTGGACCTATAGCCACGTCCACGAATTGGCTGGCAACGGCGTAAAAATAAGGACGCGGATCGCGATAGAGTTGAGAGAGCATCGGCTCAGAACAGATTGCAACGATAATGAAAAAAAAGGTTTGAGGGTCGTTCGAATTTTTTCGATAATCACTCCTATTTTGTTCCGGTGTGTACGTCTATACTGGCTTTAAAACCCTGTGATACAACCAAAAATATTCTAACCTATACGAATACGTAGGCGAGAACCCGTGCACACATCTTCATAAAGGCGCCAATAAGATTCACGGGAACATTTTCCTAAACTATCCTAAAAATCGAAATAGGATATTTAGGAAAAACTTCGCGTGCTTGCACAATCGTCGGAAGTTTTTCTTAAATCCTAAAAATCTTTGTAGGTGTGCATGAGTATGATATACTTTTTCGGATAAAACGAGAAATTCAATAATTTAACCATCTATAGAAAGTTATTAAAGCCATGTTAATTTTCAAAATTTGAAATTCGGAAAATTTTTGTTAAATCCATCAATAGAAGATATTTTGACGTATAGAACACGATGTCATCATTCTAAATGTAGTTTATATATGAGTTTAAAGGAAAGCAAACGTCCGATAGTTTAAATAATTCGGAACTGGCAATATAACAATGAAAGGTTTTTTATATTTCTGAAAAAGGAAGACCGTTCTGAAATATATCGGATTCAAAACAATTTAAATCCTAAACTAATTTTAGATTGATTATCTTAACAACTGTTGCAGTGAGGTTTTAATAATCAATTAATTTGTTTATGCCTTAGATTGATTTATTGAAATAAAATTATCTAATTACCTATTGTTTAGTGAAAACCAAAACAGTTTGAACTTTTATCTGTATCTAAATAATATTCTTTAACAAAAAACCACTAAAATATTGAATATAATTTGCATTTTAAAAATTTAAAAAACTGTTATAAAAACCTATCAAAATATTTTCTCAAATCTGTTTACTTTAAAATGAAAATGAATTCCTAAATGAGAACAAATAATTTAAAATTCCTGCTATAAGCATCTTAAACTCGGTATATTTTTTTATAACTTAAAGGCTAAATTATATCCTTTGAGAAACAAAAGCCAATCTTGTTTAGTATAAAAATATAATTAGATAACATATTTTAAGTAAATAACAAACAATTGTCAAACATTTTCCCGTAAACATTTTTCCTAATTAAAAAAAACCTACTACCAAATTATATGCGCACTTTTCCGAGCATTTTTCCTATTTTTACAAAAGCAGCTACCAAACACTAATCGCACTTTTGCGTTGTTCTGGAACAAAACTAACAGATCAACACAATTCCATAGAAAAACCTAGATGCCCGAGTGGTTTAGTAAAAGAAAATTGTAAAGAGGTCAATTTACGTATCTTATGTTTCTCCGAGCATTTTTCCTATTTTTAGAAAAACCGCTACCAAATACTAAGCGCACTTTTAGGTCGTTCTGGATCAAAACTAACAAATAAATACCAAACCATTAAAATATCTAGGGGCCCGAGTGTTTTAGAGCATTTTTCCTAGTTGTAATAAAACCACTAAAATACTAATCAAACTCTCAAGTTGTTCTGGATCAAAACTAACAGATAAAAACCGTAACGGGTGTTTTAATAAATAAAATTTGTATAGAGGCAAATTTGGCTTATCTTATTTTTTTCCGAGCATTTTCCATAATTGAGCATTTTTCACGATTTTCCATAACCGAAGCGCACTCTTGAGTGTTCTGGATCAAAACTAACAGATAAACACCATTTCAATTAAAATCTAAGGACCCATAGTGTATCATGGTCTTCCAAGCATTTTTTTTAATTTTGGAAAAACCGCTACCAAATACTAAGCACAACTTTTGAGTTGTTCTGGAAGAAAACTACCATTGCATTGAAAAATATACGGTCCCCGGGTGTTTTGTTAGATAAAATTTGTACAGAGGTCAATTTGGATCGTATGGTTTTTCCCAGCATTTTTCTCAATTTTAGAAGAATCTCTATAATACAAAAGAACTTTTATGATGTTCTGTGTCAAAACTAGCAAACAAACGCCATTCCATTAAAAAGCTAGGGCCTTGAGTGTTTTAGGATATAAATTTCATAAATTTTAATTTGGGTATCGTATCATTTGTTTGGGCATTTTCCGTAAATCTAGAAAAACCACAACCAGTGTCTTATCTGTTCGTTGAATTTGTGACCCCTATGTTTAGCGTTTGCTATAAACAGCGAAATTGCATCCCCGGGGCCCCTAGATTCTTCTATAGAACGGTGTTTATCTGTTAGTTTTGATCCAGAACAATTCAAAAGTGCGCTGTGATTTGGCAGTGGTATTTTTACCATTAGGAAAAATGCTCGGGAAAACCATACGATACACAAATCGACCTCTTCACAAATTTTATTTACTGAAACACCCGGGGCCACTAGATTTTTCTATGAGACGATGTTTATCTGTTACTTTTGATTCAAAATAACTCAAAAGTGCGCTTAGTATTTGGCAGCGGTTTTTCTATTATTAGGAAAAATGCTCGGAAAAACCAAACCATACGCAAATTGACCTCTTCACAAATTTGGCTTACTAGAACACCCGGGCCTTAGTTTTGATTTTGGATCCAGAACAACTCAAAAGTGCGCTTAGTATTTGGCAGCGGTTTTTCTACCATTAAGAAAATGCTCGGAAAAACCATACGATATGCAAATCGACTTCTTCACAAGTTTTGTTTACTAAAACACCCGGGGCCGCTAGATTCTTCTATGGAACGGTATTTATCTGTTAGTTTTGATCCAGACCAACTCAAAAGTGCGCTTGGTTTTTGGCAGCGGTTTTTCTACCATTAGGAAAATGCCCGGAAAAACCACACGATACGCAAATTAACCTCTTCACAAATTTTGCTTACTAAAACACCCGGGGCCCCTAGATTCTTCCATGGAACGGTATTTATCTGTTAATTTTGATCCAGAACAACTCAAAAGTGCGCTTAGTATTTGGCAGCGGTTTTTCTACCACTAGGAAAAATGCTCGGAAAAACCATACGATACGCAATTGACCTCTACACAAATTTTGTTTACTAAAACACCTGGGGCCCCTAGTCTATGGAATGGTGTTTATCTGTTAGTTTTGATCCAGAACTACTCAAAAGTGCGCTTAGTATTTGGCAGCGGTTTTTCTACCATTAGGAAAAATGCTCGGAAAAACCATACGATACGCAAATTGACCTCTTCACAAATGTTGCATACTAAAACACCCGGGCTTCCAGATTTTTCTATGAAACGGTGTTTATCTGCTAGTTAAATCAGAAGTTTCTTAGTTATTTTAAGTGAGTATGAATGGGTTTATGTAAAATTATAGACAATGAATGATTATTTTATTTGATTTTTATTTAAATATATATTGTGATAATATAAATATCAAGTTAGTGCCGCCTAAAAAGGTATGGACATGAATTGCATGTTGCCTATAAAGTTTCTATTTAGAGGGATAAGAGATGTCAATCCATTTTAATGATTGCCGCTGAACTTGTTTATTCGATGGAGTAAAAATATGGCTTGAAGATGGCAACATATGGAACATAAAGGACGATTAAAACTATTAGAAAATTATTGAACTACATTTTTTATTGCAAATGAGCATGTTGCTCAAAATGGGATTTGTAGATTCACAAAATTGTTTAATAAATAAATAAATAAATAAATGAAGCTTTATATAACTCAAATACGTAAATATATAAATCAATATATTAGCATAATATTTACAGAACTCCCAATTATTATGAATATTCGTTATAAGCAGTTTTAAAAATACAGTCAAACAAAATTAATGTTTTTGTTTCTTTAGGAAGGTTTAGAAAATACTAAATAAGACGGGCAAATATTACTACAATCGAGGGAATCCACAGAGTTACTATGTGACTCTTTATGGCCTTATAAAATACCCCATTAAAAAATGTTGGGCTCCACTCGTTCTCGAGTCGTATATCAACAAATCTTGTTTTGTATTTTTATTTCGCCTATATGGCTCGATTTTAGATTTCGCTTCTTCTTACTTTAAACGAAAGCTATAGTTTGGTCCAGAAGACATGTAGCCCAAAATTGGGGACATTCGATTAGGTCAAAATAAGCCTAAACTTATTTTGCATCTCATAAGGTTGGTTTGCGTTCTAATTTCGGGTTTGGACCGATTATTGATTTTAATTCTGCTAGCTTTAAATTAAATATCCTAAAGCTTATAGTCAAAAAACTATTAGAGCTTAAAATGTTTGAATGTGACATTTGATTAGGCCCTTATGAGAGTAAAACTATTTGTGTATCATATCTTGTTTCGTTTTTTCTTATTTCGGTTTTTTTCCGTTGTAAGGTTTGGGTTCCGCTATAGATTTAAATTAAATAATTTAAAGTTTGGTCAAGAATGGTCCTAAAAATATTTGAATGTGTATCGTGTAATCAAGTCGTATGTCATGAATAGCACGTTCAATATTGACTTGTATAGCTTGAAGAGAGTTTGATTTATTGCTAAAGACCAATTACTTCAAACAGCCTCACAAGAAATAGTCTAATGGTGTTAAATCACAACTTCTTGGAGGCCATTCAATATCACAATTTCTTGAAATAATCGAATCTCCAAACTTTTCTCGCAATAATTCAATTGTTACACTTGCTGTGTTGCACGTAGCTCCGTCTTGTTGGAACCAAATGTTGTGAAGACCAACTTCTTCCAATTTCGGCCAAAATAGTTGGTTGTCATTGATCTATACCGATTTCCATTGACAGTAATGGTGTTACCAGCTTCATTTCGAAAAAAATAGGAACCGATGATTCCACCAGACCAAAAACCACACCAAACTGTCAATTTAGGTGAATGTAATGGTTTTTCATGAATAATTTGTGGATTTTCTTCGCACCAGTATCGACAGTTTTGTTTATTTACCGCACCGCACCACTCAGATGAAAGTGAGCCTCATCGGAAAAGATGATTTTCTTAAAAAAATCGTTATCGTTTTCAAGTTGTTCCAAGGCAAAATCAGCTAATTCACGACGTTTGCGGTGGTCCAATGGCTTCATTTCTTGAGCGAGAACAATTTTATACGGATGCAAACCCAAATCCTTTCTCAAAATCCGCCAGGTTGTGGTTTGAGACAATCCCAATTCTTGAGAACGTCTTGGAATCAACAAATTGCGGTCTTCAGCAACACTTGCCTGAACGGCAATAATATTTGCATTACTTCGAGCGTTTCTTTGTCTTATTGGCACTTGAACATTATGTAAAGAAAATGTACGCTCAAAATTTTCAACAATTTGACGAATAGCGATAATTATTACGACAATAAAATGGCAAAAGCACACGAAAAGTTGCAATTGGAGAACGATTATTTTAATAATAAAACAGAATAATTTGTAAACGTTGTCCTTGCGTATATCTCACCATGATGAAATTGTAAACATTACTGAATACAATGAAAATGACAGATCATGACCTATTACAAATGGCAGAAACGTCTCTTAAAAATCATATCATTCCTATTGGAAAACCCTATATGTCAATACATGTTGTTTTGCGTTGTAATGTTGGTTATGTTCAGCTTATCGATTCGTGATCTGATAAGGATTAAATAAAATAATCTAAAACTTGGTCAAGAACGACTTAGCCCGAAATTGTACGGCGGTGCATTTGATTAGGCTATAATGAGCTTAAAATTTTTTGTATGTTAATAAAAGCCTAAAATTATTTAAATTTCTATAGATTTTGTTATGTGTCTTAATTTCGGTTTTGATTCGGTCCAAGCCTTGAGGTTGCATACAACGAAATAACTTAAAGCTTAGTCGACTAAGCCGAGACCAACATTTTAGAGACTAGCATTTTTTGATGATGCATTTGATTAGGCTAACCTGTTCAGTTATGCAATTAAAATTTTCAATTTCGGCCTGTACCTCTTTATGAAGCCGATAACATTAATACATGTGAAAGAAAGTTGGGTAAACTCGTTTCGTATAGTCGATTGAGAGGAACTGTTATGGATCTAGAATAGATAGGAAACCTCTCCCTATAGTGACTCTTCCTCTTAAACGATCGGCTTCACACCCGAACTCCAGATTCTCCAATTATAGGGATCGACTGAATGGTTATTATTGAATAATCGAATTCCATTAGGACAACATTCCTCCGCTTCCGTCACGGAGCATAATCTTGGTTCAAGCAGTTACAAATATTGTTCATCCAATTGATCTCCATTCCCAACGTATGTGAAGTTAGCCCACAATTTCATCCCAGGAAAATAAAAAAATTCATCGGGTAACACTAAAACTGCAATAATATTCCAGCCCAGAATTTAATATATTAATTTTAATGTCGAAATTTCAATCTAGCTCAGAATATTTTCAAATTTTAAATATTAAAATCAAAATTAAAAATTTAGTAAAAATTATAATTTTTCGATTTTATAAAATAACGAAGAGCTATTTGTTGTGCTATAAAAACATGATCAATAAAAGGCAATTGAGTGAATATGTTCTATGCGACGCTGAATCGAATACATAAGCTCCAGTATAGACAGGGAGTCAAAAGGGTTAGCCTGATCTGTCTAGTTATTTAGGTGGCTAGTTACGTGAAGTATTATATTCGAAACAAGGTTGCACAGTTAGTTCTTAGTTCTTGTTTTAATTTCAAACCGATTTGCACAATGTGAACATAGCTATAATGATTTGGGCCAATATGGTATCGGGCCAACATAATATTCAAGGGATTCGGCCTGGTATGCATAGTGTATCAGAGGCCAGGAATGGAATGTGTTTTATACGAAACGTTTTATACAATCAGTCAATGGCCTTTTATTAATCATGTTTTTAAATCAAATCAAATGGCTCTACGTTGTTTTATAAAATCCCAGAATTATAATTTTTACTTAATTTTTAATTTTAATTTTAGTATTTAAAATTTGAAAAAAAGCTGGGCTGGAATAAAATTTCGACATTGAACGAAATTTTACTTGCGTTTGCCTCTCTCATTAGCTCGAGAAACTCCGAAGTCTCCACCAAGTTGCATTTCTATATTGCTAAACTAAAAAAAAAAAAAAATAATAAGATGTTCGAATATGTTGCGGGGAGGGGCAACATAACGCCTTCCTTTAACGAAACAAAACTTTAGGTTCCTTTTAAATTCAAATCGAAACACTTAATTTTAGGTATGAGACTAATATTTTTAGATCATGTTTGGTTCATTCGAGATGCACAGCACATACAGTTTGAGAAAATTCTCTTGGCAATAACAGGGTCAAATGTGTCAAAAACCACCCCATGTCATATGTTGAATGGAAAAATTTCAATATTTCCATTCCAGAAGCCACTATAAGCTCGTGGCCATGAATGAGACTAATTTTTTTAGATCAGGTTTGGTCCATTTGAGATGCACACATAGTTTAAGAAAATTCTCTTGACAATAACAGGGTCAAATGTGTCAAAAACCACCCCATGTCATATATTGAACGGAAAAATTTCAATATGTCCGTTCCAGAAACCACTATAAGCTCGTGGCCATGAATGAGACTAATATTTTTAGATCAGGTTTTGTCCATTCAAAATGCACACATAGTTTGAGAAAATTCTCTTGGCAATAACAGGGTCAAATGTGTCAAAAACGACCCCATGTCATATGTTGAATGGAAAAATTTTAATATTTCCAATCTAGAAGCCACTATAAGCTCGTGGCCATGAATGAGACTAAGTTTTTTAGATCAGGTTTGGTCCATTTGAGATGCACACATAGTTTAAGAAAATTCTCTTGACAATAACAGGGTCAAATATGTCAAAAACCACCCCATGTCATATATTGAACGGAAAAATTTCAATATGTCCGTTCCAGAAACCACTATAAGCTCGTGGCCATGAATGAGACTAATATTTTTAGATCAGGTTTGGTCCATTCAAAATGCACACACAGTTTGAGATAATTCTCTTGGCAATAACAGGGTCAAATGTGTCAAAAACCACCCCATGTCATATGTTGAATGGAAAAATTTTAATATTTCCATTCCAGAAGCCACTATAAGCTCGTGGCCATGAATGAGACTAATTTTTTTAGATCAGGTTTGGTCCATTTGAGATGCACACATAGTTTAAGAAAATTCTCTTGACAATAACAGAGTCAAATGTGTCAAAAACCACCCCATGTCATATATTGAACGGAAAAATTTCAATATGTCCGTTCCAGAAACCACTATAAGCTCGTGGCCGTGGATGAGACTAATATTTTTAGATCAGGTTTGGTCCATTTGAGATGCACATACAGTTTGAGAAAATTCGCTTGGTAATAACAGGGTCCAATAGTTCCCAAAATTACTTTTTTAACGGAAAATTCCATTTCCACTTCTTTAACGGATAATTAGAAGTGACATATAAATTGTTACTACGAAATGTATTAACAGATATGAAGAAAGAAAATTTGAATGGTTGGTCATCGCGCTGCCAAATATTCTACAAGTATAAATTTTCTATGTTACAAAGGAATATACACCCTAATAACTCGTTGTTAAGAACGCTAAATCCGTCTGGACCAATAAAATATCTATAAAATTTGTTACACATAAAAAAAATACAATTCGCCCATCTAACTTTGTATCGCGCTGTATGATTCATCGAGCTATGTAGATGAAAATACATAGATTTTATAGACATTGTGATTTTCGTGAACGTTATGACGTTAATCCAATCTTCCTTCATGTATTCTACATATGTAAATTTTAATTGCTGTCTCGTAAATTTTTTATAAAAAGCATAGAAATATCAAAACAGTATACATACACACTTACCGGACCAGCCAAGGCGCTTCATATGTTCTATTTAAATGTGAGTTGTAGTTTTATTATTATTATTTTTTTTTTTGGAAGACGGGAATTTAATTTATATGCAAGCAGATGTACGCGATTTTAAAAAATAGTTAGAAATAAATTAAAAATGTCAAATTTAAATTATTTTCAAGAACGAGTACGTGTAATATAAAGGAACTAAGATCAGAAATTCTGCAAGAAAATTCGTTGAACTGTATTAAGTTGGTGTACACCAACAAAATTTCATTGTCATCTTTTGTTATAGATATGGGGATATAATTAGGTTACACTGGTGATAACAATCACACTAATCATTTTTTAATTACAAACCAAATAATTGTATAAATGTCATTTATATCATCCACACCGCTTTTGTATATATATGTACGTAAGTAAAGCGCGAACGGTAGCAACAAAGTTATAAATCAACATTTTTACACCTATCTCGTATTTCGTTGTTGTATATTGTGTTCACCGAACAACACAAACCATTTTTTTTTTTAATTTTTATTATTTATTTGATTAAATTGTATTTATTACATTTAATGTTGTTAAATTACACCTAATTAAAATATTGTTAAGACATGAGAAGCAAATCTTTTATTTAAAGTAGCGTGTCGAGTGCCCCATAAAAATTTACAATTTGGCTTGTTTGTTCTATAAAGTCTTCTATAAATTTTGAGTTGGAGCGACACGTTTCTAGACAATTAAATTTATTAACACTAATCTTTTAAATATTATAATTAAAAATTATTATTTTATTATAGTGACATTTCATAAATTAAACCGGTGAGATAATCATTTTAGAACAAGTTCTTAATCTACATAAATGTCAAAATTGAAATATTTTTCAGTAATTTGAAATGCATAGATTAGTTAATGTAAAAAATTTTTAACATATAAATTTAATGTTAAAAATTAATTTTAAATTTCAAATTTCGTAATAAGGCAGTTAATAATTTTGATCCCTAGCGCAGCATGATCACACGGAAAGATAACAAAAGCCTTACTATTTTCAGTACCCCCTAACGAACTCAATAATACAGTTTAGCAGTTTTTAGATTTTGTGGTAAGATGGGGTCAAAATCCCATCTGCCCATCAAAAGGCAAAATATTTATTTATGTTTGATATCAGAGAAGTAAAATTTGTACAACAGCCGAATTAGCAATGGGAGTTTTTGTCCCAAGATGGATGATTTACGATTTCGGCAACTATAATCATCAATATTAGCATTCCAGTACATTTGATGTTGAGGATTTTTTAAACGTATGATTACAGTCAAGTCGTTGTTGTGTAGTGGAAATAGTTCGTAAATTCTTACTAAATGACAAAAACGTTAATCAAAGTCGAAACCATTTTTGCACATATAAAGTGTTTTTTCTATTTATGTCAGTGTCATTGTGAATAGTTTAACCTGTTAGTATTGTTAAATAAAAAGTAAACTTAATGATCAAAATACTATTAATTATGAGCGAAATATTTTGATCACCACAAACTCATCAAAGAAATGGATGAGTCTGCCGAGGATGTGTATAATATCCCCATTTCTGTTCCTAACAGCACTGGATATTATCATGTGAAAACTGGATAGTGAAACTTCGAATGGGATTGAGTGCAATCCAATAAGGCGACTCAATGATCTAGACTACGCTGAATATGTATGTCTGTGAGACCGATTAAGTCTCATAATTAACATCTGATTTATCATTCCGTGTCCTCTGAAATAGTACTGAATAAACAAACATTCACATAACAGTATACATGAACCATGAAAATGTCGAAGAAGTGGACAAGTTGAAACTGTAAAGTATGGAGACACCCGCAGATTAGAAGAACATTATATTATTATTTATAAACAAATGCCTTAGAAAGTTATTAAGGTGCTTCTGGCCAAACGAGTTCACAAACGGGGAACTTATAACATAATAAGATTATTGTTGTTTTAAAGAAGAAGGCGCCACATTTTAAAATTCGTTTACATGTAAATAATAAAGTAATTTACTAAATGTAATTTACTGTCCAACATTTGTTCATTCTAGTAGATGCGCTGTTCTTCCAAATCGGTCCCGCTCCACTATACCAATTTGAATTTATTCAACACGACATATTGCTATTTTGGTGCCATTTTGAATTCGTTGATTTAACTTAATAATTACATGAGTCTGCCTTAATAATTAATACAATCCACAAAAAAAGAAATTATATGAAATATTTTTTTTAAATAGCAATTGCTTTTTGGGCAGTACGAGTGGTGAATTTGTTTACATGTACATGTAAAGTAATAATGGCTATGGCATGCGAAGATGTACTTATGACAAGACTTCTCTCAGTACCTTGTATAACATTTCCAGAAGCATATAAATACTTAACTGTGGGTGCAAATCTGGTAACCTTGAGTCTGTAGATATTGAAAAACCTAAAATATATAACTTTTGGTTGCATATTTTCTCAGAACCTAAGTGATTATTAAAGCCGTTTGTATACACTTTATAAATTACTTACACTTGATAATACCTTGTTAAAGTTAGCCGAAAGTTGCCAGCCGAAAGATAATGCAGATAGTGTCTTGACTATTTTTAAACTCCCTTTATACTCTCGCTTCTATCGATTTTTAAATTCCTATAAACTGAAATAATTTCCCCTTCACCCGAATGATGTAACCCGATCCTAAATTCTATTAAATTTTAGTTCATGACTGATTTTTGCTGTATTCAAGACACTATCTGCATTATCTTTTGGCTGGAAACTTTCGGCTTACTTTAACAGTATCTCGATAATTCCTTAACAACTTAATTATTACTATTTCTTGTTACTTCAAGCGACAGAAACACTGGTTTTAGTTTATTTCGTGCTACAGTGAATGTCATCATGAAAAACACCTTATAGTGCGACCGCTTTAGTTGAAGTGATTAGATACTACTAAAGTTAGCAGAAAATTGGGCAGAAAAAATCTGCATTATCGACATTTCTACCGAAATTACATGGGAAAAACTATTTTATCGATGCATTGTGAGAGGAAATCATAATAACATACAAACTGCATTATCAACATTTCAGCCGAAATTTAAGCAACAAACTACTTTATCGACATATTATGAGGGACACAATGATAATATAAAACTGCATTATCGACATTTCGGAAGGAAATTCATTATGGAACTGCATTATCGACAAAATTATACAGGGAACGAAAACAAAAAGATGTTTTCAAATCACCGTATTTTATTTGTAGTCTCGAGCCTAATAATATATCCCGCTTATACGACAAATGAATAATGCAGGCTACACGAATTTTTGAATGTGGATCATTTCACGAGAAAAAGAGATTTCAGACATGGTTGAGGTTTCTCGGATATCTAACTATGATCTCACATAAACTTTGGCCTCAAACTTGGCACAGATATTCTATTTGTAGGCTCGAGCCTAATAATATATCCCGCTTACACGACAAATGAATAATGCGGGCTACACGAATTTTTGAATGTGGATCATTTTATAAGAAAACGAGATTTCCGATATGGTTGAGGTTTCTCGGATATCTAACTATGATCCCACATACACTTTGGCCTCAAACTTGGCACAGATATTCTATTTCTAGACTCGAGCATAATAATTTATCCCACTTACAGGACAAATGAATAATGCGGGCTACACGAATTTTTGAATGTGGATCATTTTATAAGAAAATGAGATTTCAGACATGGTTGAGGTTTCTCGGATATCTAACTATGATCCTACATAAACTTGGCACAGATATTCTATTTGTAGGCTCGAGCCTAATATTATATCCCACTTACACGACAAATGAATAATGCGGGCTACACGAATTTTTGAATGTGGATCATTTCATAAGAAAACGGGATTTCAGACATGGTTGAGGTTCGACGACTAGTTTGCCTTGAAAAAAATACCAAAATACAAAAACCCTGTGTGGAATGGGAGTATGTATGGGTAAACAAAGGCGCACAATATATGAGTCAGCGAAGCTTTCCTTTTCATTTAATTTTTTTATATTTTTATTCTTTTATATATTACATCAATACCAATACATAATATATTGGTATTGATTACATTACATAATAATTATATATGTAATTTCTGCGTGTGTGTATGTAAATGGTAATTACATAAAAAAACAGACTAAATTTTTATACGATCGTGTAACAATGAGCCAAGCTACACACGATTTAAGCCTCTGGTTTCCAACTAAGTCGCAATAGATTTTTATTGTTAATTTAAATCCCGGTTCTATATTGAAACATCAAATTTTTTGAATTGTTTTGTTCTGTTTTCTTGAAAATAAAATTTAAACAAAAATCTACATCTCAAAAATGGCCTTACATATTTTTATTTTCATTTCTATTTTTTCATTTCGAATTCATCGAAAAATTTAATGTCGCAGTTAAAACGAATTTTGTAGGTAAAAGAGGAAAGAAAGGAAGGTGAAGCCGGTCTTCTGAAACCATGTGTAGAATTTTCATGGATGGATTTCGAATGTTTTTTGTTGTTGGTCTCCTGAGCGAGTATCATGGTATTATGTGTAAATGAAAAAATATTTTCGTAAATAAAAACGAAACAAGGTGTAAATGAAAAATAAAAAAAGGTTGTACAAGCTTTATAGTAACAAGTCCGTAATTGTTACCCTTGTAAAGTATACTATCGTTTCTTTTTAGTTACATATTATTATTTACTATTTTTATATACATAGCTACATGTATTTATATTTTTTGATTATTTAAATACACGTATCCCTCGATTTACACGGTACTTTTTTTTCACACGACTTCGCTTTTGCACGGTTTGAGGAAACAAAAGAAAAAAAAATAATTATTGTAAGGTTTTGTTTGTTATTTATATATTGCTCTATATATTTTACGTTAAAGTGAGTGAATTGTTGGCCCTCATGTGAGTGAAGAAGGCATGTCGTGGTTGAATGACTGGGATACTTTACATGCATTTTGTATGGAAACTGGTTTTTTGGATTTTTCTGTGTGATCATAGTCATTCAATTGAACTAGAAGTTCTCATAAAATTTGAAGATTTTATTGTGACTTAGACATATAAGGATGGGTGTCCAAGAGTGCAAAGGATGCCCAGGAGGCGCATCACTCACATTAGGGTTAGAAACCAAACGATGGAAGGTTTACGAATTCTGTTGTATTTACACGATTTTCTTATAAGGGTCCCGCTTTCAATTTGCATAGTGTTCTGCGGAGCCGTTCTTCCGTGTGAATCGGGGGATGGGCGTTATAATAATTATTTGCCAAAGTTCCATATTCCTTTTTCGGGCCACACAATTATGTGGGTGAGGTTCGTGTGCAATGGTGGAATCGTGTCAGGGATTATTTTGTATGTGTATTGGACCAGCATACACATTTGTGCATTCTTGGATTGTTTTCGTGCGAAAAATTACACTGCCCTGTGGTAATGGTAACGTGATTGATTCGTTATCGGAAGCAAGTCTAAGTTTTGGTACAAAATCGACACTCAGGAATATTTTTCATGGCATTCCTGTTATTCTTATTTTGAGCGTAATAATAATAATTTAACGTATGGAGTTATTAGACATTGTCCTTTTTATTGTTCGAACCTCACATTGGTGCTAAAATTTATTCGAAAATAAAGTAAATTCAATGTGCCATTTAGGTATCAGTTTTCAGACAAAATACCCTCCTCAGCTTGGTGAAATATTCACCTCATGGTGAGTCGAAGGAAGATACTCAACGGAATCCAACTAATTTTCTAACTTTACATAATATAATAAATATTTACTAACACGGGAATTTTTAAACGGTGATGGTGTACTTGTGAGGAGAAACATCGATCTGTATTGTGAATAAACGACAGTTCGCTCAAGTAGATTTTCTCAAAAGTTAGAACATTTAACACATCCTTATCCTGTAGTACTAGAGCCCCTTGCAAGTTCAGGATTCGTAGTCCGTTTGGGACCGAATCGTGTCTTGTAGCAGATTTCCTCGAATAATAATTATTCTCAAGAAATTCAGTTGCTGCGTTGTTCGGGAAAATTTGTGATCATCTAGACATAGACATACGTAGCATGAAGTATGTTATAGGTCACCAGCCTAACAGCTGCCCTGCGTTGTAAACATCTTACCTTATCTTATTTAAATCTGTTAAAGGGAACATGAGTACGGCAATTGTAGACGGTAGTTAAATTTTGTATTGCAATCAACAACAGCTTTACCGGGTTTGTTCCATTCTTTCACAAAAAAATAAAAAATTCAAGCCATACAAAATCGAATTCATTTAATATAAATCGAACGTATTTGTAAGGGTTTTGAAATCGGTAAAAAATCGGTAAAATTGTTATTAATTTTTCGTATATTATGTTGGTTTTCTTGGTTCTTCTTTGGAGTAGAGAGCCACTGACCAATTTTTTGTTTTTACAATATTTTTGATGAAGCAAAGCAATTTACAATTAAAATTAAAGAAACATTTTTAATTACAAAGTAGAATTTTGAAAAAAACATTTTTAATTACAAAGTGGAAGAATAGGTCAATGCTAAAATAAGCAGTTCTAATGAAATATTTGAAAGGATTCCACTTCAGCATTCTTGTCTACTATGTAGTCCTATATAGTCCAGCGAAAATTTCTTCGCTTTACTTTACGCGGGCTACCGTGGGTGGACATATTCAACCTGCCTCCATATCAAGATCGTCTGAAGCTAATTAATTTACAACCCCTTAGTAAGCGCTGAGTTGTTGCAGACGTGATTTTCATTCATCAAATACTAACCAGCGGTATGGATTCTCCAGTTCTGCTAGGTAAAATTAATCTAAATATAAATTCGCGAGATTTAAGAACGGCACCTATATGTTTAGAATCAAGCTGATTACGGAAAGAATGAGCCCGTCTCTATAATGCTGTTCGAAGCTAATCAGCACTGTCATTTAATCGATTTTAATATGATGAAACGCATGTTGAAAAAACTTTTTCATTTTTTTTTGCTTTACTTTATCTTGTTTTATCTACTTTAAATTTATTTAAATCTATCAAATCTGCTTGTACTAAGCAGAATCGACTTCCTTTTTCTTTCAGTCTGCGACGTATCGTTTTGCTTAACTATTCACTTAAATTACCAATCGAGAATAGAATAATTATTTATTTCTCATATTTAAATTGAACTAGGTACTTGCGACACAAATGAAAAGAAAATACACATATACCATTTCCGACTTGTAGAAACCTCCATTGGCCATTCACTTCTTACGCGATTATCGTACTATTTTTTAATTTTAGATAATAAAAAAAATGAAGTAGGCTATTTTGAAAAGTCTATACACACTGCGCATATACATAAATCCGTGGAGGATACTCGGAGCTTTAAAGCTCTGTACCGGCCAAACTATCCATTTTTGAGCTTTGTAGCCATTGAGACAATTAACCAGTATGATGAACTCTCTCACATATCAAAAATTCAGTGAATTTGACCGGGACCCAATTTCCATAAGATTTGTGCGGGGTCCTTTTGTTGAAAAACTTGTAGTGGGTGTTGCGGCATTTCTTTAACATCAAAATTACTGTACTTCTTTAGTACTTCTTTAACGTCATCTATTATCAATGACAATAGGTTCACCTAAATCTTCTGGATCTCAATCTCGGATATTTTGTCCCTTCGATCAGAATGATCTAGTTCAATAATTCGATTTTCCGTATTGATTATTTCGTCACTATCACTTATTAATGGTTATACATAATCGGATCATCTCCAAATTCACCGCATCATCACAAAAAGATCGATGTCTGAACCATCATCATTGTTTAGACATTCGTCGTATAGATTTCTTAACTTTTCTCTGGCTGCAGAGAATATGAACTTCTGTCATCTTGAACCATATCTGCAATATTTACTCCATTTACTCTCTCTCTCTCGCTCTCAAAAAAAAATTGCATTTGTAGTGTTTTTATAGAGAATCGTATTTATTTTTTATATTGTCGGTAATTCCGATCTTGTCCATTTGTAGATGACGACATACATAAATTCCGGTCTTGTCCTGCGCAATTGAGCTGTTGCTCTCGGTATTTGCCGTTTTATCAGCGAATGCGTTAACCAACAGTTTAAAACTATGTGCAGACTGTTTTTTTTTTTTTTTTTTATTTATTTAAATAGTACAATCTTATCACATGATAATTTATTACTAATGATGATAACGCACTTATTTGAAACTAATAAGTGGAGCGAGTGTGGGTTTACAAGCAATCAATATGCTGCTCCCAATAATGAATCTTTATTTATTAGATGACCAGCTCGTGCGGTTTAATTCTTTTAAGGTGTCTCAGTTCTAGTGTTATGTCAAGAAGTTGTATTGCTTCACTGTTGGTATGTTGCAGTAATCTTCTTTCATGTTTGATGGCAAACTCCTGAATCACTTCATCAATCCATTTAACGTTTAGGTCGTTGTGTAATTCCTCGTTGGTTACGTAGCGGTAAGCATTCGTTATTGTTCGTAGAAATTTGTTTTGGCAACGTTGAATAATTAAACGATTTGATTGTTTAGTACAGCCCCAGAGTTGGATACCATACGTCCAAATTGGTTTAATTATCGATTCGTAGATCAGGCGTTTACAGTACAGGGTAAGCTTAGAATGTCTTCCTATTAGCCAGTACATCTCACGTTGTTTTATTTTCATTTGCTCTGCTTTTTGTCTAATGTGATATTTCCAGTTCAATCTTGAATCGAGATGCAATCCAAGATATTTAGCAGATTCAGCTTGGGGAATTTGTACCCCATTGAGAAATGTATGGATGTTGCTATTTTTGCGCCGCAACGTGTAAGTTACGTGTACTGATTTCAGCTCGTTAAGCTTTATTTTCCAATCCCTGGTCCATTGGCTGATTCTATCGAGTGCTTGCTGTAAGTATTCTACTGCTTGGTTCTGCGATTCGCTTGATGCCAATACTGCGGTATCATCAGCAAAAGTTCCGATGAAGGTTGTTTCCGTTGTCGGTATATCAGAAGTGTAAAGTAGATATAGGATGGGTCCTAATACGCTACCCTGGGGCACCCCTGCTATGGCTGGGTAAAAGTTAGAGCATGTTTCTTCATGTGATACTCTAAATATTCGTTTGGAGAGATACGACTCGAGCAATTGACAGTAATTTTCTGGCACTAATTTACTTATCTTGTGGATAAGACCCTCATGCCACACTCTATCGAAAGCCTGTGATACATCTAGAAATACGGCAGGGCAATATTTCTTCTCTTCTAGTGCTTGTTCTATCTTTGCAGTCACGCGATGAACTTGATCAATTGTCGAATGTTTATTCCTGAATCCAAACTGGAAATCAGGTATAATGATCATTGGTTTTAGTCGTTTCAATAACAATTTCTCAAACAACTTTGAAATAGTAGGTAACAAAGAGATCGGCCTGTATGATCCCATTTGCTCGGCTGGTTTGTCTGGTTTTTTTATCATGATTATTTGTGCAACCTTGAAGCACTCAGGCACATATTTAAGTCGAAAGCAAGCATTATATATATATGTTAACATAGTGACTGCTCTCTTTGATAACTCCTTAAACATCCTTGGCGAAATTTCATCAATTCCAGGTGACTTTTTGGGATTCAAATTCATGTCTATTTCTTGCGCAATTTCTAGTGGGGTGACACTTCTGATATTTGATGGAGACCTATAGACTGGTTTAGGGTCAATCCTAGATTGTATGTCGTGTGGTTGAAATACTGATGCCAGATGTTGTGCAAGCAGTTCTGCTTTGTCTTCATTACGTCGCACCCATTCTCCATTTGTGTTCCTTATAGGTGGCAATTGGATTATTGGTCTCTTGTATCTTTTAGTAGCTTTCCAAAGAGAATAATTTTTGTCAGCTTCAGGACCCAGTCCTTTCAAATAATTTTCAGTACAAGCTTCTTTATGTTCTTTAATTAATCGGTTAACTTTATTACTTACCCGATTAAATTCTCTTTTGTCAATAATATTTCTGGTTCTATGCCATATGCGTCTTTTCTTACGCCTTTCTTTTATCAGTTCTCGAATCGCCAGGGGGTAGTTGATCTCTTGTACGACTTTCTCACCTAATACGGGTGTAGCCTCTTTAGCAGCTTCACGCATGGAGTTAATAAAATATTTAGTTTGTAATTCAAGTTCTTCTTTAGTTTTAAGACTAACTTTTAACTCAATTAGATTGTCCAGTTTCTCTCTAAATAATTCCCAATCAGTAAATTTATTAGTAAGGTTAAGTTTGGTTTTCTTTTTTACGACTAATGTACTCACAGTCATTAAGACCGGTGTGTGATCGGAAGTAAGGTCGTCAATACCTTCGACTTCAATGCAATTTGAGGCTATTCCTTTCGAGATATAAAAGTCAATCAAATCAGGAACTTTGTTGATGTCTGTAGGCCAATAGGTAGGTTTACGCGATGAGTGATATTCACAACCTGACATTTCTATTGCACTTAGGAGTTCTTTTCCTTTTCCTGGTGTTATGAGTCGAGATCCCCACGCAGTATGTTTGACGTTGTAGTCACCTCCTATGATAAACCTTGGTCCAAGTTTATTAAAAATGTTAAGATATTGATTTCTTACGATATTATGTCTTGGTGGACAGTAGATCGCCCCTAAACTTAGTTCAGCACCACCGTGGTTAATCGTTATTACAGTAGCTTGCATATATGGCTCCTTAATTTCTTCTTGCTGGAAATGTAGGATATTTTGTTTGATTAAGATTGCTGTCCCTCCTCGAGCACGATCACTCGGATGCAATGTCCAATAGGCACTATATCCTGTAATTTTGATAAAGTTCTTCTCCGTAAAGTGCGTCTCTGATATTAAAGCTACATCTATGTTATTGGTTCTTAGAAATACTTCTAGTTCTTGAGCTCTTGCATTAAGCCCGTTAGCATTCGAGGCAATTATACGTAGGAACTTTGTAGTCATTTACTTTTTATGTTTTAGCGGTTTATTTGGTGGCTTGGAATTATCTTCTAGTTTATCCACCCTGGTAGCAAGCTGGCTGAAATTTTGTCTCATTTCTGCCTGAAATTCGGTGAGCATTTTCATTATATTACTAATGGTTGGCTCGTTGGACACAGGTTTCTGCCTGCTTTCTTGATTAAGATTGTTATTTGAGGTTTTGGTCACCTGGGCGTAGGAAACCCCCTCTCTAATAGTATCATATTGTTGGTTAGGCTTTTGCTGTAGTCGCTCTGCTACTGTTATTTTTCTCGGTAGTTGAGCATTTAGTTTTTTCTGATACACCAGGCATCCTTTGTAGCTAGCCGGATGACCTTTTTCTCCGCAGAGTGCACAAGTTGGTATAACATTTCGCGGCTTTTGACATTGTTTTGTTTGATGGCTCTCTGCGCATTTGACACATTTGGCTTGCCTATTGCAGAAGTTCTTTGTGTGTCCTAACTGTTGGCAATTTGTACACTGTGGTATACCTATTACCTTTTTCGGTGGTTCAATAGACACCTTGCAATATAGCAGGTTCTTAATTTCGTATATGTCCTTATTGTTTTCCCCCTGCAACAGGTCTACATAAAACAATGGGAAGTGTCTAATAATTTTCTCATTATTAATTGTCGACTATTTATGAATATTAATAATGTTGGTTACTTTATGACCATGTTCCTCGATTGCCGCTTTGATCTCTTCGCGATCGGTAGATGACGGTAAACCTCGTATTACGACTCTGTACCATCTTTCACTTTTGAGCTGATAAGTATGGTATTCCATCTTATATAATGTACTATCCTTGTTATTGGATTCAGTTTCTTTTATATCGCTAAGTAGTTTTTTAATTTTACGGTAGTCATTTTCAGACTGCGTTGTTATTTTGATATCGTTATTGGATATTGCTTTAAACTGAGCAGGTTTCTCTGTCACTGCCAATACTCGAGCTCTGAGTATATTAAAATTCCTAACATTGCTGACATTGATTGGTGGTGGTAAGGGTTCCTTTTGCTGTGCATGTTGTGGTTGTTTTGGTATTTCGTTATCTTGCGGTAGAGATACCCTTGGTGATGGCGTTTTGGAGAGTCTCCTCTTTTTATTTACAGTTACTTTATTTTGTCTAGGTTGGGTTTCTTTCTCAAGTTCCTCTTCATCCGTAAAGTATTCGTTGCCAAGACTTTGTAGGCTCTGACTTCTACCATTAGTTGACGTAGAAGGTTTATTTTGCCTCTCTAGTGTTTCGATTCTGTTTTGTAAGTTTACCAAAATATCTTGGTATTTATTACATTGTAACTCATATTGCTGGCATTTTGTCCTTAGTTCATTATTCTGACGCTCAAGCGAGGTTAATTTTGATGTCATTTCATTGCCGTCTTGAAGCATACGGTGTCTTTTCGTTAATGTTGGAGAATGCATGAGTTCTATTGGAGGTAGGGGGCTTATACTTCTATCTGCTCTAGTAGCTAAGCTTGCCACTACTAAAGCATTGCGGTCGTTTGATATCGACGACTGGAAGCCCGCTTGCTCACTTTCCGAAGTCGCCGGTACTGGGCATCCTAATCCCTGCACCGTAACATTATTCTTCTGCTGATCTGCCATGGTTGGTTTATTGTTCGGGGTTCCTTCCCCTAGCCAGATTTGGTCCGCGGATGGTATTTTATTTCCCACCTACCCTCCGGCAAGCCGGTTAAAGAGCATTCCCCTATCCGCCACCTGGGGACGCGCCACGATGGAAGTTCGGCATCTTCACACGGGGTGCAGACTGTGGTACAAAAATGGATGCAAACCATTATGCTTTCTTTACATGTTCACACCATTTTCATGCCGCTGGCCACGCATGTTTAAAATATATAAATTCAGGTCTGAGAGTTTTTCAATAATAAATTGAGTTAAACCAATACCTTCTAAAGTACTGGCCGCTTACACCAACTGATGACGTAACGCTAAGTCGACGGTTCAACGTATATTCTTCCGATGCCAGATACATTTTAAAACGGAAAATCACAATTATTACTTCGAAGTAGAAGGTTACTCGTTTTCCAGATTTTTCTAGTTTTAGTCTCCGCCTCGTTCTCTTAAAACCCAAATAAATTTCGTCATACAAAATTACAAAACAATAAAAATATACCGGGTGTTTCTTTTAAACTGAGACGATCAAATATCTCGAAAACTAGCCACTCTACGAAAAAAATGTCCATAATCAAAATTTAATCATACCGCGGGGGAAATAAATTAGTGCAAAAAAATAGTCCCCCACCCCCCGCTTTGTAGGTGGGGCGAGGGTAACTTTTAAACTAAGATAGGAAGCCTCATTTTTTATTGCAGATACGGATTCTACAACTAAAAGTACGTATGATTTGAATGAAATATTTTGTTCGGTTCATGATATATGGCATTGTAATCGATGAAATTCAATTTTTTCAATTTCTTCTTCTTAGAACACACGCATTCGATTCTGCAATACGTTTGAAATAAAAAACATCACGTTTTTATTGGAAATACTCGAAATTCGTCATCAAAACAATTTATTAATGTACATGGCAGGTGAATAAAATAATTTTAGCTTAAAATAAGTATTCAAAATGATGGCCTGCGACTTCAATGCACTTATTAATACGCATTTCCAATGATTGTACACAACTGAGAAGTGTGTTTGGTTGAATTTCAGCACACGCATTTCTGATTCGCTCAATCATGTTCTCACGTGTTGTTGGTTCTTGTTTGTAAACTTTGTCTTTGAGATAGCCCCACAAAAAGAAATCTGGCGAAGTAAGATCTGGTGATCTGACGGGCCAATTTATCGGACCAGCTCTACCGATCCAGCGACCATTGAAATCACGATCAAGTATTTCACGTGCCACCACCGAATAGTGTGCAGGACAACCATCATGTTGAAACCACACGTTCCGACTCATTTCTAAGTTCAAATTTTCAAGTAATATTGGCAGTTCATTTTCCAAAAAGTTTCGGTACATTTGACCATTCAAGTTGCCTTCAATAATGTGGGGGTCTATGAGTTTGTTGCCAATTATTCCACACCACACGTTGACAGTCCAAGGACGCTGATGTTCAACTTGACGAAGCCAGTGCGGATTTGTAACACTCCGATAATGCATGTCGTGTCGATTAACCGTTTCATGGTTTGTAAAAGACGATTCGTCAGAGAACATTACGCAACGAAAAAAATTGGGGTTTTGTTGTATTTGTTCACGTGCCCATTGACAAAAAGTTACCCGATTTTGGAAATCAGCGTCATGAAGATCTTGGTGTAAAGACACATGATATGGACGATACTTGTGCCGTTTTAAAATTCTCCAAACTCTGGTGAGGGACAATCCGGAATCGCGAACTATTTCTCGTGTACTAACATGAGGATTATGAGCTACTGCTGCCAATACAGCAATTTCATTATTTTCTCCAGTGACTGTTGCTCTACGGGTCCTCTTTTTCGGTTGAACATTTCCATCAGTAATAAATTGGTTGATAGTACGGCCAAATGAAGCACGTGAACGAATCCTATCCGGAAAACGTTGAGCGT